>CM061037.1:16032500-17232500 GCA_030763125.1 Hippophae gyantsensis | reverse complement strand
TCTTTCGTATCCCCTATCCTCTGCTATATCTCTCCCTCTCCCTCTCCCTCTCTTTTTTCTTCTTTTCTTTTCTTGAATCAACTAAGGAAATTCTTATTAAATTAAGAACTATATAAAATAATTTATGTCCAATTAAATCATTTTTTAAAACTATACTCACATAATCAAAGTTAGTAAAAACATACTGATTAACATTGGTCAAAGTCAGGAATTAAACTTTCATATTCTAGAAATTATTTAAACCAATTGTTAAGATAAGAACAGCATTATTGATTTGTCGGCTTGTCTTCAATTCTTTATTCAACTTTGAAAAGGAAGCAAGCATTGAAATATAATGATTTTGTGAGTGTAGTAGCATGGCCATAACTTATATAATGAATATTACACGAGATTATTTTTTCAAAGGTTATTTCCTTCTTTTAGCCTTCACTACTTTGGACACAGGATATATTAGTTGGGGTAAAAAAAGAAGTATTATATAGGAGGTCAAAAAGTAAAAATACTCAAATATGTATGGAAAATTGAATTTAGAAGAAAAAAGTGAAGTAAATATCTAAAAATTGTTTCTTTTTTATAATATAAATTCAACTGAAACTCATACCAACGAATTTTATGTTATTGAGCCATAATTCATCGATATAAATTGTCTTTTTTAGCGAGTCTTTATTTTATTTGAAGCATTAACTTAAACAGGGAACGGACACTTAAATATTAAAATGTAAGGACTTGTTGATGTTATTATAGTTGACACTTGGATTGGGTAATATTTTTATGTAACCCGAAGCAATGATATTATTAGAATCTATATACAATGCTGCTTGGTTCATACTAGTGTGAGAGATCTCACCCCATAAGCTTGAAAGAGCAAGAAAAGTACCTAGATAAGACACAAAAATAAAAAAAAAGGATTATAGACGAAGGATAATTAACAACTCGTTGGAAATAATACACAAAAAACAATTTAAAAATAAAATTATTTTATTATAATTAATATATATATATATAAATAATATATAATTTAAATAGAAAAAATAATAATTGAGGCTTGTGTATCACACAATATCCTTAATATAATTTTTTTCACTCATCGTGATGTTTGAAAACGAGGAAAACTTATCTCCGATGATACAACGATTAAATAATAAAAAATTTACATCACAATTTATTATTCTATGAACTTTCAAATGTCTGAACTCTATTGTAATAACCTAATTCTAGATAGAAAATACATAAACATTATTTTACCTTTATGTACACAACTCTTTCTTTTCTCTTTTTGTCTCCTTTTCTCTTTCTTCTTTCACATCACCTTTATTTCCTTTCTTCTCTTTTCCTATGCTTTGTTTCTTTGTGTTTTTTCTTCCTCAATGAATGAGTATTTATATACCCATTAGAAAACAGAGTTAGAAAACTTCACTTCAAAAACGGAAAAGAGAAAAATGTTTCACATCACCTTTATTTCCTTTCTTCTCTTTTCCTATGCTTTGTTTCTTTGTGTTTTTTCTTCCTCAATGAATGAGTATTTATATACCCATTAGAAAACAGAATCAGAGTTAGAAAACTTCACTTCAAAAACGGAAAAGAGAAAAATGGAAGCAAAAATATAATTTAGAAACGAAAAATTTTCAAATGGAAGCAAAACGAAAAACTGAAAAAAATGAAACAAAAATTAAAGATAAAGAGAGCCATTTTTTAATAATTTAAATTCATAATTTCTAATAATCTCCTATATGAATAAAAATTGACACAAATTTTAAATCAAATTGTATACGAAAATAGAGTTCAACATATCGAAACCTACGTAAGATAGGTAGGTGTTACTCTTTGAACCTTCTTTTGTGAAAGTATATTTACCTTATTGATTGACTAGTAGACACGATGTCTTTGAACTATTTTGCCATTTATGTAAGCGATGTGTTACATCCTGCTCAAATTGTCCCTTAAAATCCAAATAAATGATGGTTGCCTAGAGGATTTAGACTTTTCTACATGGGAAAGTTCTAGAGTAGCCTAGAGATGTTTAGAAAGAACTGAGGTTGGATGGACTCAACTCAAGCCTTGAAGACTCTAGAATGTTCTAGAGCACGTTGGAAGGTGTTGGAATACTCTAGAACGTGTCGGATGGTTCATGAAGGATGTGGAAGTCTCTAGAAGCTTACGGAACATCCTAGAACTAGCATGAAGGAACTAGACACTTCTAGAAGACTCTAGAGTTGGCTAGAAGGTCCTAGAACCTTGTGACATATTATAGATAAAACTAGAACACTCTTACACATTCTAGACTTAGAAGAATCTAGAAAATGGTGGCATAGCCTTAAGCTTGGAACCATACTATAAATAGACTTATTAGTCTTCATTTGTAATTCATCTTGGGAAATCCTTGGGAAATTGTAAGATAATCTCTCTCTAGAGCAATACAAGGCGTTCTTTACAAATCCTCTTGTGTTCTTGCTTTTGCTCTTGAATCCTCTCAATCTCTAAGTTTCTTTCTAATCTCTTTGGAGAGTTTCGTTCGAGTGAAAGGCAAGCTTAGTGCAACGGATCGTGCTAAGTGTCGCACGATCACTATTTGAAATTTAAGGTCGTGAAAAACCTTTGGGTTGGTCTATGTAGATTTCTTCATCTAACTCTCCATTTAGAAAGGCTGTATTTACATCCATTTGATGTATTTCAAGATTTCGTAGAGCTACGATAGCAATTATCATCCTTAAAGATTTTATTCTCGTCATAGGAGAATAAGTATCAAAGTAATCAAGGCTATGCCATTATTTGTATCCCTTAATTACAAGCCTGACCTTGTACTTATTAATCGATCCATTTGATTTACATTTTCTTGTGAAAATATACTTAGACCCTAGTATTTTATGACTTGGAGGTAAATCAACTAGTTTACAAGTGTGATTTTGCATAATAGACTCAATTTCACTATTAATGGCTTCTTGCCATTGAGGACCTTCAGAAGAATTTATAGCCTCTTCATAGGTTTGAGGTTCACTTTCTAGCAAGTAGGTCGAAAAATTTGGACCATATGACGTTTCCGTTCTAGCTCTCTTGCTATGTCTGAGTTCTACCTCAACAATATCTTCAACCTTTTGTCCAGATTCTTTGTTTTGACTATATTTATTCATAGTCTCATGCGAACTTGATTCTCCTTGAGATTTACCTAGAAATACATGTTCAAAGAATGATGCATTCTTTGATTCCATTATCATGTTCTTGTGTATGTTTGGGATCTTTGACTCATGTACAAGAAACTGATAAACACTATTATAATGTGCATATCCAATGAAGATGCAATCTATTGTTTTTGGACCTATCTTCACCATTTTAGGTATTGGTACAACTATTTTAGCAAGACACCTCCACACTCGCAAATATTTATAGGAAGGTACTCTTTCTTTAAATAATTCATACAGTGTCTTATGTGTCTTTTTTTGGGGTACCTTATTCAAAAGATAGTTAGTTAACAAAATAGCTTCTCTCACAAGTTATGTGGCAACCTAGAACATAATAACATTGCATTCACCATTTCTTTCAAGGTATGATTCTTATGTTCAACAATACCATTTTGTTGAGGTGAATAAGGCACAGTGATTTCATGAATAACTCCATGTTGTGCATAGAATTTACCAAACGGTGCTTCATATTCACCACCATGATCACTACGCAGTACCTTGATCTTCTTGTTGAGTTGATTCTCAACTTCTGTTTTATAAAGAATAAATTTCTCTATAGCTTCATCTTTGCTTTTAAGCAAATACATATATAATATTTCATGCTATCATCAACAAAGTAATAAAATATTTATTGCCAGCCATTGTTTGAAGAAATTTTAAATCACATAGATCACTATGGATTAAGTCAAGGGGTTCGTGTTCCTTTCAATCGAATGAAACAATTACCTAGTCATTTTTGCCTCAACACAATTCTCAAACTTATGCTTTGAATCTATTTGAAATATGGGCATGTGTTCCATGTTAATTAGTCTACGTAATGTATCGTAATTAACATGACCTAATCTACCATACCACAAGTTGAAAGACTCAAGCATATAAGCAAAAGAATTAATCTTATTAATATTCTTAGTTTTTATAGTCATTATATTGAGCTTAAATAGCCTACCAGATACATATCTCTTTTCCCACAAATATCCAATTTTTGGTCACAACGATCTTATTATATTCAAACACCATTCGAAAGCCACACTTGTTTAGCAATAAGCCAAAAATAAGATTCTTATAGATTTCTAGCACATATAGTACATTTTTTAATGTAAGTTTCTTTCCAGAGGTCATCTTTAGTTTGACATGGCCTTCCTTTGAATGGTTGATATGGCAAAATTTCCCATGAAGAGCTTCTCTTCATCTTTCACTTTTTCAAAAATAGTGAATAACTTCTTATCTGAGCATATATGCCTTGTTGCACCAGTATCAATCCACCATTCCTTTGGGTTTGATCCCACTAAGTTTACCCCAAAAATGACTACATACAAGTCAATATCGAAGATATTATGAGTGATGTCATCAATCATGTTTGCCTCACAGTTTCTATTTCCTTTTGGAAACCTATTAGTTTAGGGTTTTATACCTTGTCCTCTAACAGTTAAGGCGATTCCCATTGAAGGTATACTTCTTAAAAATTGCTTCTCTAGGTCCCAATTTAGACCCTTTACTCATCTTGCTCTTGCTCTTATTCTAATTGTGTTTGGAACTTTGATCATCTTTCACCACATTAGTCTTGAGTGCTGATGAGATATGCCCTCTTTTAGAAGAAATCTTATTGTCTTTTCCACTTTAAATCTTATCAGTAAGTCTTTCAATGACACTTCCTTTTGCTTTTCTTTAAGGTAGGCATTGAACCCTATTCATGAATGGGACAAATTTTCAATAATAGCTGCAACTTGGAAGATTTCACTAAGTAGCATCACTTCATCATACATCTTTGTTATGATATCTTGAATTTCACGTGTTTGATTGCATATAGATTTAGAGTCCACCATCTTATCATCAAGAAAGCGACCAATCAAATTTTTTTTGGTATCGGCGTTTTCAATTTCATAATTCCAATCCAATGATTCTCATAAATCTTTAGTCATTTTTTCTTTATTATACTCATTGTATAAGGAATCTGTTAGACTATTTAGAACATAATTTTGACGTAGATAATCAAAATGCTTCAATGCTTCAATAGTAATAGTATATTAAAAATCTTGTTCACCCTTAGGTTGATTAAGAACTTCTACAGTCAAGAACCTTGTCAAATTCAAGGTGGTGAGATAGAACATCATCTTACTCCTCCATCTCTTGAAATTTAAACCATTAAACTTCTTCGATCTCTCTACCACAACATGATTCATAAGAACAAAAATCGGTAACATTGGGGTTACCTTATGAGTTACAAAAGGTCTCATCATTTGGTTCAAAGTAGAACCAACCACGGTAGGATCAACAACATTCACAATTAATTTTATAGTTTAGGATACTGGAGTAGTCATTCCAGATTCCATAATCTTTTCTTTACTTTTTTTGTTAAATACACAAATAGCAATAAAAGTTTTAAAAAATTACTGAATAAAATTTTAAATTAATATATATATATATATATATTCAATAAATAAATGATAAAAATATGTTAATTTATATATATTTGTAATTTCATTAATTGTAGTGATGAAATAATTTTAAAAATAAAATAATTTATTTATTTATAAAATTATAAATATATATATAGTAAAATAAAATACAAAGTAAATAAAATTAAGATTAATAATATAAAATAAATAAAGAAAAAAATATACTTAATATAAAAATAATAGTATATAAAAAAACATTATAATTATATAAAATAATTAATGATAATAAAATTAAAATATTAATAGGTTAGTAGGTAAAATGATTGAGTAAATGATTCAGAAAAGTTCCCAATCCATCGTTGCAAAGATGCAACATTTTTAATTGACTCGACTCTTCATAAAATAAAAATAATAATAATAACAGTTCAAAAGTTACGGAATCAAGTAAAAATAACGTGAATGTAATTTAATATAAGAGCAAAATTAATATTAAATAAATGATAAAAGGAATTAATAAAGATGTAAAAATTAAATAGTAATTATAATAGAATATATACAGTAGAATAAATATATAACAGAACATATAAATATAATATATTATAAATAATTTATTTATCTCAAAATATTTGTTAAAATTTTGTATTTGTTTGTTAGAAAAATGAGAAAAAAAAAGAAATTATTTTAAGATGGTTGGAAATAATAGCCTGAAAAATAATTTAAAAATAAAATTATTTTATTAAAATTAAAAATATATAATTAAAAAAAATATAAATCATAAATATAAAATTTAAATAATATATAATTTAAATAAAAAATAATAATAATCGAAACTTGTGTATTACATAATATCTTTAGGATAATTTTTTTATTTACTATAAATATTTAAAAATAATAAAAACTTATCTTTAAAAATATAACGATTAAATAAAAATAAACTTATAATATAGTTTATTATTCTAAGTATCGTAACTAGATTATATGAATCCATCTTTAAAATAAATAAAAATTTCATTTTATCTTTTTCTTTTTCTTTTTTTCTTTCCTTTTCTTTTTCTCTCTCTTCTTTCTCGTCACCTCTGTTTCTTTTCTTCTCTTTCCCTCTACTCTGTTTCTTTGTTTTTTTCAGCTCTTCTTTTTTATTTTTTTCTTCCACAATGAATGAGTATTTATATACCAATGAGAAAACAAAAACCGAGCTGGAAAACTTTAATTCAGAAATGGAAAAGAAAAAATGGAAGCAAAAATTTAATTTAAAAACGGAAAATTTTCGAATGAAAGTAGAACGAAAAATTGAAAAAAAAAATGAAACGAAAATCGAAGATGGAGAGAGCCGTTTTCTAACAATTTTAATTCATAATTTCTAACACAACCTACTTGCCTACAACCAATTTAGCTCGAGCTTGACCCTGGTTAATCTGAAACTGTTCTCCCAATCCAAAATGAGCCATCAATAACCAAACAAAAGTGATGAGCCCACCACCTTTGCTTATCTGCTGAGCATGTGTTTCAGGCCTACAATGACTTGCCGCATATGACAGCATTTCCACCCAAACTTTGCTTATTATCTTCCAGTTGTCATCCTTCAACTCTTTCAACTCTTTAGCCAATATACAAGCATCAAATAGCACAGATTTGCTTCGATCCCCCTTAACTGCCACAGGTTTAACATCAGTATTAACTTCAAGTAAGTCATCACAAGCCCTCTTTTCATCCTTTGGACCCAGTAGTCCCCTTCTTCTAAAGAAATTGTTAGCCTCTGCACAAGTATCTTGAAATCTTATTTGTCCAATGCCAGCCACAGCTGACATCATATCTGGCTGGAAAACTAAAAGGTATAACATGTATTCTGAGAGTAACTTACTGATTTGGCAATACTGGTCCACTTTTTGTTTGTCTTCTTCTTCTTCTGTTATGTAACAGAGTTGAGTTGCAATGTGCCATAAAAGAAGGCTCTCATCAAAAGCAACCTCTTCTACATAAGGGATTAACTTACTTATATCACTTTCCCATTCCTCTTCTTCTTGTAGTACATAGGTCCCTCTGGCTGAACATATTCGTTTTGTAGTTTCTGCATCTTCTGCTTCACTTGACTTATTTTTCAGCTCATCGAAAATGAATTTCCATAGCATCCATGGTAGTGCCTTTTTTGAAGCGTAGTTCCACTCATCTACGAAGCTCCTAGCTCCCAAATAGTCGGTTGTAAAATCAACAGCAAAGTTCCAAAATCGAAATATTTTGCGGCTGAATTTTCGTAAACCCAAAAGGTCGATCATCTTTCCACCACATAAACCCAAACACTCAAGGACTTTGCGGCTTATCATTTTCAAAGGACTAGTCAAGCAATCCGTTCTGGTTCTTCGATTAATCTTAGGGGGACGTGCTTTGAGACAAAAAGTTATTAAATTGTAACTTGAGACCGACTGAGACCATCTCCGAAATAGAAACCGTGTGGACAATTCTGGTTCTGGTTCTGATTTTGATTTTGATTTTGCATTGCTATTGGTGATGTCCAACCACCTCGGCTCCTTCAACTTGAGCAAAAACTGAAAGATAGATGCTGGGAAGTATCTTTCAAATTTGGATTCCTTGATAGAAGCAACCGTCCAGTCAGATAAAACAAGCATAAAGAAGGCTATGACGTCAAGGACTACGGCACCGATAAGCAAAGTGTAGGTAAGCCCAACATCAAACGTCTCAAAACCTTTCTTATCTTCATAAATAAAGAGTCCGAGAGCAGCCAAAACAGAGCATACGGACAGAATACGAAATATATAGCCTGCTAAACTGTGAACCACAATGACCTTGGTGTAGAGAACTTGATAGAGGAAGTTGAGTTCAACCTCTAATAGTCTAAGAGCATCTTCGGCAGATCGATTTTGAAAGAAGTCACGACTTTCATCACGCTCATGGAAGCTCAATATGGTATCAACTATTAGCCCCTTGAAGATATTGAAGTAACGATAGGCCTTTCTCACCACTTCTATCTCATTTAAACGATCACCAGTATCATCGACTTTTGCAGAATTATGGAGGTAATTTTTCTTGTCAGGCTCTGGTAACATTTCTATGATGGTCGGAAGTCTAGCCTCCTTTTTGGAAGAATACTCTTCCATGAGCTTTGCGTAGTTTGGACCAGGGTCAGGCTTTTTTAGCAACGACTCTCGGAAGCTATTCAAGCTGGCGAGATACAGAGAACGGGTTCTTTCAGTGTATTTGATTATTCCGGCAATAAAAAGGAGAACAGTTGGGATCCATAGCTTGTTTCCTGGAATTGTTTGGATGAAAACGTAAACAGTGGCAATAACTTGAGCAATTAGTCCAATCAAATGCCGAAGCCAGAGAGCATTGTCTTCAAGAGCAAAGGCAGTTATGGTGTCTGGACCGCCGAGGTGTAACACAAGAAAAGGTGCCCAGAATGCCAAAAGATCGTCATTTTCTCGAGTGACTGAGGAGTCGCATTGGTTGCTTGAAATGTGACCGACTGCAAAATTTGCTGCCCAATCGGCGAGTAAGTAGCCAGCCCAAATGAGGAAGATGATAACTTTATGAGTAGTGCGTTTTCTAAAGGGAGCTAATAGTATTAGACCTGTCTGCAACGAGAGACTCGCAAGAACGATGCTCCTCACATTCCATGCCTCCCATATCTTCTTCACACTTTCTGGGATGGGATTCACCATTTTTAGTTTCTTAGTCACTCCTCTTTCTCAATCACTTGACGTTAGACAATTTTGTCAATAAACTGGTTTTAGAATGTCAGATCCGTGGCAGAAATGTCCAAAGTCACTGCCGTTTGCTCTCCTTTGAAAAATTATGGGTTAATTTTATTTTATCTATCTATCAAACATTTTTAATTGCGAAATTGGCTATTTTATTTTGGCAAAAATAATAATAATAGTTAGCTATTTGATATATATAATTTTAATACCTTACTTCAATTCACTTATTTAATATTTTAATTAAATAATTATATATTCATATAAAATTATATGAATATAATTAAAAACAAATCACTTTATATTTTAAATCATCAAATACAATTAATAATCATTTATTTCACTTTTAAATCTCATTTTTACCTATTATTAAAGTTAATTACTATTAAGTTGTCTTATCTTAACATATATATCTATAAATCATTAGAAAATTACAATAAAAAAAGATGATATAAGTAGATATCATATCTGTTCTAATATTTGAGTCAATTTTTGAGAAAAAAATTTAAATCATAAGAAATTTGAGAAAGAGTAAGTGATGAACTCATGTAATTTATACGTATTTTTTTATGTTCATGAAAATATATTTAAAGGTTTTTGTGGATGTTATAATCATAAATAATTAATATTAAATTAATTAAAATTTAAATATTAAATTAATTAATATGTAATTATTTAGAATAGTAATATCATTCTATAAACGTGTATTCTATCGTTACGTGTATTTGATAATTTCCTATCCAATACATGTAATATTTATTTTAGTTTAAATTATGTTGGACTCGTTGGCGACATTAGAGTAATATCATTGATCTTCTTGGAAACTTTTATTGTAACATAACCAAAAAAAGAGTTATAAAACCAATTCTTTGTAAAAATAGTCAAAAATAAACAAAGAGAAAAAATTAATGATAGTGTAAAAGTTAAATTTGAATTGAGAAGCAAGTGAGTAATGGATTTTATATGTTACGAAAAAATAATAAAATCATACGCGATTATCATAAATATATAATATGTCCAGCATGAATTGGTTTTACTAGTAAGTGTGTCCTTATTTCATTTTGGGTTATATGTTAATATAATCCATTCACACTTGACAATTTAAATATTATAACAAAAATGACCTTATTTTATTGATCAATGGTGACAAGAATTAAAATGTTGTTGAATTAAATGGAGTTTGATAGGTTGAAAGCTTAACACATCTTAATTGAGTTAGGTACATATACAAATAAATTAGATTATTATCTAATTGATTAGATTTTGATCAATTGATCGTCATGTGTTTAGAGTCGAGTTAGACAATGTCCAACCCATGGTAACTCATATTGTGATATCTGCTAGTAGCCACTCAAAATCAAACCCACCAACGAATTCCATCCACACCATTTGTCTAACGGCAAAAATTTCATTTGCACTAATAGGTATGTTTAAGGTTTTTGTTTGTTTTTGTTTCTTTGGTTTAGGGCTTACATGCCTAAATTTTTGTGCTTGTAGTTGGATAGTGATAATTTTAATGACCGAAGATGTTTTCTGATAAATAATTAATTAATTCAAATAAGGGTTTTTTTATGGATTTATCTTGTCAACTTGACGCAATTTTGGTCCCTACTGCTCCAATAGGACTCCAATGACTTACATATGAATATCCTTAGCTTTATTAGTTAATTCAATAGGCTAGTAATTTTCTCTTTGTAATGCACTTGTTTATTGATTGCATTACTATAAGTAGACTCATTTTGCATCAATTAACCCTCAAAAAATAGGCATTTAAATCTATTAAAAAATAACATGTTAGTTAATCAATTCTATAAAATATGGCATTTAAGTTTATATGTAAAATTAATTTTTGGAAAAAACCGACTTATAATCAATTTAAAGTCGTTTTGGTGAAAAACCGATGCTATACGTAGGACGTAGCATCGGTTATACGTGTTAACCGACGCTACGTAAAATTACATGTTAATTTTTTTATTTAAACAGTTTTTAAAATTGAAATTACACAATACAATTTTATTTGGTCAATTATTATTTTATTTTAACTGTTTAAAATTGAATTTAGATATATAATATAAATTTTTTTTAGTCAATTAGTTTTTAAAATTTTAAAATTTATAGAATTTTGTATATTTTTTTTAATATTTTTATGTATTTGGATTGCATGAAAAACACAATATAAAAAAGTTTTCAAAAAAATATAAAAGGTCTATAGTTAAAATCATAAAAAATAATTGACCAAAAAAATAAAAAAAAATTGTACTGTTTAATTTCAATTTTGATACATCCCTACATTGTAAAACATTGTTTATACTTTCTTTTTGGGCACTATAACTATTTATACTAAAACTATGGGGTTTTAAATTCTTACCATCTTAAAGAAAATTTCGTCATTGAAATTTATAGTTCTTCAAACAAGTAGGGATACTTCGAACAAACTTTCAACTCTAGCTCCCAAGTTGCGTCTTCAATGCCACAATGTCTCCATTGAACCTTTACTTATGATATTGCTCTTCTTGCTAAGTTCATGATTTGAAAATCGATTATCACCACCGGTTCTCCTTCATATGATGCTTCTTCTTGTAATGGTAGTTCTTTCCAATCTAAAATGACATTATGATTTTGTTGACATTTTTGTAAGACAGACACGTGAAAAACATTGTGAACTTGTGATAATTTATAGGGTAACTCCAAATTTTATATTATATCACCTACTCTCTTGATAATTCTGAATGGTTTGATTTAGCGAGGTGCTAACTTTTCTTTTATTTTGACTAGAATGAAATGAATAGATTATGTAAGACGATTGATGATTACCCATATGGAATCATGACCTTAAGAAGTTTGTGGTAATCCTTGTACAAAAATGGTTATGTCATCTCATTTTCATTAAGGTATTGGGAGTGGTAGAAGTAGCCTCACAGGTTTCTTGTGTTCTGCCTTCACTTGTTGGCATATCATACAATTTGCCACAAATTAAGTGACGTTTTTCTTCATTCTTTTCCACCAATAGGTTTTTTTCAAATCATGATACATTTTTGTGCTTTCAAGATGTAATGTAAATTTGTACCTTTGTGTTTATCCCAAAATTTCTTGTCTCAAATAATCATCGTAAGTACTGTAATCTTTTTCATGGAAATGAAATGATCCTTTATTGTAAGTCCATTAATCCTACACCATTATTCACAAATTTTAGCATCATTTGATTAGGTTGCCTTAACGTTCTCTAGTAAGGTAGGACTAGTTAAGAGGTTGTATAAAGATACTTCTCTTCCATTTTCATACAAATTGAGCTCATAACCTTCCATAGTTTGGGTGTTTCGCTAGGGATTTAACATCATGTTCCCAACAAAACCTAACTTATGGCTTAAAGCATATGCTATAGTATTATCCTTGTTAGGATGATATTGCAAAGTGAAGTTATAGTCTTGAAAATACTTTACCCATCTTCTTTGTCTCAAATTGAGATCATTTTGAGGGAAAAGATATTTAAAACTCTTGTAGTTTGAGAAGATTTGGAATTTGGCACTATAAAGGTAGCATCTTTACATCTTTAGAGCAAAGACCAATGCTACTAACTCTAATTCATGAGTTGGGTAGTTTCACTCATGAACATTGAGTTTTCGTGATCTATAGACAAGTAGTTGGTCATTTTTCATTATGACACACCCAAGGCCTTGCATTGAAGCATTTATGAAGACCATGTAAGGTTATGTACTGTCTGGCACGATGAGGATTGGTACTGTTGTAAATCATGTTTTCAATTCTTAGAATTCCCTTTCATAAGCTTCGTCCAATAAGAATTTGAATTCTTTTTGAGTAAGTCTTGACAATGGTACAACATCTTCGAGAAGTCTTGCACAAAATTTCGATAATATCCAACCAATCCAAGGAAACTTCATACTTCAGTCACATTCATTGGTTGACTCTAATTTAATAAGGCTTTAATTTGGGAAGGATCCATAGCAATTCCTCTTCTTGATATAACATGTCCAAGGAATTTAACTTCGGTAAGCCCGAAGTCAAACTTCTTGAACTTTGCATACAATTCATGTTCCTTTAGAGTTTGTAGGGTGATCTTAAAATGTTGTTCATATTCTTCATGGGTCATTGAATAAATCAATATATCGTCAATAAACACAATGATAAATTGATTCAAGTAAGATCGAAATACCTAGTTTATTAGATGTCTAAAATCAATAGGAGCAGTTGTTAGTCTAAACGATATGATATGAAATTTAAAATGCCAATACTACTTATGGAAAACAGTTTTGGGTATGTCCAACTGTCTGACCCTCAATTGGTGGTATCCTAATCAAAGATCAATCTTTGAGAAGAAACTTTCTCCTTCAAGTTGGTCGAATAATTCATCAATTTGAGGTAATAGATATTTATTCTTTATGGTTACCCTATTGAATTAACGATAATCAATGTAGAGTTTGAAACTTTCATCCTTCTTCTTCACAAAAAGAACAAGTACTTCACAAGGTGATGAACTCAGTTAAATAAATCCCTTTGCTAATAGCTCATCTAATTGATCCTTCAGTTATTATTTTTCTGGATGTACCATACAATAAAGAGTGGTGGATATTGGTACAGTTACAAGATACAACTCAATCACAAAATCAATTTCTCGAGCTAGAGGAAGTCTAGGTAATTCTTTTGGAAACATATCCCAGTATTCTTTTACTACTGGTATACATGCTCTGCTTCTTCCATTGTCTATGTCTACTTCTAGGGAATTTACGAGAGCTATGCTTGCCTATTTTTACCTTTTGCTTAGGCAACATTTAAGGAAAATGCTAGAAGGTTTTACTCCTTTTTTGTTAAAAAATTGGACTTCTACGTCTTTAAGGGTTTGGACGGTAGTCTTCTTTTCAAAGCAATTCACGATGGCTTGATACTTAATCAATCATCTATTCCTAAAATGATGTCAAAATAACTCATATTGAGTATAACGAGATTTACTAGGAATTAGTGACCATTTAGGTCAATCTAATAATTTTTATAAATATACTAGATATTCGAAGAGCCTCAGAGAGAAATATTCAAGGTAAAGAGTGGTTTCAATTGCTTCATAATCAAGTTTTAACATTGAGGCGTAAACTAATGAAATGAATGAATGAGTAGCACTAGTATCAAAAAATATTTAAATCCAAGATTAACATAACATAATTGTACCTTCTACAACATTATTAATTTTGGATCCTCCTTATATGTATCACAAAGGCTTGACCTTGTGTTCCTTGTTCTCGAGTGGCAACACATTTACCCTTGTCATTTCCACGGGTAGATGGTTGATGTTGAAAAGCTAGTGCCGCACTAGGTGGTAATTGGAAAGATTGTCTAAGATGTTGGTATGATCTAGAGGACTATCCTTGGAATGATCTTCTCAATTGTTGAAAGTTCTATTGAGATTGTCAACAAGTTTATTGAGTTGACTCTTGAGAATTCCTTCTGATATTTAAAACTTAAGAACTAAATCTTGACTATGATCCTCTTATATATTGTCCGATGGTGAGCTAATGATAATTCCTTGTTAGACTTGCTAACAACATTAGAGTAATATCATAGACCTTCTTGTAAAATTTTATTGCACCATAAAAAAAGTTTTAAAACCAATTCTTTATAAAAAATAATCAAAGAGGACCAATTAACGATAATGTCCTTATTTCAAACGCCTAACAGTAAGTGTCCTTATTTTATTTTTTGGTTATTTGCTTTGATAGAACCGTTCCCACTTGACAATTTAAATATTTTAACAAAATGATTATATTTCATTAATCAATTGTGGCGGGAATTATAATGTTGTTGAATTAAATGGAGTTTGATAGGCATAAAGCTTAACACATCATAATTGAGTTAGATACATAAACAATTAAATTAGACAATTATCTAACTAATTAGATTTTAATCAATTGATGATCCTATGTTTAGAGTCAAGTCAAACACATGTCCAACCCATGGTAACTCATAATACGATATCTACCACTAGCCACCCAAAATCAAACCTACATGACTTTCATCCTCACTAGCACTAGATTTTCACGATCAGATCTCCAAAACTCTAGTGCCTTACCTTACTCATCCCTACATTCACTCCCAAAATCAAACCCACCAACCGAATTCCATCCTTACCGTTTTTCCAATTGATTGACGACAAAATTTTTATTTCCACTACAGAGGTATGTTTAAGGGTTTTGATTGTTTTTGTTTCTTTCATTTAGGGCATATGTGCCTAAAATGTGTTTATAGTTGGATTGTGAGTGTATTAATAACTAAAGAGATTTTATGATAAATTAATAATTAATTCAAATAAGGATTATTGTGGATTTCTCTTATGAACTTGCACAATTTCAATTCATATTATTACAATAGGAATCCAATGATTCACCTATAGGCATCTTCAACTTTATTCGTTAATTCAACAAGTTGATAATTTTCAAACTCCTTCGTAATGTACTTGTCTATCGTCGTGAAGAGGTTTGAAATTATAGGTATTTTCTTATTAAACAACCATTCTTTCTTTCTTTAATAAAATTTTGACCTTTCTCTTTTTCCCTAATGAAAATCCTAATAAAAAAATGAAAATCCTCGTAAAATAACTATGGATAAAATTAATTTTTTAAAATAAAATACAAGTTGAGGGTATATTTAGCTTATTTCCTTTATTTTTTTTAAAAGACTCGCTATCTTGCCGGTGTTAGTGAGGTAGCCAAAATATAGGAAAATGTTTTAAGTATTAGTTGAATATTGAATGCATATTATTATAAGTAGTGGCAATCCTCTCTTCATCGTCATTCTTTGATAATTTGTTCTTATTAATTATAATATTCTTTTACTGTTTTGATTTTTATAATGGATTGTATTGGATCTATTAATATAATTTTATTAAAAAAAGGCCACTCACTACACATTGAGAAGAAAAAGAAGAGGATGAAGAAAAAGTGTGATGTTTAGCATTAAATGAAACGGCATACCCTCAGTTTTATTTATGATTTTAAAAGAACTAATTTTATAAATAAATATTTAGATTCTGCATGTATTTTTTTTTTCCAATCAAGCTGTATGTACATTTGAGTTGGGTTTTATAAAGAATTGGCTTTCTTTAGTAATTTTCTAATTGTCTAATAGTATAGAGTGGTTTTAATCCGATGATGCTTATTTACAATAATTTTGGGTTGGACTTATTTCAATCAGGAAAGAAATGAACTGGTTTTGGTTTTTAACAATTTTCCTTATTATTGGATAAAAATATTCCATCTTATGAGATCTTTCTAGTATTGTTTTTCTTGTTTATTTTAATAAATAAATTACATATAAATTTCAATCTAGTCTACTTTTTGTTTCACTTAGATTTACCAATAAGGGTAATATTTTTGCATGTTTTATTTTATCATATTTTTAATATATGGTGTTTTTGGTTTATTGGAATTCAAATCTCCAAGGTTTTGTTAAAGATCTTATTTCATATCAATTTAAAGAATCATACATGAAGATATGAGAATTCAAATAACTCAAAAGAAGTTTATTTCTAAGTTAAACGATGGTTTTTAGGGATTCCAAGATAGTTTGCATTATTTTCATTATTTTTATTTAATTGTATTGTAATCATCTTTATTTCAACGAATATAAACCTATATTTTTTAAAAAAATATTAAGTGTTATAAATATTAAATGATTTGAAACTCATCATGCTTATTTAAAATAATATTGTTGTAATGACTAAGTTTTAAAAACAATGATAACTTGTAAAAAAAATGGTTTAATTGTATATCATAACTCTTTTTTATAAATAGAATTTTATTTTTAACATTTTTCATGTGATGTATACATATCGTTTTTTTATATAACATAAAAAAAATGTGTTTTTGTAGGTTTAAAAATATAATGCACACATATTTTTTTAATGACATAAAACATATCTTTTTTAGACGAGATTAAAAGAAAAAATATATAAAAAGTGTCTCGTATAAAAATTAAAAAGAATAAGCATTTAGTATAACTTACTCAATACCCAATAAATTATTAATAAAGATAATGTTTTATATCATTTTAAAAACTCAAGTTTAATTCTGAATCCAAAAAACAGCTTGTGAGTTAGAGGATTGTTTAGACTTATAAACAGCATTATAGCTTAACTCTTGGTCGATGTGAGACTTAACATCCCCCTTTCATATTGATTGGGGTGAGTCCTAGTCGATATGAGATGAGTCCGGATTTATGACACTTGAGTGTACCGCTAGACACTTGAGCACCGATGGGGGCCAAGAGCTTAGCTCTGATACCATCTTAAAAACTCAAGTCTAGTTCTAAACCCAAAAACTAACTTGTGAGTTAGAAGATTGTCTAGACTTATAAACAGCATTATTGACTAACTCTTGACCGATGTGAGATTTAATATATCGTATTGAATATGAGTTTAATTCTGTAATTAACTATAAAAAAAACTGGTTTTTGATGATGTAATTACCAAATATTTTAAAAAAAATATTTATTTACAAATGCTGATCATAAGATTGATTGTTACGTATATGTATATTTTTCAAAAACTGAATGTTAGAGTATTCCAAACAATCTACGTGCTGCACATTTCGTTTTATTTTGATAATTGATTGGGACCCACAATTGAAATATTTATTACCCGTCCTCTTAATCTCTTAAGCACAATGGGCTAATTAAATTATAAGAATATACAAAATAAAAGTGTATGTGTCATATTATATTCACCAGACGACTTGACTTTGATGAAGAAAAAAAAAAGCAACTTTGTAGTTTGGATAATGGAGTCTTCAATTGCAATCGTTGGTTGATTTGTTAATAATTATAATATCTCGTCAATTATTTATGAGTTTAGATGAGGTCTAATAAAAATTGCCTAATAATTGAGGTAAAGTCTACACGGTTCATTTCATAATTAATACGTTTGTGTCGATTATCCTAGGGTGATAATATCATTACAATAATTTTTATTATTTTAATAATAAATATGTATAAATTATTTACTATATTTATATAATTTAAATTTGTATTTAATGTTATTATTGGTGAATAAAATTTTTATTATGATAAAAAAAATTATTTTTAAATCTAAAAATATGTTTCTACTAATTCATTATTTCAACCAAATTAGTAAGGAGAATATTCTCCTAAAATTTAATTGAAATTTATCTCTATAATCTCAAAGTTATAGTTACCGTTATAATGCTTACCTAAGTACAAAAATAACCATCAAATTGAGGCATGAGTTAACATAATTTTTTTGTATGCTAGTTGCGGATGCAAGAGTATTATTACACAAATAATATGAAAATATTTAAAAAATAAAAAAATAAATAAAAAATATTTAGATTAATTAGAATCACTTTTTTACAAGAGATATTCGTATTTTCATTTTGATCAAATACAAAAAAATTATTATTTAAATAAATACTCTAATAAATCTAAAATAAGATTAATAAGTTATATTATCTACCTTTTATTCTGATAATTCTAAAGTAAGATTAACCTAAATATATTTTTCTATCTTAATGACCGGAGATTTCAACTTCTAAAGGAAATAAAAAAGAATTATTCTTAAAATATTATAAATAAGATAAAAAAAACATATAAATTCTTTAATATTTATATATTGATTATTTTATACTTCATACAAGTTAAGGGCTTGGCTATAAATAATTTAAAAGTCTCTATAAAATTTCTTCGTGATTCAAGTAATACATAAAAGAAAACTCTAAACAAAATTTCTACATAGGACATAAGAAAAAAAACTAAAAATATTATACTTTTATTACATTTTTTTGTCTTATTAATAAAAACTATTTATTTTTCTAACATTGTTCCCCATTAACTATTTAAAAATTATATTCCTCATTGATATATAATAATAGTTATAAGTGTTTGGGTTAGGTTGTTCCTTTAACCTAATTTCAAGTCATATGTGCAATAAGTGTTCTCAAACAATAGGCCAACCTAAAAGACCGTGAATAATTAGATGAATTTATTCATTGGATAATTTTATAATTAGACAAATAATCGGTATATATATATCTTAATTATTCAAAAGAGATAACAACATAGTTATAGAAAGTCTACTTAAGTGGGTAAGAAATGCCCATCAGTCCAACTGTTAGTCCACGAGTGCTATAGTAACAATTCTAGCTCTCTACATTGAATTTTCGTTTAGCAATATTTTAAAATTTAGATTGATCACCATTTTTACATGAGCTTTTTTATTTATAGTCTAAATGATATATATATATATATATATATATATATTATAGAGAAATAAAAAAGGAAGAATTTGGATCAAATTTGTAAGACCTGTACACATGAAAGGTAAAAAAAATAAAAATATTAGGTACAATTATATTTAACAATTATATATATATATATTTGTGGATAAAATTTGAAGAGCTATGTAATTAATTTCTGGCTACATAAGAGATAGTCAATTTTGTCTATAAATAGGTAATGTTTTTGTTTTAGAGAAACGTACCAAAAGAAGATAAGCAAATCAATGTCAAAGAAACAATTTTCTTTGATGAAAAATAGTGTTGTGTGTGAGAGAGAATATTTTAGAATATTTTTCTAAAAAGGGAATGATAAAATAGTGAGTTTGAGAAACACCTGTGTGTCACTATTTTAAGTTTATCTCAATATGTTGTATTTCCTTTCACTTTGTACTCATTAATTTTATTAGTAGAAGAAATATTTTTTAGAGTTTGTACCGTGAAAGTAGCCTATATTAAAGAGTGAACAACGTTAAATTACCAATATTATTATTTTACTCTGTTGAATTTATTTTATTTTTATCTGTTGTGCCCCAACAACTGGTTTCAAAGCTGGTATATTAAAACTCTTAGTATATTCTATGGTTGCAGCATAGACTGATATGCCACATCAAAAAAGATTTTATTAGGTCTAGAGTGTATTTATTTGCAAAAAAAGAAACACAAAAAAAGGTCAAGCCAGAAGGTACATATTGAGAAATTAATGGCAATAATAATTTCTCTTTATGGCAAAGGATGATGAATTATATTCTCATTTAATAGAAGGTCTATAAGGTGTTGCTGGAGAAAGAAAAGAAGGTAACAACTGTCATCAAGGACCAATGGGAAGAGATAAATGAGATTGCAACCAGTATAATCTAACTAAATCTCTTAGATAGTGTCTTACAAAATATTAAATAAAAAAATTACAAGATTGCAAAAGAAACATGGGAGACTCTAGAAAACATATAAATGTCAAAGAACCTTGTGAATAAATTTTATTTATGGAAGGAGCTATATCAGATGAGCAAGGAAGATAATGTGAGAGTGATGCAGCACGTTAGCGATTTCAATAACAAGCTTTCTCCCTGAGCAAGATTCAATGTGAGTTTCAGCGATGAAGAGAAAGTTGTGATGTTGCTAGTATCACTACCCTTATCATATAATCATCTCACAAAAACTCTGACTTATACGAAAGACAAGATGGAGTTTGAAGTTGTTATAGAAGCCCTATTGCATTATGAGAAATAGAACATGGAGAGATATTCAGAAGCACATGCCCTTATCAAGGAGTCTAGAGGATTGAGACAGCATAGAGAATAGAAACCTAGAGGCAAGAGTATAGCTAAATCAAACAAATATTCCAATGTTGAATGCCATCACTATAAGAGAAAAGGTCACATCAAGAAATTTGCTGGGTGTTCAAGAAGGAACAGGAAACGAACAAGGGCAAAGTAGTGAATAAAGATGACAACAGTGATGATGAGCAAACAAATACCATAGACAAGTTCAATATCATTTATGATGAAGATTTTGTCAATCTTGCATCACATGAGACCAGTTGGGAGATTGATAATGGTGTTATAATTCACACCAAGTCGTATAGATAATTTTTCTCATCATACACACTTGGAAGTTTTGGTGTTGTTAGATTGGAAAATAAAAGTTTGTCAAAGATTGTTGGTAGAGGAGATATTTGCTTGAAAACAGAGAATGAAACTAGACTATTTCTGAAGGATGTCAAGCATATTCCATATATGCGCCTAAATTTAATCTCTATATACAAACTTGCAAATGAAAGATATTGCAGCTCATTCATTTATGAAAAATGAAAACTTACAAAAGGCTTCTTAGTAGTGGCTAGATGTGAGATGCATACAACTCTATATATAATTCAAGTAAAGCTCTCCGCCGATATAGTAAATGTCATGGAGAAAGACAATGTAGTTGAATTATGGCATAAGAGACTCAGTCACATGGGTGAAAAAGGTATGATAAGTCTAGCTAGGAAGAAGATACTACCCGGAATGAACGAAGTACATTTGGAGAAATGTATTGATTGTCTAGTAGGAAAGTGATGAGACAAGATCGACATGCAATGCCAATCTTATGGATACTTTGGTTTTATATTTGTAAACTCTCGTAAGTACATGAATCATTTTATAGCAAATGATAAGCATACTCCCAAGGTCAATCTAAGGAAAGAATTTATGTGGTTTTTAATTTATTTTAGAAAATCTTAATAACAAAATTAAATCCTAAACATTCTATCACGATATTTTGGTTTGTTTGTTTCCTAATCTAATAACGTAAAAAAATAAACATAGATATGGATTCAATAAATAATAATGCAAATTTTTATCATTCATAATAATGAAGTATTTAAGGATATAATAATTAAGTTAATTATACTTGCTCATATTATTTAAGTTATTAAATATATAAATTGATATTTGTTTATTTTCTCTTTTTGGTATGAAAAAGTCTTTAGGTGGGGCCCAAATTCTTTTTTTTTTAATATTAATTAACTAATATCTTTAGATAAAGCCTATTAATTAATTAAGCATTAAATTTTAGTTTTATTTCTAAGAAAATAAGAAACCATCTAATCATAGCTTTAGGCGGAGTCAATTAATTACACTTTATTCAAGTTATCCAAATTAAACCTAAGAATTAAATTATCTGAGTACTAACTTTCAAGTTTTAAAACCATTACTAAAAATATGTTGTCAATACATGTTTGAATAATAATTCTTATAAAAAATTTTGAAATAGAGTTTCACTCTAATTACCGGGCGGTTGTATCAACAAATAAAAAAGCACTACTCTAAATTAGACTGGATAATTAAACCTTAAAATTCAATTATCTCATTTAAGTTTGTAATGAAAAATAATATATTTCTTTCTATCATTCTTAATAAAAAATCTTTAATAAAAATAATAATTTATTTTATAGAAATGTTTTACTTATTTAATATTTCACAAGCATAATAACGTTATTATTATATCATATTTACAAACAGCTAACCATGTTAAATTTAATCACAGATAATATAACATATAGGAATAAAACATAAAAAATAACTGTAAAAAATTCATTTTAAAATTATACTTTAAAAAAATCTTTATAGCATTTTGATGTTAATTCTGTTGCTAGAAAACCTCCAAACGGAATTACATTTATGTTTATTAAAGCAAAAAATAAAAATCTATAAAATATAGCTAGTTCTTCTCAAAAAGAGAAGAACTTTAAAATTAAAAACTAAAAAAACTTTCTAGAGAGAGAAAAAGTTAAGAAAATTATGTGTTTTACAATGAGAGAAGATGATCTTTTTATAGGTGAGAAAAAGGCTAAAAAGGGGGAAAAATATTTCAAAAATTGAATTTGGACGCATTTGGACAGATTGGCACGCATGTGGGGTGCAAAAATTGTGACATACAGGCATTTATCACATGTCGACGAGCGTGGGACATAGCGTAGGCATGTGCTGGTGCATTCTAGACATGGCGCATGCGTGTGCTGCCAGTGTACGTGTAGGAATTTTATGGACGTGTGTCGACCATGTGCATGCGTGTGCTGGATGTGTGTTGGGCGTGTGCATGGGACTCGGCCCGGATGGGCAGTTGCGCGTGGAATTTTGGCATTTTTGGCATTTTTGTCTATTTTGACCCATTTTGTCCAATTTTTTCATCTTTTTGACTTTTCCTCATTTATTTTCTCAAAATATTTGTGATGTATTGTCTATGGTATTTTTCTTCAAGTCTTTAAGTTATTTTTGAACGAAAATACTTAAAAAATAATAAAAATACTCGTGATTCCAAATATAAATCTATTTAATCAATTAAAGTACATTAAATCAAAGTAATTTTAGTGCTTTTTTAAGCACGCATCAGAAAGCTAAACATAGTTTCTTTCAAGAGTTTCCCTCCCTTCAGAATGAATAATATTTTAGATCTGATTCATTCAAATTTATGTGGACCAATGCCAAAGTCACTTAGTGGTGCTTAATACTTTATGACTTTCATTGATGATCATTCAAGGAAGACGTGGGTATATCTTCTGAAGACAATGAATCAAGCGCTAGATGTCTTCAGAGAAATTCATGTCTCTCTTGAGAGACAGACTAGGAAGAAGTTGAAGTGCATTCAGATAGACAATGGTGGAGAATACATAGGGTCTTTTCATGCTTATTGCAAAAAGCACTATATTCGGTATCAGATGACACCTTCAAAGACACCACATTTGAATGGATTAGTTGAGAGGATGAATAGAACTATGATGGAGAGAGTCAGATGTCTACACTTATATGAAAAGTTGCCTAAAACTTTCTAGGGTGAAGTCATACTCATAGTTGCACATGTGTTGAATCTTTCACCCTGTACTTCTCTCAAGATGGATGTTCTAGATAAAATGTGGTCAAGAAATGATGTCTCCTATGATTATTTGTGGGTGTTTGGCTACAAGTCATTTGTTCATATCCCCAAGGATGAGAGATCCAAACTTCATGCCAAGACAAGACAATGTATTTTGATTAGCTATAGTCATGATCAATTTGGCTTTAGATTTTACGATTTGATTGCAAAGATAATTGTCAAGAGCCATGATGCTATATTTGTTGAAGATGTGACCATTGAATATATTGTCAATATGAAAAAGGATATTCCTAAATCCAATGGTGACTCATCATATTTGGAATTAATTCCTCCCACATCAGTGCCAAGACAAGTTGGAGATGAAGACCACATTTATCCACTTGATGAAGATGATGCTCTCATAGAAGTTGGTTCTGAAGATGAAGGATATGATGATGTTCATTATTAAGCATCAACACCTTCGACTTCTCCTTTTCCATTGAGAAGAAGGGATAGATTGAGACGAACTTATACCATATATCCTTCATATGAGTATGTAACTTTCACTGATGAGGGAGAAATTGAGAGTTATGAAAAAGCGATGAATGACAAATCCAAATAAAATGGATTGAATCCATGCAAGATGAGATGAAGTCCTTGCATTAGAACAAAACCTTTGAGCTGATGAAGTTGCACAAAAAGAAGAGGGCTTTGAAAAAAATGAGTGTTCAGGGTGAAGTATAAAGAACACAATTTCAATCCACAATGCAAAGCCAAACTGGTTGTCAAGGGATTCAGCCAAAGAAAAGGAGTTGACTTTGATGAGATTTTCTCACCATTTGTCAAAATGACATCCATTCGTACTATGCTGGGGTTAGCAGCAAGTCTTGACATGAAGGTTGAGCGAATGGATGTTAAAACTACCTTCCTACATGGTGACCTACAATAAGAGATATACATGGAGTGTCTAAAAGGTTCAAGCAAAAGGGAAAAGAAGATTATGTTTGCAAAATGAAGAAAAGCCTTTACGACTTAAAAAAGACACCGAGAAAATGGTACAAGAAGTTTGAGTCTATTATGAGGGAGCAAGGCTACAAAAAGACTACTTCAGACCAGTGTGTTGTTGTACAAAAATTCTCTTATGATGATTTCATTATTCTTTTTTCTCTATGTGGATGATATGTTGATTTTTGGCTAGAATATTTACAGAATTAATAACTTGAAAAAGCAATTGAGTAAGCCTTTTTCCATGAAAGAATTAGGGCCAACAAAGTAGATTCTTAACATGAGTATTATTAGAGATAGAAGTGCCAATAAATTATAGTTTTCATACAAGAAGTACATTGAGAAAGTACTTTAGAGATTTCATATAGATAATTTAGACCATTTACCCAGCTTACCCATTCCCTTATTCTTATTATGTTTGAAACTTTGACCATATTCCATCACATTAATCTTGGGTGCTGATGGGATATACCCTATCACTTAGTCGTCTTCTGCTTATTGTACTCATTAAACAAGAAATTTGTTAGACTATTCAAAACATAGTTTCAAAATAGATAATCAGAATGCTTTCATGCTTCAATAGCACTAGTAGACTGAAAATCTTATTCACCCTCAAGTTAATCATGAGCTTTTTTAGTCAAAAACCTTGCTAAATTCAAGATGGTGAGATAGAACATGAACTTACTCCTCCATATCTTAAAGTTCAAACCATTAAACTTCTTTGATTTTTTTGCCACAACATGATTCATAGGAACAAAAACCAATAACATTAGGGTTACTCAATGAACCACAGAAGGCTAATCATTTGGTTCATAATAGAACCACTCATAATTGGGTTTTTAGTTCGGGACACTGGAATAGTTATTTCAGATTTCATAATTTTTTCTTTACTTTTGTTGTTAAATACATAAATAGCAATTTAAGTTTTAAAAATCACCAAATAAAGTTTTAGGTTATCAAAAATATATTCAATAAATAAACGATAGAAATATGTTAATTTACATTCATATTTATAATTTCATTAATTATAGTGATTAAATAATTTTAAAAATAAAATAATTTATTTTTGTTATTATAATATATATATATATATATATATATATATATATAAAGTAATATAAATATAGTAAAAGTGAAATACAAATATATAAAGTAAAGAAAATTAAGAAATGATAAATGATAGAGAGAAACAGTGAAAACAGTGACATAGATTAAATTATGAAGTAATAAAAGCAATATTAATAAATGATGAAGAAAATTAATAAAGAAATGTAAAAACTAAACGATAATTATAATAAAATATATATAGTAGAATAGATATATAACATAACAGATAAATATAACAGATTATTAATAAACTATTTGTTCCAAAATATTTGTTAAAAAAAATTGTATTTGTTTGTCAAAAAAAAAATTTATTTTAAGATTGTAGGAAATAATACATAGATAAATAAGTTAAGAATAAAATTATTTTATTAAAATTAAAAATACATAAATATAAACATATGTATAAATTAAAATACATAATTTAAATAATATAAATTTAAATATAGAAAATGATTGAGACTTGTGTATCATAAAGTGTTCTTAAGATAATTTTTTTGTTCACCGTGAGTATTAGATAACGACGAAAACTTATCTTATAAAATACAATGATTAAATAATAATAAATTTATACCATAATTTATTATTCTAAAAGTATAAATTTATTATTCTAAAAATTTCTAAATTTCTAACTCTTACCTCTATTTTTATTGAAATAAAAATGTTAATTGTGCTTCTAACGATACCAACATATGTTTGATATAAAGAATATAACAATAAAGATGTTGGTTTGATTTTAATGAATAAAGGCTGAATATTATATTATATCAAATACTAATTTATAATTATTTACGTCTTAGTTGTTTTATATAGTGATTTGGTAGTAATATTTATCCTTGTTATTTCAAATTACATTCGAAATGCATAAAGTAATGTTTTGAAAAAAAAACTGTTTCGTTTTACTTTTGTTCATATCTATAATATATTTTATAGTTTACGACTTGCTTCTTGCGCACAAAAAAAAAAAAGAAAAAATATATGTCAAAATAATTTAAGAATTTGTCTGATAACAATTTTGATTCTATATTTTTTATTTTTTTCGGTGATTTTTTTAACCTAATATATTTGGTAACAAATTTTGATTTTAATTTTTAATTTTTTAAGAAATCTATACCAAAAATATCGGTTGATTCATAAATTTTTAAAAATAAGATTTTTGTATTAGATTTTTTATTTTTATTTTTCACCAAACATGTTTTAGAGAATAAATTAAGTATTATAACTTTTGTATTTATAAATATTTAAAAAAAAATGATTAAAAATATAAAAATTATAAATAAATTTTTTTTAAAATTTTTAAAAATAAAAAATATATAAAGTATTATCAAACAATTTGGAAGTTATTTTTAATTTTTTCTAGAAAATCATTAAGTAAAAAATTATTATCAAATCTATTAATAATTATTTAAAAATAATAATAAATCATAAAAATAATTATTTAATCATAAATCAAAATTTTTATATAAAGATAACTCATGGAAATTCTATTAACTTGTAGTTTCGTTAACTTAAATCTCTTTATTATTGATACATATATCAATATAACTACTTTATTTTAAAATAAATTTTATAATTAAAATTTACTAAAGTAAATCTAAAAATCTAAAAATATAATATGTAATTAAAAGTTACGTATGTTAATTACAATGCCCAGACAACATAACATTTAAATTCTTTATATTACATGTTTGTTTTTCCCTCCAATTTTATATTACCAATTACAAAATTGGTTTCATAATTTACTTTAAAAGAATTTACGTTATTAAAAGAATGCATGTTCATTATATTTTCTAATATACGTTAATTATGCATATTTTATATTAATTAAAAATAACAATATATTGAAGAAATTAAAATAAAACTTTATCTATAAATAATTAATAATTTAAACATATGTACCAAATACTTTAGGTGTCATTAATTATTTTAAAATAAATAATTCAACACATATATGTTAATTATTTTAATACAGAATTAACATTAAATATTATTTAAATGCATAAATTATTTAATTTATTAAATATAAATAATGTGATTGATATCAAATATTTTATTTCAAAGCATACAATAACAGTAAAATAAAAGCTGTACCTACACTGAAAAACGTTTATTGAATAAAAATATAGAAAGCATTTATTTAACTTTTTAGTTTTTGTATCATATAATTATCCGTTTCATTTTCAATCTCTAAAAAAAATATTTTTTTTAGTGTTATAAAAAAAGAAAAAAAAACATATATATATGTACACGAAAAAATATATTTTTCGCATTATCTAAAAAAAAAGCATTTGTGTATTCATAAAAGGTATTAAAAATAAAAATTCATCCACTGAGAATTCTACGTGCAGTTAAACAATTAGTTTAGTAAATTAATAAACAAGGGAGTAATACCAAGGGTAGATCTATAAAAGGTTAGGAAAAATAAGTGCGTTCGATTCTCTTATTTATCAACAATTTTTGTAATTATAATTTCTATAAAATTATAAATAAATTAAAACATATTAATTACCTTCTAAGTTTTAAATTTATGTTTTTATTTTTTAAAAATTATTATAAATTTAATAATTTAAACATATTTATTTTAAATTAGATACATATATTATATTTATTTAAAAAAAATAACTTACAAACATTTTTTTATCATTTTTATAATGCTTTATTTCTAATTTTAAATCATCCACTCATAATATGAGATTATACTAAGCTTTAGGTCTAAACTCAATCCCCTCGCTTTTATGGTTGGTGTTATCTAGGGGTGTTTATCGGATCGAAACCGCTAAGTTTATGCTCATTCGATCTGATCCGAACATCCGATCGGATTGAAACATCCTAATCCGTAACCGATCCAATCAATTTTTACATCCGATCAATCCGATCAATCCGACCAATCCGATCAATAAACTTAATTAATTATATTTTTGAATTAAAAAATTAAATTTTTACATAAATCATAACATAAAATCATTTTAATTAAAAGAAACCTTAAAAAATCAAATAAAAAGATTAAAATAAGACTAAAATATTCAAACTTATATAAAACAAAAATAATACAATTAAGTAAATAACGATGTCGATTACAATAGTTATTTTAATAAATTTAACAATTCATTCAAACAATAAACAAAAAGATAGTTCACAATAATCTAAACCTAAATTAATTTGATCATTTCACTCTTTAACATCCATTGGCCATCTTAAAAATAATCTTGTCTTGAATCTTGATAACAATAGCAAAAAACTTCAATGTGTCATCACCTATTAGCCATAATTTAAAAAATATTAGTAAATTGATAACTAAATATATATAAAATAATATATGAAATACATATGAAATAAAATAATAATATATCGTACTCAATCAAGGATTATATCCTTAATGTCTCTCAATATATCTACAAAAAAGAAGATAATAGAAAGTGATGAGAATATTAAATCATAAGAGAATGATATCAATTACTAATGAAAATTAAAATAATATTACCTGTTTCAATTGCTTCAATATCATAAAGGGAATCACGAACGTTAATTATTGGTGATGATTGAATCCAATTCTGAGTACAAATAAGTGCTTGGATAGTTTTTGGGGACAATGAGCTTCTAAAAGAATAAATAACCCTCCCCCCTAGAAAATGCAGACTCAAAAGCTACAGTTGATATAGGTGTAGCTAAAACATCTTTGGCAATCTTGGAAAGAACCTTGTATTTAGATGAGTTCACCTTCCACCAACTTAAAAGATTAAAAGACTCATCATCCACATCCTCACATGTCTCACCCAAATATTTATCTACTTCAGTTTGGTTGTTTATCTTTTTTTCATCTTTGACACGTTTTTTATAACGATCCATCCACAGTGAAAATGAATCAATGTTACAACTATCAACTTCTTATGTATCTAAAGGTTGTGAGCATGTAGCTTGGACATTTGCAGAATACAAAACTAAATACTGATCAAACATATTATTTAAAGTTTGTCTAAATTTTTTCATCATATGACCAACCATAATATCATCTTCGTCACACAAAAGATCCAAACAAATTTTCAAACTTGTTCCTTACGTCTTGGATCAAGAAAAGTTGCAATAAATAAAAAATCATTCATCTTATCTACACCTCGCCAATATTTATTGAACTTTGTTATCATTTCTTTTGCCATTTTTCTTAACAAAAAATCTGTATTTTCATACCAGAAACTCAATTGGTTATGTATGAAACAAATTTGATCCAAAAATAAATTTGAAGTAACATATACAAAACTAGAAAACCTCAATGTTGCATCATAAAATATTTTCAAAAACCTCACAAATATGTGAGCATTAGACCAATCAAACATATCAGGAGTTTTGCAACTATCATTTCCAATGTTGAACTCTTGTTTAAAAATCACATCATCTTCTTCTAAACGCTCAAAAGCGTTCTGAAATCTTATTGCAACTTCTAACATTAAATAGGTGGAATTCCACCTTGTTACTACATCTAAACATAAAATTTTATTAGTATCAATCTTCTCTTGCTCCGCACAATCCTTAAATTTTAACAACCTTGAAGGTGATCCTTTGACATATTTCACAACTTCTCTTATCTTACTTATGTTTGAATCATGTTCTTTCAAGCCCTCTCTGACGACCAAATTTAGAATATGAGCTGCACACCTCATATGCATATGTTGACCATCTAGTATTGCACCATCCGAATTGTTCACTTTTTTACACAAGTAAGAAACTAATGTATTATTTGAGCTAGCATTATCCACAGTAATAGTAAATATCTTATCAATTTCCCAATCTAACAAGCACTGCTCAATTGCTTTCCTAAGGATATCACCTTTATGACTAGGAACTACACAAAAATTTAAGATTCTTTTTTGGAGTTTCCAATTATCATCGATGAAGTGAGTAGTGAGACACATATAATTCAAATTTTGAGCAGAAGTCCATGTGTCAGTGGTTAAACAAACTCTTTGAAATTATTTAGAGAAAAATTCTTTTAATTTATCCTTTTCCTTTAAGAAAAGACTCAAGCAATCTCGTGCAATAATGGTACGAGAAGAAACTTGGAACCTTGGTTCCAAAACTCTACTATACTTCTTAAATCCTTCATTCTCAACATAACTAAATGACAATTCATCAACTATAATCATTTCTGTAAGTGCAAGCCTACAAGCCTCAATACTAAATGTGTGTGTAACAAGTACACCTTCTTTATTGTTTGTGACATTTTCAAAAGCTAAAGTTTTTTGCTTCTTCTCATATCTACCAGGAAATAATTTACATTGCATAGCAATATGAGCATTTAAGTTTGATGTAGCAGACTTGTTGGATACATACACATACTCCCTTGAACAATATTTACATCTCGCCTTGCGATCTAAGCCTTCACCCTCTATATAAAAATGTTTCCAAGCAGAAGAGAGAGGTTTAGAAAACTTTCGCTTACCTTTTCCATCATAGCTATCTATAGAAGGTTCATGTTTGTCATTCAATGCTAGATCTTTAGTTTCTGCTGGAGCATTTTGTGGATTTTTATATTGATTTTCAACATCATGGGTAGCGCTTGCACTTCCGGTGGTTGCAAGTGGACTATCCGTAATAGAGGTATTTTTTTCCATCTAAGATAAAGTGAGACACAATCAACTTAATGCAATAAACACATTGTGTAGAAAAGCAGTTGTTATAATGTAAAGAAGCAGATTTACAACCAAAGTAATACAATTTCCCATATCTCATAAAAGAACAATATAAATAATGAAAAGCAAAAGTAGAACCATATATTACACAAGGAACAAGATAGCAGATGTTAACAAATAATAACTATCTATTTACTTTAAAATCAAAAACATAATTCATCATAAACTTTTGAATTATCAAAAGCTTTGAATGCCATGAATGAAAAAAATATGCACTTAGACAAGCAAATCATCATGTTCCTCCTATAGATAAATAAGAGTAGACTAATGTCAATCTCAATTTTAGCAGCAAACTTCATACTGATATAACATAGTAAACAGAATAAACTTTCCAGACCTCATCAAATTAAATTATCAAAATGTGAACCCTCTAATAAAAAATATATAGCTTAGATAGAAGCATATTTGTAGATTCTAGAATGTAAAGAAGCAGATTTATAGATTTACAGTGAAGAAGAAGAATGGCAGCGGCGAAACGAAAGAAGAAGAAGCAGTGGTGGAAACGAGCAAGAAGCGGCAGCAAGAAGGCAGCGAAAGCAGCAGCGACAACGAGCAGTGAGCAACAGTGGCAGGGAGTAGTGAGCAAATGAGCAACGAGCATCGGCAATGAGCAACGAAAGCAGCAGAACAAAGATGAAGAAAGCGGCAACGAGGTGAGCAACAACAAAGAAGAGAGAAGCGAGAGGAGCAAAGAACAACAGAGAAGTAGAGAAGGAGGAGCAACAATAGTAGAGTAGCAGCAGTAGAGAAGCAGAGAATCTTGAGATGGAGGCAAGGAGGTAGGGAGGCAACTGGGAAAATAGATTAGGTTAAGAATAGATATATGGCTAAGGTTAGGTTAGGTTAGAATAATAATTAGGTTTATTAATTATTATATATATATATTTTTTTAAATAATATATTAAATATATTAAATATATATATAATTAATTTCGGTCGGATCGGATCAGATCGGATGAATCGTAGTGAAATCTGCCATCTGATCTGCACTTAACGGATGGAAAAAATTTCCATCCGATCCGACCATCGGATTGGATGAAAAATCAACAGATCGAATCGAATCGGATCGAATGATCGGATTTTTTGCACACCCCTAATGTTATCTACCTCCTTTAAAGAGCACACCACTACTTCATCATCACCATCATTACCATTTTCATTGATAAACTCACCCATTTGAATTTCCTTCTGACCATCTCCACTTTCATGTTATTGTGCCAATCTCATATTAGAGGTTTTCTCGAACCCTTGTCTTTCAATAAGGATACGAAACTTAATGTCATGATTTTAAGAAATCTAACTCAACTCTTATCTTAAAAACATGTTTATAAGTGTTAAGATTGTCTAAATTTATAATCATATTATTGTTGGTTCTCTAGTTGATTTGTGACTTAATTTTTTAATATTGTTTAAAAACTTGAATATAACTTATACCTTGAAAATATGATTATAAGGGTAAGTATTATCTAGATTTATAACAACATTATTGTTGATTTTTGTGGATGCGAGAGTTATTTTCTTAATACATAATCTTCAAACCCCTTTTACTTTCTACATATTTAAAGACAATTAATTATGTATGTCACTTTTCATAATAAAAGATTGATTTTAAATTTTTTATTTATTTTGTTTCAATCTATCACATAAATTTAGGTTCACTCAAACCTAACCTACATGTTCATGAACAATTAAGATTATATGACTCATAATCTTTAAAAATATATATATAAATATAATATTAAATATATAATTTTTACATTTTTTATACGATATTATCATTATCGAAGACGATAGGATGCTTGCAAAGATAGAAATAAATAGCCTTCTTGGATAATAGGCTCGATGAAAATTCAGTCAATAAAAGAGTGTTGGATATGAGGTCTTTATAGTCATTTGACAGAAACCTTTCCCACACAAGATCCGAATAGGCAGCTGATCTAAACAGAGGACTAACTACCGATAACCTGCATGCATCTCTTGGTGAAGTGCACGAAATTATCTTTGAGATTATGTCTACCGATCGTAGTACGCCGTTCATACTTTTTTAATATTACTAATCATAATATATAGTTTTAATATTATTATTATTGGGTATATTTTTAAAATCGAATTTTTTATATTATAATATAAATTTAATTTTATAAGAGAAAAAAAAAGACAACGACGAAAACAAAACCCATAAACAATAACCGCTTCTTTTTATATATACCATAGAAATAATCTGGTTGGTTAAAAATAAATAAATAAATAATCTGTTTAGTCCTTCCTTCCATAAATAAAATAAGGGTACCACACATTGTAACAATAATTTTGTTTGAAATGATGCTTTTATCCTATATTGATAATATTAAAGTCAGGCCTTGCAATCCCAGTTAAAATTATGTTTTAATTATTGTACTTCTTTTTTATTTTTATTTATTTTTATAATATATCTAAAATAAAAAATTAAATATATAAAACTTCTAAATTAATTGTATAAGTAAATTTATTATAAACTCAAAGTTTTTAAGTAAATTAAAAATTCATCACTTTTAAAACTCTTTTAAAAAATTAAAAATTAATTATCCACGAGAAAAATATATTGTATAATACTATAGGAATTTTTTTATTTAAAATTTTTAACTTATATTATTTTTAATATTTAAAATATAATACAAAGGGAAATAATGTCACTATAAAGATTATAAGATGATTTTTATTCAAAATTATTTTATATGCTACTTATAATTTTATATGTTATAATATACAATATAAATCATAAGTGTGAGAATATTTTTTTCTAAAACAGTCGATGGATCGAATCCAAAATTAAATTGAACCGTCGCTTTTTTAGAATCAATTACTCTTCGTATATGTTATAAAATTTAAAAAATGACATAATCGATCGATTAGAAGTTTTATTTTATAAAATCAACGAAAACCAAACTTACGTACTTCTATTATAAATATATTTTAATTTTATATATTTATAATATTTATATATATTAGTTAATGTAATTTTTATTTTCCATAAATTATAATTTCAAACCTTAGAAAAATCAATATTGTTTTTTTTTTTCCTTTTTTTCTATTTTAGAGGGGAATATAAACATGTTTTAGCCGAAAAATAATAATAATAGTTTTGCATGAGATCCATTTCTTATTTTTCTAAATTTCAACCGCTTTATAAATCTATATTTTTTGTATTTTATTCGATATTAATTTAGGCTATTATGTATATTTTTAAATCTTAGACAATTTTAATATATAAAAAAAGTTAAACATTTTTAATAGCAACATATAGAAAACGTATAGTTTGTTAATTTTCTTTTAGTCTTAGGTTATGTATTTGTAATGAATTTTTTGATAAAATATAATATGTTTAAAATCGTGAATCAAATGCTATCAAACATAATTTATGGATAGGTTTGAAGGTCAATTTTTGAGAGCTTATGAGTTTGTTAAGATTTTAATTTTTTGAAAATGTCAAAATAAAGTTATTTTATAAAATAAATCAATAATTGACGAAACCAATAGCTTTATATTTCCGATAACTCAATTCAGTTAAAGATAAATTTTATATGATTTAATTATTTAATTTATATTCTATAAAACATATATTTATCACATTAAAAAAGTATATGCTTAGTTTGAAAGAAGCTCAAAAATCAAAATAAACATGTAATGACGTCATATAATGCAGTTAATCCTGGAATAAGATTACCTTATTTCTTTGCATAATTAAGTTGATCTGTTATTTTATTTAATATTTTAATAAATAATATTTAATTTAATTTAATTAATTATTTAAAATATGAAATAAAATGAATCCTAATAATATCTTACCATCATATTAGTACAACAATCACCCATTTAATATTTTACAATTTAGTGTATCATGTTTTTTTTATTTAACTCGCCACACCTCAATTATTTTTCGTCCCTTCTGCATTTTGGAATATAAATTAAAGAGTAATAGTCTCAAAGGATACATCAACTATCAACTAGGACATGCATTAATTTAGTCAAATTAAAACTTAGTGTAATAAACTAATAATATCGTCATTAATTTAATCAAATTAAAAATTACGCTAATAATATTTGACAATGTTTGATGCAATAACAGAAGCTGACTATTCTTTTAAATATCAAACCATGTGATCTGTATTGTGATTTAAAATGTGAATTTTATAACCATATTCATTATATATATTTCTTTCTAGACTGAGATATTAATATACTATAAAGTAAAAATTTGACCAAAGTTGTTTGTAATATTTAATTGTTTCCATTATGTACGTTTTTAAAAAAAATTATTTTTTATTCATTAAAAAAATATACAAGAATAAATTTATAAAATGAAAGAAAATAATTTATTATAAAAATTAATAAAATATATATTTAAATATGGTTTGAATTTTTTTTAACTCTTTCTATATATGATTATTTTTATTAATAATATGACATATCTGTTGACGTGTGTAGTGAAAGTGTCAGACAACAAGGTTAGTGGAGTAGGAAAATGACAGATAATATGTTTTGTCAAGCAAAAATTAGGGAAGTACAACAACTGTTAGGATTAAGGTTTTATATTCATTTTTTCTTAGTATACATAAGAGAAGTTTTGTACAGGAAATGCAGAACAGAAAATTACAGAAATACAATCATAATAATTTAACATGGTATTAGAACAAATTATCTAAAAAAATAAAATAGTTACGTTGCTACTTGTTACAACGTATTTTTCTGTTCTCACGATATTTTTTGTTTGGCCAATGTGGTTTGACAGATCACTTTCTGATCTGGGATCAGGGGTGGTGTTTTTATTTGGTTTTTGGCCGATCTGGTTGACTTTACTCCGTTCGTCTCCTCAGCAACGATAATTTTGTGTGTTGGTGTTCCTAAACAGCTCGTCGAACCTCCATTGTTTTACCCTCAAACACCAAATAGTGGTTTGAGTTTATCTTCAGTTCTTGTAGCCGTTTCACTCTACCTATTTTTCATCAGTTGGTGTAGCTCAGAATAGAATCCCAAATCAAGCGCGTGCGAGAATGAAAGCAAGATAGTTACTTAACTTTTATTGTTTCAGAAATTCAATAGAAGATTAAGGGTTACACTTAAAAAAAAACATACATACAACTTACAAAGAGTCAAGTGATTCGCAACACCAACTCAGCGAAGAACCATAGAAAGTGGGTCGGACCCATTTGGAAACCGAGTACTCACAAGAAGCCGTTGATGCAGTTCCTTGAAAACCGAGTACTCACAAGCAACCGTTGATGCAGTTCCTGAGAGTAACAGAATAGGTGGTAGTACCAGCGACAAAGGTGCTGGTGCTGTATTCTTAAAGCTAATATTTCGAGCAGAGAATGAAGGGAAAAAATAGTAATAGTGGCAGTTTGCAAGAGGAGAAGAAGAGCGCCGCTGCGAAGAAGAGAACCGCTACGAAGCAGAGCGCCGCTGCGACGAAGAGCAACATTTCGGTGAATCTGAGAGAAGAGGAGAAGAAGAACGTCGTTGCGCAAATGGAAAATTAGGGTTTTTAGATTTCAGCAAATGGAAAAAAAATTTAGATTTCATGGCAGAATCTAGAGATTTATCTACCAATTTCATATTGGAAGATTTGACGGAAAAAATGACAGAAGTTCTAACTAGAGCTCAGATTAGCTCACAACCTCCGCTAACTGAAGCGTCGACTACTTCCATTAGTATCAAGTTGGGAGGATCCAACTATGCCTTGTGGTCCCAGGTGGTGGAGATGTATATCTCTGGCAAAGATAAACTGAGATATATTAATGGGGATTTTCCTCAACCTGTTGAAACCGACCCCTCATTTAGGAGATGGCGTACTGAAAATGTCATTGTCAAAGGATGGTTGATCAATTCGATGGACCCCTCCTTAATTGCAAATTTTATTTGATTCCCAACTGCGAAACAGGTTTGCGATTCGGCGGCTACCACTTACTATGATGGGACATACACGTCTCAAGTATATGATCTTCCCCGTCAAGTTACTCGTACGAAGCAAGCGGGTGGATCCATTGAAAAATACTACAATGACCTTCAAGGGTTGTGGCGTGAAATTGATTTCCGTCGTCCTAATCCAATAGAGTGTGCGATTGATATACAAAAATACAACTCCATCGTACAGGAAGATCGAGTGTATACCTTCCTCGATGGACTTGATGATAGATTGGATAAAACTCGAAGTGATGTGCTTCAGATCAAACCATTCCCTACGGTGGAACAAGCCTATAGATTCATCCGTAGGGAAGAGGTCAGGCAGACCGTGATGATCACAGGTGTAGATACGACACCTGGAATAGTTATGGCTTTTAAAGGGGTCAAGGGACACCATAATCTAATGCCACCAAAAATATGAACTTCCTTGGGTAGCAAGAAATCCACGGGAAATCCACCATCTCTTGACATAAAATGTGGCATTGCGGAAACTCCAAACACACCCATGAAAACTGCTTCAAACTACATGGGTATCCATAATGGTGGAATGATCTTCAAGCACGGAAGAAATGGGATACCACTGGGCGAGCCGTTGTGGCTACCAATAATGTCTCACTCTCCCTCACTTCTCAGGCCGAATCTTCCTAGGATCCAGGTATTTCAAGTAAAGCATTTTACATCTCTACTCGTAGTGATAAAGAGGATTGGATTCTGGACTCTAGAGCTACAGATCACATGACATTTGACCCAAACGATCTCTCCAATACAACTCAGCCAAGACGGAGCCGTGTTGCCAATGCTAATGGGGTCACTTATCCAGTTACAGGAGCTGGAACGGTGACTTTATCTCCTTCATTATCATTATCTAATACCTTACTTGTACCCTCTCTGTCAAACCGACTAATGTCTGTAAGTCAGGTCACTTTAGATCTTAACTGTGTAGTACTGATGTATTCTACTTTTTGCCTTCTATAGGATATTCTCACTAAGGAGATCATTGGGCGTGGTACTAGGAAAGGAGGGCTATATTATGTGGATGACCTCAGTTTAGGAAGAGCCAATCACATGCAAAACACTGTTGGTAACAAGGAATGACAGATTTGGCTATATCATCGTAGATTTGGGCATCCATCATTCGGGTATTTAAAGCACCTACTCCCCAGTTTATTTTCAAATATCACACATTCAGATTTCAAATGTGATACTTGTATCCTAGCAAAAATTCATAGGGAGTCTTATCCTATGAGCATGAATAAAAGTATGACTCATTTTGCTTTGGTACATTCTGATGTTTGGGGACCTTCCCCGGTCATTACGTCATCGGGTCATCATTGGTTTGTTATTTTTGTTGATGATTGTACACGAATGACATGGCTTTACCTTCTCAAACATAAAGATGAAGTATTTGCTACATTTCACCTGTTTCACACCATGGTTCAGACAAAATTTTCAGAAAAAATTAAGATACTTAGGTCTAATAATGGAGGGGAGTATATTAATCAACAATTCCGGACATACCTGGACAACCATGGTATTCTCCATGAAACCTCGTGTTCACAAACCCCATAACAGAATGGGACTACGGAGAGGAAGAATCAGCATATTTTAGAAACGGCTCGGGCCTTACTAATCGGTGCACATATGCCTAATAAATACTGGAGTGATGTTGTTACCACAGCGGTGTATCTACTGAATCGTATGCCCACAAAAACCTTACAATTTCAAACTCCATTAAAGGTGTTATCTGATCATCTTCCCTTGCCTACTATTTTGATGCTTCTGCCCCAAATTTTAGGATGTGTTGCTTTTGTCCACCTCCATAAAAATCAACGAACTAAGTTGGATCCATGTGCTGTCCGATGTGTATTCTTGGGGTATGGTGTACAAAAAAAGGGTTACTGATGCTATGATCCAATTACTAAAAGAACCTATATTACCATGGATGTCACTTTCCTCGAATCAAAATGTTTTCCCATCACCGGTATCCAATTACACTCTTCAGGAGGAGAGTTATGGTGAAGAACGAAATTGGCTTGATGTTGAAATATTAGACACTAGTCCAACATACTCGAATCGTGTCAATCATATGGAGGAGCCAGTATCCAGACCCGAGTTTGAACTTCCAAGAACTGAAGCTGAAGTAGTAATTGAATATCCAGAAGATGAAGTGGTTGATGCACCCCTCAATTCCCTAGTACCCAATGATCCTCCTACTGAGAATACTCCTGAGGTAAGCTATCCTAGCACACCTTTACAAACTAATGCTATAGATACATCTGTTGGTTATGTTTTACCTTTTAGACACAATCGAGGAAAACCTCCAAATCGATACTCCCTAGAAAGAGAAGAGCGACAATCCAAGTATCCAATAGCAAATTATGTATCTACTCAAAGGTTATCAGAACCTATCAGGGCATTTGCACAAACACTCTCCTCGTGTCAAATTCCAAGTAGCATTGAAGAAGCCTTATCTGATCCAAAATGGGCTCAAGCTATAAAAGAGGAATTTGAGGCATTGCAGAAGAATAACACATGGGTGTTAAGCGAGTTGCCTCAAGGGAGGAAGATGGTAGGATGCAAGTGGATTTTCTCCATTAAGTATAAAGCAGATGGGTTAGTTGATCGATACAAGGCGAGGCTTGTAGCAAAAGGATATACACAGAAACACGGGATAGATTATCAAGAAACCTTCTCACCTGTGGCTAAACTAAAAACCGTTAGAGTCTTGTTATCTCTTGCGGCAAATTTAGATTGGCCATTGCACCAACTTGACATAAAAAATGCCTTCCTTCATGGTGATCTTGAAGAAGAGATTTACATGGATATTCCACCAGGATATACTGTTACATTAGGAAAAGAAACTGCATGTAGATTACAACGAGCATTGTATGGACTAAAACAATCACCTCGAGCAAGGTTTGGTAGGTTGAGTTCAGCAATGAAGAAATATGGGTTCCAACAAAGCAACTCTGATCATACTCTTTTTCCTAAAACACCGATTAGGGAAGATAACAACCCTTATAATATATGTAGACGACATGATCATTACAGGGGATGATAAAGAAGAAATCTCTAAGCTTCAAGAACAACTGTCAAATGAGTTTGAAATGAAGAATTTGGGAGGGCTCAAATACTTCTTAGGTATTGAGGTAACAAGATCAAAACAAGGCATATGTCTTTCCCAAAGGAAATATACTCTGGACCTACTGGTAGAGGCAGGACTACTAGATTGTAAACTTATCGATATTCCAATGGTTCAAAATCATAAACTCGGAGAATATGTGGACCAAGTACCAGCAGATAAACAGTTCATGCACTGCCCAAGTGAAGACCATATGGATTCGGTCATGCGAATACTTTGTTATTTAAAGTCCTCCCTTGGGAAAGGACTTATGTTTTCAAAGAATGGTCAATTGGAAGTCCTTGGATATACAGATTCAGACTGGGCAGGGAATATGAAGGATAGGAAATCTACTGCTAGGTACTTTACTTTTGTGGGGGGCAATCTTGTTACATGGAGGAGCAAGAAGCAAAAGGTAGTTGCCTTATCTAGTGCTGAAGTTGAATTTTGAGGAATGGTCAAGGGAATATGTGAGCTCCTTTGGTTGAAAAAACTTCTAACTGAGATTGGTGTTGCTCCTAACTCTAAAATGAACTTATTTTGTGATAACAAAGCATCCATTGCCATCTCTCACAATCCAGTTCAACATGATCGCACGAAGCACATTGAAATGGATCGGAACTTCATCAAACAGAATCTTGAAGAAAAGATTATTAAGCTTCCATTTGTTAAATCAGAATATCAATTGGCTGATATACTCACAAAATCTGTGTCTGTAAGGAACTTCTACAACTCACTTGACAAGTTGGGCATAAGAGACATATATGCACCAACTTGAGGAGGAGTGTTGGCGTATGTATTGAAAGTGGCAGACAACAAGGTTAGTGGAGTAGGAAAATGGCAGACAATATGTTTTGTCAAGCAGAAATTAGGAAAGTACAACAGTTGTTAGGGTTAAGGTTTTATATTCGTTTTTCCTTAATATACATAAGAGAAGTTTTGTATAGAAAATACAGAACAGAAAATTACAGAAATACAATCATAATAATTTAACAATATCTTCCATCAATTCCTAAACATTTCGGGTATAAACTGCAAAAATATCTAATATAAGATTTAGATTCAAATCTAAAAACAAAGCACGTCTAAAATTACTATTAGATGCAAATCTAGATGAATAAAAATCACATTACATTAAAATTTAAGTATAATGTATATATTATAATATATATTTATTAAAAATAAAATATACTATGTATCATAGATACTCTAAAATAAGAGGCTTTTTCTAGATTGTTAATTTTTTTTAAAATGAGAATAACAAATACAAATTATGATATTTTTTTATTTTTACTTTTATTATAAATAATTAAGATACCAATTAGGATAGATTCTTCATGTTTATGTGCTATTATTACGTGGTAATTTATTTAAAGATACATAATAAGTAAAGCTTTAAAACAACGAGAAAAAAATTATATGGTACCGAATTAATGGTAATACACGGAGTGGACATTTAGAGTAGTACATACGAGTTAATTATTTAGGAACTTGGTAATAATTTTGCCATGCTACAAATTTGACGTGAATTGATATTTTTTTTATTTTATGATTGGAATTTTAAATTTTCATGGTTTATTAAGTAGTATGGCATTCATATTGTTTTTTTGTCCGGTAAGATTTCTCCTTATTTATATTTTAAATCATAAGTTAAAATCAAATTAAATGATAATTTCATCTAAAAATTTATTTTTCTCATTTTGAATTTGAACCAAAATCACTATTTTAGTTTTAATTAATTTTTTAATATTGTATTAAATAATTTTTTTATTTAATGTTTAGAGAGAATACTAATCCTGGAGTAATAATGATTGACGGCCACAACATTTAGGAAGGTGTATTTATGGTTCACATAGAAAACTGTTATATATTTTTTTGACTATTTTTTTAAATAAATAATTATATACTAAAAACTTATTTATTTCTCTAATAATTATTAAATAAATAATTTATCTTTTAGTCATAAAAATAGTTATGATAAAAAAAAAATTGGAGCAACAAAATTTTTAGGTTATAAAATAAAATATTAAGGAATAAATATTTAAAAATAAATAAATATTTGGAGTCACTTTGTTCGAGAAATCACTTATAACTATATTATTAGTTGTTTCATCTTTGTCGAAAATGTTAAAGTCTACAAGGATGAGCTAACATTTAGTAAGTAAATTTTTATGCAATATGTATTATGATGAGTGTACATGAAAATCATGGATATGTTTATTTTATATCATTATATAGTTGTTCTCTTTTATGCGGTATTTAATCGCTTGTTGATTCAGTTGTTAGTTTGCATTTGCATTTCTTTCTATGGTAGGACCTTTGTATGATACTTATGTTATCGATAATTAGTGGATCATGATTTTCAAAACCAGTTACAATTATCAAATCCTTAATAAAATTGTACTTAGGACATAACATGAGTGTGGATCAATCAAGTCACCACACACAAATCAGTGATCTCAAAATGGATTACCATCCCATGTGATCACATGGAGAACCTCATTGTATACGATCATTCATTTACTATGGTGGATTTATCTCTGTAGGAAATAATATATGTGCAAACAAATAAAAATAAAATTATTTTATTAAAACTAAAAATACACAAATATAAATATATATATATATATATATCATAAATACTAAATTTAAATAACATAAAATTTAAATCAAGTAAAAAATTAAAGCCTGTGTATCACACAATATCCTTAGGATAATTTTTTTGCTCATCGTGGGTGTTAGAGAATGATAGAAACTTATCTCTCATGATACAATAATTAAATAATAATAAACTTATACTATAGTTTATTATTTCATGAACTTTCAAGTGTGTGAATTCTATTGGAAAAACATAATTCTAGATAGAAAATATAAAAACAATTCTCCTTTCTCTTTCCATACTGTCTATTTTTCCTTTTTTTTTTCTTTCTTCTCTTCTCTCATCTCTTTCCTTTCTTTTTCATTTCTCTTGCTTTTCTCTTCTTCACACTTAACTATGTTTTTCCCTTCTTCTTTTTCTGTTTCTATGTTTCCTTCTCAATAAATAGATATATATATATATATATATATATACACACACACCCATGAGAAACAGAATAATCAATTCAGAAATGGAAAAAGTTCTGAAATGAAAAAATTAATTCAGAAACATTTTTGATTTTAAAGCAATTTTAATTCATAAAATTTCAATAATCCCTCACATGAATAAAAATTGACATAGATTTAAAAACAATTGACATGGAAATAGAGTTCAACGGATTGAAACCTGTATAAGATAAGTAGGTGTTACCCTTTGAACATTCATTTGTGAAAGTATATTTACCGTACTGATTGACCAGTAGAAATCTTGAATTATTCTGCCGTTTATGTAAGCTATGACATACTTCACATAAGAGTCTTTCCTGACATAATTTAGTTCTCACTGTTATGTTCATTTTGGCCATGAATATACGCCTAGTTCTGTGAGAGTTTCCAAAGAATTACGACCTATACAATTCTCTTTCGAAGCAAATATAACAATTATCATCCTTATATATGTTATTATCATCACAAGAGAATAAATATCAAAGTAATCAAGGCTAGTGTTTTACTACTTTGAGGTAAATCAACTAGTTTCCAAGTGTGGTTTTGCAGAATCGACTCAATTTCACTATTAATGACTTTTTACGATTGAGAACTTTCAGAAGAATTCACAGTCTCTTCATTTCAAGGTTCACTTTCTAGCAAGTTGGTCAAAAAATATGGACTACAGAATATTTCTATCCTAGTCCTATTACTACGTCTGGGTTCAAACTCAACTTTATCCTCAACCTCTTATTTAGGTTCTTTGATTTGATTATCTTTGTTCATAGTCTTATACATTTGTTTAGAAGAACTTCGTTCTCCTTGAGATTTACCTGAAAATACATGTTCAAAGAATAATGCATTCATTGATTCTATTATCATGTTCTTATGTATATATGGAATCTTTGACTCATGAACAAAATATATATAAGCACTACTATTATGTGCATATCCAATGAAGATGCAATCTATCATTTTTGGATTTATCTTTACCTTCTTAGCTATAGATACTTTTATTTTAGCAAGACACCATTACACTCATAAATATTTATAGGAAGGTACCTTTCCTTTAAATAAATCATATGATATCTTATGTTTCTTTTTCTAAAGGCCCTTATTTAAAAGGTAGTTAGCTGACAAAATAGCTTCCCTCCACAAGTTCTATAGCAACCCAGAACTTAATAGCATTGCATTCATCATTTTTTCAAGGTATAATTCTTATGTTCAGCAACTCCATTTTGCTGAGGTAAATAAGACATTGTGGTTTCATGGATAACTCCATGTTATGCATATAATTCACCAAACGATGTTTCATATTCACCACCATAATCACTACACAGTACCTTGATCTTCTTATTGAGTTGATTCTAAACTTTTGTTTTATAAAGAATAAATTTCTGTATAGCTTCATCTTTGCTTTTAAGCAAATACACATAGTAATATTTCATGATATCATCAACAAAAATAATAAAATACTTATTGCCACCCCTTGTTTGAAAAAAATTTAAATCACATAGATCACTATGGATTAAGTTAAGGGGTTTAGTGTTCTTTTCAATCGAATGAAATGACGTCCTAGTCATTTTTGTCTCAACACAAGTTTCATACTTATGCTCTGAATCTATTTGAATGCGAGTATGTATTCCATGTTAATTAGTCTACATAATATATCATAATTAACATGACTAGTCTACCATACCACAGGTTAAAAGAATCAAGCGAATAAGCAGAAGAATTAATCTTATTAATATTCTTAGCTTTTATAGTCATTATATTGAGCTTAAATAACCCATCAGATACATATCCCTTTTCTTACAAACATCCCCATTTTTTGTCACAATGACTTTATCATTTTCAAACACTATCTGAAAGCCATGTTTGTTTAGCAATGAGCCATAAATAAGATTCTTATAGATGTTTAGCATATAGAGTACATTTTTTAATGTAAGCTCCTTCCCTAAGGTCATCTTTAATTTAACCTGGCCTTGCCCTTGAAGGCCTTAAGTGGCGGAATTTCCTATGAAGAGCTTCTCTTCGTCTTTCATTGGTTCAAAAGTAATGAATAACTCTTTATCTGAGCATACATACCTTGTTGTACCAGTATCAATCCACCACTCTTTTAGGTTTGATCCCACAGAGTTCACCTCAGAAATGTCCACATACAAGTTAATATCAGATATATCATGAGTGATGTCATTAACCATGTTTTCCTTACGATTCTTGTTTCTTTTTGGAAACTTGCAATATGAGGCTTTATGACATGTTCTCTGATAGTTAAAGCAAATCTTTCTAAAGATTGACTTCTTAAAAGTTTCTTCTCTAGATTCCAATTTAGACCATTTACCTAGCTTACACATTCCCTTATTCTTATTATGCTTGGAACTTTGACCATATTCCATCACATTAGCCTTGGGTGTTGATGGGATATACCCTCTTTTAGAAGAAGCCTTGTCATCTTTTTCCACTTTGAATCTTATTAGCAAGTATTTCAAAGAGATTTTCCTTTGTTTGTGCTTATGATAGGCCTTAAAACCTATCCATAAATGGAATAACTTTTCAATAATAGCTACAACTTAGAAGGTTTTACTAAGTATCATCCCTTCATCATACATCTATGTTATGATATCTTGGATTTCACATATTTGATTGCATGCATATTTAAAATCCACTATCTTATAATAAAAAATGCTACCAACCAAAAATTTCTTGGTATCGACATTTTCAGTTTCATATTTTTGATTCAATGATTCCTACAAGTCTTTAGTCATCTTTTTCTTATTGCATTCATTATACAATGAATCAGTTAGACTATTTAGAACATAGTTCTGACATAGATAATCAGAATGTTCCATGCTTTAATAGCACTAGCAGACTGAAAATCTTGTTCACCATCAGGTTGATCAGGAGCTTCTTCAGTCAAGAAACTTACCAAATTCAAGGTAATGAGATAAAACATCATCTTACTCTTTCATCTCTTAAAATTCAAATCATTAAACCTATCTTGTTTTTCTACCCTAGGATAGTTCAAAGAAACAAAAACCAGTAACATTGAGGTTACCACATGAGTCACATAAGGTCCAATAAAAAGCGTTAAAGTAGATAGTAACGAAATAAAAACAGAATGCACTGAAGGAAAAAATATATTAAATTAATACAAAATATTAAAAAAATAAGAAGGAAGTTCCTAAAACAAGTAAAAAGAACAAAATTCTGGTAATTAAAATCATATAATACCGTGCAGAAACAGATATCAGTTCAAACTCAAATCAGTATTTCAAAAAATGCAGTATTAGAATAACAAAAGTAAAATAAATTAAAAGTTTTAATTTAGAAAAAAAACATGTAATAGTTCTATAATCGAAAAGTTTGTGCAAAATTAGAAAGGAAAAATTATCTTAACATCTTAGAAAATAATACATGAATAAATAAATTAAGAATAAAATTGTTTTATTAAAATTAAAATACATAAATATATATATATATATATAATTATTTTATTAAAATTAAAATTAAAATACACAAATATATATATCATAAATATGAAATTTAAATAACATAAAATTTAAATAGAGTAAAGAATCGAGACATGTATATTATATAGTGTTCTTATGATAATTTTTTCGCTCACCGTGGATGTTAGAGAACAACGAAAACTTATCTCCAAGATACAATGATTAAATAATAATAAAATTATACTACATTTTGTTATTCCACGAATTTTCAAGTGAACTGTATTGGAATAACCTAACTATAGCTAGATAGAAAATACAAAAAAAAATTCACCTTTATTTTTCGTATTATCTCTTCTTTTTTTCTTCTCTCTTCTCTTCTCCTCTATTCAGCTCTATTTTCCTTTCTTTTTTTCTCTGTTCCTCTATTTTTATGTTTCTTCCTCAATAAACGGGTATATATATTCCCATAAGAAACGAAAGCAAAACTTTAAGGAACAAAATAATCAATTCAGAAGTGAAAAAGAAAGGAATGGAAGCATAGGTTCAATTCAAAAACGTTTTGAATTTTATAGCAATTTTAATTCATAAAATTTCAATAGTCTCTTCCCGCATCCCTTGCCCACTTAGCCGTCAAGACATGGGCATATACAAACTTTAAACGTTTTTAATCCATACATCCATAATAATTTTTCTTTATTATAATACATGTCTCTTATTTTTGTATTCTATATTTAATGTTTTCATGCTCATACATGGTATGAATTTTTCATAACGAACATGTATGCATGAACATATATTATATTATCATATCATTCAAAGATCACATATATTCACATAATTATATAACATATTCATAAAACAACGTTTAAAAAACAAGATTGTGATTTATTTATTTATTTGAATTATGTAGCAAATAATAAACAAACAATGTATAAAAATCCAAATTGATTTTCCTAGAATCCCATAAAAATGTATGAAAAACATAACACTTCGAAAAATGAGAATGAAGAGTTTTAAAATGGAGTAAAGAAAATGGTTAATTTATGCATTTTTATAGAATTTGGCTCCACTATCCAATAACAATCTAATTTTAAAGATGTTATTTATTGCCATTGAAGTGTACTCCTAATCAAACAATTTGTTTTTTTCTCTTCATTCTTTGTTGGATATTTCTTTTCTACCAAAAAAAAATGAATTCATCTTAAATTTTATTGATTTATAATACCACATTATCACATAATCTATTAATAATAAATAATTATCCTTAAATATAAAATATTAAATGCAACATTTATATCAAATTCAAATGAAATGAATATAAGTGAAACCATTTTCAGGGGCTGTCCTTTTATTATTGGGAATATGTAAAAAAAAACAAATAGGTAAAGAATTCACAGGATTTGTTCTTGCACTTCTCTAGAAATAGAGAATTTACGAAAGTCTCGTAAGGGCCAAACTTGTCAAAATATTCCTTATGTTTCTTCTTTTCAGCTTTCAGAAGAGCCACATCTGAGAGTAAACGTGAAATCTTTTCATCTATTTAATCAAGTTTTGTCATGATATTCTTTGCTTCAGATTCTCTAACTTTCTTACCGAAATATGCAAGCATCACTTGTTCAAGATTAGCAACTAAAAACTCAATTTGAAAACCTCTATTTCTAACAAATTTAAGCTTCCGATACCAGTCTTGTAACAGAGATTTACTCTCCTTACTAGCAAGCCATCAATAATTTGACATAAAAAGTTAAAACACAAGTTCTTCATTTCAAAGGATGATTCCTCCAATCCATTACTGTTGATATAAGTTTGTTAATAACAGTACTGAAACAATATTACCGGAAAAACTGGTATGAATTGCTTGGGTTGAGTCGCGGACTAGGTCGCTCTCTTTAAGACGTTTCGCGGCTCTGCCCAAATTTGTGCAAGCAAACACAGCCTCGTCGTCTCCAAGATAAAACAGCCCAGAATCTTTTTTTTCTCTATCTCGGAACTTCACTGCACTGATGAAAACCGGAATGCTACACTTGAAAAATTTATTGCTCGGAAAACTAAAAAATAACTTAGAGTTGCAGATAGAATTGTTTGTAGTGAGAATTGTTTGCTGAGATTGTTGTGTAAAATTGAGAGCTGAAACCCTCCTTTTATAGGTTTTAGAAACTGTGTGGTAATTATGATAAAACGGTAATGTCTGGGAATTAAGAGCGTAACGACCATTCTGAGTAATGAAGAATAACAGCCATTTTCGGATTAAAGACGAGTAATGAAAATTTTTGTGAGTAAATACGAGCAACGGCTCTTTTTCTGAATAAAGAATACAAACGGCCATTTAACGATCATATTTTTGATAAAATAAAATAATGGTCATTTTTTTTCTGAACAAAAAAAATATATATATATATAACAACCATTTTTGTAAGTGGAAAAGTTTTCCTTAAAAAGAATATTTTTCCAAAAAATAAAATACCACCTCACCTCACACACACGCATACGCACTCGGACTCGGCATGGCACGGCATGCCCGGTCGGTTGGTCGGACGGACAGCGGTGGCGCGCGCGTGTGATATCACATTTGCCTAGGTCCTCTCCCCTTCCACAAAAGTGGGTGCCCCTTGGGGCCCAATCCCAATAACCAACTCTTCACTATTTATACCTTTTTAAAATAATGTAAAAAAGCAATGTGGGACAAGGCTTTATAATTTTTTATTAGCTTCACATTTTCCAACAATCAATTCTTTTATAAACTTAATCTTTTTCCAACAATCCCCCACTTGAATTTTATATAAAAATAATTTTCATCGAGCAACCGATCAATTAAAATTATAAGATTGTGCATAAGCGAAAATGTGTCTATCGACTTGAACCTTTGCATAGTGTTGATGCTTTAGAATATACTAGAGTAACTCGTAGTTTTGAACTCTATCTATAAAAATCATCACACACACAACCTTTCCAAGGTGTAGTTCGAAAAAAGCCCGTGCTTTACGGCCATGCACGTGTATCCCAATATAGTGAACGCTCTAGTAAATTTTGCCCAAAAAATTTTCATAGGAAGCGGTCATACTTCCACATTCACATAGGTGAGTCTATCAAGAGTACTCCTGTAGCTATGTACTCCACTCCACATAGAGTATAGAACTCATTAAGAGTTTAACAATTAACTCATCATTTTCTATCGCTTCAGGACTTCATGCTTCTAACAATATAGAATGGGATTTGATAAATAGCATGATACATCTCATATCACTTCATGACTTGTTATTACCCTTTGAACTTATTTCTTGGGATCTCCAGTCTATAAGTTGGGTTACCATCATAAGTGACTCTTCATTCTAAAGGCATTAATATCATTCCTTTTGAGGTTTTGAAAACCTTCTCTCTTGGTAATCCTTTCGTCAAAGGATCTGCCAAATTTTCATCAGAACGTACATGATCCACTCTTACAGCTCCCGTAGAGAGAAATTCTCTAACAGTACTATGCTTACGACGACTGCTGCCTCTACCGTTGTAGTAACGGTTCTAAATCTTTGCAATAGCCGCGGTACTATCGTTGTGGATCAAAACAATTGGTATCGGTCTTTCCCATAAAGGGATCTCAACTAACAGACTTCTTAGCCAGCATGCTTCTTCACTAGCAGTGGCTAATGCTATCATTTCAGACTCCATTGTAGATTGAGCCAATATTGTTTGTTTCTTAGACTTTCAGGAAACAGCTCCACCAGCTATGTTAAAAATATAGCCACTAGTTGCTTTGGAGTCTTTTGATAAAGTGTTCCAATCTGCATCGTTGTATCCTTCTAGAACAGCGGGAAACTTTTTATAATGTAATCCAAGGTTCATAGTTCTCTTAAGGTATCTCATAACCCTTTCAATAGCATTCCAATGCTCTTCACTAGGGCTACTGGTAAACCTACATAGTAGTCCCACAACATAAGCTATGTCTGGTCTAGTGCAATCAGTAGCATAACATAAGTTACCAATGATGCTCGCATACTCAGTTTGTCTAACACCATTTCCGGTGTTCTTGAACAACTTTACACTAGGATCATAAGGAGTACATACAGGTTTGCAATTAAAGTAATTATATTTCTTTAAGATTTTTTCAACGTAGTGAGACTGATCTAGAGAAATTCCCTTTTCAGACCTAGTTATATTTATACCAAGGATTACACTTGCTTCTCCGAGATCTTTCATATCAAAATTAGCACTTAACAAAGTTTCTACATTGTTCACAACATGAATATTTGACCCAAAAATAAGCATGTCATTCACATATAAACATATAATAGTGCAAATGTTATCTTCTAATTTATAATATATGCATTTGTCACTTTCATTTATTTTGAATCCATGTGAGATAACTAGATTATCAAATTTTTCATGTCATTGCTTAGGTGCTTATTTTAGACCATACAGAGATTTATCTAATTTACAAACTTTATTTTCTTGACCTGGGATAACAAAACCTTCAGGTTGATCCATATAAATTTCTTCTTCTAAATCACCATTTAAGAAAGCAGTTTTAACATCCATTTGATGTACTACTAAATCATGGATAGCAGCGAGAGAGAAAAGTACATGTATAGAAGTTTATTCGTGTAACTGGTGAAAAGGTATCAAAGAAATCTACATTTTCCCTTTGCCTATATCCTTTAACTACAAGATGAGCTTTGTATTTTTCAATAGTACCATCGGGTTTTAATTTCTTTTTTAGTATCCATTTACATCCAATGGTTTTGCAACTAGGAGGTAAGTCAACTAAATGTCAAGTCTTATTATACTCAAGTGAGTCCATTTCATCATTTATGGCTTCTTCCCATAAGTTGGCATCTAAAGAAGATAATGCTTCTTTAAGAGTTTGGGGATCTTCCTCTAAGGTATAAGCATAAAAATCAGATCCAAAATCCTTAAGGGTTCGAGCTCGTTTGCTTCTTCTAATTTCAATGTTTAATTCTTCAGTTTGTTCACTAGTTCTAGTTATGGGTAAAATACTAGAAGACGAGCCCCCACTATTTTTAAATTTAAAGGGAAACCTAGGTTCATAGAAGTCAGCATCATTAGATTCTATAACTACATGATCTTTTTAAGTCATAGAATTTATAAGCTTTACTATTCACAGTGTATCCTATGAATACACATTCATATGCTCTACTAGCAAGTTTATTTCTTTTAAGATCAGGGATCCTAACATAGGCTAAACAACCCCAAGTTTTAAAATAAGTTAAATTAGGTTTCTTATTTTTCAAAATTCCATATGGTGAAATTTTACTTGTAGATTTAGGCACTCTATTTAGCACATAGCAAACAGTTAATAAAATTTCTCCCCACCAATGGGAAGCAGCACCAGAGTTTAATAAAATTGCAATAACTGATTCAGTAAAAGTTCTATTTTTTCTTTCAGTTTTGCCATTCATTTAAGGAGAATAAGGTGCAATTTTTTCATGAATGATTCCTTGAGTTTTATAAAAATCATTGAAGATATTAGAATCATATTCGGTACCTCTATCACTTCGAAACCTTTTTATTTTCCTTTTAAGTTGATTTTCAATCTCAGTCATAAAAATTTTAAACATGTCAAACGCTTCACTTTTATTTTTCATTAGATATACATAAGTGTAATCTGAACAGTCATCTATAAAATTTATAAAATAACGTTTTCCATTTCTTGTTAAATTTCCATCAAGTTCACATATATCAGAATGAATTAATTCTAAAGGTTCAGATTCTCTAACTACTGATTTATGTGAAGTTTTGGTTATTTTAGCTTGACTATAAAAATCACATTTTTCAAAATCATTTAACGATAGTTTAGGAATTAGTTCTAAGCTACTCATGTTCTTGATTATGCGTTTATTAACATGACAAAGTCTAGCATGCCAAATATTAAAAGAACTCAACATGTAAGTAGAAGATAAGGTTTTATTGATTTCAACGTTTAATTTAAACATGCCATCAGTGGCGTACTATTTTCCAACAAATATATTATTTTTAGTTATAGTATATAAATCAACCCCTATAGTTTGAGTAAACCCAGCTTTGTTAAGAAGATAGTCTGAAACCAAGTTCTTTCTCATCTCTGGAGTATGCAGGATATCCTTTAAGATGACAGTCTTTCCAGAGGTAAACTTCAATACCACCTCACCAGTACCAGCAACTTTAGTAGAGTGGGAGTCGCCCAACAGCACTTTCTTATCCTCAGAATCAGAATAGGACTTGAACATGTCTCGATCATAGCAGACATGGCGAGAAGCACCGGTGTCCACCCACCACCCCTCGGATCCACCAACAAAATTGACTTTAGATATCATAGCAATAAGTTGATCTTCGGTAAGGTTCGCCTGTGAGGCAGGACGGTTTCTGTTCCGGTAGTTTCTAGCCAAGTGGCCAGGTCTGTTACAACTATAACACATGAATGTGTTATTCCTTAAGGGGGGTTGAGGTCCATTCTGGGGAGGATAGTTTCTATTTCTATTTTGGTGGTTGCGGTTCTGGTTATTATTACGATTATGAGTTTTCATGTTTCTACCTTTAGGTTTCAAATTTGTAGGGGAGGGTTTCTTATTGATACTGTTATTTGAGACTACGAGTACTTCATCTCTTTGGTCTTGTTTTCTAGCTTCTTCTTCTATTCTTAACCGGGTTATAAGACTTTCTAAAGAAAATTCCTTAGTTTTATGCCTAAGTGTATTCTTAAAATCTTTCCAAGCAGGGGGTAATTTATCTATAATAACAGCTACTTGAAATTGTTCATCTAAAGTCATACCTTCAGAAGTTATTTCGTGTGCTATCTTCCGCAGTTCGTGTGATTGAGCTTCCACTGATTTTCCATCAATCATTTGAAACTTCATGTACCTACTAACAACATACTTCTTAGTTCCAGCTTCTTCAGTGTCGTACTTCTTTTGAAGTGCTTCCCAAATTTCCTTTGCAGACTTATCAGAGTTATAATAATCATACAAATCATCAGCTAAACCATTAAGAATATAATTTTTGCACAGAAAATCATTTTGCATTCAAGTGTCTAAATCCTTAGTTACAGCTTCAGTAGGAGGATTGGACTGTATTGGTTTTTCAGTAGTAAGAGCAGAAACGACTTTTTTCATTGTTAAGAAAAAACAACATTTTTTGTCTCCATCTTTTAAAGTGTAGGCCTTCAAAACAGAATGGTTTGTTGAGATCACCAGTTAGAATTTCAATAGACATAGCAGATAGAAATCATCTTAAAATTGTTGATACAAGTTTGTTAATAACAGTACTGAAACAATATTACCGGAAAAACTGGTATAAACTGCTTGGGTTGAGTCGCGGACTAGGTCGCTCTCTTTAAGACGTTTCGTGGCTCTGCCCAAATTTTTGCAAGCAAACACAGCCCCGTCGTCCCTAGGATAAAACAACCCAGAATCCCTTTTTTCTCTGTCTCGGAACTTCACTGCACTGATGAAGACCGGAATGGTACACTTGAAAAATTTGTTGCTCGGAAAACTAAAAAATAACTTAGAGTTGTAGAGAGAATTGTTTGTAGTGAGAATTGTTTGCTGAGATTGTTGTGTAAAATTGAGAGCTGAAGCCCTCCTTTTGTAGGTTTTAGAAATCATGTGGTAATTATGATAAAACGGTAATGTCTGGGAATTAAGAGCATAACGACCATTCTGAGTAATGAAGAATAACGGCCATTTTCGGATTATTAAAGACGAGTAACGGAAATTTTTGTGAGTAAATACGAGCAATGGCTCTTTTTCTGAATAAAAAATACAAACAACCATTTAATGATCATATTTTTGATAAAAGAAAATAACAGTCATTTTTGTTTTTTGAACAAAATATATATATATATATATATATATATATATATATATATATATATATATATAACAACCATTTTTGTAAGTGGAAAAGTTTTCCTTAAAAAGAATATTTTTCCAAAAAATAAAATACCACCACACACACACACACGCACTCAGACTCGGACTCGACTCGGCACGACACTGTCGGTCGGTCGGACGGACGGCGGCGATGACGGCGCGCGCGCGTGTGTGTGGTATCACATTTGCCTAGGTCCTCACCCCTTCCACAAAAGTGGGTGCCCCTTGGGGCCCAATCCCAATTGCCAACTCTTCACTATTTATACTTTTTTAAAATAATGTAAAAAAGAAATGTGGGACAAGGCTTTATAATTTTTTATTAGCTTCACATTTTCCAACAATCAATTTTTTTATAAACTTCATCTTTTTCCAACAATTACTAACATCTACATGTTTATCAAGCAAGCTACTCAAAACACCACCAAACTCTTTGTTACAAGTAAAAATGGCTGCCAAAGAATAAGTGGCGCAGAAATCACAAGCAAATGAGGGACCATAAATGACGAGAAATGCAAGCAGGAAGCACGAACGAGAGTGTCACTAATTCGATTAGAGTGTCAGAATTAGTTAGGAAATCCTCTTGTAAATTGTGGCTATATAATCAGACGCAAGAGAAGAATAAAATAACAAGAAATATTATACAATTTACCTCTCTTTCTCAGTTCTTCTTCTTTCCCCAAACCCCTCTGAAATTATGTTCTTAACAATGGTATCAAAGTCGGTTCCGGTCACGAACAATCGCTCCGACGCCGAGTTCTTCAACAAAATATCTGAGATTTTGGCACAAAACGAACCTAGATTCGAGCGAGTAATCACTGATATACAAGTGGTGTTAATCGAGTTGTGAGCTCTTTGCACCTCACACAACACACTTCTGAACCCAAAACTCACAACCAAATCTGAATCAAATCCATACCCAACCATAAGTGTTCAAGCTAAGACTTCTAATTTCAAACACACAGTTCAAATGCTCACTGCTTCTTCAACCTTCAAACACCAACCACCACCTTCACTAGAACCACATCAACTTCCTCATAATCGCACCAGCTTACACCCACATCTCCATGCATCTCCGGAGACATTCGAGAACCCTAACGCTACACCCACTGATTCCTTCGCGAAGAGCAAACTAAAAACCATAAAACTTAGAGCTAATAAGAGCTACGTTTCTAGGTTACAAGGAAAAAGGAACGAGGATTTATACAGAACCTAAGCCAAGGCTCTGTGTATCAATTGGACTCACAAAATCAGCTCGTATATCGGCCCACGAAGCAAGCTTATATTGTAGACATAGCCTCTTTAAACCTGAACCACAAAGAAATGGTTGCTCTATCTATCCGGTGAAATTCCTAGCTTGTTGGAATGCCAATCGTGTGAAATTGCACAGATGGCTTAGAGTTTTTGGTGGAGGTGCTCACAGAGGTGGTCAGAGAACTACCAAAAATAAGGGCCGAGGAAGTCGTATGTTCGATCACGGTAAGATCTGGAAATGATGGCACGATAGGACTAAACAGAAATGATACGCTCTTATATCGATTAGGGTTGTTTCTGGTAATTCATATATGGTTATGACGCGTGATCGAAGCCTTGAGGTTGTTCCAGAAGGAACCCTTGTCATTCTAGAGTCAATTGAATGTGATGCAAAAACCATAACAATGATTAGAACTTGGAAGCATCCCAGAGTTTTCTCTGAAACTGAGGAGATCTCCATCTCACCCTGCCTTCCCAATCAGCCTACGATTAAGGCTAAGATAGCACTACATAGAGGTAACATCAGTACCCTAACTTCTTCTATGGGTAATAATAAAACACTTGGGGGGCATATTACTGAAAAGGATTGGGATGGGAAGAGGGTGTTCTTCGTGAACATTAACTTTCTCTACTATGGAAAAAACATTTCCAGTTTACGTTCCTTAGTCATTAGGTTCCCTTTTTATTCCATTAAGGAGTTTTCTATGGTTATACTGGTAATACTGGCTATAAAAAAGTTAGAAGCCTTGTCGTTGCGAATAGAGGGAGGGTTTCAAAATGAGCTGCCGATTCTAGGTGGGTTGAGATCATCATTTTTGGTGATCCTTTTAGGTTATTGTGTTAAAAAGAGTATTAGAATCCCTACTTATGAGTATAGGCCTGAGAGGAATCTTCAAGGGTCACTTTCTGAAAATGGAGATTTGAGTTCTGATAAGGAAATAGGAAGTGATCATGGAAGAATGTCATTACTTTCACAATGGGAATTCTTAGGGTAGCTTTCAGAGGGTCAAATGGGAAAGTTATATTACTATGATGGTCTCTGTAAATTGAAACACGGGAATCTCAAGTTTAAAGTTTGCAAAGGAACCTCAATCTAGAAAACCTTAGTTCATGAAACCATCATAAGACTCTGTTATCAACCTCTGTTGCCAAGTATTATGCTAAAGATCTACCCATGACTGTGGAATTCTTGCTATAAATAACATAAAGGTTGGCTTCACAAGAGAAGGTTCTTTTACAAGCTATTGTGACCCTTAGAAAATACAAGACTGTCCCAAGTATGGTCTTTTAGATACTTTGAGCTTGACAATGAAAAAATCATCCAAAATTCAAAGCAGTGGCGTTGTCAATATGGTCTTGAAGGAAAAAATTCAAGGTTGGAATCATAGTCAATCTTTGGAATAGAGTTTTGCCAAAACAGTTTTGGGTAGTGGAAAAGAAAGTAGTGGCCAAAGGAACTTTTCAACCCATACACCAGTTTTTTCCTTGCTTGATAAATCTTACACTCAGTCAGAAGGAGAGTCTTCTATAGTGGACAACAAAACTAATAACTCCAAAAGAGATAGTAAAAAATTATTCTGCAACATTACAACAAAAACCAACATCACCAAGAAGATTGACAAATCTAGGAAAAATAGTTAGGCCTTCAGTGCTATTTAGGGAAGCATTTCTCCCAAAGACTTCAATAATAGTAAAACATTCAATATTATTCAGGGAAACATCTCCCAAAAATTCACCCATCATTGAAGATGAGACAGATCAATATAGAAACCTCAACAAACCACAATGGTTGAGTCTCTATAACTTGGCTAGAAAATCTACTCAAGAAAATATTGAAGATATAAAGTTCTACACTGTAGATAAAGAATTTCCTACAGTAAGTAAATTCGATATCTTGAAAGGAGTTGATCCAAAATATGTTTATAAGGCTTTCTATACAGGACAAATAGAAAATATATATCCAAGAATTAATTTAAGTGAATTAAACTATTTCCCAAAAACTTTAAAATAACAACCAAGAACTTTAGAAAAAGGATTAAAGCAAGTGACAAGCCTATTTATCTCAAAAAAATTTAGTTCATTAATGGACTGGAATGAGAAAGAATGTATCAATCACAATCACTTCATCAAGATAGGAATTTCCAATACAAATGTTAGGTCAAATTTACTATGAACTCAGTAAGATTGATAACTTTACTAAAATCAAAGTAAATTATTAAATTAATAAAGTCATCATTATTTCTCATAATTGCGTGACCCTTTCAGAGGAAGATGATGAAAAAAAATTTCAAATATGAAGCCAATTTAAATAGCAACAACCTAGAAATTGGCCAAGAAATAAGGGAGGTATTCTACTTCTATGCCACAAAAGCCACCAAAGATAATAGATTCATTTACTACATTAAAGATCGAGAAGATGAAAACGCGTCATCATCAAAATGATTGTCGGCAAAAAATGATAAAGAAGAATAAAAATAAGAAACTTCAGCAAAAGATGAAAAAAAAATAAAGATGGAGACCCATATCTTAGTTGGTAGTATATGCCAAGGAAAAAAGTTGTGACTATCATGTAAAACAAAAAAAACATACAAATTATTAAAGCAAAGATAAAATAGTAATTTAAGTATTGTAAATAGGGATTTCTTCTATTATAAAAGAAACCTTTATTTTCATTTGAACGCACCAAAATTCAAAACATACTAATCTGAAAAAATAAACAAACTGTAGAATAGAAAATCCTTTATATCTAGAAATTTCAAACCAATAATGATATACCTAGTAATTATGAGCAGCTAAGAATCACTTTAAAGTTCTTAGTTGGTCTTAAGTTTGTAATAATTATTATATTATAAATAAAATGAAGTTCATTTACTCTTCTCAATTAAGTCAAAATTGGACACAATTTATGTACGGATGCAAAAGGCTCGCCATTGCTAGGAGGGCGTAGAGGTTTAACAAAACTGAGGCATAACAGGTGTAACAAAAGGAAACGAAAAGAAGGAAAGACCGTGGTAGACTCATTAAATTCAAGTATAATAATTATAAATTTAAGCTAGCTAAGAATCTTGAATGTTTAAATATTTGTTTATATCAAGTTATAATACTTATAGACAAAAATATGAAAATAAAAGAAAAAATAAAAAATTATTTTTATTAAACAGCTAAGAAATTAAAATAAAAGATAAAAATCTAATTCTATTAGAAAATTTTGATAAAGACTATCTTATAGCCTTAAATTATTATTTCAAAGATGAGGATTGTAAACCTTATCTTGAAATTTTTAAAAGGTTTAACTCCTTATTTGATATCTATACAAATTATATCAAAGTTATTACAAGCATAATAGATCATCCTGTTTCAAGGACATTAAGAGACTATTTTAGTTAAAAATATGTAAGAATAGGAGAAGTGAAAATAAACACTTTAATATTTGGATATTATTTCTTTCAATATTACAAATACATTGTATGTACACAAGAAAAACTTTTTTGTATATTACGAATAGGAAAAAATGTACATTCAACACATATGACTTATCAAGGTTCTAATAATTTAACCAATACATTAATGTTAGATTGATTGAAATTCCGCCGTAGCAGTATCTAGCAATCAAAAAACCCAAAAATTAGTATCAAAGCCATATGAATAGTAATGAATGGAAAATTTAACACAATTAGGTTTTGAGGACACCAATGGTATTAACCATAATATCTAAGGGTATTTTAGATATTTTATAAACCTCAAGAACATAAGTGAAGATATAGTAACTTTAAGAACATTTGAGATATTATAAAAAAAAACTACGAAAATAAAACCCATAAACAATAACCTCTTCTTTTTATATCATTACTACAAAAAGTACATATGACCTCAGTTTTTAATCGTGACTGTAAGTCTATGACCACGATTATAAGAACCGAGGCCTAAGTAAGAGAGATCAAAGGTAATGACCTATGACCTCAGTTTTTCTAATAACCGAGGCCATAGGTACCCCCCTATGGCCTCAATTTTCTAATAACCGAGGTCATAAGGTATACATAAATTAAAAAATATATAATTATTAATTACAATATTAAAAATTAAATCAATATAAATTACTATAAATTTATTAAAAAAAATATTAAAAATCATATTATATTAAAATTAAAAGTATAATTACATTCGAGAGTTTATTATACACTAAAAATTAATAAACATAGTGTACAATAGAAATAACTTGAGTATAGTATTTACTTTTATCTATTTTGAGACTCAAAACACAGTGTTCCTGCTGCTTGTTGCATGGTGTGTGGTACGTGGTGCGCTGTTGCGCCTATTGTGCGAGTGAGCATGTTGCATTGGTGTGCCTACTGTGCGGGTACGCCTACTGCGCGATTATGCCTATTGCGATGGTGCGCCTACTGCCCTGGATTAAAAAGAAATCTATTTGGACCTAGTACATCTCCCGATACAAAATTGAGCCCTGGCCTTGTAACACTATGAATGAACCTCTGAAGTGGTCAGCTACACTAAGACTTCCACCAATCATTTTTAAAATAATTTTCAAGTGTACTCTAACTGGGACAAACCTACCAATCAATCCCTTGAAGGCGTATAAAGAAGACCCATAAAATAATATCTATATCAATCAAAGCATTCATTTTGAATGTTAAACTATAAACGTGAAGCTACAATAGAACATGAACTATTGATGGAACACTATAACTAATATCTTAATATGTATTTAGATTTTGGCGTACTCATTATCATGTCAAACTTATACTCATAGTGATAACAATTGTGAAAAGAGATGTGCATGTATATGCAAAATCAGCCTAAAAAGAGAATATAATTCGAAGGGCAATTGGATCACAACAACAAATAATCTCATTTATACCCCTTGAAATACATATATACTTTCTGAACAAACCAAAAAAATATAAGCCAAAGAACATCATAAACAGCCTCCAATAGTAACACAAGTTTAACCAACACAATTGTACAAGAATTATTTTATTTGCATCTAAAGCTAATAAAAGAAAATTGAAGCATGATCATTAACTTACCCCTACCAATATATGGCCAGAGAATACATCAATTGTTGGAAAAATGCCACTACAATAGTATAAACAAAAAAAATTATAATCAACAACATAACTTATATCTTTTTTATCGTAACAGAAGAATTTATATGAGAACTCAAATAGTAAAATGAATTTACGTCTCTCAGGATTACAACTTCAATGTAAACTAAAACAAAGAGTAATGATACGATACCCCAAAAATTAAAATCTGTGTTCCATTAATCAGATCAAAGTCATCCCAAAAATTATAAACAAGAATTTTCAATAATGGGTTCATCACTATAAGACAAAACAATAAATAAAGAATAATGACATACTAGCACACAAAAAACAAAAAAAGACACAAACCATCCATGGGATGATTACCTAATAAACAAAATTTGAATATACGTACCTCAGCTAGAGTGAATTCGAAGAGTATATCAGTCGCGTGATGGGGAAAAAGAAACAAGGGAACGAGGACGGCCATACATGGATGACCAAACGAGGACAGACAGGTAGACGAGGATGGAATGTATATACCATAGAAATAATTTGGTTAGTTAAAAATAAATAAATAATCTGCTTAGGGCTTTCTCGGGTACCACACATTGGAACTATAATTTTGTTTGAAATGAAACTTTTATCCTATATTGATAATATTGAAGTTATGCCTTGCAATCCCAGATATAATTACGTTTGAATTATTATAATTCTTTTTTAATTTATATAATGTATTTAAAATAAAAAATAAAAAATTAAATATTTAAAACTTCTAAATTAATTGTATAAGTAAATTTATTATAAACTCAAAGTCACGTTTAAAACTCTAAAAAAATTAAAAAGTAGTTATCTATAAAAAGAATATATTGTACAATATTATAGTAATTTTTTATTTAAAATTTTTAAAACATATATTTTCAACATTTAAAATATAATACAAAGTGTAATAATGTCATTATTAAAATTATAAGATCATTTTTATTCAAAATTATTTTATACATATTTAGAATTTTATATCTACCATAATATAGATAAAGTCATACTTATATGCAAAGTGAGAATATTTTTTCAAAAATTGGCGATCGATGAAATTTAAAGTTAAATTGAATCGATACTTGTACCGGTTACTCTTCGATATATCTTTTAAAATTTTAAAAATATGGATCAATTAGAAATTTTATTTTATAAAACCAACAAAAATCAAATTGATCTACTTTTATCATAAATATATTTTAATTTTATATATTTATAATATTTATATATATCAATTAATATATTTTTTATTTTCTATAAATTACAATTTCAAACCTTACGAAAATAAATATTTTTTTCTTTTTTGAGAGAAATATAAATATGTTTTAGTTAAAAAAAGTAATAGTTTTGCTCGAGATTTATTTTTTATTTTTGCTAAATTTCAATCACCGTAGAAATCTTTATCTTCTTACTTTACTCCATATTTATTTGAGATATGATGTATATTTTTAAGTCTTAGATAATTTTAATATATAACAAAAATAAATATTTTTTATAACAATAAGTAGAGAATATATAACATATCAAATTTTTATTAGTTTTATCTAAAATTAATAAAAATTTGATATATAACAAAATTAAACATTTTTAATAAAAATACATAGAGAATATATAACATATCAATTTTTTATTAATTTTAGGTTATATATTTGTAATAAATTTTTTTGATAAAAAAATAATATGTTCAAAATTATCAAACTAACCGCCATCAAAAGGAATTTGTAGGTCGATTTGAAGGTCAATTTTTTAGGACTTATGAGTTTGTTAAAATTTTAATTTTTAAAAACGGTCAAAATAAGATCGTTTTGTAAAATAAATTAATAATTGATCACAATTATGGATAAATTAAAAAAAATTAATTATATTACATAATTTTGTATTTAACCACTCTCCATACACATTAATATTTTTATAAAGTAAAAAAAAATATTTCTCACGTATTAAAAATATAGTGAAAATATATTTTCTTTAAAATATATAAAAAAAATTGAGATTTTAAAAATAAAACTATTTAAATCACTATATTATGAAAGTGTGAAAAAAAGCAAATCTTAGATTAGAAAAATATAAATATTATGATAATAATAAAAATAAATGCATCAATATTACTGATATAAAATAGTAAATGAAAAACAATAATGTGTATGATGGAAGGAAAAAAAAACAACTCTTTATACTTCCGATAACTGAATTCATTTAGCTTTTGTATAATTAAATTATTTAATTAATTTTATTTTTTATATTTTATAAAATATATATTTATCACATTAAAAAATATATGCTTAGTTTGAAAGAAGCTTAAAAATAAAAATAAATCTATAATGACGTCATATAACGCACTTAATTCTCGAATAAGATGACCTTATTTCTTTGCATGATTAAGTTTATCTGTTATTTCATTTAATATTTTAGTAAATAACATCTAATGTGATTTAAATTAATAATTTAAAATAAGAGATAAAATGAATACTAATAATATCTTACCATCAGATTAGTACAACAACCACCTCAATTATTTTTCGTCCCTTCTGCATTTTGGAATATAAATTAAGGAGTGCTTGCCTCAAAGGATACATCAGCTATCAACTTCGTCATTAATTTAGTCAAATTAAAACTTAGGGTAATAAACTAATAATATCGTCAATAATTTAATCAAATTAAAAATTAGGCTAATAATATTTGACAAAGTGTGATGCAATAACAAAAGCTGACGATTCTTTTTAAATATCAAACCATGTGATCTATATTGTGATTTAAAATGCAAATTTTATAACCATATGATCATAAATTGACTATTCATTATATATACATATATATATATATATATATATATATATATATATATATTATTCTTTCTAGACTGAATAAATTAAATTTTTGACCAAAGTTGTTTGTCCTACTTAATTATTGTTTCCCATTATGTAACTTTTCTTTAACAAAAAAAATTATATTTTATTTATTCAAAAGAAATTTACAAGAATAAATTTATAAAATGAAAGAAAATAAGTTATTATAAGAGTGAATAAAAATTTATTTAAATATGGTTTGAATTTTTTATTTTTTTAAGTTATTTTGACCCTTCATGATTTTTTTTATAGATAACATTAAAGATCCTCAATCAAATTTGATCATTAATATTTTGAGATTTTTTTATTTAAATTGTAAAAATATTTAATATATTTAAATTTAAAAATAAAATAAATCAAAAAATTATAAAATATATCTAAAATCATCGTTAGATGTAAATCTAAATGAAATAAAAATCACACTAGATTAAAATTTAAATGTAATGCACAAATTATAATTTATATTTATTAAAACAAATCAAATCAAATTAGAAGATAGAGCTATAGGAAGCAAAAATAATAAATGGTCAGATTTTTATAAAAAAAATAACAAAAGGAAGACATATTTAGAGAGCAATTAAGACATCAATTAAGATAGGTTATCCATATCTCTTTGTGCGGTAATTTGTTAGTTATTTAAAGAGACATAATAAGAAAAGTCTTAAAACAACCCAAAAACAATGATATGGTACCAAATTAATGGTAATACATGGAGCGGACATTTAGAGTAGCACATATGAGTTAATTCTTTAGAACATAGGGTAATAATATTGCCATGTTACAAATTTGATGTGAATTGGTATTTTAAGTTTACATGATTTACTAAGTGATATAACATAAATATTATTTTTGTTTTGATTTTTATAATAAGATTTATCATTTTTTATATTTCAAATCATAGTTTTAAATAACATTTGATATAAAATAATTATTTTTTTTCATTTCGAACCAAAACCACTGTTTTAGTTTTAATTATTTTTTTAATATTTTATTAAATAATTTTTTTCATTTCTAACGATGAATGTTCGGAGAGAATCTTATAACTAGAGTAATAATGATTGACGGCCACAACTTCGTGGAAGGTGTATTTATGGTATACATATTGTAACATGGCTTAGATGTTAAAATAATAATTGTTATATATATATTGAATATTTTTTTAAATAAATAATTATATAGTAAAATTTTATTCATTTTTTTAATTATTATTAAATAAATAATTTATCATTTTAATTATAAAAATAATTTTGATAGTAAAAAAATTAGAATAACAAAATTTTAAAGTCATAAAATAAAACATAAGGTAACAAGTATTCAAAAATAAATAAATATTTGGAGTTCGAAAAACCACTCAATAATCACATCATCAACCATTCCATTTTTTCCATCCTGATTTTTACTTATCACTTGAAAAATGTGACGAGCTTACATTTAATAAGTAATATACATGTGATCTATTTTATGAGGTATTTAATCATTTGTTGATTCATACGTTAGGTTTCATTTGATTTTTTTTAATGGTGAGATTTTTGTGTGATATTTATGTTAAGTAACTAGTGAATCATGATTTTCAAAACATGTTTCAATTATCAAATCCTTGATAGTATTGCACTTTGAGACATAAGGTGAGTGTGAACCAATGAAATCATCACACACATCAATGATCTCAAAAATGTCTACCATCTCATGTTTACTACATGCTGAATTTCTTTGCATACGATCATTCATATATTATGATGGGTCCATCTCTCTCCCACATCCTTGATCCACTCAATCCTCAAGATATAAACATCTATAACAATTAAATATTTTTAATTCATATATTCATAATAACTTCTCTTTATTATAATGTGGATATTTCGTAATGAACATATATGCATAAATATATATTATATTATCATATCATACGAAGATCACATAAATTCATATAATTGTATAACATATTCATAAAACAATGTTAGAAAAACAAGGTCGTGATTTATTTACTAGAATTCTATAACAAATAATAAACAAACAATGTATTAAAAACCAAATTGAGCTTTCCAAAATCCCATAAAAATATACAAAATACATAATATTTTAAAAAATGAGAATGAAAGAGTCTTATAACAGAGTAAAAAGAAAAGGTTTATTTATATATATTTATAGAATATTTTGACCCTTCACACTTATGCTAGATTTTACAATAATGTTTTTAATTTGGATCTAATATCCAACAAAAATTTAAATCTAAATATGTTATTTATTATTCTTGAAGTATATTCATTTATCGATCAAATTATTTTCATTTTTCACCTTTTATTATGTATTTATTTTGTTCAAAAAATAATAATTTAAAATAATGTTAAATTTTATTTACTTAGAATATTCTTAAAAATATTTCAAGAAAAATGAATAATTTATCTTTTAAATATAAAATATTAAATTCAACATTTGTATCAATTTCAAAAAAGTGAAATAATTTTCGGGGACTGTCCTCTTATTATTGAGAATATGTAAAAGAAAAAAGAAATAGCTAAAGGGAAGGGAGCTATACGACTAGAACAAACTATCTCCTACAGTTTTCCAGTTAAATTCACAGGCTTTGTTCTTGCACTTCTCCAGAAATAGAGAATTTACAGAAGTCTCGTAAGGGCCAAACTTGTCAAAATATTCCTTATGTTTCTTCTTTTCAGCTTTCAGAAGATCCACATCTGAGAGTAAACGTGAAATCTTTGCATCTATTTGATCAAGTTTTGTCATGACGTTCTCTGCATCAGATTCTTTAACTTTCTTACCAAAATATGCAAGCATCACTTGTTCAAGATTAGCAACTAAAAACTCAATTTGAAAACCTCTGTTTCTAACAAATTTCAGCTTCCGATACCAGTCTTGTAACAAAGATTCAGTAATCCCCTTTACTCTGCTTACAAGCAAACCTTCAATAACTTGACATAAAAAGCTAAAGCACAAGTTCTTCATTTCTAAGGACGATTCCTCCAATCCATTACTGACATCTCCATGTTTATCAAGCAAGCTACTCAAAACACCACCCAACTCTTTAGGTACCATGTAGTCTTTTACACGGAGCATCTCTTGAGTTAGGAAGCTAGACTCTATTATAGACTTATCAAAAGAAAAATGTAGCTTATGAACAAACTCCATAAATTTATCATCTGAATACAGAAAAGCTTTTTGACTGTAATCATCAAATAGTTCTTTTTCCGCATTAATAACTTGAGCACTACTTTCTCTTACTATCGCCTCATGGTGTTCGATATCATGGTTTTTTGTTATGGAAGTGGAATCCCAATAAAAGTCACGCTTCAATATTTTTTGTTCCTTGGGAATTAATTTCTTTATAATGTAATTTAAGGACAGAGCCGCATTTTCAGTTTCCAATTCTTCAGTTTTTTTCATTGTTATGATGTGGTTTTCGTCTTCTGTTCCTTCCTTTTGCTCCATTTCTATGGCCAAATTACTTCCACGAATTGTCCTTAGCCCCACATATTCAAGATTTTGCTGTAACGCTTCTACGACCTGATAAAGTAAGCAATGCATTATACACTATTTTTATCACTCTTATTTCAACGAGATTTAAAAGACTAATTTTTTTTCTTTCTCACTTATAAATCTCATCCGTGATGAGGAAAACAACTACTAGAAATTTGTGTAATCATTTATACTTTCACATTTACTAGTTAGAGAAATGGCTATATGATTCAAACTTGAGATAATTCATAAATGAGGTTGAGTATTTTTGTAAATAAAGTTTCATTTATAAATCTTAATGAGAAATAAATCCATCCATTAAGATAAATTAGTGTAAGAAATTATTACATTTTGTACCACTAATCTATTTTTTTTTTTTTGTAATTACAATAGAGACTTTTCTAATTCTAAAGAGAGTATGTAATAATTTAATAAAATAAAATAACTTAATTAGAGAAAAAATGGGTTTAATAAAATAAGTTCAATAATGAAACTCAACACATTAATTTTGTAGAGAAAAGGGTCCAATTGTTGTTACCAAATGAGTACATTAGTCCTCTTATTATTGAGTTAAACATCAGAATTTACATCATTTTTCAAAAATAAGTATTTTAGTCTAAAAATTTATAAATGGTGTATAACTAGTTTTATTATTATGAAAATTAATTAATTTTAATCTTATAATTTATTAAGATAAACAATTATAATCCATTAAAAGTATAAAAAATAGGCTTATAGTACTTAATTTTTATAAATAACGAGAATATATATATTTAACTCAAAAATTACGAAATCATAATAGTAATATTAAAAAATTATTAAACTTTTATTAACTAACTTAATAATTATGATATCTTTCATAATGGTTCAAAAGTCCTACACTATATATATGTACGCTGAATACTCAAACAAATTAGTTTGATTTTCTAAAAATCAAAAATAGTTTTTTTAGAAAGAAAAAATAATTGTTTGTTTTTTATTTTAAGGATACAAAATTTGAGTTAATGTTACTCGGAGAAGCAGAACATATTGATCTCAAAAAAAGTGCTATCGAGAAATTAATATAATTAGCGAAAAAAAAGTTTTTTTTTTTTTGCTGATAATCATTCAAATTGGTTAATGCGAAATTAAAAGTATATAACTAAATTACCTCAGTGATGACACATCGAACGTGAGCAACAAATTTGCAATCAGCACAATAATAAACGCAGATTCCAGGGTCTCTTGTGAATTCACAGACGTCACAATAATATTCAGCATCGACTTCATCTTCATCAACGACTGAGTCAACGAGATGTAGAGGATGTCTATGAAATGAAGACTTTATGGTACAAGGTAATGGACCACACAAGAGATGAATATGGAAATCACATAAAACACAAGAGAACCAGTAAGATTCAATACCCTTATTAAGATCATCAGATGTAACACTTTGTTTACAATAGGAATAATAAGCTTTACAGCTCAAATGATCAGCATTAACTTCCGTAAACAATCTAAGCAAGTGCTTGTGACCTCGATACTTGATCGTATTTGGAGGAATACCACAATTAATGCACATCCTTGAGAAGGATGATTCACATCCTTTCTCTTGCTCACAATTATAAATGAAACGATTGCTCTTCTGACAATTCTTACACCTGCGGTAATGATCGGCTTGGAGGAAGAGAGGATGGCTTGGATGTAGTGGGTGTTTCTTAATTTCTTGCGGCAGCTCGGCGCAGGACTTGTGTAGAAAATAATCACATTCTGGGCAACCATAAGCAGCTTTTTTTTCATCGTGAACACCCAATTGCCAAAGTGATTGATGGCAGCCAAAGCAGTATTTAGCATCGTTTGTGCTATAAGCATTGATTACAACCAAAGGATGCTGATGACTGAAATGTTGAATGTGTGATTCCCATGAGTCTATAGTTGTGGGTTCCATTAGAGCACAGTCAACGTCCATGTTAAAATTGCATGAATCGCATTTGTAGTAATTGGTCGGATCATGGTTTGTTTTTTTGTGGGATATTGTTTTGTGACAAGAGTGACAATAGTACTTTTTTGATTTATATCCAAATTTCTGTAAACGTAGCGTGTGTTTAGGATGGAAGGGATGTTCTTCAATAATTTCAGGCAATTCATCGATTGGGGATTTGTGGTTATCCAGATGATCGACTTCGGAAAATTTTGAGAACACTTCCATTTTCTCACTGAATTAATTATTTTGTGTGCAATTGATCTCGGTCAGGCAGTCCATCCTCACATATAAAGACCAATCTTTGCATTTTGTGTGCAATTAAAATACCAAGAAGAACCCACATACAAATACTAGATGGATCGGGTTCCACGTGGGTCGGGTTAAATAGCACTATTCAAATTTTAAACATTTTTAGTATTATTTGAAAGTGATGTTGTTATCATAATTAGATTTACTATTATCATACTAGCTTTTTATTAATAGTTTTTTATTAATGATAATTTTATATAGTATTGAAATAAATTAATAGAAATTATATAGATAATTTATATATTTTTAGTATACAAATAATAAAATTGATTGTGTCAATATTATTATCCTTATTTTATCTACATTTCATCGCATTTAAAAATAAACTAATTTTTTTATTAATTATTATTTGTGTTATTTGATTTAAAAATAAATATAATTTATAACAAATATACGCATTATTAAAAATAACTTTTCATAATATACATATATAACTTTTCATAAGTGTGATGTTTAGCATTAAATGAAACAGCATACTTATGATTTTATAAGGACTAATCTTATAAATAAATATTTAGTATTTGCAATAATTTTGGGTTGTGCTTATTTCAATCAGGAAGGAAATGAGGCTGGTTTTGATTTTTAACAATTTTTCTTGTTATTGGATAAAAATATTCCATCTTACGAGATCTTTCTCAGATTATTTTTCTTGTTTATTTTAATAAAAAAAAATTATATATATTTCAATATAGTGTAGTTTTTGTTTCACATAGATTTACAAATAAGGATAATATTTTTGCATGTTTTATTTTTTTTTTTTGTCATTTTTTCTATATATATGATGCTTTTTGTTTATTGTAATTCAGAAGATCTTAAGCCATGAAAACTCAAATTTTGTTAAAAATATGACATTATATCAAGAAGATTGCTTGAAAAAAAGCTTGCTTCTAAGTTAAAAATGGTTTTTAAGGATTCTCAACATAGTTTTTGTAGAGTGATTTGAAACTCATAATGCTTAATTAAAATAATATTGTTGTAATGACTGAGTTTTCAAAAGAAAGGTTAACTTCTAAAAATAATAATTTAATTATATATTATAACACTTTTTTATAAATAGAATTTTATTTTTAATATTTTTCATGTGACGCATATATATATATATGTTATTTCATATAATATAAAAATATATATATATTTTATGTTTAAAAATATAAAACACATATTTTTCTAATAATGTAAAAATATATATTTTTTAGATGAGATTAAAAATAAAAATAGATGAATAAATGTCTCATATTAAAATATTAAAAAATAAGCATTCACTAAAACTTACTCAACACCCAATAACTTATTAATAAAGATAATGTTTTATATCGCATTGAATATGAGTTTGTTTATGTAATTAACTATTGAAAAAAACTTTGCTTTTGATGATTTAATTAATTACCAGATATTTTCTCTTAAAATTTATTTATTTGCAAATGGTGATCATAAGATTACTGATTTTTACGTATATATTTTTTTCAAAAGCTGTGCGTAATTGATTCCAAACCTAATGTCAGAGAATTATCTGTAATTTTTGGCTGTTATAATTTCTACGAGCTAAACATTTCGTTTTATTTTGATAATTCATTGCGACTCATAATTGGAATATTTATTGCCTATCCTTTCGATCTCTTAAGCACGATGGGCTAATTAAATTATAAGAATACACAAAATTAAATAAATTCAATTGTCCGAGAGTAATATTTTAAAAAAAAATCCATTAAAATTTAAAAATATTAAAACATTTTTAAAATTAAGATATATTCAATTATCCAATATATTCCGATCCTTGAGTGGCAGGTAAAATACTATAATATTTTTTTAATAATTTTTTTAAATAAATAACGAAGATATCTTCGTTAATATTTCTTTAAGTTTTTTTATAAAAAAAAATTAATAAATATATTCTTTATAAATAAAATAACTAATGAATATTTTTTTTATAGTTAAAAGATTCAAAATATTTTTACTGAAAGATTCTTCTAACATTTTTCTTATTTTTTATTAGATGTTATATTTAATAAAAATTATATCGAAAAAGACTTTAAATATATTTTTTAAAATAAAAATACTAAGTCAAAAACATGCATCATTATCATACAGCTAATACCTCACCTGCTTTTCCTTGAAAATGACCAATAAGCCAGAGTAATTAATAAAGTTAGAAGAGGTAATTTAAACACAAATATTATAATTAACCTATGAATTCCATGTTCTATTATAATTAATGACCAAAATATTTGTCTTTTTCTCTCCGTTTTTCTTTGATCTGTCGTCTCAGCAACTATTAATCAAAACAAAAACAAAAATAAATAACAAATTGAGGAAATTAGGAAAGAAAATAATTAAAATTAAATTACTTTTATTATGTTTACTTATATTATTTTGAAATTAAAATAAAAGTATTTGTATACCAAAATATTTTTTTAAATGTTATAATAATAATTATCTTTAAAGATGTTAATTTAGGAAAAAAAAAGTTTATATTTTTGTAAGTAATTTAATTAGGACTTTTTATAGGGAATAAATGCCAAAAAATTAGTAACTTGATTCTTATTTGTGTGGCACCTAATTTTTTTAAGCTCTTATTTTACAGGTAAATAAATAAAAGATAATCGTTACTAATTTTGATTCTATTAATAGAAATTAAATTATTATTTTAAATATTTCTTTTAATATTTATATTATTTTACACTTTAAATTAAGATTGCACGGTTAAGATCAAATCAACAAAAAAAACAGATTATACTATTCTAGTATCCATGCCACATCATAAAATCCAGACTCTTCTAATTGTCTTATCCATGATCTAGAGCTAGCTATTAATTTATAGCACTAATTTATCACTACCCTTTAGTAATAGTTTAATGAAATTGAATATAAGTTAAGTTGAATAATTAAAACAATGGCTATTACAATAAATATTAATTAAAGATACAATATTTCCCTAATTTGTTTTTATTTAAATGCTAGCTAGAACCTGAAGCTTGTTTCCATAATTCACACACATTTCCATAAAATCATGAAGCTTTGATTAAAGCTTCAACTGTATATAGCTAGGTATATTTTCTTTCATTCACTACCACTTTTATCTTTTGGTTTCATCGAAAAAGCTATGTAGATGTATCTAGAAACAAAAGTTGAAAGTATAGAATTGTTGAGTGATAATTTTAAGTTGGAATGGTGGTTATGCCTTTTAAATTTGTATTTATTAAATAGATGGTGTAAATTTGTTATATTTATAAAAATAAATTCACCAATTTATAATTATGTACATGCTGCAATTATTTTGAAATATTTATTACCTGTCCTTTCAATCTCTTTATCACAATTGGCTAATTAAATTATAAGAATATACAAAATAATAGTACATGTATTATATTATATTTACGTTGAGACGACTTGACTTTGAGAAAAAAGAAAGAAAGAAGAAAAAAAAGCAACTTTATAGTATGGACAATGTAATCTTCAATTGCAATCGTCGGTTGATTTGTTAATAATTTAAATATTTCATCAATTATTTATGAGTTTCGATGAGGTCTACTAATAATTGACTTGAGATCTACACTATTCATTTCATAATTATAATAATTGACTAATAATTGAGGTGAGATATACACGGTTTATTTTATAACTAATAGGTTAGTGTTGATTATTCTAGGTGATAATATCATTGCAATATTATTTTATTATTTTAATAATAAATATATATAAATTATTTATTATATTTATATGATTTAAAATTACACTTAATATTATTATTAATGAATAAAATTATTATTAATAAAAATAAAAACTATTTGAAATAATCATTACCTTCACCTAAAAACTACAAATGGATGTCAGCTTGCTACTAATTCATTATTTCAACCAAATTAATAAGTAGAGTATTCTCCTAAAATTTAATAGAACTTTGTCTCGATACTTTCAAAGTTATGGTTGTCCTTATAATGTTTACCTAAGTAAAAAAATTATCATCAAACTCAGACATGAGTTTACATAATTTTTTCATATGTTAGCTTTTAATACAAGAGTAAGTGTACACAAATAACATGAAAACATTTAAAAAATAAAAAATAAATGAATAAAATTTAGATTACCTACAATCATTTTTTGACAAAAAGTATTGGTATTTGTGTTATGAACAAGCACAAAAAATCAATTATTTAAAAAAATATTTTAACAAATCTAGAATAAAATTAATCTAGTTATATTATCTACCTTTATATCAATACTCTAATAGTTTTAAAGTAAGATTAACCTAAATATATTCTTCTATCTCAGACTTCAAACTTCAAACTTCAAAAGAATAATTATTTCTAAGATATTAGAAATAAGAAAAAAAAAGATAAATTATTTAATATTTCTAAATTGATTTTTTTCTAAGATACTTCGAATATACAAGTTAAGAACTTGGTTATAAATAGTTCAAAATTCTCTATAAAGTTTTTATGTAAGATTTTATTAGTACATAAATAAGTAAAATTCTAAACAAAATTCATACAAAGGATATAAGAAACAAAATTAATAATAATACTTATACTACATATTTTGTCTTATTAATAAAAATAACATTAGTTATTTAAAACATTATATTGACTATTGATATATAATAATGGTTATAAGTGTTTGAGATAAGTTGTTCATTTAACCTAAGTTCAAGTTATAAGTTAGATGGTAGGCAATAAGTGTTCTCAAACAATTGGCCAACCTAAAATACGACGAGTAATCAGATGAATATTATTGAAAATAGTGTGAATTTAAATAAAAAAAATTGATGAGAAAAGGTGTTAAATTATGTTATCGTTATTTTCGTAATTATATGACTGTTATTTTGTTACCGTTATTTTTATAATTATGTGACCGTTATTTTCATAATTGTGTAAACATTACACATCTTTTTCAACTATAAATAGAAGGCAATAACTCTCACTTTAAGAAAACAACTCAACAATTCAGAAACTGCTCTTAGTAGCAAACCAAAGAAAAATATATAAAATTGTTTTTTGAATTTTTCCGAACAACATAAATATTTTAAAGGTGTAGTATTCTAGACTTCATTAATGCAGTGAAGCTCCGAGACAAAATAAATTATTTTGGTTTGTTTTATCCTGAGGATGATGAGGTTGTGTTTGCTTGCACAAATTTGTACAGAGCCGTGAAACATCTTAAAGAGAGTGACCTAGTCCGTGACTCAACCCAAGCATTATATTTCAAGGGATTACACTTTAATAAATGGAGACAAACAATGTTATTTTTCTTAACCATAAAAAAAGTCGTTTATATTCTTACAATTGAAAAACTAATACTGCCTAATCCTCCTATTGAAGCTAAAACTAAGGACTTATACACATGGAAGGAAAAAAAATTTTAATGTAAAATTTTTATTCTTAATGGTTTAGCTGATAATTTGTATGACTATTATAATTTTGATAAGTTAGCTATGGAAATTTGTGATGCACTTTAAAAGAAGTATAACATAGAGGAAGCTGGAACAAAGAAGTATGTTGTCAGCAATTACATGAAGTGTCAAATGACTGATGACAAAATCTGTCGAAGCTCAATCATATAAACTGTAGAAGATTGCACATGAAATAATTTCTGAAGGTATGGATTTAGATGAATAATTTCAAGTTGTTGTTATTATAGATAAATTACCCCTCTATGGAAAGATTTTAAGAATTAACTTAGACATAAAACTAAGGAATTTTCTTTAGAAAGTCTCATAATCCGTCTACGAATAAAAGAAGAAGCTTGTAAATAAGAAAAAAAAGATGAAGTACTCGTTGTCTTAAAAAATAGTGCCAATAAGTAATCCTTCTCTATAATTCTGAAAACTAAAGGAAGAAACATGAAAACTCAAAATCGTAATATTAACCAGAATCGTAACTACCAAAAGAGAAACAAAAATAATCCTCCATGGAATGAACCTCAACCCCCATCAAGAAATAACACATTCATGTGTTATAGTTGTAACAAGCCTGACTACTTGGCTAGGAACTAGTGGAATAGAAATCATCCTACCCCGCATGCGAACCTTACCGAAGATCAACTTATTGCTATGATATATAAAACCAACTTTGTTGGTGGATCTAAGGGGTGGTGGGTGGACATTAGTACTTCTCGCCATGTTTGCTATAATCGTGACATATTCAAGTCCTATTTTGTGTCCGAGGATAAGAAAATGTTGTTGGGAGACTCTCACTCCACTAAATTTGTTGGTACTGGTGAGGTGGAATTGAATTTTACCTCTAGAAAAATTATCATCTTGAAGGATGTCTTGTATACTCTAAAGACGAGAAAGAACTTAGTTTTGGACTATCTTCTTAAGAAAGTTGGGTTTATTCAAACTATAGGAGCATATTTGTATATAATAACTAAAAATAATATTTTTTTTGGAAAGAGTACGTCACTAGTGGCATGTTTAAATTGAATGTTGAGTTCTTTTAATATTTGGTATATTAGACTTTATCATATTAATAAACGTATAATAAAAAACATGACTACCTTAGAACTAATTCCTAAATTATCTTTGAATAATATTGAAAAATGTAACTTTTGTAGTCAAGCTAAAATAACCAAAACTTCACATAAATCAGTAGTGAGATAATCTTAACCTTTAGACTTAATACACTTTGACATATGTGAACTTGATGGTATTTTAACAAGAAATAGAAAATGTTATTTTATAACTTTTATTGATGATTGTTTACTATACTTATATAGATCTAATGAAAAATAAAAGTGAAGCATTCAACATGTTTAAAATATTTATAATTAGAATTGAAAATCAACTTAACAGAAAAATAAAAAGAATTTGAAGTGATAAAGGCACTGAATATGATTTCAATGTTTTGTATAAAATTCATGGAATCATTCATGAAAAAACTGCACCTTATTCTACTAAAAAGAATGGTAAAGCTGAAAGAAAAAATATAACTTTTACTGAATCAGTTATTGTAATTTTATTAAACTCTAGTGCTGCTTCCTATTGGTGGAGAGAAATTTTATTAACTATTTGTTATGTGCTAAATAGAATGCCTAAATCTACTAGTAAAATTTTAAAAAATAAGAAACATAACTTAACTTATTTTAAAACTTGGGGTTGCTTAGCCTATATTAAGATCTCTAATCCTAAAAGAAATAAACTTGCTAGTAGAGCATATGAATGTGTGTTCATAGGATATGCTATAAATAGTAAAGCTTACAAATTCTATGAAAGATATCGTAAAAGAGAGTGTAATCCTTAGTATAAGGATTAATAGGTCTAAAAAGGGACTTTCTCTAAATCAATCTTATTACATTGAGAATATCTCAAAGGAATATAATTACCTTAATTACAAACTTGCATGTACTCCTTATGATCCTAGTGTAAAGTTGTTCAAGAACACCGGAGACGATGTTAGACAAACTGAGTATGCGAGCATCATTGATAGCTTACGTTATGCTATTGATTGCATTAGGCCATACATAGCTTATGTTGTGGGACTACTATATAGGTTTACCAATAAACCTAATATAAAGCATTGAAATGCAATTGAAAGGGTCATGAGATATCTTAAGAGAACTATGAACCTTGGATTACATTATTAGAAGTTTTCTATTGTTCTAGAATGTTACATCGATGTTGATTGGAACGCCCTATCAAAAGACTCCAAAGCAACTAGCGGCTATATATTAAGCATTACTAGTGGAGCTATTTCTTGGAATTCTTGGAAACAGAAAATTTTGGCTCAATCTACGATGGAGTCTGTTAGTAATTGAGATCTCTTTATGGGAAAGACCGATACCAGCTGTCCTGATCCACTGCGATAGTACCGCGACTATTACATAGATTCAGAACCATTATTACAATGACATGAGATGACAGATACGTCATAAGTATAGTACTATTAGAGAATTTCTCTCCATAGGAGCTTTAAGAGTGGATCATATACGTACTAATAAAAATTTGGTTGATCCTTTGACGAAAGGATTAACAAGAGAGAAGGTTTTCAAAACCTTGAAAGGAATGAGATTGATGTCCTTAGAATGAAGAGTCACTCATGATAGTAACCCAACTTATAAACAGGAGATCCTAGGAAATAAGTTCAACGGATAATAATAAGTCATGAAGTGATATGAGATGAATCATGCTATTATAAAGTCTCATTCTATATTGTTAGAAGCATGAAGTCCTAAAGCCACAGAAAAGATGAGTTAATTATTAACTCATAATGATATCTATACTCTATGTGGAGTAAAGTACATAGCTACAAGAGTACTCTTCATAGAGTCACCTATGTGGATGTGAAAGTGTGGTCGCTCCCTTTGTAAATTTTGGGCAAAATTTACTAGAGGATTCACTATATTGGGATAAACGTGCATGGTCGTAAAACATGAGCTTTTCCAACTACACCTTAGAAATGTGTGTGTAATGTTTTTTAAAGATAGAGTTTAAAATTACAAGTTACTTTAGTATATTCTAAAGCATTAATACTATACAAAGGTTCAAGTCGATAGACACCTTTTATTGATGCGCAATCTTATACTTTTAATTGATCGGTTATTTAATGAAAACTATTTTTATATAAAATTTAAGTGGGAGATTATTGAAAATAGTGTGAATTTAAATAACAAATTGATGAGAAAAAGTACTAAATTAAATTATCGTTATTTTCATAATTGTGTTAACATTGCACATCTTTTTTCAATTATAAATAGAGAGAAATATCTCTCAGTTTAATAACACAACTCAACAATTCATAAATTGTTCTTGGTAGCAAACCAAAGAAAAATATACAAATTTTTTTTTTTTGAAGTTTTCTAAGTAACATAAATATTTTAGAGGTATAGTATTCCGAACTTCATCAATGCAGTGAAGCTCCAAGACATAAAAAAGATTATAGATTGTTTTATTCTAGAGACAACGAGACTGTGTTTGCTTGCACAAATTTGATCAAAGTCGTAAAATGTTTTAAAGAGAACGACCTAATCCGCATAATATTTAAATATATCAATAATATGTTTCTTATATTGTTTTCACGTACTTGTTACAACAAATATATTTATTGGACAATTATATAATAAGATAAATAATCCATATATATCTCTTAATTATCCAAAAGAGATAACAACGAATCTATAAAAAGTTTACTTAAGTAGGTAAGAAATGGTCATCAGATAAATTCCAATCTTTTATACTTTCACTAAATACGTTTCACACAATATTTAACTAAAATCATAAATATTTTATTTTTTTAATCACGGAACGAGACATTGAGCTCCCTTATTTATCCTAAAATGTTCTCATACTGAGTTCAGCGTCGGAAAGACACTACAAATAATCCTCTTCCACGTTCCATGAGAAGTGCCACATGCTAAACATGAATATCTCTAAACTACCCCATGCTTGATTAATCCAACCATTAGTGCCCGAGTGCTATAGTAACAGCTCCATCTCTTTATATTGATTTTCCATTAAGCCATAGTTTTAAAATTTAGATTGCATGACCACTTTTTTCACATGTTCTTTTTTATTTATATTCTAAATTATATATATTATTAAAGAGAAATAGAAAGGGAAGAATTTGGATCAATTGAGCAACCAATTTGTTCCTTTCACCTAATTAAGTTTAAGATTTTTATTTTTATTTTAACTAATGTTAGGTTGCACATGGACAGGTGAACATATATTAAAAAAATTACACTAATTTTGATCCTTGAAATTAGTTTGTAGGTATTTACTGATTTTATATATATGTGGCGAAAGAAGGTAGAACTACAATTAATTATCGATCGGATAAGTTTTTTTGTTTTATTTATTAAAAACTGATTTATATGGAATCTGCAGCAAGTGAGATTGTAGAAGCAAATAGTTCATCAAAGAAGTCAGTAATAAAGTTATGGACATATAAGTGGAAAGATGCTCCAAAAGTATATGGATTGGAAGATGATCTGGTTTCGTTAGAAATTATTCTAAACCAAAGAGATCAAGAAAATGAGTTCAAGGCAATCGGAGTAGTTGGAATGCCAGGTGTTGGCAAAACAACACTCTGTCACCAACTCGTCAGCAAACCGGAATTGAAATCTCACTTCCTTGTCATGATTTGGGTGTGCATGTCAAGGGAGCCCACTAGTCATGAAGAAGAAGAAGAGGACAGAACAAATGTAGCATTAATGTTCAAAAAAGACAAGGAAGTAAGGAAGTTAATAATTCTTAAAAGAATGTTGGAATATCTAGGAGTCGAAGTAGATAATAATAATAATAATGGGCAAGAGGTATCTGATTGTGAAAAACTGAAAACCTTGCTCTATCTTCTTCACTTGCACTTAAAGGGCAAGAGGTATCTGATTGTGCTTGATGATGCTCAGGACAAAGACGAGTGGTATAAAGATTTGGATGCTTCTGGCCCAACATCGACTAGAGATGATTCATGGGGTACTTGTCTAGGTCATGGATTGCCGAAAGGGTGTGGAGGAACAGTAATAGTAATAAGTAGGAATGAAGAGGTTGTAAAGAATATGGTAGGGGAGAACAGAAATATACATCGGCTTATGCCATTTACGGACCTTGAAAGCTTTTGGCTAATATTCAAAGATTCGTATGAGAAGGAATATGCAAACGAATTATTTAATGATCCGAGGGTTACTTCAGCTAGACTGCGAAATATGAAAGAGTTACTTATGAAGAGCTGTGGTGGCATTCCTTTAGCTGCAAAATTGATGGCGCGGCGGAGATCAGAGGAATCCAAGGAGGAGCTTCAGCTTCAACATGCTAAATCCCAACCTGAGCCGTTATTTCCTAAGGAAGCCAGTAAGATAGCGCATACCAATTCTGAACCAGACATTATTGGACTTTACGCTCACAAATCGCCCAACGAGATCTACGATCATACAGTTATTAATTAATTTACAGGGGTGAAAATTAATTAATAGTAAATTCCTGGTTTTATTGAAATAAAAATGTTGGTTAATTGTGCTTTGAACCATGTCAGCGTATCTTTGATCTAAAGAATATAGCAATAAAAACGTTGGTTCGATTTTAATGAATAAAGGCTGAATATTATATTATATCAAATGCTTATTTCTAATTATTTTACTATTACTTGTTCATATCTATAGTAAAATTTATAGTTTATGACTTGCTTCTTGCACAAAGGAAAAAAAAAGAATAAATATATGTAAAAATAATTTAAGTGATTGTTTGATAATGGTTTTGATTATAATTTTTTTTATTTTTTAAAGTGATTTTCAATATGTAATGTTTGGTAATAACTTTTGATTTTCATTTTCATTTTTTTAAGAAATCTATACCAAAATATACCTTCTTTCATAGATCTTTAAAAATAAGATTTTTGAATTAGATTTTTTATTTTAATTTTTTTTATCTTTACCAAAATAGTTTTTTAGAAAATAAATTAAGTCTTATGACTTATGTATTTATAAATTTTTTATTTATAAATATTTGAAAAAAATGATTAAAAACATAAAATTTGTAAATAATAATAAAAAAATTCTTTATTTTTTAAATTTTCAAAAAAAATAAAAAATTTATAAAATATAATCAAACAACAAGTAATTTTTGATTTTTTTTTTAAAATTAAGAAATAAACCAAAAAATTGGTTTCATAATTTACTTAAAAGAATTTATGTTACTAAAAGAATACAGCGTGTAATATATTTTTTAATATATGTTAATTTTGCATATTTTTATATTATAAAATAAATATGTATTCGTTACGGAATTAAAATAAAACTTTTATCTATAAATAATTAATTATTTTTACTATATGCCCCCAAATAATTTACATGTTATTAATTACTTTAAAAATATAATTCAACACATATGTTAGTAATTTAATACAGAATTAACTATATATAGTATCAGCATTATATATTATTTAATTGGATAAGTTATTTATAATTTATTAAAATATAAATAATGTGTTTGATATCAAGGATTTTATTTCAAAGCATACATTAACAGTAAAGTAAAAGCTGTACCTACACTGAAAACAATTTATTGAGCAAAAATAAAAATATAGAATACATTTATTTAACTTTTTAGTTTCTATATCATAGAATTATCAGTATAATTTCACTTTTAATATTTAAAAGAATCTATATTTCATTAGTGTTATTAGAAGAAAAATAATATATATATATATATTTCGTATTACGTGAAAAAAAAGCATTTGGTTATTCACACAGTTTATTAAAAATAAAAATTGATTTATAAAATAGATTATAATATATTTAAATATTTATTTTAAAAAATTAATAAACAAGGGAGTAATACATGGGGATAGATCTATACAAGATTAGGAGAGATAAGTCACTTCTCTTATAAACGAGAATTTTTGTAAGTATAATACCTATAAAATTATAGATAAATTAAAACATAAAAAAATATCTTTTAAACTTTAAATTTTAAATTTTATGTTTTTATCCCTTACAAATTTAATAATTTAAATATATTTATACTAAAATTAGATATATATAATATTTATTTAAAAAAAATAACTTACAAGCATTTTTTATTATTTTTATAATGATTTATAGTATACTCTTAGATTTCTAATTTTAAAACAACCACTCATACTATGACATTATGCAGAGGCTTTAGGCCTAAACTCCATCCCCTCAATAATGAGACCGCTTTTAGGGTTGCTGTTATCTACCTCCTTTAAAGAGCACACCACTTCTCCATCATCGCCATTTTCATTGGTAAACTCACCCATTTCAATTTCCTTCCAACCATCTCCCCTGTCATGTGATTGTGCTAACCTCATATTACAGGTTTTCTCATATCCTTGTCTTTCAATAACGATCCGAAACTCAATGTCATGATCTTCAAACCCCCTTCTACTTTCTGCAAATTTAAAGACAAGGTTAATTACATATGTTGTTTTTTGTAATAAAAGATTGATTTTAAATCTTCCAGTTACTTCAAGCCACCACACAAGCCTAAGTTCAGCCACTTCGTTGAACCTGCATGTCCATGAACAATTAAGATTATATGACTCGTAATCTTTAAAAATATGTATATATATATATATACATAGAATGTTAAACATATAATTTTTACATTTTTATATCATGAAAATAAATATGTGAAAAATAATAGTAAGAAGAAACAGTTAAATTATATGAGAAGTAAAATCTTATTATATATATAATTAAAAGAATAAAATCTTTTTATATATAATTATACAATTATAATAAAAATGTGAAAAAAATAATACAAATTTAAGAATTTTTTGTGTAAAGTTATTTATTATTTTATTAACGGGTAATAATTATGAAACTATATGGATCATATTTACGAAATTATGCTAAATAATTAAAGAAAAAGTCGCCGCAAGACATTGCTTACAAGTAATTTGTGCGTACCACAATATTTACTTTAAATAAATAATGAGAGGAGACACTTGTAAGTTGTAACAATTCACACTTGTAGCACATGCACTGTTATTCTTTTGAAAAACATGACTTAAATTTAGTGAATAATAAGAAAAGTGAAAACTATACAATAATATAGACAAACTATGTAGTATTTGAATTATTTTTCTCTTGAGATGTATATTGGAAAAAACTTCATACACGGAAAATCATATATATGTCCACAATTATGAATACATCACATTTTAATATTTATTATTGATAACACATATTATTATTAGATAATTTAATTAAATATTAATAAGTGACTTGATGAGTAATTAAAAAAACATTATAATTATCATGATTTAATATAATTTAATTGATTAAATAAATTTATATTTTTATAATTTTATCATATTTTTATATAAATTTATCTTTTTAAAATCACGGATATTTTTATTATTTTTCAAATATTTCATTCAAAAATAACTTAAAAACTTTAAGAAAAATATTAAAGGTAATACATCATAAATATGTTAAGAACAAAAATAAAAAAAAGTAAAAAAAAATGAAAAAATTAAACAAAATGGTCAAAAATGTCAAAATTGCCCGCACAATTGCCAATTCACGCCAAAGTCTAGCACATGCCCAACACAAGTTGTGTCGATTTTCGCGCACGCTAACACATGCCTGCACTTGTCCCTTTTGCACTAAACGCCTGCCTACCGCAAATCTCGCACCCCATATGTGTCACAACCTATCCAAACGTATCCAATTAATTTTTGAAATATTTTTTCACATTTTTTGGTTTTTTTTCTCACCTATAAAATGACCATATCCCCCATTGTAAAAAACACACAATTTTCTCTCTTTAGAAAACTTTTTTTTTGTTTTAAAGTTCTTCTCTTTTTGAGAAGAACTAGTTATGTTTTTATAATTTTTTAGTTTTTGATTCAATAAACAGAAATGCAAATCTATTTGGAGGTTTTACAACAACATAATTAGTATCAAAGCTCTGTAAGAATTATTTTGAAGTATAATTTTAAAATGAATTATTTTTTATGTTTAATTTGTCTATGATTGAATTTAACTTGGTCGACTGTTTGTAAATATGATATGATAATAATGTTGTTATGTTTGTGAAATATTAAATAGGTAAAATATTTTCTTAAAATAAATTGATTTTTTTATTCAAGATTTTATATTAAAGATGTTAGAGAGAAATATATTATTTTTCATTACAAACTTAAATATTAAAATTAGATTATAAGGTTTAATTATCTGGTTTGATTTAGAGTAGTACTCTTTTATTTGTTAGTGCAATCGTCCAGTAGTTAGAGTGAACCTTTATTTCAAAAAAAAATTATAAGAACTATTATTTGAAAATATATTGACACATATTTTCAATAATAGTTTTAAAATTTGAAAATTAGTAACCGGATAATTAAATTCTAAGATTTATTTAGAACACATTGAATAAAATCTAATTAACTGATTCTGTCTAAAAATGTGATTAGATGATTTGCTATTTTATTAGAAATAAAACTGAAATTTAATACTTAATTAATTAATAGATCTCGCATAAGGATATTAGTTAATTAATATTAAACAAAAGAATTTGAATCCTCCCTAATGAAACTTTCATACAAAAAATAGAAAATCAATAAATATTAATTTATATATTTAATAATCTAAATAATATTAACAAACATAATTAACTTAATTATTATATCTATAAATATTCTACTGTTATGAATGATAAAAATTTACATTATTATTTATTGAATCATATCTATGTTTATTTTTTTTATTAGATTAAGAAACAAAAATCAAAATATCGTGACAAGATATTTAAAGTTTAATTTCGTTTTTAAAAATTTAAATAATAAATTAAAAATCATATATATTTCTTCCTTAGATCAACTTTAAGAATATACTCATCATTTTTTATAAAATGATTCCTACCCTTCTAAAAATTTTATAAATATAAAATTAAAATATTTACGAGATCTGAATCTATTATTTTCATTGTTAATTTCATAATGATTTAATTAAATTACAAATCAAGTTAAATAATTACACCTAAGTAGTAAGTATACTTACAAAGTATTTTCCGTTACTATTACTCTGATATGACACAAAATTGGAAAGGAAAAATTTTTTTTTTTTTAATAATTACACAAAATTGGTTACTGTAGTATCATTGGAAAAAGAAATATTTTGCAATATAATTATATTTTAAAACTAAAAAAAACCGGTTACCGTAAAATCCGGTAACACGGGTATAGAGGATTATGAAAGAAGATGATGGCTAAACCACAAACCTGGACTCGGGCAGACATGGCCATATCCAGTACTCCGTCGAATCACCCCAAATAATTGAAAGCCTTCCTGCCCCAATCATATAACATCTTTTTCCAGTTTTCTTTTGTATAGCAAAGCTCTTCAAAAAAAATTAAAAATTAAAAATTAAAATATTAAAATCAATAAATTGGTAAAATATAAATTAATTTACTTGCCATGTTATCATTATCGAAGATGATAGGATGCTTGCAAAGATAGAAATAAATAGCCTTCTTGGATAATAGGCTCAATGAAAATTCAGTCAATAAAAGAGTGTTGGAGATGAGGTCTTTATAGTCATTTGGCAGAAACCTTTCCCAAACAAGATCCGAATAGGCAGCTGATCTAAACAGAGGACTAACTACCGATAACCTGCATGCATCTCTTGGTGAAGTGCACGAAATTATCTTTGAGATTATGTCTACCGATCGTAGTACTCTGTTCATACTTTTTTTTTCCCCGGTCTCTGTTTCTTGTTTTTCTTTGTGTATCTAACTCATCCTTAATTTCAGTTCTGTAGGAGATAAAACAAAAGTTTTTTTTCTTTTTTGGTTCAAAAACAAAAAGGTTGGACTTTGAAATATTTATTAAAATAAAGGATAACAATAATTTATATTAATTACATACGTATTGTTTAAAATAACAATTGAATAAAAATGTAAATATTAAAAATTAATATCATTACTTATTATAAAAATTACGATTTTTTTAATAAAAATAATCATTAAAATATTTATCATTGATATATATTTAAAAATATCACTTTATTAATTAAAAATTTAACTTAAATTTATTAAATTAATAAATTTTTATATTTATTTATTTAAAAAAAACTTATATTACTTTATAAAATAAACTTTTATGGATAGAGTGGTAGCTACCATTAACACATAAATATAATAAAATAAGAGATAAAATATCTCATTGATTTATTAATTTTTAAAAAGATAAATGTTTAAAAAATATATATATTTAAAATTTATGTTATTTATAGTTATTTTATATATTTTAATTATTAAAAAAATTTAATATATTATTTTATTAATACTGTATAATTGAACGATTTTACAAATATTTAAATCCGTTTAATATTAAACGTTATCTAATTAAAATCTATACAACGTTATTAAAATATTATTTTTATTATAATAAATTTTCAAAACATTATTTTATTAACATATATTCTTATATATATGAAATTTTAATTTTAATTCAAGATACATTTTTATAATGTAAAATATATCATCATTACTTAGAATACATAACTTAAATATTATTATTGTGTGTATTTGTATTATAAGTAAATAATGATATAATTATAATCATATAATCTAATAATAAGTATAAAATATTCTGTAAACAACTTTAAGTATTAACATTATTTCAATATATAATTTTAATATTATTATTATATGTAATTTTATTAGAAAATATTGTTTTAAAAATTTATTTTTAAATAAAATAGTCATAATCACCTAATCTTGTAATATAAATGTAATTGTTTTATATTATAATATAAATTTAATTTTATAAGAGAAAAAAAAAAGACAACTACGAAAACAAAACCCATAAACAATAACCGCCTCTTTTTATATATACCATAGAAATAATCTGGTTGGTTAAAAATAAATAAATAAATAATCTGTTTAGTCCTTCCTTCCATAAAATAAGTGTACCACACATTGGAACAATATTTTTGTTTGAAATGATACTTTTATCTTATATCGATAATATTAAAGTCAGGCCTTGCAATCCCAGTTAAAATTACGTTTTAATTATTGCACTTCTTTTTTTTATTTTTTTTATAATATATTTAAAATAAAAACTATTTAAAACTTCTAAATTAATTGTATAAGTAAATTTATTATAAACTCAAATTTTTTAAGGAAATTAGAGATTCATCACTTTCAAAACACTTTAAAAAAATTAAAAATTAATTATCCATAAGAAAAATACATTGTATAATATTATAGTAATTTTTTTATTCAAAATTTTAACTTCTATTATTTTTAACATTTAAAATATAATACAAAGGGCAATAATATCACTATTAAGATTATAATATCATTTTTATTTAAAATTATTTTATATGCTATAATATACAATATAAATCATAGGGTGAGAACATTTTTTCTAAAACCGTGGATCGATTGAATCCAAAATTAAATTGAACCGACACTTTTTTAGTATCGATTACTCTTCTATATATGTTAAAAAATTTAAAAAATGACATAGTTTATTTAAACTGAAATACTTTTATTATAAATATATTTTAATTTTATATATTTATAATATTTATATATATTAATTAATATATTTTTTATTTTTCATAGATAATAATTTTAAATCTTATAAAAATAAATATTGTTCTTTTGTTTTTTTTTTCCTATTTTAGAGGAGAATATAAATATGTTTTAACGGAAAAACAATTAGTAGTTTTGCGTGAGATTCATTTCTTATTTTTCTAAATTTCAACCACTTTAAAAACCTATATTTTCGTACATTAGTCGATATTAATTTAAGATATTATGTATATTTTTAAATCTCAGATAACTTTAATATATAAAAGATATTATGCATATTTTTAAATCTTAGATAACTTTAATATATAAAAGAGTAAAATATTTTTAATAGTAACATATATAGAATGTATAACATGTTAATTTTTTTTTAGTTTTAAGTTATGGATTTGTAAAGAAATTTTTGGTAAAAATATATATTTAAATTCGTCAAACTAAATGTCATCAAACAAAATTTATAGATAAATTTGAAGGTCAATTTTTAAAAGTTTATAAGTTTACTAAGATTTTAATTTTTCTAAAATTATTAAAATTATTTTGTAAAATAAATCAATAATTAACAGAACCAAATTAAAACTTAGTCAAATTAAGGAGTGCTCGCCTCAAAGGATGCATCAACTATCAACTGTGTCATTAATTTAGTCAAATTAAAACTTAGTGTAATAAACTAATAATATCGTCATTAATTTAATCAAATTAAAAATTATGCTAATAATATTTGACAATGTTTGATGCAACAACAAAAGCTGACTATTCTTTTAAATATCAAACCATGTGATCTGTATTGTGATTTAAAATGTGAATTTTATAACCATTTGATCTTAAACTGACTATTTTAAAAATTTCTTTCTAAACTGAGATATTAATATACTATAGAGTAAAAGTTTGACCAAAGCTGTTTGTCCTATTTAATTGTTTCCCATTATGTACTTTTTAAAAAAAAATATTTTTTATTCATACAAAAAAAATATACAAGAATAAATTTATAAAATGAAAGAAAATAAGTTATTATAAGAATTAATAAAAAATATTTAACTACAAAAATATCTAATATAATATTTGAATTTAAAAATAAAATAAATAAAATTTTTTTATCAAACATACCTAAAATCAACCTTAGATGAGAATCTAGATGAAATAAAAATCATATTAAATTAAAATTTAAATATAATATACACAAATTGTAATCTATATTTATTGAAATAAATTAAAAAAAATAAATTATTTATCTTTTAAAATAGAAGACTCATTTTCCAATTAAAAGTAAAATTAATAGACGGATAGGTTTTTCTAAAGAAAAAATAACAAAGACGATAAAAGACTTAAAGAATAATTAAGATATTTTTTATTTTTATTTTTATAATAAATAATTAAGATATCAATTAAGATAAATTCTCTCTGTCTATGTGTTATTATTAGGTGGTAATTTGTTAATTATTTAAAAAGACATAATAAGAAAAGCTTTAAAACAACACGAAAACAATTATATGGTAACAAATTAATGATAATATATGGAGTGGACATTTAGATTAGTACATATGAGTTAATTCTTTAGAACCTAGGGTAATACTATTGCCATGCTACAAATTTTATGTGAATTGGTCTATTGTTTATTTTATGATTGAAATTTAAGTTTACATGGTTTACTAAGTGGTATGATATTAATATATTTTTTTCCTGATTTACATTTAATAGTAAGATCCATACTTATTTACATTTTAAATCACAGGTTCAAAATGTATTAAAAGATTATTTCATCTAAAATAAATTTATTTTTATCATTTCAATTTTGAACCAAAACCACTATTTTAGTTTTAATTAATTTTTTAAATTTTATTAAATATTTTTTTTATTTCTAATAATGAATGTTTAGAGAGAATCCTATACCTAGAGTAATAATGATTGACGGCCACAGCATTGAGGTAGGTGTATTTATGCTTGTAACATTTAAAGTTCACATAGATTCACTTAATTATATAACATATTCATAAAAAATTAAAAAAACAAAGTTTTGATTTATTTACTTGAATTATGTAGCAAATAATAAATAAACGATGTATTAAAATCTAAATTAAACTTCCCAGAATCAGTACAAATGTATGAATGACATTACACTTAAAAAAATGAGAATGAAGAGTTATAGAAAGGAGTAAAGAAAATGGTTAATTTATGCATTTTTGTAGAATTATTTTATCCTTGATACCATACCGTTGATTTTATTTTTTGCACGCATTACAAGAATGTTTTGAATTTAGTGCCATTATCCAACAATAATCTAAATATAAAAATGTTATTTATTATTTTTGAATTATATTTATCACTAAACAAATTATTTTTTCTCTTCATCTTTAATTGCTTATTTTTTTCCATAAAAAAATTTTTAAATTTTATTAGTTTAAATAACATCATCTTATATTATAGAAATAATGAATAATTTCTCTAAAATATAAAATATTAAATGAAACATTTATACTAAATTCAAATCAAACCAATCTAAGTGAAATCATTTTGAAGGCCTGTTCTCTTATACGACTATAACAAACTATGTCCTAAATCTTTCGCTTAAACTCCACATTATATATATATATAAATAAAGAGATTCATTTAATTCTTATAATTGTTATCAACAATATATTAGTTCTGTAATTATTGAATTATGCATCAAAAATCCTATAATTTTTTAAAATTAAATATTTTAATTTAATAATTTATGAATGGGGTATAATTTATCCTATTATTATGAAAATGAATTAATTTTAATATTATAATTTCTTAAAATAAGTATTTATAGTTAATTAAAAGTATAAAAAATATAATTTATAGTACCAAATTTTTATAAATAACGAGACTATATATGTTTAATTCAAAAATTACGAGACTATAACATAAGTAATTTGTTTACTTACGTTGGGTCCAACATGTTTAGAGTTATACATTCTAAATTTTACTCAAAAATTGATATTTGAACGGAACAGTTAGAGATTATTTTTAGTAGAGCTATCTTGAGTCGTAAGAAGTTTAGTACTCTGTAAGTTTAGCTTGTTCAATATATTTAAAGTCTTGTCGGTATGATAGGTGACCTTAAAGTAGTTGGAGGAATCAAAAAACTCAACAACAAAAACTACAACATATGAGCAACATGTATGAAGTTCTACTTACAAGGTCAAAACCTATGGAAGGTTGTCGGTGGTGGCAAACCTACATAACCAACAACGAAAAATGCAAACGACATTTTGTGGAAGTGGAAAATTAAAGTAGGCAAAGTGATGTTTGTTTTAAAGACTACAATTGAAAGAGAAATATTGGAGCACATTTGTGATGTCGAAACACCGAATGAAGCATAGGAAACTTTTGTTACATTCTTTTCAAAGAAGAATGATGCAAGACTACAACTTCTTGAGAATGAATTGCTATCGATGGCACAATGCGACATGATGATTGCCTAGTACTTTCACAAGGTGAAATCGATATGCCACAAAATTTCAAAGTTGGATCCAAAATCTCCTATTAGGGAAACTAGGATAAAGAGAATAATTATCCATAGTTTGATATCTGAATATCTAAGGGTTCATTACTGCTATACAAGGATAGCTGACACAACCATTTATTGTTGAGTTTGAGAATTTGTTGATCGATCAAGAAGCTATAGCTAATCAAATGAGAGGAGTCTTGTTGAAGGGTGAGGAAGAAGTGTTCTACAATAGCAAAAGCAAAGGTACTTCCAAGTTTTACAATGAAATTGGGTCTAAAAAGGATGGTGACAAAGGGAAAATTCCTCAAGAAAAGAGAGGCTCTCGTCTAAGGGGAGCTTTAAAGAAGCACAATAATAGTAGAAATTTTGATGGTGAGTGTTACAATTGTGGAAAGATGGATCACATGGCGAAAGATTGTTGTACCAAGAAAAAGCTTGTTGAAAGTAATACTGCTACTTCTAGTACTAAGGAGAATAACAAAGTTGGTTAAGATGCAAAAGCATTATTCGCTACAAAGGAAGAAGAATTAGCTCTCACGGGAACAACACCAAAACATATTAACTATAAGAATGAGTAGATCGTAGATTCGAGCTGCTCAAATCATATGAAAGGTGATAAACAAAAGTTGCAAAGCTTGTCTAAGTATAAATGAGGTCTTATAGTGGTGACAGTGAACAACTCAAGGTTACCAATAGCTCACATAAGTATGACGACAGTTACACCTCAATATAATTCTAACAATTGCCACTTCAAGATGTTTAGCATGTCCTAGGAATGAAGAAAAACTTGTCATCTTTGGCTCAATTGACATTATCAAGCCAATATGTCTTGTTCGGTTCCTAAGATGTGAAGGTGTATCATGATCTCAAAATCTCAGAAACATCGAAAATGGAGAGGCAAAGATTGGAATCAATCTATATGATGTCAATAGAATTTGCATATGTAGATAAGATAAGAAAAAATGAGACAACGATCTATGACACATACAATTAGGTCATGTTAACTATTCCAAGCTAAGTGTGGTGGTGAATGCTTAAAAGGCTTCCTAAACTAGATGTGCGAACAAACATGGTTTATGTATGATGCCAGTATGATAAAGCTCACCAATTTTCATATGAGGAGTTAAAGTTTAAAACAAGAGAACCATTGGAGTTAGTTCACTCTGATGTATTCATACCCGTTAAGCAACTATCAATTGATAGTATGCAGTACATGGTAACATTCATTAATGACTTCTTAAGATATGTGTGAGTTTTTTTTATGAAATAAAAATTTAACACATTCTCAAAGTTTAAAGAGTTCAGAGAGCCAACTGAATGAGAAGTAGTTAAGAAGATTTTTTGCTTACGCACAGATAATGGGGAAGAATATAGCTCAAGCAAGTTTTTTCAATATCCAAGGAAATATTGAATATATCATTAGTACACTTATGCCAACATGCCACAGTAAAATGGCTTAGTAGAGAGAAAGAACTAGCATCTTGTAGAAATTTTTTAGAGTATGCTACATGAAAGGAATGTACTTGGAAGGTTTTGGGATGAAGCAATAAAGACTGTAGCTTTTGTGATCAATAGACTTCCTCAATTGAGGTTAAGATTTGTTTCACCCTTTGAGAAATTGTGGAATATGAAACATACAGTTAACTACTTTCGAGTATTTGGCTGTGTACGTTATGTATTTGTTTCCGATCATTTATGGAGTAAGTTTGAAAAGAAACTTGTTATACGAATCTTTGTAGGATACAACATTAAGAAAAAAAGGTGGAAATGTTACGATCCAACGAGTGAAAGATACTACACTTCACGAGATGTGGTGTTTGATGAAGCATCTTCTTTGTAGTCCTCAAAGAAGAAGGTGTTGTTAGACTTGAGAGAATTTGGAGACAAGATGCAACAAAAGATGAGGGAGCATATTGTTCAATACCAACCAAGTTCAGATGAATTAAGAGATCCAATTGGTGATGATGTTGAACAAAGAGTAACTTAGAATCCTTGGCAAACTGACATATATCAACAACCAAATGAAGAAGATGGGCCTAGTGAAATAGAATAATCAATTCTACAATCTCAACTCCGTAGGTTAACAAGAACATGAAGACCAAATCCCAAATACGCCAATGCAGTTATAGTTGAAAAAGAAACTATACTAGAAATTGAGACGTTTGAAGAAGCATCATAAAGTTCTGAATGGATGACAGGTATGAAAAAAGATATGGATGCACTTCAGCAAAATCAAACTTAGAGTTTGGTATGAAAGTCAGGAGATATCCTGTAAGTGAGTTTATAAGATAAAGTGTCATCCAGATGAGTTAATTGAGAGGTACAAGACATGATTGGTAACTCGTGGTTTCTCTCAATAGTACAGACTAGACTATGGTGAAACGTTTAGTCCGGTGGCGAAACTTACAACTATATAAGTAGTACTTGCATTTATAGCCAACAAAGACTAAAATTTATGACAGATGAATGTGAAAAATATTTTTCTTTATGGAGAGTTAGATCAGGAGATCTACATGATCCAACCAATGAGTTTTCAAAACCAAGATCATCTTGAATATATGTGTAAACTACAGAAAACACTTTACGAATTGAAAAAAGCACTCAAGACGTGGTATGATAAGATTATTGAATTTTTAACACAAAGTGTTTATTCAATAATATCTGAACATAGCACGTTTTTTTTTTAAAATTTAAATTCTTTTTTAAAAAACTAATAATATATCTTTAATAATATATTACTGTATAATTTTAATGTTAATATATGAAATTCTACTAAAACTTTTACCCCGTAAAATATTGTAATCAATGTCATGTAACACGTGAAATACAGTATATTGTCATATTAATTGATCATCTAACGATGATTTAATAAATTAATCACAGCTTATTTATTAATGTGATTAAAATTACTCAATTATCTGTATTGACAGGGCGGCGTAATTTAATATAATTAAAATTAAAATTTAATATTTTTTAACTGTTGAGCCATTTTGAAATTGTTGGAATTAATTTTGAGTAACATATTAATAAATATTTTGTAACGAGAATATGTATTTAAAATTATTTATTGTAAAAATAAATATTATTTTTTTAAATCACAAAAAGTATTTTGAAAGTATTTCTTATAAAAATTTCAATTAAACAATCATAAAAATATTTTGATTCATTTCAAAGTACTCCCACTTAAAAAAGAAATGATTTTAATGATTTTAAACTTACTCATTATTCATGCGTGTTTGAAGAAGTAGAGTTTATAATAAGGATAAAAATTTGTGCGAGTTTTACTCCTTAATATTTTTTTTATTATAAATATTAAAATTTTAATTAATTTATTTATTTATAAAGTTAAAAAAAAACTTTATATCAAATCAAAGAGTTAATAATTAATTTAAAATAAAATGTAATTTATTTCCAATTGAATTATTTTCATGTTATAAATTATAATCTCAATTTACGTCAGTTTATAAGTTTGATTTACCCTATGTCAAATATCAAAGTTTGCTTCCATCGTTTCTTAAAATTCTATTAAGTCTAATTACATGTATTATAATCCATATGCAGTAAGTTAATTATTAGGATTATATATATATATATATATATATATATGTGATTTTATTATTATAAAAAAATGTTTGAATCTTGATAATATAAATTGATGGCAAATTTTTCTTGGCACAATGATTAATTAATCGCAAGTTGTTTATAGAGATATGTTAAGTCTATTTAAAAATTTATTATTATGTCACTCACCAAAAACAAAACAATATTATTTAATGTACAATGTGACGCTCGGTTCAATTCCATCAGTTTTTCTAAAATTTTATTTGTCTTGATCATATATACAAAACAACGTTTTCTATATATGATCAAAAATTAAGTAACTCTTCAGTAATTATTTGAGTCATGTTGCCAATTTAGTGTAAAAAAAGGCTCTCGAAGAATCAGATCTCAAACTTTTTTTAGGCCAAATATTATTATTAGTAAAAGGAGAGGTGGAGCTCAATTCTGCTTGCTTTCCCTACTTTACCAAGTTACCTGTTGATTCCCCAAAACTCTGAAGTTTAAAAATGTCCAAAGTGGCAAACTCTTTTAGTTGATTTACCAAAACTATAGTTAATATCTTCCGTTATTGATTCTGAAGTAGCAATCTTTGTATCAGCTATGGTCTTCGACAAAGATAAAGAAGCTATATTGGAGCTCTTGGAGGGCAGAGAAGAGAGAAGAATTGTGCTTGTGGGGGATGCTGGAGTTGGGAAAACATGGATGGCTAACGAGATTTTTGAATCTCTGAGAAGCAAGAGCTCATTTCATGCATATCTTTGGATTTCTCTGAACAAAAAGTATGATTCAAGGTGTATTTATGAAGACATTGCATGTCAGTTGTCTTTACTTTCCACTGCTGAAGACTGGAAAGGTTACTCCCAGTTTGAAGATGAGAAGGGCGAGGAGGAATGTCTCAAGCACTTGAAAGAAAAGATGAAGCAGAGGCTTGAAGAAATGACATCAACAAAACCTGAAAAGAAAAGCATTCTTGTGATTATAGATGGGGCTCCCGATGGCTTGGATGAAGAAAAAATTGTCTCACAAGTAAAAGACCTGTTGCATCCGAGTAAGAGAAATTCCACAAGATTCGTGATTACTAAACGAGGTCAGAAGAACATGTCAGACTCCGATATTCAGAACACAAAAGATATTATTGCCGGCAAACCCTTGCCCATTGGTGACGCGCCAATTCTGCTGCAGAGAATAGGAGGAGCAATGGCAGTTTCCAAGTATGAACGTATGATAACCCTGTTGCAAGAGATGCTTGGTGATGATATGAGCATAACATCTTTGCCTGCCACTGTGCTTGTTGGAATTGCAAAAATCCCATTTAGAAATATTGCTGAAGATTTCCAGCATACTATAGTTAAAAGTCTTTTTGAAGTACTTTATAAAACACAATCTACCCTAGAAGGTGATGATTTTCCTACAATGGAATTTACCACGAATCTGATACTGAACTCATGGTGGGATATGCTGCCAAGAAATGATGTTATAACCAAGTGTTGTTGGCATAGCAGGGAATTCTTTCTCAAACATGGCAGCGTCCACTACAATGAGTTGATAAGTTACTGGATAATGGAGGGATATTTTGGCTCTATAAATAAAATTGAGAAGGCTTATCAGCATGGGCATCATATTTTGATGGAGCTTTTAGATTATGGGTTGCTAAAAATACAAGTAGACGATTATGTTAGTATGGAAGCATTGGCCTTGACTTCCTCTAATTATCGATGTGATGGATTTGGTAAGACTGAGTGTCTAGGATTGGCAAGTATGATAGGAGAAGGCAGTTGGCAAGCTCTTGAGAGAGTCACACCAGCAGATGGTATGATAAAAAGCTGGGGAAAAACCCAAACCCTACTCATCGATGGAAGTCGCCTTTGCAAGGAAGTCCCAGATGTATTTTTTCAACCCTTGAAATATCTTCAAATTCTTATGATCTTAAACCCCAGCTTTAATTCGTTAGAGTTCCTGATGTGTTCTTCATTTTTCAAGCTTCGTATATTTGTCCTCAGAGGTTGTGCTATGTTGAAGACTATTGATTACCTGAAAGAACTTTCCTCATTGACTGTTCTAGAGATATCTGGAGCTGGCTCCTTGATGGAAATACCCGATGATGTTTTTGGCAATATGCCTCATCTTCAAAGCCTCAATCTCTCTGCAGTTCAGGTTAGGTCCCTACCTTCTTCCCTTTCCAATTTAAGAGAACTGCGTTGGCTCATCCTTAGAGGGTGCATGCACTTGGAAAAACTGCCAAGTTTGAAAGTATTGAAAAAGCTTGAGGTGCTTGATCTTTCTGGTTGTCTCTCTTTTAAAACCTTCAAAGACAAAATGTTGGACTCCTTCCTGAAACTTGAAACTCTTGACCTTTCCCAGACCCAAATCCAATGCTCCCCATATTTGAGAAATCTTCAAGCACTTACCCGGCTTTCTTTAGGAGGTTGTGCTTGCTTGACTCGGCTACCGCAATTGCAGAATTTGCCCCGTCTCCAAATTCTTGATCTTTCTGGAACCAGCAGGTTAAAGGATATCCATGCTCAGTTCCTAGAAGGAAAAAAATACATTAGAATACTTAACCTGTCCAAAAGTGCAATCGATACCTTACCTTCCATTCCCAGTAACCTTCATCATCTTGAGTTTCTTGATCTTTCTAATTCTTCTTGTTTTGACAATGTTGAAGAATTTAACATCCAAAACTTCATGAGCCTCCGTCATCTAAACATATCAAATACCAAAGTTAAATATTTTTCATTTGTCAACGAACTTGGTAGCCTTCGTGAGCTCCTGTTAAGAGATTGTCAGTCATTAAAACAGCTCCCCACAATGGAAGCACTAACAAAACTTGAGATTCTTGATCTCTCAGGAGCCTCTTTACTGACTGAAATACAAGAGCAAGTATTTGAAAGCTTGGAAAACCTTCGCCAGCTTTTGTTATCTCGTTGTGTGAAGCTCCAAAAGTTGTCCCTCTTGAACACACTTACGAAACTTGAAGTTCTTAATCTTTCTGGTTGCAAGACTTTGACATTCATTGAAGATGGATCCATTGCAGACAGTACTTGCCTTCAGCTACTTGACCTGTCCGAAACTAAAGTTGAGTCCCTGCCATCCCTCTCTAATTCTTGCCGCCTTTGTCGGCTCATACTTAAAAATTGTATTGCACTGAAGGAACTTCCTCTTTCTGAATCCTTGTCTGAACTTCAAGAACTCAACCTGGCCGGTGCTAAATCATTAAGGGGAACAGAAGCAATCTTTTTGGAGAATATGAATCAACTTCAGACTCTCAACCTCTCTCAAACTCAACTTATCTTGACGCCAACTGCCATGTCCAAACTCACCAACCTCACCAACCTTAGTGAAATTTCATTAGTTGGCTGTGCCTTCTCTGATAAAGAGCTAAACTTTGAGAAACTTACAAGGCTTGAGGTTCTTGATCTTTCATATACGAAAGTTCTGGAACTCAATGTATCTGTTGCAAAATCTTTAGAGGTAGCTGAAGCAAACTTTGCGAAGAATATAAATCAACTCCCAACTCTCAATGTCTCTCAAAACAAGTTGATGCCACCTGTCATGTCCATATTCACCAACCTCACCAATCTCACGAACCTCAGGAAACTTTCATTGAAAGGTTGCTCTTTCTCAAATAAAGAGCTAAACTTGGAGAAACTTACAAGGCTTGAGATTCTTGATCTTTCGTATACCAAAGTTAGCAGTCTATCATCACTCGAGAATCTCCTTTACCTCCAGCAACTTTTGCTAAGAGAGTGTTCTGAACTGGAGAAGCTACCACATTTGGGAAGGCTCAATCAGTTAAGAACTCTTGATTTATGGGGAATCAGGGCTAAGGAGTTCCCGTATTGGATATCGATGTTGGCTGATCTTAAGCAACTATATTTGCCTGACCTGAGCAGTATTCAGGAGCTTGACTGGAGTAGGATAAAGCGCCTCCCAGATGAAATAAACTGGGAAGAATGTGGCATTTTCAGGGACATCAATGCAGTAAAAAACAAGCCCTTTTTGGCATTGAGTTCGGAGTTTTTGAAGAAAAATTCCAAGTTATTGAAGAATATCTTCAAAAAGTTTCACATCTCTGTTAGTCCATCCTTTGAGAGAGATATGTTTTTGCCCAGAGATAAAGTTATATTTGAAGATATCTACTTCAAGTCTTTGTGTTCCCTAAAAGACAGTTCGAGTGTTCTGGAGATTCACGGATTTAAAATATTTCCTCAAGGTCTTAATGATGTCATTATGCAGACCGAGTATTTGTCTCTGATTGGAAATAAGTCGCTCAGGCACTTATCAGATATTGCAGGGGGCACTGCGGAGGGTGTGACTGGCTCATGGCAGGAGAGGCTTGAAAGTTTGGATATATTTTCTGAAGATGTGAAATCAGGGGAGGAGTTTGAAATCGCAAGTGTTTCAAGCCATCCTACTGGAGCCTCCATGGAGGCAATGAAAGGCTTATGGCTGGAAAGGTGTGACAAAATGGGCAACATACTTTCTGAAGATGTTAAATTTGGAGAAGGTTTTGAAATCTTATGGGTTTCAAATTTTCCCAAATTGAAAACTGTGTATAGTACAAATGCACCAGTTCAGAGCTTCAAAAACGTGAGGAAACTGTATCTAGATTGCTGCCCAATACTTCAAAATATCTTTTCTCCTTCCCAGCTTCCAGAAAACCTTGAGATCCTCCATGTCAAATTCTGTTACATTCTGAAAACCTTGTTCAACTCCAAAAACTCAGAAAAATGTGAACTGCAAAAGTTGCGGGAGTTGAATCTGATAGAACTCCCTGAGTTGGTTAGCATTGGGGTTAGGTTGCCATCACTGGAAAAAGCTATAATCAGATGTTGTCCAAAACTTGAGAACTTTGAAAAGGTGCTTATTCCGGGAAATATTTCCGCTGAAATTAAGAGAGTTGAAGAAAGTTGGGATAGAACTGAGGTCACCGAGAAATGAAGTTGAGGGACATTAATATGCAATGAATCTTTTGTGATGTTTCTCCATGCACGTATGTAACTTGTCTTGTTAGTTTCTTCAAGTGCAATTGATGTTTTTCTTGTCGCCTTTATGCTTTTTTGTTAGATTTGTGAATCACTTCTGCACATAGGCACCTGCGAAGGTGCTGCAATGGTTCTGCAATTGTTGTCTTTTTTGTTGTCTCTATGCTCTTTTTTTTAAGCACCCCTAATTTTGGTTGAATATAGATCTTTTTGACAATAGTATTGATTGACAACAGTAAGGAAGTGAAAATAACAATACTTATGCAACATTAAATCTTAAGAAAGTCATCCCATTTGCCAATTTACTTATAATACAAAGATATATGTTTTAAATGGACACTAATAGTACTAAGAGGACATAGACTCGAAACCCATCAAATGTAAAATGAGTGTGGGTGTGAATATATATATATATATTTTTGTTTTCTTAATTAAAATAAAATCCCATTTTATTGCAAGTAAATAAAATAGACAATCCTTTACATTTTAATACTTTTAACCAATTAGAACATATATGTTTTTCAAAGAAAATGAAAGGAAAAAAGAAACTGTACTGTGATGGGACTATAGCAAATTGCCACCTGCTTTTTTCCGGTTCAATTCGGAAGCCTTAAGTTTGCATGCCTTCTCCAATTGGGATTGTGTATGAACATTCCGCGTAAACTTCTCAAGGCGTTTCATGTGGTTTTCCTTTTCAGTTTCCACCAGATCAACAATCTTTTTCTCTATAATAGCTAGTTCTGTCTTGATGTTTTCTTCAGGTGATCTTGTTTGAAGGCCAAAGTATGCAAGCATAATTTCTTCTAGATTAGCAACCATAAAGTCAATAAGGAAACCTCTAGCTCTAACAAATTTCAACTTATGATACCAATTTGCAAGGTGTGACTCAGTAATTACCATTACCTGTGTTTCAAGCATCTCATTTATGACTTAGCATAAAATACTAAAGGTTAGGCTCTTCATTATATTCGTTGACTCAAATCCACCGCTGATATCTCTGTTGTGGGCGGAAGTAATAAATAGCGGTGTATGAATATATCAAAGCGATAAAATGAACACACAGAATTTACGTGGTTCGGCAATTCGCCTAGGTCCACGGGAGGCAGCAGATATTATTTGAATTGAGTAGGAAATATACAGAATACAGATACAGATTTCCTCACTAATAATATCTCTCAAGTGTTTTCCCAAATTTATAGAAAACTCTCAAACTCACAAGTATTTTCTCTCTTTGAGTTTGCTTATACTCTCTTTGATTTTTCTGATTTTTGCCTTGTTCTTCAATGCATGAACCCTTCCCTATTTATAGATGAAGCAAGACTCCTTTTCCCTAAATTGTGCCATAATTTAAGCCTTAAATTAGGCCACTAATTTTCTTAAATTATGCCACTAATTTCCTTAAATCATGCCACAAATTAGGCCACTAATTTCCCTAAATTATGCCACTAATTTGTTACTTTTAGAGCCAATATTCAACAATCTCCACCTTAGCGAAAAAGTTCATAACACTGCCTCCAAATGCGCCCTAGGCGCTCTAAGCTCGAGAGATGTTGATCAAGTTCAAGCAGTGTTGAAACTTGATCCCTGTAACCACCTTTGTAAGCATATCTACGGGGTTATCTGTAGTTCCGACTTTCTGGAGTATAACATTTCCTTCATCGACGATTTCTCGAACAAAATGAAATCGAACATCGATGTGCTTGGTACGACCATGATGAACTTGGTTCTTTGCCAAACAAATGGCACTCTGGCTGTCGCAGAAAACCTCCACGTTCTTCTGAACAATACCCAAATCCTTAGTCAACCCGAGAAGCCATATAGCTTCTTTGAATGCTTCATTCTGACCATATACTCGCCTCTGTAGTAGACAAAGCTACTGATTGGCGCAATGTTGATCTCCAACAAAGCTGGTCCTCCCGCCATTGTGAACACATAACCGATTGTAGATCGACGCTTATCCAGATCTCGGCGATAGTCGAATCCACATATCCAACTAGTTGTTTGCCTTCGGTCTTGTCTCTTTCAAACTTCAAACCAATATCCACGGTACCGTAGATGTACCGTAGAATCCACTTCACTTTGCTTGCCGGTGTCCTTTCTGGGATTATGCATGTACCGAGCTCACCATACTAACGGCGTGAGAAATATCGTGTCCGGTGCAAACCATTGCATACATCAAGGCACCAACAAGATTTGCATATGGAACACGTTCCATTTGCTTCTTTCATCGGTGGTGCTAGGTGACATCAATGCACTCAATTGAAAGTGAGGAAGCAAGCGGTGTACTTACTGGTTTGGTTTTTCATCAATGTCAAACCTTTGTAGTACTTTCTTGAGATCTTGAGTACGTGTCAAACAGATCGTGCTACAACTCTATCTCTTGTGATTTCCATCCCAAGAATTTTCTTAGCTTCTCCAAGATCTTTCATTTCAAATTCTGAACTCAACAGAGCCTTCAATCTGTCGATCTCCACCTTGCTCTTAGATGCAATCAACATATCATCAACATATAAGAGCAAATAAATGAAGGTACCGTCTTGGAGTTTCCGAAAGTATACACAGTGATCAAACCCATTTGCGTGTGTATACTTCTGCTCTCTAATGAAGCTATCAAAGCGCTTGTACCATTGTCGCGGTGATTGCTTCAAACCGTAAATTGACTTGCTCAGCTTGCAAGCCCAATTCTCTCGTCCTGGAATTTTGAAGCCATCCGGTTGAGACATGTAGATTTCTTCGTTCAAAGTACCATAGAGAAAAGCTGTTTTGACATCGAGTTGAACTAACTCGAGATCAAACTGTGCTACCAAAGCCAATAGTATCCGAATAGATGAATGCTTAACAACAGGTGAGAATACCTCATTGTAATCTATTCCTTCTTTATGAGCATAGCCTTTTGCTACCAGTCTGGCTTTGTATCTGATGTTGTCTTTACCAGGAACACCTTCCTTCTTGGCATAGACCCATTTGCAACCAATAGTTTTCTTTCCTTTGGGAACTTGAACCAACTCCCAAGTCTGATTCTGGTGTAGAGACTTCATCTCTTCATCCATTGCCATCTTCCACTTCATACTATCAACTCTCTGCACGGCTTCTCTGTAAGTGCATGGGACATCATCATCAATTACTGGAAGTGCGAATGCTACCATGCGTGTATCTGGTAGGCTTTCTAATCTCCCTTCTCGGTCGAGTAGTGGCAATAGATTCTGGCTGTTGATTGATTGGTGGTGATGGTGAGAGAACCTCCACCTCAACTGAGATCTCTTCTTGATCATCAATTTCATCTTCACCACGATCGGTAATCGGTGCAATCTTTTCTGGATCTTCTGGAGTCTCAAGCATCACCTTAGAAAGAGTATTTGGACTTTCATTCTCTTTCTCTGAATTTGTCTGTCTCAGCATAACAGACTCGTCAAATGTAACATCTCGGCTTAAGACGATCTTCTTGGATTCACCACACCAAAGTCGAAATCCTTTAACTCCTTCCTTAAAGCCCAAGAAAACAGCTTTCTTTGCTCTAGGATCCAGTTTGGATTCACTAACATGAAAATATGCTGGACATCCAAATATTCGCAATGAATCATAATCAGTAGCAGGTTGTCCAGGCCATACCTCTTTAGGAGTTTTTCCATCTAATGCAGTCGTAGGAAGTCTGTTGACTATATGAGTTGCATATGACAAAGCCTCAGCCCAAAATGCCTTGCTCAATTTTGATTGAGATAGCATACATCGAACTTTCTCAACCAAAGTTCGATTCATTCGTTCTGCAACTCCATTCTGCTGTGGTGTACGAGGAACTGAAAAATGTCTGATTATCCCTTCATCTTGACAAACTTTAAAGAAGGGATCTGATTTGTACTCGCCACCATTATCAGATCTGAGTCTTTTAATTTTCCTGCCTGTCTGAGTCTCGATCATTTTCTTCCATTTAAGAAAGATATCCAGAACTTCATCTTTGTGACTCATAGTGTATATCCAGACATATCTAGAGAAATCATCAATAAAAGTCACAAACCAACGTTTACCTCCAAGTGAAGCATTCTTTGAAGGTCCCCAGACATCCGTGTGAATATAATCAAGAGATCCCTTAGTACGATGAATGGCAGTGCCGAACTTGACTCTTGTTTGTTTTCCCATTACACAATGTTCGCAGAAATCAAACTTTCCAGTCTTGGCACCTTTTAAAAGACCTTGCTTCATTAAGCCTTGCAAAGCCTTTTCACCGACATGCCCTAAGCGCATGTGCCACAGGCGGGAAGAATCATTTGACTTTTCCAGAACTACTTGAGGCAGTACCGCTTCTTCCGTAATCGTACTCCCATCTAGGAAATACAAGTTCGCCTTTCCGAGTACCCTCTTCATCGCTACAAATGCACCTCGTACAACTTTCAAGACTCCATTTTCCAATGTTACCTTATAACCATCAGAATCTAGAACACCTAAAGAAATAAGGTTTTTCTTTAGGTCAGGAATATACCTTACATTTGTAAGTCGTCTGATTGTACCATCGTGCATCTTTAGTCGTACTGTTCCGATCCCTTTTGTTTGACAGGCATTGTCATTGCCCATAAGCACAACTCCTCCATCGAGCTCTTCAAAACTTGAAAACCAATGTCTGTTTGGACACATATGATAAGAACATCCAGAATCAAGGATCCACTTATCTGAGTAGGTTTTTGATGATGAAACTGAAAAGGCTGATTCTTCATCTTCATCGGCCTACATGCAACATTTGCATTTGACTTGTCCTTGTTTGGGCAATCTTTCTTCCAATGCCCTTTACGGTGACAATAGGCACACTCATCCTTTGCGGGACGTCTTACGGATGAATCTCCCGGACTTTGATCTGGATCGCCCTATTATTTGATCCGCGGATTTTTTGTTGTTCGTCCTACCTCATTTGCCGTCAATGATTATGATATTGAGATTCTGTGATCATGTTGATCCTTCTTCCGATACTCATTATTTACCAAAGCATTTGAAACATCTACGAACTTAACCTCATCTTTTCCATATAACAGGGTTGTGGTTAAATGCTCATAGCTCTCAGGTAATGAATTCAGCAACAACAAAGCTTTATCTTCATCGATAATTTCAACATCTAAATTTTGTAGATCGGCCAAAATTTTATTGAAATTATCTAAGTGCTCAATCATAGGGGTACCTTTCTTGTATTGGAAACGGAAAAGTTTCTTCTTCAAGTAGAGTCTATTCTCAATACTTTTCGTCATATACTTGTCATCTAGTTTCTTCCAGAACACTACAACCACATTCTCTTTCATGACAAAGTACTTCTGATCTTTTCCTAAGCACAGTCGAATTGTGCCACAAGCTTGTCGGTTGACATAATTCCAATCTTCATTTGAATAATCTCCTGGCCTGGTCTCCAAGGCTATATTAGATCCTTCTCGAAACAATAGATCTAATACTTCACATTGCCACATGCCAAAGTTATTGGTGCCGTCGAATTTCTCCACCTCGAACTTTGCGTTGGACAACATAGTTCTTCGAGTAGAACAACTTGGTTTGACAGAAATTCTAAGGTCAGCTTGTTCACCTTCTTCGATCTCTCTTTTATCAGCCATAAGTACAAGCAGATAACAGAAATTTTGCACTTACAACTTAAAACAATGTTTTTTTCCAAATTTTATACCTTATTTGAAAAAACGGAGTCCGCAGTTGAATCCAGAATGGTCCAATTAGCTAGGAATAGATCCAACTCAGCTGAAAACGGATGAAAAATGGACCAACTCGATCCAAATATCACTAGTGACTGAGTTGACTCGGTCCAACTCGGTGAGTTGACTCAGTGCTGGCAGCAACACTCCGGAAGCTTCTGGCGGCGATTCTGACTTCCGATTTGAGCGATTCTTTCACCGTTGTGTTCGTCTCGTCGAGAGCTTCGATTTGATATATAATACTGCTATATTTGGCTCTGATACCAATTTGTTGTGGGCGGAAGCAATAAATAGCGGTATATGAATATATCAAAGCGATAAAATGAACACACAGAATTTACGTGGTTCGGTAATTCGCCTAGGTCCACGGGAGACAGCAGATATTATTTGAACTGAGTAGGAAATATACAGAATACAGATACAGATTTCCTCACTAATAATATCTCTCAAGTGTTTTCCCAAATTTATAGAATACTCTCAAACTCACAAGTATTTTCTCTCTTTGAGTTTGCTTATGCTCTCTTTGATTTTTCTGATTTTTGCCTTGTTCTTCAATGCATGAACCCTTCCCTATTTATAGATGAAGCAAGACTCCTTTTCCCTAAATTGTGCCATAATTTAAGCCTTAAATTAGGCCACTAATTTCCTTAAATTATGCCACTAATTTCCCTAAATTATGCCACTAATTTGTTACTTTTAGAGCCAATATTCAACAATCTCCATATTTATCGAGCAAGTTATTTAAAACAACATCCAAGTATTTTGGAACCATGTAACCATGAACAAAGGTCAACTTCAGAGCTAAAAACCTAGGTTCTAATTTTGACCTTTCAGTTTGATAATGAAGCCTATGAATGAATTCCATAAATTTCTTATCTATAGACTGAAAAGTCTCTTGACTTTTATCACTTCCTTTTGTATGTCTAAGTTGAGATGTGCTATCCCCAACTTCTTGTTCATTGTCAGAGGATGGATCCCAATAAAAGTCTTGCTCCAAAATATTCTTTTCATCGTAAGTTAATTTTTGTAGAATATCATTTAAGAACAAGATCTTGCTATCTTCCAGTTCAGCCCCTGTACTGTTATTGAGTTTTTGCTCCATCTCTAAGGCTAAATTACCTCTACGAACTGTCCTGAGCTCCACATTCCTAACGTCTCCTTTTAATGCTTGTATGACCTGGAAAATTAAACAATCCCAAATGACATTGAGAAGGGAAGAGATAACTTGAAGTGCTCTGTGTAAATTAGTCTATAATTACAAGATTAGAAAAACCGTTGGCAAAGAGGTTTTAAAAGGAAAAAGAAAAATTATATGTGATAATTGAGTTGTGACAATTAAGGGTGAGGATAGAAAGTGTGTTTCTCATCTATGAATCATATCAGATTCGAACCTATTCTAATTCAAATTAGATTTGAAGATTAATTTGAATTTAATATGATATTGTAGTAAATTTAAATCTAAATAAATCTAATTTTTTTCCGATTGAATTGATGTTGATAAATTATTATCGTAAATATTACTAAGAAAAATTATTATACATTTCTAAAAAAATTATTATTAAAAAAATTAAGATAATAAGAAATGTGATTGAATAATTATTAAATTGTTATAGATAATTAATATTTATATTTATTTTTGAAATTTAATATAATTATTATGTGTATAATATTTGTGAAGAGTATAGAAAGATAAGAAGAAAAAATGATTTAATGTTGTATTGGTGTATTTTAGAATGTACATAGAGAATCCTATAGAATCCTATTTATAGGGTTGTAACAAGTGTAGTACAAGTGAAATAATAGAAGTGTAGTACAAGTGAAATAGTAGAAGTGTAGTACAAGTGAAATAGTGGAAGTGTAGTACAAGTGAAGTATAAGTGAATTACAATATCAAATATAACTTAACATCCCCCCTCAAACTCAAGGAGGAAGAGAAACAATCAACTTGAGTTTGGAAACTAATTCTTGAAATCTGCCTGGTAGATGAGATTTGGTAAAGATATGAGCTGTTTGATCTGTGTAGGATATTGATTTGAGACAAACAGTGTCTTGAAGAACATGTTGATGAACAAAATGACAATCAATCTCGATATGTTTTGTTCGTTCATGAAAAACATTATTATGAACAATCTAAATAGCATTCTGATTGTCACAATATAGGATAGTTGCAGTTGATTGGAGAATACCCATATCAACAAGTAACCAACGAAGTCAAAGAAGTTCTTGAGTGGTGTCAGCAAGAGCACGATATTTAGCTTCAGTATTGGATTGAGAAGTGAGAGATTGTTTCTTACTTCGCCAAGATATGAGAGAGTTTCCAAGAAAGAAACAATATCTAGTGGTAGAGCGACGATCAATTGGGTCACCTGCCCAATCAACATTAGAGTAGGCAGAAAGAAAAAGATTAGACTTGTTGGAGAAGTGGAGACCATGAAACATGGTGCCTTTGATGTACCATATAATGGAGTAAGTTTGACATTGGTTTCTAGAGGTGTTGATGCAGTTTTGCAATCAGTAAGGCCAGCCCGATTAAGAATATCGGAAGAGTACTTTGCTTGAGAGAGATAATATCCTTGAGAATCAGATGAGATTTCTAGGCCCAAGAAGTAGTGGAGACGACCAAGGTCTTTCAATTCAAATTGATGGCTCAGAAACTACTTGAGATCAATAATTCCATTAGAGTCATTCCCTGTTATGATCATATCATCTACATAAAGGAGTAGAAGTGTTACACCAGTGGGAGTCTTCCGAATAAAGAGACTAGAGTCATAAGAATTGGAAGTGAAGCCAAAGTCAGTAAGTGTAGAGTTAAATTTGGCAAACCAAGCGCGAGGAGCTTGTTTGAGGTCATAGAGAGCATGACGAAGTCTGCATACTTGATGAGGTGAATGAGTGTATCCAGGAGGAGGTTTCATGTAAACTTCCTCAGTTATATCTCCATTGAGAAAAACATTTTTGACATCCATTTGAAACATGTTCCAATTTCGGGCAGCAGCAACAACAATGATACTTCGAACAGAGGTGAGGCGAGCTACAGGTGCAAAAGTTTCTTTATTGTCGATTCCATATTCCTGTGTAAAACCCTTTGCAACCAGACGAGCTTTATATCGTTCCACAGACCTATCTGAATGAGTTTTGATTTTGAAAATCCACTTACAACCAATCAGAGATTTATTAGATGAAACATCAACAAGATCCCATGTATGTGCTTTTTTTAATGCCTGTAATTCATCTGTCATAACTTGCTGCCAATGAGGGTTAGAACTAGCTTCTCTATAGTTTTGGGGTTCATGATGAGACAAAATAGTAGAGAAACATTGGTAATCACGAAGATGAAAAGGAAGACTACTTACACAAGTTGAATGACAAAGTGATGACTCTGGACAATCAAGTAGTTGGTCTTCAGAAGATGTTGTTATGGTAGGATCAGAAGAGGGAACAGATACATCAGGAGAAGCCGTAGTAGACGATGGTGAGGATAATGGAGCAAAGTAAGGAGGAAATAAATCAATAGTTGGGTCATTAAAAAATGAGAGTGAGGTAGGAGATGAGACATGAAATGAGGAAATAGAGGAAAACATTTTATGTTCCCAAAAGATGACATGACGAGAGATGTGTAATCGTTTAGAGATAGGGTCCCAACAACGATAGCCTTTGTGTTATATTCCATACCCTAAGAAACAACAAAGACGAGCACAAGGTTCTAATTTATTGCATTCATGAGGGTGAAGAAGAACAAAACAGGCACAACCAAACACTTTGAGCAATTCATAAGATGGAGAAGTACTATAGAGACGCTCATAAGGGGATTGATTGTGAATAATAGGTATGGGAACACGATTGATGGTATAAACAGTCGTAAGAGCTGTTTCACCCCAAAAGCGTTCAGGACAAGAACTAGAAATGAGGAGAGTGCGAACAGTATTAAGAATATGTCTGTGTTTTCGCTCAGCTCTTCCATTTTGTTGAGATGTGCCATGACAAGAATATTGAGAAAGAGTCCCATTTTGTCGAAGAAAATTTTAAAAAATTGTTTCTTTATATTCCATAGCATTATCGGCTCTAAGTACTTTGATATTTTGAGAAATTTGAGTTTTAACCATTTGGGCAAAATCATAATAAATTTTGGATAATTTAGATCTATGTTTCATGAGAAAAATCCATGTGAATCTTGAATAATCATCAATAAAAATGACAAAGCAAACACATCCCCCCATAGGAGGATGTGGGGATGGACCTCAAACATCAGAATGAATTAAGTCAAAAGGGGAGACAAAAGTAGAATCACTTTTATTAAAACATAAAGCAGGTTGTTTTCCCAATTGACAAGACAAACAATTTACATTATCAGAAATAAAAACAGATCCTAATTTACCATAAGATGCTAAAGGACGAAGACGTCCTATAAACATATGGCCTAGACGAGCATGCCATAGGTTGATAGGAGTAGTAGAAGCAATAACGGAAGTATGAGGAGAATTGGGTAGATGAAAGTTGATAAGTTCAAATAATTGTCCAACCTTACGGTCTATCCCAAGGATCTGTCCTGTCTGTAGATCCTACACATGACAACCAGAAGAAGAAAAAGTAATAATAGGACCAAGTTCGCATAATTAACCAACAGAGATAAGATTTAGAGTAAGGTTGGGAATATGAAAGGTATCAAAAAGTGATTTAGAAGATGTGGAAACTTGTCCTACAGCATTAACATGCATATGTGAACCATTAGCAATTTGAATTAAAAGTTTGAAGATGGAAGATTATGTGGGAGAGAAGATATGAGTATCATGAGTCATATGGTTACAACAAGCAGAATCAAAATACCATAAAGATTTACCTGATGTGAGAGACAAGGAAGTAGGAGGAGGATTACTAGATTGTGAGAGAACATGTTTAAGAAGACCTTCGAGTTTTTGAGTAGAGAAGGTAAATTTGTCATGATTATCCTCAGAAACAGCAGCAGTGATAGATGAATTACTATTTTTACCTGAAGCATGTTGAGAGAGATTCCGTAAGGAATGCTGAGAGGGATTCTAAAAGCAATCTCTATTAAAGTGTCCTGGACCCTTCTTGTGACAATATATACATACCCGAATGGGACATGTAAGAAGCTCATGATTGGGGTTGTGACAGTAGGTGTAGCCTTGATGTTTGAAGTCCTCTTTAGAACCTCCTTTAGGGTGATAAGAGGGGGTGGCAAAAACAAAATCTGTATGATGAACTTTGAAAACCCTCATCCGAGTTTCTTTAGAGCAAAGCTCGGTCATAGTAGTATCTAAGGATGGAAAAGGACTCCGATGGAGTAAGGAAGCCCGAACAGGTTCAAATCGATCATGAAGAGCCATGAGAAAAATAACAAGACACTGGTGATTATGGTAAGTTGCAAACATCTCAACATCAATCTTGTTCGTCCAAGTTGGTTCAGAGAGAGCGAGTTGATCCCAAATACTATGCATTTAAGAAAGAAATTGGTTAATGGTTTGATCAACCCATTGGCGCTTGGTATGAAGAGTTGTTAGAAGTTGATATTGGTTGGCCAAATTTGTTGTAGTGAAGCGAGTCTCAAGAAATTCCCAAATTTCTTTGGTAGTATCAAAATGCCCAAATTCACAATGGATGGAGGGTAAGGTGATGTTACGGAGCCAAGTAATAATTTGATGATGTTTACTCTCCCAGTCTTCAAGGCGGTCAGCAAATAAGGAGTTGTTTTCAGTGGTTTATTGGATGGGTATAGAGATATCACTAGTTATGAAACGTCATAACTTGCGTCATTTCAAGAAACTTTTCATTGCTTGTGCCCAGACTAGGTAGTTAGTATCATCAAGGGTGGTATAGATTGGTTTTGGGACATCATTTCGGTCTATTTTAAAGAAATAATGGAGGAAATATAAAGTAAATATATAGAAACAATATAAAGGAGATATCCTTAAAAATGAAAAGAGGAGTTGAAAACAAGCCTGGAACCGGGTTGAGGTGAGCCGGGTTGGAGTGAGCTGAGTTGAGGTGAGCTGGGTTGGAGTGAGTCGAGTTGAGATGAGCTGGGTTGGAGTGAGCCGAGTTGAGGTGAGCTGGGTTGGTTTGGTATATGGGTAATCCTGGTAAGGGTCATTGGCAAGCAGTGAAATGGATACTTCGGTATTTGAGAGGTACATCTAATCTTGGTTTGGTATATGATGGAAGTTCTAATACCAATTGTAGTGTTATTGGTTATGTGGACTCTGATTATACTGGTGATTTGGATAGAAGAAGATCTCTGACAGGTTATGTCTTCACTCTTTCTCATTGTGCCATTAGTTAGAAGGCTACTTTATAGTTTACAGTTGCTTTGTCTACGACAGAGGCAGAATATATGGCAGTAGCAGAAACAGTGAAAAAAGCATTTGGCTTGAAGGTTTGGTTTGTGATTTGGGTTTATAGTAGGATACTTCTATTGTATTTTGTGATAGTCAGAGTGCAATACACTTGACTAAGAATACTATATATCATGAAAGAACCAAACACATTGATGTCAGATATCACTTCGCTCGTGATATTGTCTCTCAAGGTGCTATTGTTGTCAATAAGATAGTCACTACAGAGAATGCAGTTGATATGTTAACCAAACCAGTTCCATTTAACAAGTTCAAGCATTGCTTGGATTTGATTGATGTTTGCAGAAGATAATCACCCTTCGGGGCTTTGGATGATGATTATTTAGTAATCCGAGGCATTTCATGTTTGAAGAATTTTGTTTCTATTTTGAACCAAGGTGGAGATTTGTTAAATTTGGCCCAAACCCAAAAACAATATTTGGCCCAAACCCATATATTTAAACCCTTCTTCTTGTAATATATATATATATATATATATCATTTTGCCTTCTCAGTTATGCAGCCACTGGAGAATAAATTTAAGAGCTAGAAAATCTTGAAGCCTTCGGCAGCTGCTAGAGCAGAGAAGAAAATATCTCCAAAGAAATCAACAAATCAACAAATCAGTAGGAAATAATTTTTCAACATATTTCATCCACCTCAATCATTCCTTATTTGTTTCGTAAGGTAATTTCCCTCTATTTTTATTTATAATATAGTAGAAGAGGAAGCTGCTGATTGTTTAATGTTTGTATGGTAATATTTGATTAAATAGCAAATTTGTTAATTTATCTTGCCATATATTACTAGTAAATTAAAAGGAGTTATTTTGTGGATGTATTTTGGATTTTGATATATTTTGTGAAGCTCTCTAAAAATTGATGTTTGTATCTCCATTTGATTATTAGTGGATTTTCCTCGGTGTGCTGTCGTTAATGGAATAGATTTTTCACATTGAAAAGTTGAACCACTTAAATCATTGTGTGTCATTTATTTTTTCTTATTGCTTATTATTTTGCCATTACCTATTATTATATATTTGTGTAATTAAAATTAGACCCGATCTTCGCTTTCGCAAGTGCTAATTTACAACAATGGTACCTGTGGGGATAGGTTGTAGGTCGTCTCCTCACCTTCAGAAATGACCACCATATCAAGATTGTTAGAACTTGGACCAATTTCGGAGCACAAAGTGAATTTTTTGAAGAATGACCAATATGATTAGCAGATTTAACAAAATTGCTCCATTTCTTTTTGCCAGCAGTCGATGTTGAGAAGTCTTGTGCAAAGAAAAGTAGTCTATCATCATGTGGTATCACGTCGAAGTCTATTAGAAATTGAAGCCTTTATTTATGATTGTATCTACCAGTGCTTTTAATGATATTCTTGTTAATGACAAAATTCCTAATATCTCTTTTTTCTTTGTTGGAATTTATTTAGTTTCTTATGTTCCCTTTCTTATTGACGGATTCAATGGGAATCGTTTGAGATAGGGATTTTTTTGGAGCCTTTAAGGATGAAGCATTGGTCTTTTTAGCTAAGTGTTGTCTTAGGGGGTGTTGGTATTGTTGGAGATTGTTGTTATAAAGCTCCTTAAAATAAGGAGAAAAACATAGAGCAAAATAAGGAGTAAAACATGGAGCAAAACAAGGAGTAAAACATGGAGCTTAATTCAAGGAGCAATTCAAGGAACCATTAATTTAAGGAGTAATTCAAGGAGTGAATTTTCCTATAAATAGATGTGTAATTGTAATGAATTAACCATCCAAAGTATTCATTCCAATTGAGAGTAATTTTCTTGGGTGTAATTGGGTTGTGGGTTTTGAGTGTTGTAAATACCTTGCGTAATTTCTCCTCTTTCAGTAAAAAGATCTGCAGTAGGTCCGGAGATGTAAGCAAGATTGGCCGAACTCCGTTATCAAATTTGTGTGTTATTTTTCTATTCTTGTTTTCTCATAAGTTTGGCTTATCGAGAATTTGTGTTATTTCCCAACAACTAGTATCAAAGCTTTTGGTGGTGATTTCTGTCAATTTCTTGCAAGGTTACTATTCACGTGAATAGTGAATTACGTGAATAGTGAAATTTTGTTGATGATATTTGTTCGTTGACAGAGGTGTTCTAATACACGGTGGTTTGCAGAAATAGTCAGAAACGATCCGAAAAAAGTTAGATTTGAGTGGGAGCAATGGCCGTAGATGAAGAAAGGGTGAAACTTGAGAAATTCGATGGCACAGATTTTGGGTTTTGGAAAATGCAGATAGAGGATTATCTGTATCAAATAAATCTATATCAACCTCTCTCAGGGAAGAAGCCAGAGACTATGAAGGAAGAAGATTGGAATCTTCTAAACAGACAAGCCCTCAGAGTTATTCGATTGACGTTATCCCGTAATGTTGCTTTCAACATAGCAAAGGAAAAGACCACGGTGGGTCTTATGGCAGCTCTCTCCAATATGTATGAGAAGCCATCAACCTCAAACAAAGTGCACTTGATGAGGCGTTTGTTCAATTTGCGGATGACGGAAGGTGCATCGGTAGCTCAATATCTCAATGAACTCAACACAGTCACAACCCAGTTGAGTTCAGTGAAAATTTAATTCGATGAAGAAGTACGAGCATTGATACTTTTGTCTTCTCTACCAGAAAGCTAGAATGCTACTGTCACGGCTGTGAGTAGCTCATCGGGAAGTAATAAGTTGAAATTTGACGATGTTCGTGATTTGGTTCTCAATGAAGAGATCCGACGTAGAGAGTCAAGTGAATCGTCAACCTCTTCAGTTTTGCATACAGAGTCAAGAGGAAGAAATTCAACCAAAGGGAATGGACGTGGTAGAACAGACTACCGAGGTAGATCAAAGGACACGAGGTCCAAATCCAGGAATCCTAATAATTCCCATAGCTCGAAGACTATCGAGTGTTGGAATTGTGGAAGAACCGGGCACTACAAAAATCAGTGCAAGAGTGCACCGAAGGACAAAAAAGTGAAGGCAGAGGCAAATGTTACTTCCACCTCAGGAGGAGATGATGCATTGATATGCTCTTTAGAGAGCAAGGGTAGATGATAGGGTAGAACCGACATCGCCAATCCTGCCGATACTTTGGTTTTATTTATTTATAAAACTCTCGCAAGTGCACGAATCATTTCGTAGAAAATGATAAGTGTACTCCCAAGGTCGATCTAAGGAAGGAATGTATGTGGTTTTTAATTTATTATTCAAACTTTTAAAAACGAAATTAAATCCTAAACATTCTGTCACGATATTTTGGTTTTTTGTGTTTCCAATCTAATAACATAAAAATAAACATAGATTCAATAAACATTTATGCAAATTTTATCATTTATAATGGTAGAGTATTTATGGATATAATAATTAAGTTAATTATGCTTGCTCATATTATTTAGGTTATTAAAGATATGAATTGATATTTATTGATTTTCTCTTTTTTATATGAATACCACCTTTGGTGGGGTTAGATATTCTTTGTTAACTAAACAAATTAATTAACACCTATGGGTGAGGCTGATAACTAATTTGGTTAATTAAATTAATTCCTTTTTCTAAGAGATTGAAAATGAACCATTTAAATGCCACCTTTGGTGGGGTTAGACAGTTTAAACTTTATTCAAGATGTCCAAATTAAACCTAAGAATTTAATTATCCGGGTACTAACTTTCAAGTTTTAAAACCACTATTGAAAACATGTTGTCAATACATTTTCAGATAATAATTCTTATAAAAACTTTTGAAATAGAGCTTCACTCTAACTACCGGGCGATTGTACCAACAAATAAAAGATCACTACTCTAAATTAGACCGGATAACTAAACTTTAAAATCTAATTTTCAGATTTAAGTTTGTAATGAAAAATATATATTTCTCTCTAACATTCTTAATATAAAATCTTGAATAAAAATAAAATCAATTCATTTTAGAGATTTTTACCTATTTAATATTTTGCAAGCATAACAACGTTATTATTATATCATGTTTACAAATAGCCAACACAGTTAAATTTAATCACAGACAAATTAAATATAACATGTAAGAATAAAGCATAAAAAATAACTGTAAAGAAAATAAAATCCTTACAGAACTTCGATGCTATTCCTGTTGCTAGAAAACCTCCAAGCAGAATTTGCACTCCCATTTATTGAATCGAAAAGCAAATAAATTACAAAAACATATTCTCAAAAAGAGAAGAACTCTAAAACTAAAAAAAACTAATTAAAAACTAAAAAAAACTAAAAAAAACTAAAAACTAAGAAATTGAGAGAAAGAAAGAGGAGAGAAGTGTGTTTTGAGGTGTTTTTAGAAGTGAAGGGAAGGGGGGTATTTATAGGTGAGGATGGAGAGAAAAAGTGGGTGAAAAAATGTTAAAAAAATGGTAGAAACGCAGAGTAGTGATTGCTGACGTCATTTGATGACGTCCAAGATGACGGGTAGCCGCACGTGGATTGAATGAGATAAGCGCGCTGTGACGCGCGCGGGAGTAGGAATAACGCGCGCAAAACTGGAGCAAGGCGCACGCGGACTGGGCGTGCTGTGCACGACTGGGGGTTGGCGCGCACAGGCTGGGCGGCTCGGCGGTACGATTTCCTCATTTTTGACATTTTTGACCTTTTTGACCCATTTTGTCCAATTTTTCCATATTTGTTGACCTTTCCTCATTTATTTATTAATATATTTGTGATGTATTGCTTCCAGTATTCTTGTTTGAGTCTTTAAGTTACGTTTTTAAGCGAAAATACCTAAAAAACAATAAAAATACCCGTGATTCCGAAAAAGACAAATTTATATAAATATATGATATAATCATATAAATATACATTTTTAATCAATTAATGTGCATAAAATCATGGTAATATTAGTGCTTTTTGAGCACTCATCACAACCCCCAACCAGCTTCTTGCTAGTCCCTTAGCAAAAGAAACGATAAAAACTAAAAATTAAACTATCCTAAATCACTTCCGTGGATTGACACGGTTGCATTTAGCCTATGCAACAAGCCTTTAAACCCTTAGGTTGCCCTAGTGGACGAGTCTGAGTCTCGTGAGGGTTTTCAGTAATGATACCCACAAACATTGAACTTAAATGTAAAAATTAAAAGAAATAATAAAAAAAACAACTTAAAAACTAAAATTACAACAAAATCAAAAATTGAATTTTTTAAGAATAAAAGAAAATAACATATCACAAAAATGTCTCATACTTTTTAATCTCCTTTAAGATCATAATTAAAATCTCAAGTATAAGTTATTTTAATCTCTTTAAACAATCATGATTTATTATAATAATTAGTCGAAAATCATTTTCATATTTCATATAAAAAATGTATCAATTTAATTTCACCCAATTTTAGTGTCATGAATCCGAATTCGTTTCGAATCTATTTCTCACAAGTCAATACTCTCAAAACACTGAATCCTATGGGTTCAAACACTCATATTAATTTATATGCGAAAGAGTTGATGTATAGAAATGAACTAATATTTTCGCATATGTATAAAGAAGAAAGGCTGAAAGTGCTATTTTGACGTTGATCTCATGGAAGGAATCAAATTTATAAATTATAAAGATATCATATATAAAAATTATTTTCATGCATAAATCAAACTCATTAAGAAAAAATTTCAAGATATATGCCTTTTACAAATGAAGAAAGTGCAATGACTTTTTAGGGAATTACTTCTTATATCTTTCTTTTGTAATTAGCCTTTACTCACAACTTTGTAGGCAATGTGGGTCATAGCATGTAGATTCTACTATATATTCTTTCTCTCTATATTTTTCAATATATATCATTTTTTTAGAGAGTCAACCCATGTACATATTGTACATTTTTTTTAGGATTTTGGTGAATAGTTAATTTTGTGGCTTTTCTGTTTGATCTTGGTTTAGGTAACCCCAGATATGTCTTTTTTTTTTTAACAATCATGCACGAATGAGATAAAAACATATACTATCAATTTCTACTCAAATAATTTAATCTAAGCAAAAATAATAATAAAAAATATACGACACTCTATTAAGATGAGAAAAAATTCATACATTCAATGTTAATGCCTATAGAGATCATCTAAGAATTTGAAGAAATAAGAAATGTGTTTGGAGTAGAAAAAATATACATTTCACTCTGAATAAGGGAAATTAGACTCAAATTATATCTCACAAAGGTAGTCTCCACTAAAACAAATTCATAAACACCGATTTTGGGTTTAATATAATTTCTACATCTTATCAAGAAATACTAGTTATGACAAAAACTAACTAATTATCAAAAACAATTACAAAATATTTCATGATATGTTTTCAAAAATTAATCTAACAGTACAAAAGACTTAACTATTTACTTAAATTTGATTTAAAAAAATGATAAATTTTTGTGAGAATTTTTTTTTAATTCCAAAAATTACTAAATCACACAAAGAAAATAAAACCAAACACAATAAAAATGAAAATATGAACATAATTTTTTTAAAAACAAATTGTTAAATATTTTTTTTTATTAAGCATGGTAACTTTTCACCACTCCCAACCTAGAACTTACATTGTCCTCAATGTAACAACTGTAAATTAAAGATAAAGAGAAAAAAGAAGAAATATTACCTATTTCTTGAGAATGTGCAAGTAGTAATGAAGAAATGCAAGTGTATCCATCATATTCATCAATAAAGTTCACACAGACAGATCGCTGTGAACTTCTAACATCTCAACAAATATTTTTAGTTTTAACAATTTTAAAATTATTCACATGTAATTAAACTAAAATAAATAATATAAATTAAATAAATAAAAGAAAATTACCTAAAATGATGGGTTGCCTCCCATCCAGCGCTTAGTTTAACGTCTTAGCAAGACATAACTTGGGGATTTCATTTTAAGTAAACTCAATGTCCCCTCATCAATGAGTCAATCAAACCTACAAGTAAGACAAGATTGTCTATCTATACTTTTTCAGTCATGTCTTATGGATTTTTAAATTTTTCTGTACTTAAAACTAGAGACATACTTGTGAGTTTTAGATAATCCACGTCTAGGTACAAATCAAATAATTAAAGGCATCAAAACACAATTGTACCTAGATCAAACAAAACAACTAACTCCTTAGATTGTAATTAAAACTTTAAAATTTTGGAGATAGTTTTAGATTTTTTTTGTTTTTTTTTTGTTTTTAAGTATAACATCTAAGTTAAAATAACATAATCAATATTAACCAAGAGTGCTCCCAGGAAAAAATGGTGGGGCAAAGGCTCCTTAAAAACCATCATCTTAGACAGAGCAACGTTCTCAGGAAAAACTAGTGGCACAAAGGCTTCCAAGAACTAGTCTCCTAGACAGAACTCCCTTAGATCTTTACTTTTCATGCTATTAAAATTAAGTTAATTAAGTTAAGTTAAGTTAAAATTTAAGTTAATTAAGTTAATAAAAAGGTAGGTCAATTAAGTTAATGAAAATATAAGTTAATTAAGTTAGTAAATTAAATTAATATAAGTTAGTAAATTAAGTTACTAAAAACCTAAGTTAATTAGCTTAAATGAAAATTTAGTAAAAATCTAATTTAATTAAGTTAAACGAAAATTGAGATAAAAAAAATAAAATTAAAATTAAAAATTAAGCTAAAAATAAAAAAAAATTGAAAAGGTAAAAGAAAAATAAAAAAAAGGAAAAAAAAATAAATTCAAAATAATAATAATAATAATAATAAAAAAAAATTGAAAATCAAGTTTTTGATTTTTTTTTGAATTTTTTATTTATTTATTTTTATTTATTTTTATTTAATTAATTTAAAATTGATTTACTTTTTTTTTACTTCAAATTTCAAATTTCAAAATTATTTTATTATTCATGCTATAATTTTTTTATTTATTATGAAATTGAAATTGGAATTTTTTTTTACTTTTCACAAACAACAAATTTTTTTTATTTTTTTTTAAATAAAAAAATCACAATTATTTACAACACAAAAAGTTTTTAAAATTTTGATAAATAATTTAAAAACGCTATTCCTTCCCCCGCAACGGCGCCAAAAACTTGATAGGGTAGAACCGACATCGCCAATCCTGCCGATACTTTGGTTTTATTTATTTATAAAACTCTCGCAAGTGCACGAATCATTTCGTAGAAAATGATAAGTGTACTCCCAAGGTTCGATCTAAGGTAGGAATGTATGTGGTTTTTAATTTATTATTCAGACTTTTAAAAATGAAATTAAATCCTAAACATCCTGTCACGATATTTTGGTTTTTTGTGTTTCTAATCTAATAACATAAAAATAAACATAGATTCAATAAACATTTATGCAAATTTTATCATTTATAATGGTAGAGTATTTATGGATATAATAATTAAATTAATTATGCTTGCTCATATTATTTAGGTTATTAAAGATATGAATTGATATTTATTGATTTTCTCTTTTTTATATGAATACCACCTTTGGTGGGGTTAGATATTCTTTGTTAACTAAGCAAATCAATTAACACCTATGAGTGAGGTTGATAACTAATTTGGTTAATTAAATTAATTCCTTTTTTAAGAGATTGAAAATGAACCATTTAAATGCCACCTTTGGTGGCGTTATACAGTTTAAACTTTATTCAAGGTGTCCAAATTAAACCTAAAAATTTAATTATCCGAGTACTAACTTTCAAGTTTTAAAACCACTATTGAAAACATGTTGTCAATACATTTTCAGATAATAATTCTTATAAAAGCTTTTAAAATAGAGCTTCACTCTAACTACCGAGCGATTGTACCAACAAATAAAAGAACACTACTCTAAATTAGACCGGATAACTAAACCTTAAAATCTAATTTTCAGATTTAAGTTTGTAATGAAAAATAATATATTTCTCTCTAACATTCTTAATATAAAATCTTGAATAAAAATAAAATCAATTCATTTTAGAGATTTTTACCTATTTAATATTTTGCAAGTATAACAACGTTATTATTATATCATGTTTACAAATAGCCAGCACAGTTAAATTTAATCACAGACAAATTAAATATAACATGTAAGAATAAAGCACAAAAAATAACTGTAAAGAAAATAAAATCCTTATAGAACTTCGATGCTATTCTCGTTGCTAGAAAACCTCCAAGCGGAATTTGCACTCTCATTTATTGAATCGAAAAGCAAATAAATTCTAAAAACATAGCTAGTTCTTCTTAAAAACGTAGATGGTAGTGGCGCGGTAGAGATCAAGGCAGCCGCGGACGAGGCGTGCTACGTGCGGTACCGCGCGGCAGCCGGGCGGTTGGACGGCGCGATTTCCTCCTTTTTGACATTTTTGACCCATTTTGTCCAATTTTTTCATATTTGTTGACTTTTCCTCATTTATTTTTGAATGTATTTGTGATGTATTTCCTCCAGTATTCCTTTTTGAGTCTTTAAGTGACGTTTTTAAGCAAAAATACCTGAAAAACAATAAAAATATCCGTGATTCCGAAAAGACAAATTTATATAAATATATGATATAATCATATAAATATATATATTTTTAATCAATTAATGTGCATAAAATCATGGTAATATTAGTGCTTTTTGAGCACTTATCAATTATATATTTACTGTTGGAACTACAGCTGTTATTTGGATGTCACAAATACAGAAAATTGTTACTCTATCCACTACAGAGGCTGAGTATGTAGCAGTAACTGAAGCTAGTAAAGAGATAATATGGCTTCAAGGTTTGCTAACTGAGCTGAGATTCAAACAGGAGAAGAATGTTCTGCATAGTGATAGTCAAAGTGCAATACACTTGGCAAAGAATTTAGCATTTCATTCTAGAACCAAGCATATTGGACTTCGTTATCACTTCATCAGATCTCTATTGGAAGATGATGTGTTAATACTGGAGAAGATTCAAGGAAGCAAAAATCCAACAGATATGTTAACAAAGGTGGTGACTATTGACAAACTGAAGTTGTGCTCAACTTCAGTTGGTCTGCTAGAGTAACAAAGACTAAAAAAGCTGCTGCATTGATCGAGGTGTGAAGACAGATTGAAATCAGTCTTCAAGTGGGAGATTGTTGGTATAAAGCTCCTTAAAACAAGGAGTAAAACATGGAGCTTAATTCAAGGAGCAATTCAAGGAACTATTAATTTAAGGAACTATTAATTTAAGGAGTAATTCAAGGAGTAATTCAAGGAGTGAATTTTCCTATAAATAGATGTGTAATTGTAATGAATTAACCATCCAAAGTGTTCATTCCAATTGAGAGAAAAGCTTAGAGATAAAAGCTTTTGTGAGAGAAAATTGAGAGTAATTTTCTTGAGTGTAATTGGGTTGTGGGTTTTGAGCGTTGTAAATACCTTGTGTAATTTCTCCTCTTTCAGTAAAAAGATCTGCAGCAGGTCCGGAGACATAAGCAAGATTGGCCGAACTCCGTTATCAAATTTGTGTGTTATTTTTCTATTCTTGCTTTCTCATAAGTTTAGTTTATCGAGAATTTGTGTTATTTCCCAACAGGTATTAATAGCACTGCCTGACACAACAGAAACGACAACTTGAGTGTTTATAAAAATGGTAAAGGAGTTTGGTAGCTGTGTTGGCGTTGGTTGAAAGACCAAGTTCTCTAATTCAGATGAGAAAATGTGTTGAGTAATGGAGATAGTTACACAGGCAATGGAATATGTTTGATGAAACATATGTGTTGCAAGGGAAGAGAGATCATCTGGATTAGAGTGGGTGGTACGAGGTAGGTTCATGTCAGTATTAAACTGAGAATGTTCAGAGATAGGGAGGGAAGATTTTGCTTTTAACAATTCCCAATCAAAGTCCTAAACAGTTCCTTCCATGGCATTGAATAACTCTAAGAAGGAACCATGTTAATAGGGTGTTGAGTTCCATGTTATCATCATCGAAAATTTTAGGACTCCAGGGTATCTGTGACACATTCATAGTAGAAGAGTTAGATAAAACTTGAGAGTGGTAATTTTTTCTTTGCTCAGTCGAAACTTATCTACCAGTTCCTGAGTATCCGATAAATTCAAATTTGACACATTTAGGGCTTTTGTGAATAAAGTCTGTTGAGTGTCAACTTCACCTCTCACTTCACATTGAGTGACAATGTTGGTGGCTTATTTGGATTTATTATCTGATTCTCTCTCAGAATTATCACTTTCTATTTGCAATTTCTGTAGTTAATTTAAGCATTGTGTATTTTCTGAGAATGAGCCTCAATAAGTAGCGACGACAAAGAAGTTGTAATTTCACTTATATACTGGTTAGCCAGGTAGTCTGCAGCAGGTGCTATCAACTTGAAACTAGCCTTAAGCCAGTTCTTATAGAGATGAAAATGACTACCATCATCAAATTCAGTAAATGCTGCATCTCTGGAATGACACAGAGCAGAAACATGAGTGATTAGTCCACAGATGTGACAGAATTTTGAGATTCTTTCATACCTCAGTTGTATCCAAGTAGGGGAGTATTCAGGAGTGCTTTGTTTAAGCAATTTCCTAGGAGGTAGGGGCTTAAGTACTGTAATTTTCACTTAAACTCTAACAAATCTCCAATTTATAAGTTCATTTTTAGGCATACGATCATTTTCTAAAACGTTTCCTATGTTGTTGGCTACTTTAAGAATGTTGTCAACAAATATTAAATTATTGGGTATGCCATGAATCTGGATCTAGAAAGGTACAATATCAAAAGCATAGTCATAGATTTTTAGCATCTAGATGGTAGTGATTGAGTACCATTAAGGAAAGTATTAAAGGCATTTTCATAATCGGAGAGGAATAGTTTTCCCAAAGGGGCTCCAAGATTATTTATAAGAGTTGTATACATGAGAACGGCTTATGGGAGTAGAGTTCCATATTTTTCCAATCAAGGACTTCTCTGCACATGCATGAAGGATTGATTTATTTGGTGATAACTCAACTTCAAATTCTTGTCTAGATAGTACAGATAAAGGAAATGTTGTATGCAGGTTCTTGGCACCGGAAGGATGTTGTTTTTCCATTAAGACCTGCCACCACAAAAAGTTCCAAGGTCTTAACAATGCATGCAAGGAAGTATAATGTTCCCAAAGAGTAGTTAAAACGTGGGACATAAAGGAGTAGAAAGAAGTAAAATCCATGGTTAAAAAGTGTTAGAAAATTTGGATCAAATGATATAATCACAAATTCTCCCTTTCAAGATCCTCTTTAATAGAATATCAAATAACAAAGAAATAGATAATATACAACACAAGAATTGTAGTGGAAACTCCAAATTGAAAAAAAACCACTTTCGTTGTCAAAAGACAATTAGAGAAAAAATTCACTATGTGAAAAATTATTACAACCATACTCTCAATAATTTTCTCGCACACCCAAAAGACAAGAACAATTACAAGCCCAAGAAATTTTTTTCACAAAATTCTCTTACTCAAAAACTTCTCATATAAGTTTTTCTCTATTTCTAGGATGATTAATAATGAAAAAATGAAGACATATTTATATCCTTCAAATTCTCATTTTATATGTCAATCGTTTCTTCATTCAATAAAATTAGACTATCTAATTTTTCTATTCTTTATTCAAACAAAGTTAGATACCTTTATCTTTGACAATATGGTAACCCACATTTCATGAATTTTCTTCTAAGTTAGGCACATCCTATTTTGACTAACAAACTTAATATTATTTTTAATCAATCACAATAATAAGATAGGGGAAAGAAAATAAATAGTTTACGGTTAGTGAAATCTTTTTTTTTTTTAATAATAAATTCTACAGAAGAAGAATTAAAGATAAAAGACCAAGGTAAGAGAATATATTAACTTCATTACAAAAGGAGAAGGAATAGAAATAGTGAAGAAGATAATTTTTTTGTAAAAGAGGCAAAAGCCATATGAAACTTAGCAGGTGAACTAAGAAAACCAAGATGAAAGAATGAAAAGAAAAGAAAGGAACGGTAAGATTTAAATAGAGCAATTGCAGAAGGAAGGATTTGTAAAATGTTTGGTTTTTCAATCTCCGAATGAAACATTATACTCAAATCCATACATGCAAACACATCGTCACACATGCATGAATGTTTTCCTCTATACCAGTGTCTTCATAAATGCAATAACTGATCTCCATAAAAACATCATTACTTATCAACGCTTGCATACAATTAATGGGATTGATGCCAATGATTGATCATAAAAACTGAAACTACTAAGGGATTGGGATAGGATAAAGCTCAGAAAACCAGTTTAGGATATAAGCAAGTGGCGGCTATAAGAATTTGAAAAGTTCTACGCATGAGATAAAATAAGTGATTAAAAGGCAGGAACACTTAAAGGAAGATCCATTGAAAGGTTTGGAGCTTATACCGAGAGGATAAGGATCAAAGAGATTTTAAAACTAGAAAGGGAAAACTCTCTGAGTAGATATCTTTAGTTTGGCTACCGAATACTAATTACTCATAATTATGTTAGTACATATTAAATATTAATAGGTTTCAATCATAGAAAAAAATAAATTAAAACTCTTTCTAGTTCTTAAAAAAAAAGTTTTGAGTTTGTAAAAATATATATTAACAGTTGGATAATATATTATTTATTGTATTATACAAGTTATTGATAACTAACTATTATTATAGCTATTCATATATTCATAATATTTATAAAACAAAAGCAATTAATGGATTAAAAAAATAAAAAATGATACGTGATAAACTTTATAATCAAATATAAGAAAATTAATATATGAATGTAAATATTAGTTTCTATTTTATAATTGAAAAAGACTAAGATCAAATATTTCAATAATTACATTTCATATATGCATATAATAAAAATAATATATAAACTCATTTCTTATGAGTTTGTCATCGGGTTTTATACCACAAAACATGATAGCATACAATATAGCCAATTTAATTTCACCTAATTAAATCATGATGTTTAAGTTACAAGTGAAATTAGAATATATAAGACACTGTTAAAGGTCATCCCCGTTGAGTTGTCAAAATACAATATGAACTTTGAATCATATCATGAACTTTCGATAAAAATTTATAGGTTTGGTATTTTAGTGGTATCCTTTATAGTCACGTTATTAAATTAATACATTAATAATCTCTAAATTTAATAAAAAGTCTAATAATAGTTTAATTAAAAAAAATTAATTTATAAAATGATAATTTTATCTTTATAAAATATTAATTATTTTATGCATTTTTCTCATTTGTTTTTATTCATTTTAATATAAAAACATCTTATATTATCCGAACAATTATTGTCAACTTTTATCATCACTTTCGTCTTATCCTTGATATCGCTTTATTTCTTTATCGAATAACCAATTTTTACTATTTATTGTAAAACAATCAAAAAAATGTATTTTTTTACTGAATAGTTTGGCTATCACCAATTCATTTAAAAGATCAATCTCTATTTCTGATCGACGGTACCACCAACTCATTGTCTCTGATCTCACTTATCCCTTCATTTTTTTTTATAACTTTATATTGGATCAAATTTATAGTGAAAATGGTTTTAATCGAACATAAGGTAGTCGAGAACGGATAAAGGAGTCAAGAAGATCAGAAAGAATGAGCTATAAAAAAATAATCATGATCAATGATAGAAATGATGTTTTAAATGAATTGGTGGTTGTATAACTTTAGTTTCAATAAAAACTACATTTTTAAATTTTTCAATAATTATTTGGTAGTCAAAAGGATGAGATGGTATCAAAGATACGACAAAAAGGATGGTGGAAATAAACATAATTATTATGATAGATATAGTTGTTTTCGTAATCAAATGGATAAAAAAAAATAAGAGAATATATAAAATAATAATTTTTTTATAAATATAAAATTATATTTCTATAAATTAAACTTATTTAAAAAAATCTAACCGCATCTTTTGATAAATTTTTATTTTAAACTTTAAATAAAAATTGTTATAAAGAGAAGTAAATTTAAATACGAAGGAGATAATATTATATTTAAATTATAACCGAAAAAGACTATTCCATCTTTCTTACGAGGTAGGATGAAACGTATACTTTTGTCCCTTTATATTACAGCATTTTGTCGCTTGTAAAGATTTTTTTTCTATTTTATTTAAATTATATGTACAATTTATATCGACTAATGGTTGACATAAAAACATTAGTTTAATTTAAATAATTTTACTCGGAAAAAAATATAAAAAACTCCATAAAGCACATATAAACAAATCGGCGGTCACCCAACCATGTTGCACATTTAAAAAATCGGCAAGCAAGGCTGAACAGATCGAGAATAATTAAAGACAAATGTGTGGGTAGAAAAATTAAAATAAACGCTTTTAAACATTATATTCTTGGGTATATTCATCTCACTTATTAATTTTTTGTTTTTTTAAGAAACATCGAAATCTCTTTTTTTTTATTTAGCACCGGAAAAATTACTTAATTAATTAAGTTTTTTTATTATTGATTAAATTGTAAAGTATCCTTAAATTTATAATATGTAAGTAATGTTATCAAAAGTTTTCTTAATTTTATTTTATTAAAATATCGTTAGATGAGTTTTCCCAAATCTTATTGACTTAACAAGTATCCAAAGTACAAACTACTATTAAAAAAAATATCCAAGCATTCGGATTTGAATAATATCTACCTCAAAAAAAAAAAACCCCCCACGAAACGCTGATAGAGATGAATGACAGTTTAAATCAGAAATGAGAATGGTAGATCTGGGAATAGAAAATATCGCAAAAATAGTTTCTTTTACATCCCAAAGGACGCATGCATGCTAGCGCTGGTGTATTCTGGGTTTAGAGCAGCTGCAGATTCTGATGTAGTGTGGGAAAGGTTTCTGCCCCCTGATTACCAGGAGATCATTTGCAAATTCTTTTTATTGACTTCATCATCTTTGAAATTGCTATCCAAAAAGGTTATTTATTTCTATCTATGTGACCACCCCATCGTCTTCCACAACGATACAATGGTAAGCCAAAAGCTATTTGATCCATCCTGAGATTATTTTCCTTCTTCTTTACTACTACTACCAAACGATTCTTCTTATAATTGTCTTGGTTCTTTCTTAATTTCTCTGTTTTCAGTTGAAAATAACATAACTTTTACCAATAGATTATGATTGCTAATATATAAAATTTATATTATTTGTGTGAGCAGATATTTGTAATGGATAAGCAAACGGGAAAGAAATGTTATATGTTTGGGGCAAGAAGGCTCTCAATTGTAAGTTGGGATTTACCCGATTACTGGCTATGGGTATCTCTACCGGAGTCTAGGTATGTTTAATTTGTTGTAACACCACTATTCTTCTTATATTACTACATTATTATCCGAGACTGTATATCGTAACCTAATGATGGTCTTTTTCCATAAAAATAGATCCATGGTCGCTAGTGAAGTTTTCACACCCTTAAAACAAATATTGAAGTATGTATATTTCAAATTTGAAATAAATATCAAATAATGTATTATAATATAATTTGTTAAGTTTAAGTCGGTTAAGAGTTCAACAGTAGTATTGTTTATAAATCTAAACAACTCTTTAATTTATAAGTTGATTTTTGGGTTCAGAATTAAATCTGGATTTCTAAGATGATATGATTCTTGGTTTCTTCGTCCCCATTGACACTCCAGTGCCTTGCGGTGCACTCAGGGTTAAGGCCCGCTCACTCCGTACCGACCAGAACTCACCCCAGTAAATGTAGAGGGAGATATTAAGTCACACATTGACCAAGAATTCGACACCAGTATTGTTTATAAGTTTGGACAACCCTCTAATTCACATATTAGTTTTTGGTTTCATAATTAGGTCTTAATTTCTAAGATAATTGATACATATAATTGGATTTAAATAACTGTATTGAACAAAAATCGTTTAAAAATAATCTTTATTTTTGACACCTGTGAAATTAGATTTTAATATTCTAACAGGTTCCAAGAAGTAGCTCAGCTCAAAACTATAAGGTGGCTTGAATTTGGTGGAAGATTCGAAACTAGTCTTTTGTCTCCTAACACGACTTATATTCAAGCTTGCCGAATATAATGGATACTCAGGTCATGTTGAGTTCTCTGTCAGTGTTCCGAGACAAGGCTACCACAAAAATTATCGCGGCAAGTTAAATGAATCACAAGAGAGGGGAGATGGCTGGATGGAAATTAAGATGGGTGAGTTCCACATCCAACGTCAGGGATATGATGGTGAGGTCGTCTGTACTGCTAAGGAGACAAATGATAGTCTACCTAAGTCAGGCCTCTTCCTCAATGGAATTGAATTTAGACCTTTGTTCTAATGCTAATTTCTAAAGTGACTCTGCAGTAATACAGCTATTCTATATTATGCGATTTAATATCTCAGTTTTTTAAATACACACTTTATTTAAGTAGTAACTTTCACAAAAAAGCTTACGCTTTAATTGATGTAGTGAGATTATGAAATGTAAGCAAAGAATTGAATTAGAACGAAGAAACAAGATGGATGTGGTTTGGGGATGAAATATAGAATAAATTGTTAATAAAATTTTATTTATAATATCAAATATTCAACATTCCAATTAAAATATAAAATAAAAAATCTATATATGCATCTTTAGTCGATGTGACTTTCAATATTTCAATTAACATAATAATATGGTAAATAACAATATAAACTAATAAGTTCCATATGATAATAGTCCCTACTGTCATGTTTCATCATCATTAGAAAGACTTCACTTGGGAGTTGTAGCATCATAAAGTAATAAGCAAAATAAGAACTTGTTCGAATTTTGTGCATAATGCATGAACAACAACATAAAATGAAAATTACAACCTAAACTTGAGTTTACTCAAAAATAGTAAACGAAGCCTTAAACAAGTTTTGTTATGTATAATTGCTCAGTCATATATGTAAGTATTTTTTTTGTAAATATACACTAGTAATAACAAATAGTGTGGTAATGGTATTATCAAGACAAGCTTTAAGTTTTGGGATTAAAGTACATTAGTTAATGAAAAAACTAAGATTAGGCTTAATGGGATTAACCGAAATACATTTGGAAGTGTTAAAAAATTCTTTAATCAAACCCTCAAGTATTAATACAAAAAGAATGATTATTGAGTGGTTTTGGTTCTATAAGAACACAAGGACTTGATTTAGATGAAATGGGAGTAGTTTAAGTTTCTTGGCAAGAGACCAACAATATACAATAAATATTTAGAATTGGTGGAGATGGAATACTTGTGATGGGAGGTGGAAAAGGAGCAAGTATGATTTTTCTCAATTAGGGACTATTTTATTGGTTTACATGAAGTTGAAGTTAGAAAACCCTTAGAGAGAGATTGGATGTTTGTAATTTTGGTTGGAGTAGGTGCTAATTCCTCACTTAGCATTTTTGAACTTGGTTTTGTTTCTACTAGCATTTATATTGAGACTCAAACTAATAGGGATGAAAATTGATGGATGAAATCAAATATACAATATTTACTCACATAATGGACTACACAAACATGTTTTTGTCAAGCTTTACCAAGAATAACATTATGTTCATTGGATTTACCCATAACACACTTTATCTCATTCACATAAAACTGCTCACATGAAAATGAAACTCTACAAAAATCATTAAGATGAGGCTCTATTTCAACTTATAAACCCAAATATTTCACAAGACTTTTGAACACAAAATTGTCGATGCATTCAATGTCAATAAATGACATCACACATATTTCGATTGATGATGCATTTAGTCCTAAAAACATGAAGTATTTCCAATTATTTTAGTATTTGGGTTGTTGTTTTGATTTTTGGAGTAGACACATGAGTAGGCTTTTCTTGACATTCATTATGGGACATAGGGTAATCCTCTGGTTCACTTTGGTACTTATAAGTGGATGAATATAAGTCCATATAAAAAGTTTGTTTAGGTTCTATCACAATAAGCTTAGTAAGGCATACTTAAATTGCATATTGAGATAAGAACTTTCGAGACTTATGTATTTCATTTTGGAAAAAGTTTGAATTGTTTTTTTTTTACCAAAAGATAGCCTATTTTTTAGAATACAGTATCAACATTTCCTAGCATACCCATCTAACTCTTTTGAATAAAAATCACACATTTAAAATCATAAAAGTCGTAATACTCATGCATATTCAATTTCATAAATCCAATCCAAAAAATTTTAATTTTCATTGTTCCATCAAACATAAGTGTACAAGGTTTGAATAAAGAAAATCAAAGATTCATGTCTAATATACACCTTTATCCATCATTAGCTCCTTACAATTACACAATACCAATTATACCTACCTTATACCAAAACAGTGTCTCTATGTTATCGTAGACTTTCTGAGAATATTAGGTTTTATCAGTATTGTACAGGCTGTAATATTAGTATAAAACAAGCTGTAATTTATTTGTTGATACCAAATGTTATATTCTTAACTTAATGGTCATTAATCTAAGTTCTTATTCCTATTTATAATGTTGTATATACATTAAAAAGAATAGAGAATAAAGAGTAAGAATATACTTTAGTTTATCTCCATCATCTCTTGTAATATATTCTTTATGATATCAGAGCATTTCTGAAATCCAATTTTGTTTTCCCACCAATTCTATCCGAGGAAGTTTTTTTCTCTGAAATTCAATTCTTCATACGTTGTTCTTATCCTACCTATCGTCTCAAACGATGGTAAAAAATTGAATCATTTCAGGCGCTGTTCTCTAGCGACAATCCCGATGGTTCTTGGTTTCAGCAAAAGTCATTGTTCGTCTAAGAAATAGCAAACTATCGTGCATAATCATCCATCTCTACTCAGACTAATCATCATCGCGAGCTCGCCGACCACCCAAAATCGCGAGACGTCAGTCATCCAATCGCGTGAAACTCAGGCACCATCAGCTATTTGGTTCATCGTCATCGCTAACCATTTGGTTCATCGTCATCGCTAACCATTTGGTTCATCGCCATCACCATCTGGTTTAGTCAGTAAGCCAGTAAGTCCCGCAATCCTACATTTGCATTCTATTTACAATACTCGTAATAAGCTGCATTTGTAATATAACCTAACCTGGTACAACCCGATCTGACTCGGTACAACTCGACCTGACCCGTCACGACCCAGCAACAAATCTAAAAAAATAACCCAATAACAAATTTCAGCTCACATATAAGCTACAATTGAAATAACACCAATGACCATGGGAAAACCTATAATTACTGGTTCCATAAAAAACAGTCTTATGCCCATCATCAGTCAAAAATTAAATAGACATAATTACCTTCAGTGGTCCCAATCCGTCATGATGTTTGAAAGATGAAAGATGATTACCTTATTGGAGATGCAGCAGCCCCGAACAAGGACAATCTGCAATACAGAACATGGAAATCTGAAAACAATATGATGATGTCTTGGTTGATCAATTCCATGACAAACGAGATTGGAAAGAACTTTCTTCTCAACAAAACTGCCAAAGGAATATGGGATGCCGCCAGAGACACTTATTCTAGTTCTGATAATATGTCTGAAGTATTTGAGATCGAAAGCATCCTCTATGATCTTCATCAAGAAAAGTTATCAGTTACACAATACTTTAACTCTCTTACTCGATGTTGGTAGCAATTAGACCTCTTTGAGGTTCACGAATGGATATGTCTAGTAGACACCATCTTGTACAAACAGATTATTGACAAGAAACGGGTTTTCAAATTTTTACTGGGGCTCCATAAAGATCTTGATGATGTGCGCGGTAGAATTCTAGGAACAAAACCCTTGCCCAACATTCGTGAAGCCTTCTCCGAAGTCTATTAAGAGGAGAGTCGGAAGAAAGTGATGATGGGTCCTCAATCTACCATTTACGTGACTGGAGAAAGATCTACACTTGCTATTTGAGGCCACCAGTACTCTCATAATACAGACAATCGTCCTCGTCGTGGAAGACCTTGGTGTGATCATTATCGTAAACCTGGTCACACTAAGGAAACTTGTTGGAAAATTCATGGAAAACTAGCTAATTGAAAATCACCCTCCGCATAACACATCAACAAAGAAAGTTATAGAAAAACTGTCTCCAAATCTCAAGGCACTACGTCACATGAATTTGCTATGTTTAGCAAGGAATAGATTCATTTCCTCTAGAAAATATTTGGACAATCCTTGACCACATCATCTACCACTATAGCTCAATCAAGTAACACCATCAACGCTCTTAGTGTGAAATAGGTTATGAGACCATGAATTGTTGATTCAGGTGCTTCAGACCACATGACGGGTGATGCTTCTCTTCTCATGAATCTTAAAACCTACCAAAACGAACACACTGTGAGAATTGCCGATGGTTCAGTATCCAAAGTAACATGAATTGGTTCAACCAAAATTTCAAACTTCTTTATTCTGGATTCTGTCCTTCTTGTTCCCACACTTGATTGTAATCTTATATCAATTACTAAATTCACCCGTGATAAAAATTGTATGGATAAATTTTTTCATAACCTATGTGAATTTTAGGACTTGGATTCAGGGAAGATGATTGGTAGTGTCAAAGAATACTCGGGACTCTATCTCTTCCGAAGTAAAGAACCTTTAAAAAGACAAGCCCTCTAAGTTGTATCTGAAGTTTCTTATCAGAATAAAACTTTGTTAAATCTTAAGACCAATAATGATGGTGAAATCATGTTGAATCACTATCGCTTAGGTCATCCTAATTTCCTATATTTATAGAAATTTTTCCCTTCATCCTTTAGAAATAAAAATTCAAAGGATTTTCAATGTGAAGTATGTCAATTTTCAAAACATGTTAAAACTTCATATCCTTATCTGCCACATATAAAATCACATCCTTTCTCATTAATTCACACCGATATTTTGGGAACTTCTCGAATCAAAAACATCACATGAACACGTTGGTTCATTTCATTTGTGGATGATCATACTCGAATCACTTGGTTATTCCTAATGAAATAAAAATCTGAAGCATGTCAAATTTTTAAAAATTTCAATACCATGATTCAAACCCAATTTCAAACAAAAATCCAAGTATTGAAATCTGACAATGATAAAGAATACTTCGCTTCCACCCTTACTGATTATCTGTTAAGTCAAGAGATTGTCCATCTAAGCTCTTGTATTCACACACCTCAACAAAATGGGGTGGTTGAAAGGAAGAATAGGCATCTTCTCGAGGTAGCTAAATCCCTCATGTTCACAATTCATGTCCCTCAACATTCTTGGGGGGATGTTGTTCTTACAGTTACCTATCTTATCAATATGATTCCCTCTCGTGTCCTCATGTTTAAAACACCTATCAATACTCTACTTGATTCATACCTATACACCAAAATCATGTCCCATATTCTCTTTAAAAAAATTGGATGTTCTACTTATGTCCATGTACATCATAGAGGTAAACTTGATCACTGAGCCATCTAATGCATATTCTTAGGGTATTCATCGTACCAGAAAGGATACAAATGCTTCTCTCTTATCACAAAACGATTCTATAATACAATGGATGTCACATTCTTTGAACAATATCTGTACTATTCCAAACCTGTCATTCAGGGGGAAAACATAGGCAATGAATACAAGTTTTGGAATATCATAACCACTCAGTCTCCCACAAATCCTATCCCGTAAATTCTAGAGAGTGAATAAATGTCTCAAATAAATACTCTTATTAATCCCAATGAACCCTCAACTTCTCTACGAACAGATCTAAACTTCCTTGTCCCAAACAATGATCTTCTTGTCAACTCTAGGAGGAAAATAACTCAAGAAAGAACGAAGAACTGAGTATATCTTGAGCTAGTCCAGGAATCTAACCCGAGTACAAGCCACTTCGACAATTCACAAGGTAACATCACTAAACCTCATATTATTGAATTACCTCCTAATGATTTGAATTTGCCAATTACTATAAGGAAAGGTGTAAGATCGTGCACAAATCACCCCATCTATAACTTTGTTTCCTATAAAAATATCTTACCAGGTTATAAGGCATTTATCTGGAACCTTAATCAGATACAGGTTCTAAATTTTGTTCATGAAGCATTTCAGATACCTTAATGGAAGACAGTTATTCATGGAGAACTCAATGCCTTAGAGAAAAACAAGACTTGGGAGATCACATAACTACCATCAAGAAAACAAGATGTTAGGTGTAAATGGATCTTTACAATTAAACACAAAGCATACGGTAGTGTAGAAGACTCAAAGCTCGCCTTGTGGCTAGGGGATTCACTCAGACATATGAGCTTGACTATTAAGAGACTTTTGCACCTGTAGCAAAACTCAACACTATTTGTGTTCTTCTCTCTAGCATCTAAATTGGATTGGTCTCTTTACCAATTAAATGTCAAGAATGCATTCCTTAATGGTGATCTCGAAGAAGAAGTCTACATGGACATTCCTACTGGAATTGAATCTCCTATTCTAACCAATAGAGTCTGCAAACTTAAAAAATCCTTATATGGATTGAAACAGTCTCCACGTGCCTGATTTGATAGGTTCTCTAAAGTTTTGAAGAGATATGAGTACAATCAATGCCAATCAGATCACACACTATTCGTCAAACACTTCTCCAGTGACAAAATAGTTATCCTAATTGTGTACGTAGATATTGTTCTAAGAGGTAATTCTACAATTGAGATGAATAAACTTAAAGAATTTCTTGTCAAGGAATATGAGATCAAAGATCTAGGCAATCTCAAATATTTCCTATGAATGGAATTAGCACCAACAAAAAGGGCATATTTATATCTCAAAGGAAATATGTACTTGATATTCTCAAGGAAACTGTGATGATAGGGTGTAAACTAGTAGAAACTTCGATGGATTCTACAATAAAACTCAGACTTAAAGAAAATAGTACACCTATGGACAAAGTTTGTTACCAAAGATTAGTAGGAAAAATCATTTACTTATCCCACATTAGACCATATATTGGTTTTTCAGTAAGTGTTGTAAGTCAATTTATGAACAGTCCCACTGAAGAACACAGGGAAGCGGTCTATCATATACTCAAGTATCTCAAGATGACACCAGGAAAAGGATTATACTTCAGTAAGAATCCCACTAGAAAAATTGAAGTCTTTACAGATGTTGATTGAGCAAGCTCTATAGTGGATTACAGATCTACTACTGGGTATTGTACATTCGTATGGGGAAATCTTATAACTTGGTGAAGTAAGAAACAATCAGTAGCCGCTTGAAGCAATGCAGAAGCTGAATTTAGAGTTATGACTCATGGGATTTGTGAAGGAATGTGGTTAAAAAGACTACTCAATAAACTAGACTTCACAACTCTTGAACCTATCAGCATGCATTGTGACAATCAAACTGGCTTTTAGGTTCAGAGTTAGGCTTGGGTTTCTAATAGGACCCAGGAACTGGATCCTATTAAGACTAAATTTGAAGGAAATTGACGACTGATGATAAGCAATGTAAATGGATTAAAAATAGCTCATCTTGGTATGAATTCATTTTCTATTAATAAATAAAGTGATAAAATTTCACCTCAAACATAATTTGCATGTTCCCTCACATTGTTAAAAATTTGTTAAGTGTCACAATTCATTAAGATAATTTAGTTTACTTAAAATTTCACCCTGAGTATTGTTATGTGAAGGGAAAAAAGGAAAAATCTTAAGTTATGTACTATTAGAAGAGAAGGTTAACAATGGACTATACTCTTTCAACATATCATTTGATTCAACAATGATGCATAAGCATCTAGCCTTAAAACTTTGTGTTTCACATATGTAAAAATATATTCGATAAATAGTGATTATATTCTTACTATTTTAAAGCATATATAACACTACATATAATGAGGCAAACACATATAGGATCTAGCTTATATATGTAACATCAACCACTCGGTAGCAAATAATTTACTAATAAAAACAAATCAACAGTTCATAACTTAGAATAGTATATGCTAATACTTCTACTAGTTTGAACAACACGTTTGACTGTTCTTAAGTAACCTCTACTGCTATCTCTACAACAATTGTAGTCTAAGTAAATTCAACCTAGTTCCAAAAGCTACATTACCATGTGATATGATTGACTAATAAGATCCATCACCATGTTACTCCAACTATAGTCTATGTGTAACAATAACAACTAGGTAGCAAACAAATTACTAATAAAAATAAATCAACAGTTGATAACCTAAGATAGTATATGTTAAGACATTTATTAGTTGAAATAACATGCTTAATTACTCCTAAGTTACTTCCACTATTATCTTTACGATAATTGTAGTCTAAGCAAATCCAAGCTAGTTTTTGAAGCTTTATCATCATGTGATGTGATCGACTACTGATAGCTTACCTCCTAACATGCATATACTTTGCATACTAATAAATAGACCTCTCAACTATCGAAACTATTGTACTCTTGCAACTATCAATCGAAACACAATAATTCAACCTTAGGAGAAACTCTTCAAAATGATGTGGCTCTTTATTAGCCAACCATGTATTTTAACTCTCAAAAATTTCTCATTCAATCTCACATTTTTTACACTCAACTCGATATTTGAAAAATACGAGAGAGACTCATATCTGATGTGCCATGTTCTATACATGAACACACTGTATTTAAAACCCAACACAAAGAAAGAAAATGTACCAAGATTGGGAAAATTTGGTGCCAAAATGATAGATCTTCCCCCCAAATTCTATAAAAAGAAATAAGAATGGTAGGTTTAAATTTATACAAAAAATTCAGCTTCCGTAGGTCTCGTCAACTCACTTACTGGCCACTTTGACGAGGGTAAGTACTACCTCAATGAGAGTAAATACCACCAAAGCTCTTAAACCACCTCGATGAGCAACTTGGCAATCTCTTGACGAGCTCATCAAAAGCTACGACTAATGGCATTTCAAACGTAGAGAAATACCCAGTTTCAATGTAACAACATAACATAACCAAATATCCAACAATGTAAACTACATGCAATTTAAGAGAGTGAGTGTGTGTAATAAGTAAAAAAAAAATGTATTCTAAGTGATATTAAGCCATCAGTAATCAACTTTACAAATGACACACAGATACATCAAATAAAATATAAACAATAAACACATGCACATTGGAATACTAACAACAAAATGATATGAATTACATTTTTATTTTTATTAAAAAATACCAAACTTAAGACCAAAGCTCATAATAATAAAAAATATCCCTAAAACTAACATATATTCTCTCAATTTTTTTTAAAATGTTGTTTTTGTTATTATTAGTTTTAGAAATGTTATTTTACCTTAAAAAAATTCACATTTTTTAATAAAAATTTTAAACGAAAAGGTTAGGAAAATATGTAGATTTTAATTTATTTATTTTTAAATATTGAGAGTATTACGAACCTAATATTTGATGAAAATTTACAAACTATATGTTATAATTTCTTCATGGTCATTAATTTAATGTTCATATTGTCCCACTTTACAAAATAAAATTACTAATGTGTACATCTACTCGAATTTCTCCGCATCCTTAAAAAAAAATTTAACATTTGAAGACACTAGAATAAATTCACGTTTGTGATCTTCTTGTTAGGCTTAATCTTGCACTCCACCACCATCTGCGACTTTGTAGAAAGACGGTACCGCCTAAACTTGTCAAGCAGCTCACTATGTTTTTTCTTCTCAGCTTCTCGATTAGCAATCTCCAAGCGTAAGCCGTAGATACTTTCTTCTATCGAAACAAGCTCTTTTAAGATGTGATCTTCCGGTCTTTTTGCTTGAAGACTATAGTAGTCAAACATAAGATTTTCAAGATAAGCCACCAAAAACTCAATTTTGAACCCTCTGTTTCTAACAAATTTAAGCTTGCGATACCAATCTGCAAGCATATATTCAGTAATATCTGTTACTCTATGACTCACAAGCATGCTATTTATAACTTGACACAAAAGGCTAAAACAGAGGCTCTTCATTTCAGCTGTTGAATCTGAATCACTACTGATATCTCCATACTTGTCAAGCAAATTACTTAAAACACCACCCAACTCTTTTGGCACCATGTAAGCTTCAACACCGACCATCTTCAAAGTTAAGAAACTAATTTCTAGTTCAGACTTTTGGGAAAAGTAATGAAGCCTATGAGTGAAATGCATGAAATTCCTATCTATTTGCTGAAGAGGTTTTATATTGTTACAACCCACTTTATCCACAACTTGATCATCATTGTCCCTAAAATCTTTTTCCCCTTGCTCTTCATTATCCCAATAGAAATCACGCTTCAAAATCTTTTTCTCGTCGCTGGTTAGTCTTTTCACTATGTCATTCAATGATAGTCCATCATTGCCCTCTATTTCCACTTCTGCCCCTGCATCATTCTTGAGTGTTTGCTCCATTTCTATGGCCAAATTGCTTTTGCGAACCGTCCTGAGCTCTACATCTTTAAGATCTCCCTTTAGTACTTGTATAACCTGCAGACAAATTAATTAAAGAAACCCACATTATTGAAATATGAAACATTAGTATGTAAAAATTGAAGAAATAATTATAATTAATGTTTCATAAAAGAGACACCAAGATAGCAAATTCAGATGTTCTGTGAAACTTTTGGTGTGTCACCACTTATCATATGTAAATGTACCACACAAATAAGTAACAACTTTACCACTTTTTAGCCAATTATGTTGTTATGTATGTCGCGTATTATTGTTACAATAGTGATTTATCAAAAATGACACAGAAATTGAACTAAAAGCCAGCTAGCTTGTGTAGATTGGCTCAAAAGATAGAAATGCACCCAATATTGTGAAGACAACGCGTTGCTAGTATGTTTAAAAGAACTGCAGTTTGCATTGGCTAAGGTTGCCGTAGGGAATAATACACTTCTGTAAGGCTATCATACTATGCACAATAAATAGTGATGATACAAAGCTCTTTTGGTGTGTGGTTGATGTAATGTTTGTGAGCCTTTTTCTTAGAAGTTTGAGAGCTCCTCCAAGAATTGAGTTGACTTGTAATGTGCAGTTCTTGTCAAGAATTTCTTGACGGTGTAACATTGTTGAAGAAGATAGTGGATTGGAAGGATTCATCCTTCCAATAGAGTAGATTCACACATTGTAAGTTGAACCACGTATGCTTTGAGTTCTTGTTTTGCGCTGAATCCTCGAGGTAATCTCAAACTGTCCCAACGTAGCTCTTTTATTTGAGGCGTTTCTTTTTTACTAGTGAGGAAGAAAAGAAAAAAAAAACTAAAAAACATCTTACCTCAGTAATGACGCAACGAACATGAACAATATAACTGCATTGTACACAATGATAAACACAGATTTCAGGGTCTCTTTCGGTTTCACAGGCATCACAATAATATTCATCGTCCGAATCGTCTTCATCAAAAATTGAATCAATGAGATGCAAAGGGTGGATATGGCATTTAGAGTTTAAAATGCAAGGCAATGGACCACACATCAAATGGAGATTAAAACTACATCCAATTCCAACGCAAGAGAACCAATAAGATTCAGTACCCTTAAGATCGTCCCAAATAACACCCCCTTGTTTACAATATGTATAGTAAGCACTGCAACCCAAATCGCCCTCAACTTGTTCATACAATCTAAGGAGGTGTCGATGAGCACGATATTGTATATTTGAAGGCGGAAAACTACACTCTATACACTTGTACGGAAAAATACAGTTTTGTTCATCACAGAAGAAAAGGAAACAATGTTTTTTTCTACATCCACTGCACGTATTATGATGCACAAGGCGAAGATAGAGAGGGTGCTTGGGATGTATTGGGTGTTTCTCAATCTCTTGAGGCAACTCAGCGCAGAATTTATGGATAAAAAGTCCACATCTGGAGCATGCATAGACTGGACCCTCACAAAGTAAATGACAAGCAAAACAGTAGTACCCATCAGTAGGATTCAAGTAGTCAATAAATAACAAAGGATGCTGATGACTGAAATGTTGAATGTGGGAATCACATTTATACCCTTCGCTTATGGTTATTGGTCCCATTGTAGCGCACTCGATGTCCATGTAAAAGCTGCACTGTCTACATTCGTAGCAAAAGTAATCGCCTAGTTTTCTGTGACAAGAACAACACCAGCCTTCCATACCGTAAAATTTGGATGTTTTAGCCATACAGAAGAGTACGAGTGGATGATTAGGATGAAAGGGGTGTTCGATTGTTCGGGGTAGCCTGGTGCATGGTTCGTGTGCGTAGAATTTGCAGAGATCGCAGCCATAAGTTGGAATTGGATCGACGGTGGGTGTATTGCAAAAAGCGCAATCAATTTCTTCATCATCTATGCCACGGGCGTTGGTTAGGATCACAGGATGACCTTGAGAGCAATGTGGAACCTCCATTATTATTATTATTTTGTCTTAATTTGTATTTCGGAAAGACTCATCGCGTTCTTTGAGATTAAGCCGACAGGCTGGTTTGTAGGTACTCTGTCAATGTTGCGTAAATAAGAACAAGTTGCCATTAAAAAAATACAACTTGCATATAGGACGATCAGAATATCATTACAGGACATTCATATCATTAAAAAGAGTAATAGTCAGTCAATGCATTTCGAAAAAGAGAAGTGATAGTCGGTTAACGTCGTTTTCACTTGGAAATTAATAATAATAAAAAAAAAAAACCTTGAGCGTCTAAGGGGACTTTTAGCACTGGTTTTTTGCAAACAAACAAGATCGCGAAAAAGAGACTCACTCAGAAATGAGTATTATAGAGGTCTTGAAAACGCACAATCTGGCAAAGATAATTTCATATACATCGCCAGGGGATGCGTGCAGGTTAGGGCTGGTATCTTCTGTGTTTAGAGCAGCTGCCGATTCGGATCTGGTGTGGGGGAGGTTTCTTCCCCCTGATTACCAGGAGTTTATCTGCAAATCTCTTCTGTTAACTCCTTCGTCACTGAAACTAGTATTGAAGAAGGATATTTATTTCTATCTCTGTGATCACCCAATCGTATTCGATAATGATAAAACGGTTAGCTACCCTAACTTTATTCTTATTAATTCTTTTTCGGAACTTCTTTTATAAGGTTTATGAATGTGATTATTACTTTTGTGAATAGAGTATATCAATAGATAAGAAAACTGGAAAGAAATGTTGTATGGTTGGGTCTGGAAGGTTGTCGATTTTAAAGGGGGACGACTCCAATTACTGGAAATGGCCATCTCTACCGGAGTCCAGGTATGATTAACTGCTGTTTTTCTTTATTATTATTATTTTTTTAATATCTTAATCCATGACAGGTTTACTGAAGTGGTTCAACTAGTCTCTACATTGAGGGTGGAAATAGAGGGAAGATTTGAGACTAAAAATTTGTCCCCAGAAACGACTTACATAGCTTACCTAATCTTTAAGTTCGAACAATGGGGTTGGGTTGGGTTTGAGAGAGATGGAATTGAATTCAGTATAAGTGTTGAAAAGCAAGAATGGAAGCAAAATTGGAATGTGAACTTAATAGAGCAGTCACAAGATGGCCGGAGAGAGTTCGACTGGAAGGAAATTAAGATGGGGGAGTTTAAGATTGAGCATGAAGATGATGGAGAAGTGATCTGCACTGTATTGAGGGAAAATCCCATGACTTGGAAGACTGTCATGAGAGGCCTCATTATTGAAGGAATTGAGTTTAGGCCTAAACCTTGATGTGTTTTGTTAAAATTTACTGACAATTGAAAATTTTTGAACTTATATAGTGAACTTGATATTTTGGGTGCATGGAAACTTGATTAGTTAAAGCAAGGTCTCAACTTTATTTCGTGGGATTTGATTATGCTTTATCAATTAACCATCCCGTCCAACAATTAATGGATTATGATCAAGAAAGAATTGTCCAACTTTTACGACTATAACTACCATTTCGATTATATCAGTCAAAATATGCAGTTATCGTAGTTATTGTAGAGATTATATGCAGTGTATAGTTGCTATACAGTTAATTAGGTTAAGACCACTTGAAAGCTGCACTATAATTTTAAATTTGGTGCAAAATTTAGCTTAAAGTTATTCTAATTATGCACCAAATTTTGCACTACTTGCACTAAATTTAGGTAGAAAAACAATATTACATGAAATTGAAGGCTATACTATATTTATCATATAAAATACTGTTTACGTTGAGTAAATTTTTTTAAATTCTAAAAATATTATTAAATTTTTTATTACATATAAGAAATAAAAATTAAGGATACAATATAAAATAATTAAAAAAATATTAATATAACATAAAGTTAAAAATATAATATAAATTAAAATAATAATTTAATAATTAGATAAATCATTTTCAAATCTTCTAATATTATTAAAGTATTGACCGAAAATATTTTAATTTATTTTAAGATCTTGGGTCTTAAATTTGTGGATATTTTCCTTTCTTGCATAAATAAATCAAGAATAGAGAGTTTCAATTATACTTTAAAATACATTAGTCGAATATTTGTGTAATAAATATAGTAATTTATTGAATTAATATTTATCTATATATATTTTTAATTATTTTTTATAATTTTTAATATTTAATTTTTTTAATTAATTAATATTAATTAACTAATAGTAATATATAATTGTTTTGAATATAATAATTGAAAAAAGAAAAATAAAAAGAATATTTTTTAATATAATATTTGGTATGTGGGTTTAAAAATAATAAAAATTAATATAATTTTTGATATAAAATGAAATAAAATAAATATAAAATAGAATAATGGGTTTGTAGATGTACTTAAATCTTTCAGTTGGAGAACGATGTGAATCCTAAGCCTTTTTCTTGTTTTCGAAAACATCATGAAAACTTATTATTGCGCAATTGTAGAGTCTACGAATGCATTTTCTTCTACTGTGCCAAACAATGGCATAGCACTTAGAGGGTTAGATCAGACTTTAGTACCGATAAATATTTCATTCAAAATAATTTATTAATTTTTAATTAACATATAAATAATCCTTTTTTTCTCAATAAAATTTATAGATAATTTATTAAAAAATTACACTTTTAGGTAATTTTAGTTTCACTAAATTTATATACTTTAATCAACTTATTTTTATTTATGGATAATTTAATTATTTTAGGTAAGTTTTAATAATTTTTATTTTTTTTTAATTTTTTGATAAACTTTTATATTCAAATATTTATACTCATTAACCAAATTTAATTTAAATTCTGTAAAAAAAATATCCAAAAAGCAAAATAACAAGAAATAACTATTATATTCTTACTTTTTTTAACTAAAAAGGAAGAATCATAAAAAAAATCTAAAATTAAAAGAAAATCTAAAATTAAAGGAATTAAAGTGTATTAATTTAAAAAAAATTAATGTATACAATGAAAATAAAATTATTAAAATATCATATAATCTATTCATATTAATTTAAAGGAAATAATTTCAATTTATTTTTTTAACATTTGAGGATTATAAAATGAATACCCTCTTATAATAAATTTTCTCATGTATAATGAATTGATACAATTTTATTTATTTGATTTAATTATTCTTACAATAATTTTTTTAAAAGAATTTATCCATAAATAAAACTTAAATTCTAAAATTTTAACTTATTTAAATTAACTCCGTATTATTATTATTATTGAGTTACAAGTTACTTACATTTATAAATTTTATATTTAATATCTTATACAATAAAACATTTACTATTCAACTCCGTATAAAATGTTTTTTACTATGCCACTGGTGCCAAACAGTCCAACAGTGACTCTCAAACTGGATCGGACGAACTACTTTATCTGGCATGATCAATTTATCATCTGTTCTTGAATCATTGCCTATGGATTAGATTTTGTTCCTGAATCACAGAATTCTATTCTTGTTCATGATCATGGTGATCATGCTGTCCAACTCGCAAACACGAACCAATAACATTCATCAAACAATTGAAACACTAGTAGACGTAGACGTCTAACAATAGAAACACCAATTAATTGTTTCGTTAACCAAAACATGAGAGGTGGAAAGAAAAGAAAAATCTAACTGCTCGGTGCGTGAGTTAGAAATGCTGTTGGATCAGAGTTACGATGGTCCATCTGAGCTTCCCTGTGATGTTCAGCTTCAAGTGTCTGAATTGGCTCGGACTTGGTACGGCCAAGCCTAGATTTGTTGTCGATTTGTTCTATTTCCTTCGAAATCTGCTCCCTGTATTCTCTCTTCAAAGCCATCAACTTTGCAATTAACGGAAGGCCACCACATCTCTTTATAAGTCTCTGCTTTATAAGTCGCATTTTTTCCTGATCTGCGTTATCAAACTTCTTTTCATTTTCTTTTGCTTCATTGTTTTCACTTTCACATCTAGTTTTCTTACATGAATCTATGAATATTAGCCAGAAGCTTTCTGGATCTGAATGGGGCAAAAGGCGATGTATGTTTCTCTCCTCACGGACCATCATCTTTGCTACTTCTTCAATCCTACTGGTGACAATGACTGTTCCTCCACTGCCTTTAGGCAACCCATGAGCAAGACGATGACCCCATTGCTCCTTTCCCCCTATCGACCAAGAACAACCCAAATCGTTATACCATTCATTTATTTCGCGAGCATCGTCAAGCACAATCATATATCTCTTGCCCTTCAATTGCAAGTGAAGAACATAAAGCATAGCTTTCAGTCTGCCTTGAACATTGTCTTGTGGAATAGACGCAGTGATTTGACTATCTTCATCATCAACTCCCAGATTTGACAACATTCTTTTTAAAACTGTTAACTTTCTCTGGTTTTCATCTTCTCTGAACTTTTTAATCTTTGTTTCATTGCCCTCTTCTTCTGTGGGCTCTCTGGACATGCACACCCAAATCATGGGAAGAAAGTGACTCTTGTATTCTGATCGTGAGAGAAGTTGTTGGCATAGAGCTGTCTTTCCAACACCAAGCAACCCAGCAATTCCAATTGCTTTGAATTGATTTTCGTTTTCTCGCTGTCGAAACAGTGCTTCCAGAGATCGAATATCACTTTCTAATCCGTATGCCTTTGGAGAATCTTCACAAGTCCATAACTGAATTTCGATCTTAGATGGCCTTATTTCTGGAACTAGATTGGCTTCCATTTTGATTAATTGTTTTAAAGCAACAATTTTTTTTTTTTTTATGTTGTTCTATTCCGTTCACTCTCAGCTGCTTGCGACTATATAAATTACAAAATTTGGGATAGTTCAGCTATGCATATAGTTTATTTATTGGATTAATTTGTTAAGATTGGAAATTCTATAATTTCTTATGATTTTAACTTGTTATCAAAACTTAATTATTTAAATAAAATATGTTAAAATATAAAATATTACTATATAAACACAAAGATCTTTATTTATTTTTTCTCTACTATTTATTCAATATATCTAATAAATTTAAAGTTATTAATAAAAGATAAATTTAATATTTATATTAAAATTTATTATTTAAATTTAAAAAATAAAAATAAAATCAAGTTATTGATATTATTTGAATGGACTTACGTTAACAGGAGAATAACTATATATATGAAATTCTTGTATTTCCTAAATGACTTACAGATATTAATAGAATTTATAATTAGAATGTGAGATTATTGGGTCCCTTTAAGTTGTAAAAATCGTTTTTCTTTCGTAAATTACAATTATCTGCTTTGAGTTTAGGCTAATGGAAAACTACACCCAAGTGGTTAAGAAAAAGAAAAAGAAAAACATATTTTTCCTTTCTCTAGATAAAAAATAATCATATTTTTTTTAAGGTTAACGATACTTTGTTTAAAAACAAATTTTTTTTTTTGAAAGTCAAGAGTCATTCGATTCTTAAAAAAATAAAATAAAATTCAGGAGCATCTTTTGCAACCAGCCAAGATAAAGGTTAATGACTAATTAATCAAATTTGAAATTCTCAAAATTAAAAAATTAAAAAGAATTTGAAATTTTTATCTACCCGGAGGCCGCTGCTGGCATCAATAATTCAACTTGAATTATTCAGTACAAATTTAATGGATACCTGTAATATAATATAAACATTAAGTAAACTTTTTAAATATTATTTTATGATAAATGATATTATTTATTATCATTATGCTATGACCTAAGTCACAATTGTGATTAAATAAATATAATTAGTTAAGTGGTGTTAAAATAAATAGTAATCATTGTTATTTTTGAAATTAACAAATGATATTAATAAATCATCATAATTATAAGATAATTTAAATTAATTATTATTTAATATTAAGATATGAATACTTTCTTCAACAAACGAAGATGATCTAATTTGTTCGAAGAGTTTAGATCAACCCGTTGTAACCTTAACCTAACTAAGATAGTCTAGGCCTAACTTGTTTGAAATAATCCATACCATGCTTACATATAGTTAGTAACTAGCTTGTCAAAGCCCAAACTTGATCAGATAACTTAGGCCAAACTTGTATGAAATAACTTAAACCATATTTACAGACAACTAATCCTGAGTGTTATAACTTGTCATACCTAATTTAACATATTTGACAACTACTCAATTAGGGTACGAGTAACTCATCATACATTGTGATATACATCAATTATGGTACATAGTTCTATCCTAAAGTCTTTTCCTTTATATGCATATAGATTTATGTTGGTTTTTCATTAGTGTGGATATTAGATTGCATTCTATCATCTCAAACTTTAGTAGTAAATCTTTTGTGTACTTGTTTTGTCACAAGAACAAACTCATCTCTGTGTAATCCACCTCTAATTTAAAAAAATATTTTAATTTCCCAAGTTCTTTTATTTGAAAATATATTGATAAATTCTCTTAATTATGTAAATATCTCTTTCGCCATCTCTTGTGATGATTAAGTCTTGTGATGAACATAAACCAAAATAATTATTATCCATATATTTGTTCTTCTTGATGAACAAGCTTAAATCAACAGTTGTCATCACGTAAGTATTCTTGGTTAAAAATTCTATAATTTTTCCATATCATATTTGTGATATCTGCTTTAACCTATAAAGTGTCTTTCTTTACTTGCACACGTAACTTAGGTGCTCTTTACTCTCAAACCCTTTCGCATGTTCTATGTATATCTCTCGATCTAACTCTTCATGTAAAAATGCATTTTACATGTCAATATGCCATAGCATCTAGCCTTTACATGCTATAAGAGCTAGTATGACATGTAATGTTGTTAACTTTTCTATTTGACTGAATGTCTCATCATAATACACTCCATATTGTTGGGAGAATCCTTGACCCACCAATCAATTTTTATATCTCTCTATAGCTCTTTTAGGAAGAGTCTTTTACTTGTAAACCCATTTACACATAATAGGTTTTACATCTTTTGACTTTACCACCAATTTCTAAGTTTGATTTTTGTTTGAGAGCTACAATTTTTCCTTCAATGACTCTTATCCATTTGAGGCTTTTAGATGTCTTCTTATATATTGTTGGTTCTTTTATATAATCATCTTGAACTATTACATCATTGATGTACCTAGGTTTTGATTGTATGAAACTTTTTGGTGCTTTATGATGTAACTCTTTCTCCATTACTCGAGTTTTGATCCTCGTCATTTTCTATCACAATAGACCTTGATGCCAACTTTATTAGCACTTGTATAAGCTTCTCTTCACACTCATGTAAACTATCTACTAATTTCGCTTTGCATTCATTGAGCTTCTCATCAAGCTCGTAAGAGAAACTTGTCAACTCTTCTTGACCTCCATTGAGTTTCTCCACAAGCTCTTTGGAACAACTTGTCAATTCCTCTTTGTCTTCTTTGAGCTTATCATCAAGCTTATTGAAATAATTTACGAACTCTATTTAGTTTTCACTGAATTCTTTCTCAAGTTAGTTATTGCAAATGAAGCCTCAACATTCCACTTTTTCTAACTAGGAATAGACTTTTGATTTTTTAAGGTTGCAATGTTTTATTCCATCATTTTTTTCCTATATGAAGTGTCTCTTGCATAATGACTTACTTTGTTACACATATAACATAGGTCAATTACACTTTCTTTACATCTTGAATTGGTCTTTCTTCTTGTCATGAATGCTTTGTGCTCTCCTACTTAGGACCTTCTTTTTATATATTTTCATTTCTCCATTTTAATTTGTTTTTTCTTTCGCCTAGCTTCGATTATTAAATAATTTTTTTTCTTATGATAATTTTAAGGATAATTCACATGTTTGTTTAAATAAAGTTTCATTATTAAGTAATATATTTTTCAATTCTATTAAAGGTCGTGAAATAGACCATCCTTATATTGTAATAATGTATAGATCATATTTAAAATTCAATCCATTGATTATGATTTTTCTCATTCTATCCTCATCAATTTTTTACTTTACGATCCAACTCGACTATTTCTTAACATAGATTATGTATCTTAGAAAAATATACAGTGATGTATAAATCTCTTTGTGATGTAGTCATTAATTCTCTCTCTCAAAATTGAAATCAAACTTATTTTTCTATAAGAAAAGTTTATTAAATATTTCACTTGATATGCATCGATATTTCTTGTAGGTGAATTAATCTATTTTTCACTCTTTATTTTCCATAAATCTTGTTTTTATAAATAGTCATTTTCAAAGTAATGTTATTCTTTGCCATTATAATTATTTGAGTTTTAAATTTTTTATTATTATGATTTGGTAAAATTTTATCTTAAACTTGAACAAACTTTGCAATCTTTAAAAATTATGCATGAATATTCTAAAATTCAATAACAATTCGATTTCGTGATGGACACGTTTTGGTACTAATTATTAAACTTGAAAGCCCATATAGTGACAAATGCTTACTAAAATATTAACTTTTGAGTTTAAAGCATATTAATACAACACTTTCTTTATCTTATGTCACCCTACGGTATCACTTATCACCTATTACACACAATCTAAGATCAACACTAATTATTAAACTTGAAAGCACACATGTAGTGACAAATGCTTAAATACTTACTAAAATATTAACTTTTAAATTTAAAGGATATTAATACAACACTTATTTTATCTTATGTAACCCTCCACTTATCACCTAATCACCTATTACACACACAATCTAAGATCAACTTACTTTACTAACTCAGTCATGCACTCTTCATAATATTACTTCCTCACTTCTTACAATACTAGCAACCTATTATATATAGGCTATAATATCAGTTTGAGCTTCCGACTTATAGAAATAAACTAGAAGACATTTTTAGATCGGAAAACTCTATACATTTTATTATTATATCATCCTCACTTTATATTTACTTAAAAATAAAATAATTTTTTTATTAATTATAGTATATCTTAATCTAATAGTAAACTCGTTATGAAAATAAATAAAAAATAATATGTAAATTGTTTGTACCGCACCTAATTTAACGAAGAACACAAGACATCTCGGGGTATCTACGTGAAATTCAAGGTAAAACGTTGATGTTCAAGCTAGTTTCTGACTAGACAAGACGACCCTTTATTGACATGTGTTTGTTTCGTTTTTTCAATTCTCGAATCCAAGACCTAACCCTTAAGTAGATATTGGAAAGAAAGTTGATACTGAGCTAGTTAGTCCAGATGGTACCAAGTTATTCCTTAATAAGATGGATCAAGATCAATGTTCAAAATTTTAAGAAAACAAAAGAAACATGTGTTTAGGTTATGATCATTTCATTGTGAACATAAATTGATATAAAACTTCAATGTTAGAATATTGAACCCTACGTAAATATCCCGAGATCGAAGAGTTCTAGTTTAAAGACAAACTTATCGTAGGTATATTATTTTAGATTAATTATCTTCCTACCCAAATATTTCCATAAGATTTGAGAAATTTCTAGAAACATAAATTATTGTATAAAAAGACCCATATAGTGGTCCTTATCGATGCATTAATATAATCCTCTTTTGGAAGACTATATGTATATTGTTTTTTTTTAAGGAAGGGATTCGAACTTATCTTTAAAAAAACGTAGTATCTTTTTCCACTGTGTTAATGAGGTGACTGAAAATCGTATATTATATATTTATATCACTGACGAAACTGAATGGCATTATTATGAATCCTTTCAAACTAAATAGCTAATGATATATTGTGTAACTTATAAAATATTCTAGTGTTATGAAAACGTTTATAATTTAATTTTAATTATTCTTATTTTATTTATTATTGTTAATTACATATTCATTTGAATTTTCTAAGTATATTTATATATAAAAAGATTAAGTAGTTTTCTTAAACATTTGATTAAATTCTTGCATGTTTCTAACAAGTAAAAACTTACTAGATTTTTACAGTGGAATTGTTAAAACCTAATTAACATTTAATAGCAAATAGTACAAAATTTATTGATTATTGTTGAAAAAGTTATACATATAATTTATCATATTATCATAATTTATGAAATAAATAATTAATTATAAATAAAAATTATTATTATTATTTTAATTAATAATTATATATCAATAAAAAAATATCTATTATCATAACATTTTATTTTTAATTTTTTCATTCTTTTATTTTGGGTCAAACTCTTCTCCACCATTTACACTTGCGTTATACTAAGATTCGTCTAACAATTAGAGGTGTCCATGGTCCGGTCCAGTTCGGTTTTGCTTAAAAAAAATTTAATTGGATCGGACCGTTTGACTTATAAAACGGTTCAGTCCGATTTAATTCAATTTTTTTATAATTTAATGAAGAATAATGTAAAATTTTTAATATATTATTAAACCGGTTCGAACGGTTTAAAATTAATACAAATCGGATCGGACCGTTTGATTAATAAAACCGTTCAATTTAATCTGGTCCGGTCTGGTTCGGTCCGATCCGATTTATGGACACTCCTACTAACAACAAGTAAATCTTATGTTTTCCGGTGAAAAAAAAAAGGAGGAAAATTTAATTCATCTATAGTTAAGATCTATGAACTTTGAATTTTTCTTTTTGCCATTGAGGAAACAGTTCAATTAAGAAAGGAAGGAGAAAATGGTGAAACCCATCCCAAATAGCGTGAAGAAGATCTGGGAAGAATGGAATGTTCGAAGTATTTTGCTAGTAAGCCTGGCATTGCAGACCTCTCTAATACTATTTGCCCCTTTGAGAAAACGTACCAGACGTAAAGGGGTCATCTTCATAATTTGGTCTGGTTATTTATTCGCCGACTGGGCAGCTAACTTTGCTGTTGGCCACATTTCAAGCAGCCAAGGCGACTCCTCCGAACAAGAAGAAAATGATCTCCTTCTGGCTTTTTGGGCTCCATTTCTCTTGTTACATCTCGGCGGTCCAGACACTATTACTGCCTTTGCTCTTGAAGATAACGAGCTTTGGCTTAGGCACTTGCTTGGACTTATTGCTCAGCTTTTTGCCACTGTCTATGTTTTCATTCAAACCATTCCAGGTAACAGGCTTTGGATCCCAACTGTGCTTCTTTTCGTCGCTGGAGTAATCAAGTATGCTGAAAGAACGCGTTCTCTTTATCTCGCTAGCTTGAAGACTTTTCGGGAATCGATGCAGGAAAAGCCTAACCCTGGTCCAAACTACGCAAAGCTAATGGACGAATACTCTGCCAGAAAGGAAGCTAAACTTCCAACTTTAATTGAATTGACTCCTGAGCCTGATAAGAACACTTTGAAGAATGAGTTTCCTGATCCTAATCAGAATACAGAATTAATAGATCAACTTGAGATTGTTCAAAAAGCCTATCACTACTTCAATATCTTCAAGGGACTCATTGTTGATATCATCTTTAGTTTCCACCAACGTGATGATAGTCGGGACTTCTTTCTAAAAAGATCTGCTAAGGATGCTTTTAGATTACTAGAGATTGAACTCAACTTTCTCTACGAAGTTCTCTACACCAAGGTCATTGTGGTTCATAGTTTAGCAGGCTACATATTTCGATTTTTATCTGTCAGTTGTGTTATTGTTGCTTTGGTACTCTTTATTTCTGACGACAAACGGGGTCTTAAGAAGTTTGATGTTAGCCTTACATACACTTTGTTGTTTGGTGCGGTAATTCTCGATGCCGTATCTCTCTTTATGCTCGTTTTCTCAGATTGGACTGTTGCTGTTAATAAGGAATCAAGATTTGGAAAATACTACTTTCCAGCAACTATTCTCAGAAAGTTGCTCCAGTGGAAGGAGCCCAAATGGTCGAAACTGAATAACGAGGGAGAACCCGAAACCGAATCCGGATCCGAATTGTCCACATTACTTGTATTTCGGAGGTGGTCTCAGTCTTTCGCAACATACAATTTGATAACATATTGTCTCAAATCAAACCCAAAAAGCATTTATCTTGAAGGCAGTGACTATTTCAATCCTATGAAGGTAGGCTGCAAACTCCTCCATTATTTGAGCCAAGGTGGTGATTCGATCATTAAGTTTTTGGGTGCTCGGGACTTTCTGGATGAGTTCAGATACACATCCAAGAAGGCACTGCCTTGGGATTTATGGAAATTCATTTTTGAAGAGATTAAAGAAAAATCAGGAGATGCAGAGGATGCAGAAACTACCGATTTAATATCCTCGGCCAGGGGTTCATATGTTGTAAAAGAAATGGAATGGATGAGCAATACTAGTAAATTAAATGCTTACATAGATGGGGTTGCTTTTGATGAGAGTCTTCTATTGTGGCACATTGCTACTGAGCTCTGTTATGTTAAAGAAGAAGATATAATTGAAAATCAATACTGCAAATTCAGTAAGTGGATATCGGATTACATGCTTTATCTTTTAGTTTTTCAGCCTACTCTTATGTCAGCTGTGGCTGGTATTGGGCAAGTAAGATTTGGAGATACTTGTGCGGAGGCCAAAGATTTCTTTAGAAGAAGGGAGCTCGAGGAAGCAAACAAGGCTTGTAATAGCTTAAGGAGCGTTAATACGGAAGTCGAACCTGTGGCAGTGAAAGGGGACAAAAGCAAATCAGTGTTGTTTGATGGTTGTATATTGGCCAAAGAGTTGGACAAGTTGTTGAAGGAGGAGAAATGGAGGATAATCAGTAAGGTTTGGGTGGAAATTTTGTCATATGCAGCCAGTCATTGTAGACCAGAAACACTTGCACAACAGGTAAGTAGAGGTGGAGAACTAATCACTTTCATTTGGTTATTGATGGCTCACTTTGGGCTCGGAGAACAGTTCCAGATTAACCAGGGCCAACCAAGAGCAAAATTAATCGTCAAAAAGTAGTCATTAACTCTAAATAAAGTAAAAGTGGAAAGCTTAATCACTTTTTTCACTTTTTTTTTCTTTGTTCTTTTCAAGTGCATGGGGCAAGATGGAAGTACCAAATGCAAATTGCACTGTACCACTATATGTATTATGAGATTCTAGTTACTTAATCCTCAATTCATCAAGCAATTGAAATTTTTTTGGTCAAAATGCAAGTGCAAATTGACAATTATCTAGTGGCGTCTATTTTGGCACATTATAAAAATCCTAGAGTTGCATACCATATCTGCAAGTTCTTTTCCTAGAAATGAGAAACAAACTGTATGACTAAGAAGGCTACAGTTAAAATGAATGCTTACCCATTTTAATTTAAGACTTGGAAGAGTATGAAGTAGCCAAAAAAAAAAAAAGAGTTCCAAAAAAAAAATCCTGTTAACATACCACATAATTTTAACAGAAGCAATGTTGTACAAATGGAGCTATATACTTGGGCCGATTTTGATTAGGAGATAACATGCATTTATGAGGAAAATAAAATTTTAAGTCACATACAATACATTAATAAAACATATGTCAAGCGGAAAAAAAAATACAACATAATTTCAACCAAGTTATAACAAGAGAATAGCATGCAAGCTACAGATTACAGTATGAGCGCTTTTTCTAGCAATGGTTTTAATTCAGCCATACCCCAATCTCGTTACAAGGGCAGAAAGTGACTCTAGGGCAATCAACTTTCTCCAAATATTTCAATTTTGGGAACAATGCCTGCATTTCTCGCCAATTCATTCGAAGTTCACTCAAGAATTTCAAACACAATTCTTCAACAACAACCCACTGGAATTTGTCCTTTCCAAGATCTCTCAAGCTCCCTCCTCTAATATAGAGTTGCTTCAGACTCTTTATTTGGCACGTCTTCAGCCATTTTGGAATTTCAGTGTCTGGGAAACACTGGAGCTCCAGTTTCTCAAGTTCTATCATAAGTGTTGTCCTACGTTCTGCTTCTTCCAAATGAATTTGAGATTTGATTCTCGTCATTCTTATCAATTTCCTCTTTACAGTTTCTCGTGTCTCCTCCTTTCTTTGCTTTGAATTCCCTACCCAAGCCAATGAAAGCTTTTTAAGCATTTCAAGCTTGTTCAAAGCCGCAAGCTCATCACCTGTGGGAAACTTCACATTCATCCTGCTTGTGTTGATGCTCAATTTCCTCAGCTTTCTCATACCAGTTAAATCTTTGAGAGCACACGACTTCTTTCCACTTTGGTTCTTTTTATCACCTATCACGAACCCCTCAAGGACTTTTAGATTTATGAGGGAAGATAACTCTTTAGGCATGTGATCCAGAAGATAACATTCAGAAACATCAAGGTGGGTCAGATTTTGAAGTGATGATATGCATTTAGGAAGCGCCTCCAGGTTGTGGCAAGCTTTAAGATCTAACATTTCCAAATTCACTAGTTTCTTTAGGCAATCTGGAAGCTCATTGATTCTAGAGATGCCCTGAAGACTAAGAAGTCTTAACTTTGACATACTCTTCAATCCTTTGAGGAACTGAACACTATCTACTTCAATGTGATGGTTAACTGAAGTCTGCCATCTTCCCAGATAGAGAACTTTTAGATTCTTCATCTTTGATAACCAATCAACAACATTAGAATTGGAATTCACATTTCTCGTTTTGGACAATCTCTCCAATCTGCGATCAGGAAAACGCTCATTCACGTTAAATAACGTTTCCAGAGCTTGCTCCTCTGAATCCCTTTTCCCATGTGAAGATTGCTTCGCTGAATCAGCGCCATTGTTTTCTCGGAGTTGTTCCCTCACGAAACAAAACCTTGAAAAAATTGGAGAACGATTCCCTCCTAAATCATAAGCAAAGAAACCCCTCTTCTTGGCAAGCTCAATCAGTACATAACGAACAAGTGGATGGATCCGGAAGCTTTTAGCTTCTCCTGATCTCAGTTTTCTGCTAGCCGCAACTTCAATTAAGCCTTTTTTCTTAAATAGATCAAGAATTTCCCCAGCAGATTTGTCAGCACTATTTTCTCCTTCAGAGTCTTTGATGAATCCCTCTCCCAACCACCAACATGTCATAAGCTTCTTCGTTATTTCTTCATCTTCCGGGAACACCGAAAAGCACACTAAGCATTTCTGTTGATTTTCATCGAGGCCATCAAAAATTCTCTTGATATCTTCATAAATAGAAGAGTCTTCCAAGATAGGCCAGAGACTTTCTTCTTCTACAGTAGTACCGACCCCATTGCTTGACTTCGAATTATGATGAGAAACGGAAGCGGAAGTGCGCTTTTGCAGAGAAGGAATCTGGCGTTTCAGCTTTTTGACATCCTTGTTGATATCTTGGAGTTGTTTTTCTTTACTTGATATGATTTCCTTGAGCCTTGTTGACAGATCTTGGCTTGGTAAAGTACTAGTGGAATCTTTGTTGATGAGATCTTCAAATATGGACCCAATGCTATGTACCCGAGCTTGTATCCCTGTTCCGATTTCATCTTCTTGAAGCTTCCGGAGCTCAAATAAAGCCGATTTTGTTTCGACAAGGTTCTTTCGTAACTTCCAATATATAGAGTGTTCTCCATGTAGAGAAGAAATGTTGATGTTTTCATTGTTGCTGCTACTGCTATTCTCCTGTTGGCCATTGTTGTTCAAGCTTTCTTCAGATGGAAGCCCATCACACAAAGTTGTTAAGGAATTGATTGTGTCATGAAATTGCAACTTATTATTCGTATCCATTTGTGAAAGGGATGAAAGCGAAAACACAAGTTGCTGTGAATGATTATTTAGGGCTTGTAGATCAACTAACGAATTTGATTCTCAATTAGTCAATGTTAAAAAAATCAATACCTCTTTTAAATCTCTCTAATTTGTTTCTCTCAATTTTCATCCATACCTCTTTGTCTCTTTCTTTATAAGACGAAAAACCATAAGATTTGATTTACTTTCTAAATATGAAAAAAATCTAAAATCTAAATTTTGATTCAAAACTTTTCTTTTTATTCACAAAATTATTTTTGTTTTCAATTTAATAAACTTAGTAAGTTATCATATGTTATTGTTACATGTTGTAGTACATATTTTAATTTGTTTTTTTTTATAGATTAAGAGGTGACTAAGGGGAGAAAAAGTTTAGATTTTAAAAGTTCAGATTTAAAGTAGAAAATAAAAACATCTATTTTGGGGCTCGTTTAAGTTTTAGAAAACATGTCCTTTCCTCTATACCTATCATATATTCTCAGGGGTCCCAATTTCCACCCAGGGCACTTTAGACCAATCTTCAAATCTTTTTGTAAGACTTTTATGGAATGACGATGAGGATCATCATAGGAAGCATCACTTGGTCTTCTACTTGTTATAGATTGATGAGGGAGGAGATTTGTCTTAGCACGTATGTTAAGCCTAGGCCTATTACTCTTTCTAGGCTGATAATTGAGGGAAAATGAAATAGAGACTAAAAGAATAGGACAAGGAAGTGACATAGAATACTAATATAAAAAGATGCTAGTATTCAATTAGCTAGGGAGGGAGACAGGGCTAAGGCATATGCCCGGGAACGGACCGAAGGGAACTACAACATGGGGAATGTCTACGTCTCGTCGTAAGGCTCATTTTGAGTTGTGGGTCATAGGACAGATAACTTTATCTGATCAAGGGTCGGGACACAAGGGTCAAATATTATAAATTTTATTATTATTAAAAATTAGTATATTTCATTATATAATTATTAAAAATAAATATTTTAATCACATAATTATTAAAAATCATGCAATTTAAATTAAAGTATACTTTTTATATTAAAATTTTTTATTTTTATAAATTATGAGATTAAATTGACAAATCCATAACTAAAGAAAATAAATTGACTCATTTTAAATAATAAAATGACCCCTAAATTTTGTTTTTTATTAGAAGATATGAAAAGATTAACAAATCTTTAATTGTGAGCTAATTGTTTGTAAAAAAACGTATATATTATTATGTGTAAATTCATAATATATATACATTTAATTAGTCACATTTTAAGTCTCTAACTTGACTTGTGACCCCTGGTGGTTTACACTATAATGTAACTATGGTGAGGAATGATGTAGATACGAGAGATATAAATTAATATTTTTTTTCTTTGTTATTGAATAACAGATTTTGGCACCTAGTGTTTGGCGTTAGTACCTTGCACACATGGTTGCATGTGTGTTGTGACTTGCACATATGGGTGGCCATTAAGCCTTAGACTGTATATATGTGTAGCGTCTTACGCACATGGGTGGCTATTAGGCCCATAAGTTGCGTGTACAGAGCCTCACCTAGTGATAGTTTTGTTTTGTTATTTGATTTCCCATTTGTAAAGCTTGCTTTGTCAATTTTCAAAGTTCAAACCATTGAGTTGTTCTCTTCTATCAATATAAATCCATTTCTTATTTTGTATTAATTGTGCTGCATCAGAATTAGAATTAGAGTTAGAGTTTGTGTTGCAATTCAGATGGCAAAATCCAACACAAACAATCAAGCATTTGGCAATGAAATTGATGATGTGAAGAGTCTGTGAAGTATGATGGCTAGTCTTGAGTTCAAACAAAGGATTGAAGAGGTGTCACGAGACCTTTAACAATCATTCCAACATACCACTAATCAAATTCATGCTCAGTTGAGTGAAATTAAAAACCATTTGAAACCTAGAGGAAAGGAAGTTCTTCGTGATGTTTCAACCAGACCCTTTGAGCACTCATCGCACCCATCATCCAATCTTTACCATATACATTAATTTTATCGCATTCATCCAGATTTTGACAATGATTTTACAACATCACAAAAGCCAAATCCTAAAAACTTTGAGTAAGCAGCACACTCGTTAATGAGAGAGTTAATTCTACTACCCGACATTATGAAAAGTAGGATTACAGACTCAACATTGATCTCCCTACCTTCGTTGTTCATTCTCATATGGAGGAATTTCTAGATTGGATGGCTGTTATTGAAAATTTCTTTGATTACAGAGAAATACCAAAAGAGAAGAAAGTTAAGTTGGTAGCTTACAAGCTCAATGGGGTGTCTCTGCCTGGTGGGAGCACATGAAGAATGAAAGGAGACTAAGGAGAAAATCACCAATCAACTCTTGGAAAATAATGAAGAAACTGATGGTGCAATAGTTTCTACCAATTGACTATAAGCAGCTTCTCTACCAATAATATCATCGGTGCCAATAAGGAAAAAAAGAGTGTCAATGAGTACACTGAAGAATTCATAAGGCTTGGCTTGTGAGATAACATGTGGGAACAAGAACCCCAAAGGGTTTCCAAGTATGTGCAAGTTCTAAATTCCCCAATTAGAAAGAGATTAAAGTTGAGCCAAACCCTTTAGATTGTCAACCAAGCCAACAGTATGGCTCTAAAGATGGAAAACCAGTTGGCTAGATCCAATAAATCTATACCATTTGGGTTTTTTTTACACGACTCCTTCACCAATAATAACACCATATCTAAAAACTTTTATTCCTAAATAGATAGTAAACAACCCAAATAATTCACAAACTAAACCTATCCTTTATGCCAAACCACCTCCTCTTAAGTGTTTTAGATGTTACCAATAGGGTCACAGATCCAACGAATACCCTCGTAGGCTTGCAAGGTAAGGAATGATAGGTAATATATATATACCTATAAAAAGAAATATTGATTAATATAATCATGAATTGATGATCATTTTTTTAGCAAAATTTTGTATTTATTAATCTATTCGTTTCATACTTTTCATATTCATATAGTTTATTTTGTAATTAGTATCTTGTATATTTAAATCTAATAATTGTATGAGCAATTATGATTATTTGATTTAATTATTAAATTGCAAATAAGTTATTTTTACTCTAAAATTTTCTAGTTGATTTGACTTAAGTGAAATATGTTTTGAATCATCTAATTAGAATTATTCATTATTAAATACATTTTAGAATACACACGGACACTTATGTTTTTTGTGTTAACCTATTTTGCAGTTGATTTGTGAATAATCTGATTAACAAGAAACTTTTTAGAACGTTAGTTTGAAAACCGTTCACGCTAATATTAGAAACTGTGAAAACAGAACAGAAGTAAAGTATATTGGGACAGTATCTTAAAGATGGTAGTATACAATCGAATTTGTACCTAAACATTTGATTTTCATAGTGAAAAGTTAAGTGGTCCGGTGGATAGATATTTTTCCTCTTAAATCATGATTGTGACCTAAGTTATTTTCATATAAAAATATCATGTGTTATTCTCTTATTTTCGCATTTTATTTTTATATACGATTGTATGTTTGATCACTTTTTTTAGTTTATTAAATTATAAATTATTATAAATTAAAAATAATTTATTTACCCCTCTAGGTTAATTAGTTACATATCTTATAAACTTTTATACATTGACTTTATAGGAGATCTACACAATTTTGTAAAAAATTTCCCATTTTTTTATAATTTTTTTCTCTACAAATCAAACCAACGTAACAATTGGTATTTATATAAAAATTTAAATTAAAAATACGTGGAAAGTATATTCAAAATATACATAATAACCAACATATGTTGTCTTTTCTAATATATATAAAAAAATTATAAAAAGTATTAGAGTAGAACTCATTGAATAGTTGGATTACATATTATCTGAAATGTTTATTTAGTGAGGTTGAAAATAAAATTAGTGTGTTATAATTATTCCTCAAGTTCAAAATTTAATATTTTAATTTAAGGCATAATTATCTTTTATTCCAAACAGAAACTCAAGCATAAACTGTTAGGTGTAGGAGTTAATCGGAGTGTTTGTATACAAATTTATTTAATGTGCCAATATAGATAGCGTCAAACTGGCAAATTGCATTAGCAGTATAGCACTCAAAGCAGTAAAGAGACGACAGGTGGTATTGTAATTAATTATTTATTCGCATCCAATAAAATCCAGATCTCATGAAATTAAAAAAAATATCCTGACTTTCGTATATGATAAGTCAAATAAAAAACATGTATTGTTAGATATTATAAATATATAAAATTTTATTTTTAATCTTTCTTATAAAATATATTTATTTATTTTTTATAAAATATAAATAAATATATATTTTTTAACATTTTACGAAAATAAATATATATTTTTATTGAAAAATTAAAATTAAAAATATATTAAAAGTAACTAAGTCATTTTATACAAAGAATACTAATTATTATTACTTATATATAGCAAAACATTTTACCAAATTTGCCGAGAACAGATTCTATTAAAAGAGAGAAAAAGACGTTATGGTTGGTTGTATTCTTTTTAGTTTGTTTCTGTTGTTTTGTTTTCACAGGTTTCTTTTGTAATTTACATTTTGTGTATTTGGTTGACATTCCTGTCTGCATGTTAAACCTGTGAAGGCAGTATGGTTATGTATTTTGGGTTTGTTTTTAATCAATAAAACACTTCATTTCTGAAAGGGAAAAATGGTTGTGTTTTATATCAGAAGTAATTTAAAACAAAAGCAATCTTGGATAGAAAAAAAATATTATATGTGCTTTTTCAGCAAATACAAAATACACTTTTTGAACCCTCAAAAGTATTTTTAACAAATTTTTTTATATTTAATCTTAAAGTAATTTTTTTACTATTAAAAGTGATTTTACAGGGTTAAAAAAACAAAGATATCGAGGGTGAAAATGAGAACTTCCTACCAATTATTTTAATTTCTTCATTTGGAGGGGAACTTTAATTACTAGAACAATGTTAAAGACATAAAGTTACACAAGGAACTCTTATGTTATGTAACATATTAGTGTTATTTATAAAAATTAATTAATTTTTAAATTTTTAAAATAATTATGATATATGACATAATATAAAATTTATGAATGAGACCCACACTTTACAAAATGTTAGTGTATAAAAATAAAGCGTGATATTACTTAAAAATGATAATAAATATAATATTTATAAGTAATATGATTTATATATATTTACAACTTTGTTACAGCTACACCTTTACTCCCTAGATCACATACAACTGTGATACTTTAAGTACATCATGTACTTTTGGGGTATATGTTTCAAACTTAACGTAACTTTAAACACTAAGAAAAAGAAGTTGAGGCGTTAAAAAATGGCATAGAGCAGCCAGCAAACAATAATGAACCATTACCTTATAACATTGAACAGACCTTGGAGTGCATGTTATTTTTTCAATCTGGTAAGTGGTAAATAAAGCACTTGCACTATGAGAACATAGTAAGAGAATCAGAATCAACATGACCTTAAAGCTGAGAAATTGCAGAAGCAACAGGTTTATACCACGTCTCCGGTTAATCAAGACAAATACTTTTAACCAGAACTATGTTTCCATAGCTACCATCTTGACAGTATTGTTAGGAGCTTCTAAGGATTTTCTTTATTTCCTTCTGGACCTTAGTTCTATCCCAACTCTCTGCAAAGCTTGTAATTTCAACAGAATCACTGCCTAGTTCTTCAAAGTTCTTTAGTTTTGGACAACCCCTGACTGTAGCATTTTCCAGAGATGGCAATCTAACACCAAGGCTAACCAACTCAGGAAGTTGTATAAGTTTCAACACTCGTAACTTCTGCATTTTGCATTCTTCTGAAGCTTTGGAGTTCGAAATGGTTTCCAAATTATAACAGAATCTGATATGGAGAATTTCAAGCCTTTCTGGCATCTGCCAAGGAGAAAAAACATTTTGAAGCATTGGGCAGCAATCTAGATACAACTGCAGCAGGTTTTTGAAGCTCTGAACTGCTATAATGGTGCTGTACATGCTCTTCAACTTTGGAAGGTTTAAAACCCATAAGCTCTCAAAATTTTTCCCCAATTTCACATCATCAGAAAATAAGTTATCCATTCTGTCACACTTCTCCAGACGCAACCCCTTCATTGCCTCAATTGAGCCCCCAGCAAGATCTGATAAGCACCTGATAGATTTATTTCCAATCAAAGACAAATACTCTGTCTGCATAATGATATCATCAAGACCAGCAGGAATGATCTTACTTCCACGGATCTCCAAAACGCTCGCACTATTTTTCGGAAAAGGCATAGACTTGAAGTAGATATCTTCGGAAATAGCCATGTCTTTGAGAAAATAGATATCTTCGTTTTTACCACTTTCAATAGATGGACAAATAGAGATATTGAAATTTTTTAATATAGTTCTCCATATCTCTGCATCTTTCTCCATGAATTCGGAACTCAATGACAAAAAACTCCTGTTACCTACTGCATTGATGTCCTTAATACCACATTCTTTCCAATTTATCTCTTCTGGAAGGTGCTTTATCTTACCACAATCAAGCTCGTGAATTCCATTCAGGTCAGGCAGATCCAGTCGCTTTAGATATTTTAGCTCTGAGATCCAATAGGGGAACTCCTCAATTTTGGTCCCCCATAAATCAAGAGTTTGTAATTTGGTAAGTCTTTCCAAATTCGGCAGCACCAATTCAGAACATCCTCTCAGCAAAAGTTGCTGGAGGTTACAAAGATTCTCAAGGGAACGGAGACGTCTCACTTTTGTATGTGAAAAATCAAGAACCTCAAGTGTTGTAAGTTTCTCCAAGTTGAGCTCATAATCCAATGAGCAATTATTTAACGAGAGTTCCCTTAGGTTGGTGAGGTTGGTGAGCTTGGACATGACATTTGATAACAAGTTGACTTGAGTCTGAGAGAGGTTGAGAGTCTTCAGTTGACTCATATTCGCCAAAAAGTTAGCATCAATTTCCCTCAATGATGTTGCACCAACTAAATTGAGTTCCTGAAGTTCTGACAAGGACTCCAAAAGTGGAATTTCTTTCAATCCAATACAGTTTCTTAATAAGAGTTGACGGAGGCGACAAGAATTAGAGAGGGATGGAAGGCATTCGACTTTAGTTTCGGAGAGGTTGAGTAGCTGAAGAGAAGTAATGCTTGCAATGGATCCAACTACAGTCAAATCCTGGCAGCCAGAAACGTTGAGGACTTCTAGTTTCTCAAAGACATTCGAGAAAGACAACTTCTTAAGGTTCACACAATCGGATAGTACAAGCTGTCGAAGATTTTTCAAGCCTCCCAATGACTGTTCTGGTATTTCTTTCAGCAAAGAGGCTCCTGAGAAGTCAAGAATCTCAAGTCTTGTTAATCCTTTCATTTCTGGTAGTTCTTCTAATGACTGACAATTCCTTAGGTGGAGCTCACGAAGGTTGCTAAGCTGGGAAAGGGATGAAAGATTTTTGAATTTGGTATTTGTCAAGTTTAGACAACGAAGGCAAGTGAACTTGTCAAAGCTAATTTTTTCAATGTTTACCAAGCATGAAGCATTAGAAAGATCAAAGGACACGAGATGAGAAAGGCAGCTTAGAGAGGAAGGTAAATGAACAATTCCACTTTTAGAAAGGTTAAGCACTCTGAGGTCCTCTTTATGTTCTAAGGATTCAGCATGGATTTCCTTTAATCCATAGGTAGTGGAAAGGTCAAGAATTTGAAGAAGTGGCAAATTTTCCAATTTTGGTAATCTAACCAAGGAAGTACAACCTTCTAAAGAAAGCCGGGTAAGTGCTTGAAGATTTTTCAAATAGGGTAAGCATTTAATCTGGGTATAGGAGAAGTCAAGAATTTCAAGCTTCTTAAATGAGTCCAATGCTTTGTCTTTGAACTTTTTAAAAGAGAGAGAACCAGAAAGATCAATCACCTCAAGGTTTTTCATTTCTTTCACCCTGGGTAGTTTTTCAAAGAGTAAACAACCCCTTAGGATGAGCCAGCGCAGTTCAGTAAGATTTGAAAAAGAAGAAGGAAGAGATAAAATCTGGGTTCCAGAAAGGTTAAGGCTTCGGAGCTGATGCATTTGATCAAAAACATCATCAGGTACTTTCTTCAAGGATTCAGCACCAGAAATCTCCAGAACCGTCAATAAGGAAAGTTGTTTAATGTGATCAATCTTCTTCAGCATATTACAGCCTCTGAGGACAAGTAAGTGAAGCTTGGGAAACAAAGAACAGCTGAGAAATTCCAAAGAATTGAACCTGGGGCTTAAGATCATAAGAACCTGGAGTTCTTTCAAGGGCTGAGAAAATACATCAGGGACTTCCTCGCAAAGACGGCTTCCATCAGTCAGTAGTGTGCGGACTTTTCCCCAACCTTTTATATGATTAAATATTGTTTTTATCATACCATCGGCTGGTGCAAGTTCCCCAAGACCTTGCCAATTGCAGTCTTCTAATACCTTTGCCAATCCTAATCTCTCTCTCTTACCAAATTCATCGTATCGATAGTCACAAGCATTCAGGGCTGTTACTTCCACGCTAACAAAATCATCTTCTTGTATTTTTAGCATCCCATAATCCAGAAGCTCCATCAAAATATGATGCCCCTGCTCATAAGCCTTATTAATTTGGTCTGTAGAGTCAAGGTATCCCTCAATTATCCAATTACTAATCAATTCATTGTAGTGGACACTGCTATGTTTCAGTAATTCCCTGCTATACCAACAGCAATTGATCATATTAACATCATTGCTTGGCAACATGTCACACCATGAACGCAGTATCAGGCTCTGAGCAACTTCCATGTTAGAAGTTGCTGCTTCTTCTAAAGCACTTTTTAAGGTCTTAATGGGGGATACATCTTGTTTTTCAATGCTATACTTTTTTAAGGCTTTTGCAATTCCAACAACCACAGCAGCTGGCAAAGAGATGGTCTTACGATCGTCATTGAAGATCTCTCCAAAATGGGTTATCACATCTTGGTTCTTCTCAACTGCTCTATTTCCTGCTACAGTCTGCAACAGATCCAGTGCTTTGACATTGGACAGAGGTTCAATCTTAATAACTTCTTTTTTCTTCTCAATACCAGTAGAGTCTGATATGGTCTCATGGTCTGATCTTTTAATGATTATGAACCTCAAAGAATTTTGTTTACTCTGAGGCAGCAGTGCTTTCAATTTGGAGACAACGCCGTCTACAATCAAATCATTAGAAGCTCCATCTAGAATCGCAAGAATACTCTTACTTTTCTTACTTTCATGATTTTTCGAAGTCATTTTTGCTAGTCTCTTCCTTATCTTTGCTTTAAGGCACTCCTCTTCCTTCTCATCCTTGAACTGGAAATATTGTTTCCACTCTTCAGCAGTGTTTATAGACAATTGATATGCGACTTCTTCATGAAGGTTTGAATTATACTTTTTGTTCAGAGATATCCAAAGGTATGCCTGAAATGAAGTAAATGAAGTAGTAATCTTGCTTCTTATCTCTTCGGCCATCCATGTTTTCCCCACTCCAGGATCCCCAACAAGTACAATTGGTTGGTCATGCTCCAACTTTTGTAGTATATTATCAACCATAGTTGGTAGAAAGGCTCTGCATTGGAGTTGGAAAAAGGATATTAACAATTAGCTTAGAAGTGGTAAGAACACCCCATTCCACGGTGTAACTCCCCCCCACCCTTCTTTCTTTTATCTCTCTGACACTTTTTTTTTAGCCAATACCAAATTCTAATAGCTAATCTTGCATCAGGGAGTAGATCACTTCTCCAGCTACCCCAACTTGCAAGTCCTTTCCTTTTCCTTTTTCTTTATTTTTCCAGGTCTCTTCGACCTAACCCGTGTTTCACACATTAGAACTTACTAAGTCAAATTTAATTAGTACTAATTACTTCCTCTATTTTTTTTTTCTTTTGGGAGTGGGGGGAGAGAAGACACAGTGTGGTCAGTGGTGCTTGGACATGTTTGAGGAGGGTAAACTTACAATGGTTTGGGTTAAATGCGCTGTTCTTTTAAGCAATTATCTGGGTATATAATTATAATTCAAAGCATAAACAGTTAGATGGAAATAAAGAACAAAGTCACTAAAAGTGAGAAGCAGAGACCAAAAGATAAATGGTCAGTCAAAGTTTGGTAGAAGGAGAAAAACTATTTCTAAGAAATCCGTTTCAACTAATCTACAATCTAAATTTTTTAACATAAATTTTATGAATGTCAAGCATGGTACTTCAAATTCAAATCACTATTTCCGAGCAGTTATTTGCAGAAGTAAATTAAACAACTTTCTGCAAATATCTATATAGCCGAAAAATATTGAGTATTTGATAATCGACATAAATTAACAGATTCGCGTCCAACGATTTGCCTAATCAAGAAATGCAAAATCGAAATATGTTCTAAAAATCTTATAATTTCGTCTTTGGATGTTTATTAGATCTAAGCTGGACTAAAATGGAATCAATATATAAATTTATTTAATAATAGAAACGCCACAGTATACAGAAACTGAGATTGAAATTTAGAAATAGGTGTAGGCTATTCTAGCTACTTGCAACGAAATAATGAAGAAGGGAAAGGAAGTAAAACCTGGAATTTTGCATTTCGAACTGAACGGAATCAAAGATTTTTGTTTGGACGAAGTTCCCTCTTTCAGAGATTGACAAATGATGTTTGACTCGTTTAAAGTTCTTTGTTTTTCATACCAAACGCTTTTATAAACAATTCTATTTTTTTCTTCGGGCAAACTACCGCAATGTAAACTATTATAGTAATTTAATTTAAAAAAAGTTACAGTTTAATTCATATCAGTTTTTGAGAATTGACATTACACAAGTATAAATATTTAATTTTAAGTTTTTGAAAATATTATTTTTATTTTTAATTTTTTAAACTGTATTTAAAAAATATTTTTTAATTGAAATTTTAAAAAATAGAAAAAATTAATTATTTAAACATATGTGTTTTAAAATTGATGAATTAAATTACTAAAAAAAAAGTTAATTAAGCTAATTACTCTATTTCAGAGGCTAATGCCCCTCTAACATGACCGGCATTTTTTCTTAATGAACAAAAATAAGTATGAACTACCGGTTTTTTTAAAAGGAAGCCTTAATTTTGTTACTTTTGTAGTATTTAAGGGAAAGTTAACCATCAAATACAAGTTAGCTTCTAAGTCCAAATATTTTAATGGCAAAAATTTTGTTTTAAGTTTTCCGATTAACTTATGTTTGAGTTATTAGAGAAGATAATAAATAGATAATAAAAAATGTAAAATGAATATTTATATCTTACAATACAATTACGATGGAAATTATATTTTTCACCTGTTTTTTTAAACTATATATCTTATTTTAATAAATATATAAATTTATTTTTATTTTTTAAATTTAAATTAATCATAAATAATGTATTATATAAGTTATTTTTTTAATTTTTCAAAACATCAATAATTTTTCTTTTATAAAACTTATTTAAACTATTTATTTAAATTCTAAAAAATTAAAATCATATATTATTTTATAATTTATTCTTATAATTTTAAACTAATTTGTAACATTAAAATAAAAAAACTAATGTGTTACAAAATTCTATCAAAGTTGTTTAGTATAAAAATATTACATTTTTTATATATTTTATTTTCCTTCTTATCGTATAAATATTATTTATTTTTTATTATTTACTAGTTTGATATTTTCTTTTATTTTTTATCATAAAATATTTATCCTTGATTTAACTTTTTTATAATTTTCTTTTATAATAATATAAAAATTATAAAAAAAATATTTATAATGGTACTCATTTCTCACTGGGGATATCAAATATATCTCAAGAGGATTTTAAATAATTTTAAGTAAGGAGAAATGATAAATTTTAAATCAAGAATTAAAAACAAATTAAAGGGAGTTCATACTCCTACTCATCTAGTTGACAACCCTAGTTGCAGGGATCAACATATCCAACACCTCAACCCTGTTGTGCCTAAGCTCCCGCAACATGGATTTTTTTAATTATACCTAACTAGTTTAAAAAATAAAAAGTTTAATTTTATCATTAAAAAATTTGGAATTAGACCTTAATTTTTGGTAAATAGTCAACTTAAGACTCTTTTGATACTTAAAATAAAATTACCATAACTATACCTTCTATTTGAAAGCTAGGGAGCTGAAGTCTAGTAAAAGTTTAAAAAACCTCTAGCTTCCTTCACACTTTTTAAATGATTAAATTATTCAAGTTGTTTTAAAAATAACTTTTCATCCCTAACATCTTTTAACACACATTAAAAAATATCTTCAAAAAATCAAATTCAAAAAAATTATATTTGAAAAAATTTCACATTTTAAGTTACTATGACTCATATTTTTAGCCAATTCTACCATAATACATCAAAAATAGTAGGGAAGATTAGACTCATCAACATATGTAACATATTTTCAATTTAAACACTTGTTTAAATTTATTTTTAAAATCATTCTTTTAGTCATTTGAATATGTATTTATATTTTATTTAAAATAATTAAATAGATGTTTGAATGAAAAATTCATACTAACTTCTCGGTAAATAATAGAGCATATCTTCATATTTTTTCTAAATATGAATTTATATTTATCATTTATAAATATTTTAGACAATTTGTGATAAATATGTGTGTAAAATTTTAAAAAAATTGTATAAATATATATCTTTACCTATGAAATGTTATTAAAAAAGTGAACAAAAAACTTCCAAAGATAAAACTTTAAAAATTGAAAAGAATTAAATAAAAAAGAGTAAGTTAAAAAGGAAAAAGTCTAATAAAAATAATTAGAAAAGGTGAAAATATTAAAAAAAATAAGTTGATATGATCCCTATTATTATTTTTATTTTAAATTAGATCCCAACTTTTAATTTTATTACTATTCTTATTTCATCTTTAAAGAATACACAGTTGGACATATCTAATTGGATATAATAAAGTTGAATATATATCCAACTAAAAATTAAAAACCTTATTTTGAAAATATATATTTAATTTTATATAATTGAATTAGACAATTGATCAACCACGTATACGAACAAATATAGAGACAATATGTGTAATTAATTATTCAAATACATATTAACATGCGATTAGGGTCATATGTATATTAAAATTCTATCAGTTAATTATGTGTGTAATTTGGTTCTATTGAATATGATTATCGACCAATTAAAATCCAACTAATTGGACAACTATCTAGTTCAGTTGGATTTGTATTCAACTCTGTTACGACGAGTAGGATCATTAATCAAACAAACTCTGATCTATTGAAAATTTTCGATTTAATTAAATGTGTCAAATTTAATTCTGACGAGTGGAGTCATCATCCAATCAAAATCGACTAATAAGACAACTGTTTAATTTAGATGGACATGTGTCCAACTCGTCTCTAACGAATAGAGTCATCGATTGACAAAAATTTGACTAAGTGGATGGTGATTTAGAAAATTAGATAAATTAGATAAATATATAATCAAAATTAAATCATATTTAATCAATAAAAATTAAGGTTATTTTTGTTATTTTGTATAAAAAGTTGGACTCGTGTCTAATTTTTTACTATGACCCAAAATTAAATAGAAAAAAAAGAAGAAAAAAGTAATTTGAAAGAAAAAGAAGAAGTTGCGAAGGGAACACGGTTAAAATTGAAATAAGGGTATAGGAGGGGTAATCTCATACTATTATATTTTTGAAAGAAGAGCAGAATTAGTTATCTTATTTAAAAAATTGGGTCGTTGAGTACCCTTATTTGCAAAAGGGATTTTTGAGTCCCATTGTATATTACAAAAAGAGTCATTTAAAGTTCCTTTCATCTCTAATTACTTACTTCTTATTCCTTTTTATTTTTGTTTCACACAATTCCAATTAATCTATTTTATTAGTTGGCTCTCTTCACTCTAAATATTAAATTAATAAAAAAATATTAATTAATTTTATTATTTAATCACATTAATATCAGTTTCAATAAGAATATTTAATATCAATAATAATATTCATCGTCAAAATATCTAAAACTTATATTACATTTTAATTGAACAAAGATTTATACAACTATTAATTCAAGAATATTTATAAAATGTTTCACATAGTTAAGATTCAAGAATAATAAAATTAAAACCAATAATATTTATAACTGTATTTTCAATAATAAAAAACATAATGTTTAAAGTTTAAAAATTTAACAAACTAACAATGTAATCACAAAAAATATATTTTCAAAATTATTCGATAGTTATAAAATTCTTGAGGGTTTTTAAAGGCTATTTGGGTTTTGAGTTTCTTCAAAAAAAAAAATTATTTTCTTTAAGTAATTTAGGAATTGATGTATGCTTCTTCCTCTATGATTTCTTCTCGATAAGGTGTACCTTGATGCTTTCTTAATTGTGTTGGGTTTTCCTCTTGATTTGGAGGAGCCCAAAGGAAGCCCATGTGGCTTAAAAGCCCATGGAGTAAGAAGGGCAATTGTGTCATTTCATTGCTTTAATTAATAAATCCATTTAGGGTTTGTTGTGTGAGTTTTCTGCAGAGAATTGCGAGTGCGTAATGCAGCGACAAAGCGAGAAAAAGAGAGCAGTTTTCCCTCTACAGCCAGTCTTCATCAAGTGCTCCGATCGAAGGTCGTTTGTGGTCCGATTAAGCTGAAATTTTGCAGGCAGGTTCACGACTCAAGACTCTTTAATCTGTGCGGTGGGATTTGGATTTGGCTAACCGGTTTGAGAAATTCTGAGCAGTGAACAGTGACTACGAATTGGGTTAGATTTCTCCATTTTCTTGAAATAATTGTTAGTTTTCAAGAAGTGTATTCTTGATGATGTTGTTGATTGTTTGCCTCTAGTTTTACCTAGAGAGAACTGTTGTACAATTGTTTCTTGATAGTGGAAGTTTTGGAGAGGAGTGCCGTGGTTGTTTCCTTCCTATACCGGGAAGGTTTTTCCACGTAAATTACTTGTGTTGATTTTGTGCATGTTTGATTTTGAGCTCTATTTATTTGTTTCCTAAAAGATTCACACAAAGAAGGATAATAGGTTTAATTCCGCTGTTTAGAGCTTGATTAAGTTCGAATTGAAATTGTGATTCTCCTAACAAAGTGGTATCAGAGCTGTGGTTATTATTGTTGAATTTCTTGTGTTGAATAATGGAAGCAAATTTAAGTAGAATGATTACTTTGAATGGTTCTAATTATCATACTTGGAAAGGAAAAATGGAAGATCTCCTTTATGTCAAACAATTTCATTTACCGGTGTTTGCCTCTGAAAAGCCAAAAAAATTGTCTGAAGAAGAATGGACTTTGTTACATCGACAAGTCTGTGGGTATATAAGGCAGTGGGTAGATGATAATGTTTTGAACCATATTAGTGGAGAAATACATGCACGGTCATTATGGAATAAACTTGAAGAGTTGTACGCTCGGAAAACAGGAAATAATAAAATGTTTCTTATAAAACAGTTGATGGCTTTAAGGTACCAAGATGGAACTCCGTTGACAGATCACTTGAATACGTTCCAAGGAATAATCAATCAGTTAGCTGGAATGGGTATCAAGTTTGATGATGAGATTCAGGGGTTGTGTTTATTGGGTACGTTGCCGGACTCTTGGGAAACATTTAGAATGTCATTAAGTAACTCAGCTCCAAATGGTGTAATCAATATGGATCTGGCTAAGAGTAGTGTTTTGAATGAAGAAATGAGAAGAAAGTCGCATGGGTCTTCTCAACAGTCAGAGATTTTGGTTACAGAAAGAAGAGGGAGGAGTAAAAGCAGAGGTTTCAAGAACAAAGAAAAAGGAAGAAGCAAGTCCAACAGGTTTTCTAATGTTGAGTGTCATCACTGTGGCATGAAAGGGCACATAAAGAAATATTGTAGACAGTTGAAACGGGATAACAAGAATAAAGACAAAGAACAAGAGGGTGATGTTGGCAAGGAAAATGATCGAGTTGCCACCGCTAGTTCAGGAGACTTTCTTGTTGTTTATAATGAAGATGTTGTCAATGTTGCATGTCACGAGGTCAGTTGGGTTATTGATAGTGGAGCCTCCATTCATGCTACGTCTCGAGATGACTTCTTTACATCCTATACAGCAGGTGACTTTGGGACAGTGAAGTTGGGTAATGATGGCTTGGTTAAAGTCATTGGTATTGGAGATGTGTGTTTGGAGATGAATAATGGCACAAGGCTACTTCTTAGAGGGGTAAAGCATATTCCTGAAATTCGTTTGAACTTGATCTCTGCAGGTAAACTTGATGATGAAGGATATTGCAACACCTTTAGTAATGGTCAATGGAAACTTACTAAGGGTGCTATGGTTGTTGCTCGTGGGAACAAGCATTCCAGTTTGTATTCCAGTTTTCAACACACGAACTCGTGCAAGTATACACGGTCACAAGTAATAAGATTAGTAAGTAAAGATCGATCCCACGAGGATTTGTTACTATAGTTTGTCGAGTACTAAAATTGTATCTCTCTGATTTTATTCAAAACAATCGTTGGTTAATAAAAAAGTAAAATAAGAAAATAAAAGAAATCTAGGATTGCAATTTTTCACCAAACTAATCCACTCAAATCATGTTATTTTCTTTGGATTTATATTTTTTTAGTACATTTAATTTGTCAACCGAAAACTTCTTTTTTTTTTATTCATACATCTCTCTCGAGCTCCGTATAAACACACCTCGTTAAATTAATTTACTATATCTCTATGAAAATTAAATTTACCGAGATTCATTACGTTCTAAGTTTTCAAATGGCCACACATACAATTAGGGTATATTTCTATCCTTCATCATACATGTCATTCTATTTACGAGCAAAACACACACAAATGCCTTTCTCAAGTTTATTCATGTGCCACGGATCGTTTTGATAAGATTCGTAAATAATCAAAAAGCATTACGCACAAAATAGAACGAACAAATCGAACGTCTTATAAATCTATCAAAAATAATTAAAATCAAGCTTCATAAATTTAGATTAAATGCAACCCTAAAAAAATTAAATTACTTCATAAAATAAAAATAAAAATTATAGCAACTACAGAAAATTAAGAAGAAGCAGAAATAAAATTAAAACATAACTTAAAACAAATATTTGGAACACGCAAAACACAACAAAAGCCAAAAATGGCTTCTGCGTGTTTTGCCGTCCAACACACAAACACAATAAAAATTGCAAACTGAAAAAACTAAAACACTCTAAAAACTTTCGAAATTAAAACTAAAACTCTACTCCAAAAACTCCACTCCAACCAAAATTTTTTACAACTAAAAACTATCTCCTATTTATAGCAAAAAAATACATTAATAAAATATTAAATTAAAATCCACGCAGGGGACATAAAATTGTGGCGAAAATTATAATTTAAACGCGTGGGGGGACAAAAATTGTATCGAAAATGGGATCGAGGGACGCTGCGCGTTTCTGTTTAATTTTTCTTCCACGCTGCCACGTGTCGCGTTCTGATTCGCGGACACAATTAGTGGGACACGTGGCAGCATATCATTCATTGAGGGCAAACGGGCGCACGATAAATGGTCGCACGGGAGCTAACGGCTACAACACGGGCTTGATCCAGCGCGGTCGCGCTCATTGTAACATGACACGTGTCACAACATGATTAGCTGCAAAATTGAGTGGGACACGTGTCATATCTTTATTGGAGGAAAATCGGGTTGCACGCAGAGATCAGCGCACGGGAACAGAGGCGCGCGAACGTGGGGGACAGCGTCTGCGTGGCGTCAGACGGGTGGGTCCCACGCTGCACGCCGGCCTGCGCGGCAGGTGGGCCCCACTCAGGCGCCGAGCCGCATGAAGGAATCTTCCCTGCATCCATTCGCTTTGGTCGGGTTTGATCTACACGCGCCAATCCTAACCGTTTATGATTTGATCGGACGGTCCACGTTGTACGCGTGACCCACAAATTTAATTCAAATTACATTTTAAACTTTCTTTAATTACAGTTGACCCCTTTTCTAATATTAAATTAAATTTTTCAACTTTTAATAATTACAATTAAGCCCAAATTTAAATTTAATTTATATTTTCAACTTTTATAAATTGTAATTAAGAACTCTAATATTTGAAATTACATTTGTGGACAAAAATTTGAAATTAAGAACGTTTTCGATACAATTTATTTATTTTTCTTATAATATATAAAAAACAGTAAATACTAATTTATTAAACTAAAATTAACTAAAAATAGAGAGAACATAGCAATTATGATTAATAAAATAGGTGAAAATACCTATATAAAATACAGTTATTACTATGGTTGTTGCTCGTGGGAACAAGCATTCCAGTTTGTATATACTACAGGCGAGACTCTTTAAAGGCGTTGTTAATGCTGTGACAGATGAGCTCACATCAGAATTGTGGCATAAGAGACTTGCTCACATGAGTGAGAAAGGCTTGGCAGTATTGACTAAAAAGAATCTTCTTTCTGGAATGAATGATGTTTGTTTAAGAAGATGTACTCATTGTTTGGCAGGGAAGCAAAATAGAGTTTCTTTCAAGAGTTCCCCTCCTTCAAGAAAACAATACATACTTGATTTGGTACATTCAGATGTATGTGGTCCTATGAAGACAAAAACTTTAGGCGGTGCTAGTTATTTTGTGACCTTCATAGATGATTGTTCAAGAAAGTTATGGGTGTACACTTTGAAGAGCAAAGATCAAGTATTAGATGTGTTTAAACAGTTTCAAGCCTTAGTGGAGAGACAGACTGGGAATAAATTGCGGTGCATCATAACAGATAATGGGGGAGAGTATTCAGGTCCTTTTGATGAGTACTGTAGGCATCGGGGCATTCGACATCAAAAGACACCTCCCAAGACTCCTCAGTTAAATGGGTTGGCTGAGAGAATGAACAGGACATTGGTTGAAAGAGTAAAATGTCTTCTTTCGCAGGCTCAGTTGCCAAGATCTTTCTGGGGTGAGGCTTTGAATACAGTTGTACATGTTCTTAATCTCACACCATGTGTTCCTCTTCAGTTTGATGTACCAAACAGAGTTTGGGTAGCAAAGATGTTTCTTATGATCATCTTCGCGTTTTTGGTTGCAAGGCATTTGTGCATATACCAAAAGATGAGAGATCTAAGCTCGATGTGAAGACACGACAGTGTATCTTTGTTGGTTATGGTCCGGATGAATTTGGCTCTGATTTTATGATCAGTTGAGAAGAAACTGGTAAGGAGTCGTGATGTTGTGTTTATAGAAGATCAAACTATACAAGATGTTGAGAAGATAGAAAAAGGAGTCCATCAGTATAGCGATGATTTGATTGACCTAGATCCGGTTCCTTTATCGTCTGAGATGGAACAAAATGTTCAAGATGACCAACGGGGTTTAGATGATGCGCAGATATGCAAGTTGAAGCAGATCACCGGACTCGATCAGTTCTTGGAACCAGAAATTCCACCCAGGAGGTCTACCAGAGACCGACGTCCTTCCACACGGTATGATACAGATGAGTATGTGTTATTGACAGATGAGGGAGAACCTCAATGTTATGTAGAAGCGATGGAAGATGGAAACAGAGCACACTGGGTTGGTGCTATGGAAGATGAGATGCAGTCACTGTATGACAATCACACGTTTGAGCTGGTAAAGTTGCCTAAGGGTAAGAGAGCTTTGAAGAACAAGTGGGTCTACAGGGTGAAGCAAGAAGAACAAAATTCACAACCACGATACAAAGCTAGACTGGTTGTCAAGGGATTCAGTCAGAGAAAAGGTATTGATTTTGATGATATTTTCTCTCCTGTTGTGAAGATGTCTTCCATACGTGTTGTTTTAGGTCTAGTAGTAAGCTTGGATTTAGAAATTGAGCAAATGGATGTGAAAACTGCCTTTCTTCATGGTGAGTTGGAGGAAGAGATTTATATGGAGCAGCCAGAGGGTTTTGAGGTTAAAGGAAAAGAGGATTACGTATGTCGGTTAAAGAAAAGCCTATACGGGTTGAAACAAGCACCTAGACAATGGTATAAGAAGTTTGAGTCAGTTATGGGGGAGCATGGTTACAAGAAGACTACTTCTGATCATTGTGTTTTTGTGCAGAAATTCTCTGATGATGACTTTATCATTTTATTGCTCTATGTTGATGACATGTTGATTCTTGTGAGAAATTCTTCAAGAATTGATAATTTGAAGAAGCGATTGAGTAAGTCCTTTGCCATGAAGGACTTGGGCCGACCAAAACAAATTCTTGGTATTCGAATTTATCGAGACAAGAAAAGAAAGAAGTTGTACATGTCACAGGAACGGTACATCAATAAGGTACTTGAAAGGTTTCATATGGATAAAGCTAAAGTGGTTTCTTCTCCTTTATCTAATCACTTTAAGTTGAGATCGAGTCAAGGCCCTTCAACAGATAAAGAGAAGGAAGATATGGAAAAGGTTCCATATGCCTCAACAGTAGGAAGCTTAATGTATGCAATGGTGTGTACGAGGCCAGACATAGCTCATGCAGTTGGAGTTGTTAGTCGTTTTCTTTCGAATCCAGGAAGAGAGCATTGGGATGCAGTAAAGTGGATTATGAGATATCTTCGAGGTACTTCCAAGTTAACACTTAGCTTTGGAAGTGGAAAACCAGTGTTAGTTGGATACACTGATTCAGATTTGGCAAGAGATGAAGATTCTCGTAAGTCTACTTCAGGTTATCTAATTACTTTCTCTGGTGGAGCAGTTTCTTGGCAGTCAAGATTGCAAAAGTGTGTTGCACTTTCTACAGCAGAGGCGGAGTTTATTGCAGCAACGGAAGCCTGTAAGGAGTTGTTGTGGATGAAACAGTTCTTGAGGGAACTTGGTTTCAAGCAGCAGAAATATGTGTTATTCTGCGATAATCAGAGTTCTATTCACCTAGCGAAGAACTCGGCATTTCACTCAAGATCAAAGCATATTGATGTGAGGTATCATTGGATAAGGGATACTCTTAACAATAAGTTGCTTGAACTTGAGAAAATCCATACTGATGAGAATGGATCTGACATGCTGACAAAAGCAGTGTCAAGAGAAAAACTTGAAGTTTGTTGTTCAATTGCCGGGATGGCGGATCCCTCCATCTAATCGGAAAAGGGGGAGATTTGTTGGGTTTTTCTCTTGATTTGGAGAAGCCCAAAGGAAGCCCATGTGGCTTAAAAGCCCATGGAGTAAGAAGGGCAATTGTGTCATTTCATTGCTTTAATTAATAAACCCATTTAGGGTTTGTTGTGTGAGTTTTCTGCAGAGAATTGCAGAATTGCAGAATTGCAAAGAAGAAAGCGCGTAAAAGAGAGCAGTTTTCCCTCTCCAGCCAGTCTTCATCAAGTGCTCCGATCGAAGGTCGTTTGTGGTCCGATTAAGCTGAAATTTTGCAGGAAGGTTCACGACTCAAGACTCTTTAATCTGTGCGGTGGGATTTGGATTTGGCTCACCGGTTTGATAAATTCTGAGCAGTGAACAGTGACTACGAATTGGGTTAGATTTCTCCATTTTCTTGAAATAATTGTTAGTTTCCAAGAAGTGTATTCTTGATGATGTTGTTGATTGTTTGCCTCTAGTTTTACCTAGAGAGAACTGTTGTACAATTGTTTCTTGATAGTGGAAGTTTTGGAGAGGAGTGCCGTGGTTGTTTCCTTCTTATACCGGGAAGGTTTTTCCACGTAAATTACTTGTGTTGATTTTGTGCATGTTTGATTTTGAGCTCTATTTATTTGTTTCCTAAAAGATTCACACAAAGAAGGAGAATAGGTTTAATTCCGCTGTTTAGAGTTTGATTAAGTTCGAATTGAAATTGTGATTCTCCTAACAAATTGGTATGCGGTTGCATTTTGTTTTTCATTAATTCTATAGAGGTTAATCTATCTGAGAACTTTGGTGTTCTTCGAGCTCATACTTTAGCTTGATCATTGCTATACCTTATGTTTGTAAGGTTGATTTACTAGTTTTGGTGCAATGGATAAGGTATCATCTTATTTGAATAATCTTGATGTAATTTTGAAAAGTGAAGATCTTATTGATGAGGAACAAGAAAATTTGGAGCTAGTTATTGTAGGCATAATATTGATGGATCATTTTGTGAATCCTTTAAGTATTATTGAGGGTTTTTTGGAAAGTTTGGGTAAAGAATAGGGGAATTGAGTTGAAAGTTTTGGATCGAACGACATTATTGTTTTATTTTGTGGCCGTTGAGCATCTAGAACAAATGCTACATAGAGCTCCTTGGAATTTTATTTTGAGAATGGTTCCAAGTACATGTCCATTACAATTGAGCTTTGATTCTACTCCTTTATAGTAAATTTAGGATTTAGCTCCAAATTGGATGAATGTGTCTATAATTGTAAAGATTGCTGGTAAAGTAGAAGATGTGCTAGAGATGGATCAATTCTCACTTTCAAATAATCTAGCTCAATCTAGTTGCATTCGTTTTGAATTTGACTAAGATCGTTTGATAGTTCTTAGGGTTAGAATTCCACTTAGTTGTAAGGATGCTAGATCAAAAATAATTTGGTCTCATTTGAGACATGAGATATTACCAAATTTTTGTTATCGTTGTGGCTGTTTAATGCAAGAAACAAAGAATTGTATGTTCTCTAGTTGTTTAAATGTTAGTTTTAGTAGAAGACATGCAAACTTTGGAGGAGTGGTTGAGGGTTGATATAAATTTAAGCACCCTGTGTATGTTAAGAACATAGTTGGTGTGAATCCAAGTCCCAAAGGTGCTAGGACTTTGCTGGTGGCTCAAAGGTTGCACATATTTTAAGGAACACCAATCATAGCTTCGTGTGAAGGATATTCACGTTAAAGGGAACTATGAATTGGATGTTGGTAATTAGAGGAGAGTTGATACAGAATGCAACTAGTTTAGTGCCACTGTTGAAGACTTGGTGTAAGCTAAGCGTGGTAACACTAAGAATGTGAGGAAGGAAAAGGGATTGGTTGGCGTATGTGGTAAGATTGTGGCTACTATAGGAGGTAAAAGAGCAGGTGGGGAATTGGAGGACATAACTAATGTAAAATCTAGTGGTGCTGTTCTCACTTAACATGTGGATTAGTATGTTCAAAAATTGAGGTTTTATATGTGTTTTATTACTTCTTTTTATTCTAGTTATTAAGTTTTATGGTTTGCTGTTGGTTCTTCTTGTTAGATACTAGTTTTTGTGTTGGTTTGTTGCTATTTAAATTTGGTTTTGGTTATGTGTTTGGTGTATGGTCAATTCGAGTTGTTTTTGTGTCATGTGTTGGCATGGCTTGACTTTGTAAACATGTTGGCTTGCTTTAAGTTGTTCGAAGGTTTTGCTATATGGCAGAGTTGTTAGGCACAAGTGTAGGTTGCTTTTTTAGAGGCTCTCCTTCGAGTAGTGTTTTGCTACTTAGGATTAAGGTGGGCTTTATTTCTAACCCCTGGTGTCCTTAGCTTTATACTGTGAGTTTTTTTTCCTAGTTTGATTATATGAATAATAAATCTGTTTTATGACAAAAAAAAGTTGTTGGATTACTCAATTTGTTTTTGTACTCTTTTGAGGACTTTTGGTAACATTATGACCGTATTTAATTATTTTATTTGTATTTTTCTTCTTTTTATTAGTAGATGTTAAGAATTATTTTTGATATTAAACATATAATTAATGTGAAAACAAATATAATAATGTTTGGGTTCCCAATAAACCTTCTATCTATTATAACTAAGATTGATTATAGATATTGACTTTGTTTTAAATAATCTCTCACTATTTACGATATGTTAGTAATAATATATTATTATAGTTATTAATTTGATATCAAATATTAAAAGTAATATAAAGACTATTACCTCTATCTTTATTCGATTCATATTTTGTTTATGTTTTAGATTATGTTTTTTTTTATTTGGGGCAAAAATACTAGTTATGCATATGATAAATTATAGGGTCATTGAATAAAAAAAATTAAAATTATTAAAAGTAATAATAGATAATATAAATAGAAGAATTAGTAACAAGATAATGAGTTTTTGGATTTTGGTTTTCAATTATGAATTGCACGGAGAAGACATGAAAAGATGAAGTAGTTTATTATTTTTTAACGTATTTTTTTCTTTTTCAACGATAAATCATTTTTATTATAATATCTTTTTATTATTAATTAATATTATATTTTTATCATGTGATATCTGTTGTCTCTTTTGGAGAACATAAAACGTGTAAGTATACACGGTCACAAGTAATAAGATTTGTAAGTAAAGATCGTTCCCACAGAGATTTGTTACTACAGTTTGTCGAATACTAAAATTATTTCTCTCTAATTTTATCCAAAACAATCGTTGATTTAGAAAAAAGTAATAAGAAAATAAAAGAAATCTAGGATTGCAATTTTTCACCAAACTAATACACTCAAATCATGTTTTTTTTATTTATATTTTTTTAGTACATTTAATTTGTCAACCGAAAACTTCTATTTTTATTCATACATCTCTTCCGAGCTCCATATAAACACACCTCGTTAAATTAATTCACTATATCTCTATGAGAATTAAATTCACCGAGATTTATTAAGTTTTAAGTTCTCAAATGGTCACACATACAATTAGGGTATATTCCTATCCTTCATCATACATGTCATTCTATTTACGAGCAATATACACACAAATACCTCTTCCAAGTTTATTTATGTGTCACATATCTTTTTGATAAGATTCGTAAATAATCAAAAAGCATTAAGCACAAAATAGAACGAACAAATCGAACGTCTTATAACTCTATCAAAAATAATTAAAATCAAAGCTTCATAAATTTAGATCAAATGCAACCCTAGAAAAATTAAATTACTTCATAAATTAGAAATTAAAATTACAACAGTTCAAGAAAATGAGATGAAGAACAAAAGAAAATTAAATAACTTCGGATCGTAAATATTTGGCACGGGCAGAACACAACAGAAGCCAAAAATGGCTTCTGCGTATTCCACAGTCCAGTCCCGAATACTACTAAAAATCCAAAACTCCAAAAACTTTTTAACTCTATCATCTTATCTCTTATTTATAGCTAAAAAAATACATCAAAAATAATACATTTTTTTAAACACACTTAAAATATTTGTATCGAAATTAAAAATAAAACACGTCGGGGACAAACCGTTACGACAAAAATATTATTTTAAAGTGAGTGTGAGACAACGCTGTGCGCTTGATTTTGTTTTCAATACACTCTGTCACGTGTCGCGATCTGATTGGTTGAAAAATATAGTGGGACACGTGGCAGCCTTCAATTGCCGAGAGGAAAACAGGTGCATGGAACTGCGCCGCACGAAAGCACGGCGCGTGGGGACATGTGGCAGACAACAGCGTGCCTGGAAACGTGCGCCGTTTCCGTGCATTCTGGTTTACTAAATGCATGCCACGTGTCGTCATGTGATTCGCTGGAATATTTAGGAGACACGTGGCTTCTTCTTATTTTGTAAAAACCGAGGGTGCACGTTGCTTAGATAACCCGTGTCGCACACGATGTTTAGACAAGTGGTTCGGTGCGCGACAACTTGGTTCCACGCGCTTCAATCTGGACCGTTCAGCAGATCCAACGGTCAGTGATGCGCCTCGGGTGAAATTCTACGCAGCCGACATGTGGGTCCCACTTTGCATGTCGGCATGCGCGGCAGGTGGGCCCCACTTGATGTCGAGCTGTGTGCAAGAAATATACCGGGCACGCCCTTTTGTCTCGTCTGGAATGCACTCGCCAAATCTGGACTGTTGATTGAATGATCGAACGGTGGATGATGGGCGTCATGATTGGTGCGAGTGGCATTCTCCTCCTGCATAGAAAATTCAATTTCCTTAATTACATTTTGACCCATAAATTTAATTTAAATTACATTTTAAACTTTTAATAATTGAAATTAAGCCCGATTTTAATTTAAATTATATTTTCAACTTTTATTAATTCCAATTAAGCACTCTTTTATTTAAAATTATATTTTTGGACACAAATTTGCAATTAAGTACGTCTTCGATACAATTTATTTAATTTTCTTAAAATATATAAAAAACAATAAATACTAATTTACTAAACTAAAATTAACTAAAAATAGAAAGAACATAGCAATTATAATTAATAAAATAAGTAAAAATAACTATATAAAATACAGTTATCAACACCCTCAAACTTAAGTTTTTGCTAGTCCTCGAGCAAAAGGAAAGAAATAAAACAAAGATAACTGAATTTAAAATAGTGATTTTCAAAATATTTCTTTTGTCTTTCGCAATTACATAACTCAAAGAAATAAAAGAATTTTATCTTAGCATCAAAATCAATTTAAAAGTATATTACATTTTCACAATGAATTTTAGTGTGTGTGTGAAGTCTTTTAATATTTCATCACATGAAATCTGGATCAGTTTATACAAATATAAAATCAAACAAATTTTCATGAAATCACAAATCTCATAAGTTTATTTTTCATTTCTCTCTCCACTAATGTAGACAAACACATAACACAAAATCAATAGGACTTAATTAAGCTTGTAATGTATGACTTAGGTAAAGGTAGGATAAAGGATAATATTTAGCTCAAAACTTTTCCCAAACATAACATTTTAGGATTGAAAAAGATAATTCTATCATCACAATAATTACTTCCCAATTTGGGATTTTTCATCACATATAATAACTATATATTTTTTTTAGATTCTATATTTTTTTTTCTTTTCATTTCAGAATCTCTTTTTTTTTTCAGCATCCTCTTTTTTTTCTATTTTTTTAAGTATCCCTTTCTTTTTCGATATATCTTTAAATATTTACTAACAATTGTCAAATGTTAGTGAGATAAGAACAATAGATATATCTACACACATATATATTTTTTTAGATAGGCTTTTGAAATGAGAAAAAATATATATATAAATAATCTTTGAAGCTCAAAAGAGGTATACTATGGATAATGCATATGAAGGTAGATAGAAAGGCTCAAACGATCCAAAGATGGCCTAAATCATTTTCTTAGTTAAATGTTATCTATAATTTCACCTCGAGAGAAAATCAAACAAATTCTAAGAACTGTAACACCACAAAAATCAATCGAATTCAATACTCAGATAAACCTTCTCTAAATTATCATAGCAACTCAAAATTCAAGACTGGTGCTCATGAATATTTATTCTTGTAGAAATGAAACATACGTAAAACTTATTCATCACTTAGACAATATTCAAATTTTTCAAAGAATTATGCATTATTTAAATCGAAGAAATAAAAATAAATCACTATTCATAGCAAAATATCTTCAATCAACCAAACAAATAAAAAAAAATTTAAAAGCAATAACATCCAGAAAGCATTTCAATTAGGTTCAATAGATCAACCACCCCCAAACTTAATATACATATTGTCCTCAATGTGTAAAAGTTAAAGAACACATGAGATGAGTTTAAAGAAACTTCCTGGTTTGTTTGATTGGTTAAACCAAAATAGCTTCATAACCTCCAATTTGCACCTACAAAAAAAATGAAATAAAACAACAAAATATCAAAATATAAAAACTAATATATGCGAAAATAAAAATAAAATAAAATAAAACAAAACACATGGGTTGACTCCCAAGAAGCGCTTGATTTATAGTCTTCAGCTTGACTTCTCAATTTGTTTTTCTTTTGTAAGTTAAGATTTGTGTGTAACAAAATCTCAACTTACGAGAAAATTGAAAAATAAATTAAGAAAATATAAACAAATTTTTTTTTCTTTTTGTGAGTTAAGATTTGTGTGTCAAACAAAATCTCAACCCACGAGAAAATTAAAAAATAAAATAAACCGACAATAAGTAAATAAAATTTTATTATTATTTTTTTGTTTTTTTTTCTTTTTGTGAATTAAGATCTATGTGTCAAACAAAATCTCAACACACAAGAAAGTTGCAAAATAAAATAAACAACAAACAATAAGCAAAAAAAAATTATTTTTCTTTTTGTGAGGTAAGATTTGTGTGTCAAACAAAATCTCAACCCACGAGAAAATTAAAAAATAAATTAAATACACAACAATAAAAAAACAAGAAATTTTTTTTTCTTTTTGTAAGTTAAGATTTGTGTGTCAAACAAAATCTCAACTTACGAGAAAATTGAAAAATAAAATAAACAAGCAACAATAAGCATAATTTTTTTTGTTTTTTTATTTAAAATCAAATTGATTGGTTAATATCAATAATGAAAATAATAAACAAATCCCCGGCAACGGCGTCAAAAACTTGTTGTCTCTTTTGGAGAACATAAAACGTGCAAGTATACACAATCACAAGTAATAAGATTTGTAAGTAAAGATCATTCCCACGGAGCTTTGTTACTACAGTTTGTCGAGTACTAAAATTATTTCTCTCTAATTTTATCCAAAACAATCGTTGATTTAGAAAAAAGTAATAAGAAAATAAAAGAAATCTAGGATTGTAATTTTTCACCAAACTAATCCACTCAAATCATGTTATTTTCTTTTGATTTATATTTTTTTAGTACATTTAATTTGTCAACCGAAAATTTCTATTTTTATTCATACATCTCTTCCGAGCTCCGTATAAACACACCTCGTTAAATTAATTCACTATATCTCTATGAGAATTAAATTCACCGAGATTTATTAAGTTTTAAGTTCTCAAATGGTCACACATACAATTAGGGTATATTCTTATCCTTCATCATACATGTCATTCTATTTACGAGCAATATACACACAAATATCTCTTCCAAGTTTATTTATGTGTCACATATCTTTTTGATAAGATTCGTAAATAATCAAAAAGCATTAAGCACAAAATAGAACGAACAAATCGAACGTCTTATAACTCTATCAAAAATAATTAAAATCAAAACTTCATAAATTTAGATCAAATGCAACCCTAGAAAAATTAAATTACTTCATAAATTAGAAATTAGAAATTAAAATTACAACAGTTCAAGAAAATGAGATGAAGAACAAAAGAAAATTAAATAACTTCGGATCGTAAATATTTGACACGGGAAAAACACAACAGAAGCCAAAAATGGCTTCTGCGTATTCCACATTCCAGCCCCGAATACTACTAAAAATCCAAAACTCCAAAAACTTTTTAACTCTATTATCTTATCTCCTATTTATAGCTAAAAAAATACATCAAAAATAATACATTTTTTTAAACACGCGTAAAATATTTGTATTGAAAATAAAAATAAAATGCGTGGGGGACAAACCGTTACGACAAAAATATTATTTTAAAGTGAGTGGGAGACAACGCTGCGCGCTTGATTTTGTTTTCAATACACTCTGTGACGTGTCGCGATCTGATTGGTTGAAAAATATAGTGGGACACGTGGCAGCCTTCAATTGCCGAGAGGAAAACGGGTGTATGGAATTGTGCCGCACGAGAGCACGGTGCGCGGGGACATGTGGCAGACAACGGCGCGCTTGGAAACGTGCGTCGTTTCCGTGCGTTCTGGTTTACTAAATGCATGCCACGCTGGAATATTTAGGGGACACGTGACTTCTTCTTATTCTGTAAAAACCGAGGGTGCATGCTGATTGGATAACCCGCGTCGCACACGATGTTTAGACAAGCGGTTCGGTGTACGACAACTTGGTTCCACGCGCTTCAATTTAGACCGTTCAGCCGATCCAACGGTCAGCGATGCACCTCGGGGAAAATTCTACGCAGCCGACATGTGGGTCCCACTCTACACGCTGGCCTGCGCGATAGGTGGGCCCCACTCGGTGCCGAGCTGCATGCAAGAAATATACCGAGCACGCCCTTTTATCTCGTCTGGAATGCACTCGCCAAATTTGGACCGTTGATTGAATGATCGAACGGTGGATGATGGGCGTCATGATTGGTGCGAGTGGCATTCTACTCCTACGTAGAAAATTCAATTTCCTTAATTGTATTTTGACCCACAAATTCTATTCAAATTACATTTTAAACTTTTAATAATTGAAATTAAGCCCGATTTTAATTTAAATTATATTTTCAATTTTTATTAATTCCAATTAAGCACTCTTTTATTTAAAATTATATTTTTGGACACAAATTTGCAATTAAGTACGTTTTCGATACAATTTATTTAATTTTCTTAAAATATATAAAAAACAATAAATACTAATTTATTAAACTAAAATTAACTAAAAATAGAAAGAAGATAGAAATTATAATTAATAAAATAGGTAAAAATAACTATATAAAATATAGTTATCAATATCTCTTATACAATTTTAGTAATAAAATAGTTCTAAAATAGTCAAATTATCTTTAAATAATTATTATTTTTAAATAAATTAACTTAAAAACATCTTTTATAAACAATGAAATTAAAGAAATCACTAACTTAAAAAAACTATGCATGCAAAATTTGTGAAAAAAGCAAGGATAATTTTATAATTAAATTTTAATAAATATAGATATAATCATTGCAAACATGTAACTAAGTTTACCCTAATATGTCATATATATATATATATATATATAGTATTATTATCTCTAAAAATTAGGTTTACGTAACAAGCATTTTGGGTAGTTGTAATATTTTTTTAAGTTAATTATGTTTTTATTTATAAATATGTGTGCAATTAATATTATTATAACAGAAAAAACAAACAAGCATATAATTTAAAGTTGACTAGCGAATTAAAACAAAGAGTTTTATTTTCTTTCAAGAGAGAAAAACTATCATATTTGTTTTTAACTTCTTTATACGAAGGTCTTTTAATGGTATGGTTTTTTAAATTTTGATACTATTAAACTCAATTCGTTCTATAATCTTTATTATCGTGTTAATTCTCACTAAATCAAAAACTCTCTTTTCTCTTATTAATTTTAATTAAATATTTTATAAATTCAACGTTAACAGAAACTCAAATGAAAGATTAAAAAGATAATGAAGATGATAAAAGATGACACTTTTACCTAAGTGAGATTATTGTAGATCGTATTACATACAGTGAAGGAGTAATTTTTATGTAAATGGTAAGATGAGAAAAATTTCTAATTTTTTATACTAAAATATAAAATATACATATTTATTGTATTTTTTCAAATATAATATTGTTAAATAATTCAATTAAACACTCAAGAATATTCTCTCAAATATCTTAACATACAGTCGTAGTTTTGGTTTCTCTCTTTAAACTTTAATATACTTGAAAAAATTAGTTTTGATATTGTTTGTACTATTATTCTACATTAAATAAAATCTTTTTAATTACTTTAAAAAATTATTTTAACATTAAAATTAATAATATTTTTTTAAAATAACATCTTACACTTAGACTTTGATTTTTTTTTAATATTCTCTTAAACTCTGTGTCATGATAATAGAAGACAAATAAAATTATTAATTTTTTAAAATAATTACACTACTTACATATTTATCGAAATTTGAAACAAAAAATTCATAATTTATATAGGTTCAATTGAAAAATATGTCATTAAGCTACTCATGTACACACAAAAAATCAACAATATTTTTATTACCAATATTTACATATTATATATTATTTAACAAAAGAAATTTTACCTTATGTCTTACTGAAAAAAAAACTTAGAGAAATAATAAAAATAACAGTTTTAAAATTTATATTCATAAAAATAATATTTACTTAAGTTTATATTATATAATTTTAATATTAAAAAAATTTAATATATTATTTTATATTAAATATCGTAAATATCATTTAAATTAAATTATTATTATTAAAATTTATTCAATTAAATTTTATTTAATATTATTTTATTACTATAAATTTTAATACTATTATTATTTTTTAAATTTTCAAAATTATTTGCACATTTTACTCTTCTACTTTTCTACTAAATATCTGCTTCGCGGTATGCCCATGTGTTATGTTTGGAGTCCCATTAATTAAGATTATCCTGTTGAGTTTTTAATAACTCTTTCTCTCTCTCCATAGCTATTACAAAAGAAAACCAAGTAGATTTATTATTTATTTTTATATTTTTTAGAGATATTATTTATTTACACATTTGATTCACAGAATGAAATCAAAATCAAAATCGAAATAAAAATGAAATAGAATGAAAAGAAAACAATATTATTTGATTTGACCACTAAAATTAAGCTTAGAATCAGGATTACAACGTTTGGTTTACCACTGGAATGAAAACACTATAAATTATCTTAATATTCATATATTCAATAAAATTCAAATAACGTCATTTAATTACTACTTTTTTGTCAGACAAAATACATTATTGAAATCATTGTTTTTTTAAATAATTATTACTTAATTAAAAAGAAAATATATTATTAAAATTATTATTTTTCTAAAGAAGTTTTAGGATTTTGAGATTTGGGATTTAAGGTTTAAGGATTTAAGATTTGGGGTTATATTTGTGGATTAAGGTTTAGGGTCAAAATTATTATTTTTCTAAAAAAGATTTAGGATTTTAGGATTTGGAATTTGGGGTATAGGATTTAGGGTATAAAGTTTAGGGATTTGAGGTTTAGGGTTTATGATTTAGGGTTTAAGGTTTATGGTTTAGAGATTTATGTTTTAGGGTTTAGGATTTTAGGGTTTAGTGTTTTAGGGTTTTGGGATTTAGTGTTTAAGGTTTAGGGATTTAGGATTTGAGTTTAGTGTTATATTTGGAACGAGTGTAAAATTGGGAAAAAAATTGAGATAAGAATGAAATCATAATTCATAAGGGGGAGAAGGAATTCTGATTCCTTCTCCTTTAGTAATCGATTTCATTTTGTACCCTTTATTCAGCTCAACCAACACACACAAATAAAAGAAATCAATTCTAATTCTTTTCTATTACATTCAACCAAACATCACCTTATAGAATTTACACTATTATTCTTAGTTGACTTATCATTTACCAAACTATCAAAGTCAATAAATTAATTGAAAAATGTGACAACAATAATAATAATAATAATATTTTTAAAATTATAATATTTATTTTTATATTCGTTACATATTTTTTTTACAAACGTTATTTAATCGAATATTATTCTATTTAAATTATAATATTTTAAATTCTTTTAATTATATATCATTTAATATTATTAATATATTATTTTTATTATTATAATTTTTAAAAATATTTTTTTAAAATTATCAATTAACTTTTGTTTTCACTCCATGAGATCTGAATTTTATTGTATGAGAATAAAATACTTAATTACAAATTTACATTAATATTAATTATAATAATATAATATTGTCGGAGACTCGGAGTAACCATCCAACATTCCAACCTACCAATTTGGAGTGCTAACTTTATCTTATTCTTATGAAAGAAACCAAGTGGATTTATTTATTTACAATTCATATCCATGCTAGTATTCTAAGTTGGCTTTTCATAGAACAAAGTCAAGTGTTTTTGTTTCACTAGATCAGGATTGCGGATTCTTTTGTTTTTTTTTTAATTATTTTATTCTCTCTCTTTTATAAAAAAATAAAATAAAATACTCAAACAGAATTCAAATCGCTTATTGGTTTAAGAAAAAATCTATTTATATAATTAATTATAAATTAAAAAAATAAATCATATAATTTTTATCAATATTTATCTTATATATATATATTATCATTATACTATAACTTATAGCATAAAAAAATATTCTTGTTTTAATTACAGTACTTTCTTATTTTTCATAGGTTTATATTATTTAAGAAAAAAACATGTTTACTTTGTAACTTTTTAATTAAAAGATGATTATATAAATTTATATTCTTAAAATAGGATAGGTGGAATCTCCATTTATTTTAAATTATATAAATAGTCTAATCTCTTATTTTAAATTGAAGATTTTATCATATGTTTGATATACATTATATAAGTGAAAAATAATTCTATTATTTATGAGGTTTGATACTTTAGTAATATTTTTATTTAATAAAAAAAATATACACGTTAACTCATATTTTTATAATAATATATTATTAATCTGTACATTTAATTTAGTTACATTAAGCGTCCAAAATTAATATTTAATTGAGAATTTCAATACATGATACACTTATTAAACGAAACCTCATCTTTATAGCTTTTTTGTTCGTTAACTACCTTTCAACCTTCAATCAACCACATTTCTTACGTCTTTATGCATGAGCATCTTGTTACATGGTTTCACGTCGTAAAGACTATTTACTTGTCTTTAAGACTTTTGACTTATATTCACTCTCGTTACAAAACTAATACATTTAGTTGGTATTTTAGTTGGTTTAAGTTGTTTACCATCTTTTAGAATGTCTTTTGTTTCTAGTTTTAGAGAGTCTTTTTATCTACTTAAATGTTAGTATCAAATAAAAACTCTAATTTTTTCATCGCAAAGTCATACATCTTGTTTTGGTTTTTCTCGTAAAATCATCATCTTTAATATGATTCAATTTTTTAAGTATTTTTTCAAGACTATTTTTCAACTACACATGATTTCATTTGATTTTGGAATTAAACTAAAATTTCTTTCGTTAATAATGTTTTAATGAAAAAAAATTTCTTTAATTATTTTTAAAACGAATTTGTCTTTAATTTTTTGCCTATGATACATGCTGAAGTTTTTAATTAAATCATTAGTTTATCAATAATTAAGTGTAGAGATTATTAATACGTTGCTAATATATATATATATATATATATATATATATATATTTAAATATGTGTTAAATATATGTTTTTTATATTATAAAAAAATACGTGCATTGTACATGAGAAGATTAAAAATAACTCTATCTATAACACATTATAAAAATGAACTCTATTAATATATATATATATATATATTAGAATTATATCTATATATTTTTTAAGAGTTACAAATCAAATTATTTGAATAGTTATAAATATAAAACTTTGAAGGTATAAAGCATTTTTCAAATAGAAATATTATATATCATAAATATAACTAATTTTTGATACAATTTTATTTGATATATTTTTATGATCAAATAATACTACCCAATCAAATTTTAATACATTATTCGAGATCTATCACAAATTTGTTAGAACTTTTATTTTATAAATGAGCTATGGTAGGATAAAAAATGAATAATTCTATTTATACACAGTAGGACTGTATCACTACTTACGTGTATATTTTCTATTAATTATCATATATAAGAGTGGTTGTTAAATCAAGTAAAATTTATATATATATTAATAAAATATTTAATTTATTTTTAAAGATATACAACGGAGATAAGATAATATAGTACATTTAGGGTTTCATATATAAGTTTTTTTAAAATAAATACACTACTAACATACCTATAACTAGGTGGTAACAAATAATTCGATCAATTTTTTTAATTTGAGAAATTTAATCCGATTTGTATAATTCGTATTAGATTGGATTAATAAATTTTATAGTTTGATCGAATTCAGATTGAAAATTATATAATGCGTTTAAATTCAAATCGAATTCAGAATTATAGATTTTATAATTCGTTATATCCGATTCAGACCAAATTACTATTAAATTATAAATAAATAAATACACATTTTATTTTATAATATAATATATTTAAATATTATGCATACTATAATTATATTATATTATTATTTTATCTTAAAAATAAATATAAATGTTTAAAATAATTTAATAATTATACAAACATACTTTTTTATTCTTTTAATTTTTTTAGTTGTAACTATAAATAATAATATTTTTTATAAAAATATTAATTTAAAATTTAAATTTGAATATATCGTATTTTATATATGATAATAATTTATAAATAAATTTTAATATCAATATAACGTTATTTGATTTAAAAAAATTAAATATGTTCAAATTTTAATTAAATTAGATTAATTATATCATGGAATCGTATTTATATTAAAAAAAATTTAAATTTATTTGAATCAAATCATATTTGAATTAATTAAAAACATATAATTTTAATATGTTATTCACCCACGTATAAATAAGATTTAACTCTAAACCTTCTAAATATTTAACCGCAAGCTCATTAACTATAAAATAAGTATCAGAAAATATACATTGATTATAAATTATTGATGATGGGTTGATCTAGATCAATAATATAAAAGATAAATATAATAATTTAAAAAAAAACGCAATTATTTACCGTATAACAACAATTAGTAAAAGATAAATTATATATTAATATAAGAATAATAAGTAATATGTTATTACCTAATAATTTTATTGATTTTTTATTTTAAAAAAATAATAAACAGTTTAATTAAAAAAAAAATTGTTACATTAACCTTTTACTTTATTAGTCTACATCACTATATTATCAATTTCTCAAAACCTATGAATAATTTCTCTCTCCAATCAAGCCTCTCTTTTTTTCTTTCTCACTATGTTTTTCTTGCTCTAACTCTCTCAAAGTTTTACCTTCTTATCCATTTCCAGTCTCTTGTGTTAGTAAGACCTTATTAGGTGATTTATTCCGCCCAACTGCTAATTGCTATGTATAATGTTTTCTGTTTTGATTTGTTTAATAATAAACGTTTGAATTCCATCTACTTTTTTCATAGACACTAAAGTTCTTCAAAAACCTACTTTTAGCATTGTTTTTTTCCCCCTCTTATCAAAAAGAAAATAAGTAAAATAATAGAGTTAGATCAGAAATGAGTATCTTCAATCGAGAAGACATCATAGCGAAGATCATTTCCTTCACATCCCCAAGGGACGCTTGTAGTTCAATGCTGGTGTCTAGTCTGTTTAAATCAGCTGCAGATTCCGATGTAGTGTGGGAAAGGTTTTTGCCATCGGACTGCCAGGATATCATCTGCAAATCGCTACTATTGACTCCATCAACATTGACCTTTTTATCCAAAAAGGTTCTTTATTTCTATTTCAGCCACCACCCTATTGTTTTTGACATTGATAGCCTGGTAAATTACTTACTCTATTAACCTAAATTTGAATACAATTCTGTTTTATCTTCTATTTAATGGAAGAAATTAAGAAATCACACACTTCTGAATAGATTACAAATGCTATATCGGGACTTCTTTGTTATCAATTTATGATAGTCGCTCTTTTTGTGAACAGAGCTTTTTAATAGATAAGCAAACTGGAAAGAAATGCTATATGATTGGAGCAAGAGGGATGTCAATTAATTTGTCAGATAACCCCGACAATTGGGAATGGATTTCTTCACCAAATTCCAGGTATGTTTTCTAATTGCCATCTTTTTATTGATTTTTTCTTAATTTTGGTATAATTTTGTTCCATCTTTTAGCTTGCATCACAATTACCAAAAATATTTTAAAGACGAACAGAAAATAAAATGGTTGCTAACCTGCGAACAGGTTCTCTGAAGTCGTTCGACTTAAGGGTGTGGCCAAGTTCATTATGGAGGGAAGATTAGACGCTAAGCATTTGTCACCTAAAACGACTTATGTAGCTTACCTTATCTTTAAGACCGAAGGAACAAGACGGGGTTTGGAAGGAAACACCGTTTTGTTCTACGTCATTGTTGAAAGTATAAGCTACAAGATTGTATTCGGCTCTGAATTTAACAGATCACAACATAGAAGAGATGGGAATGAGGAAATTAAGATAGGTGAGCTCTACAATGATGTTGGAGATGAAGGAAATTGGATTTGCCGCATAGACGAGGATACTGGCAAGAATAAGAGTGGCATCATTGTTGAAGGAATTGAATTTAGGCCTAAATCCTTTCTACTTCACCACCTCGACACTGATAACATGGTAAGTCCAATTTGACCAATTTTCGATTCTTTTCTTATTGATGTTTTTCCTTCTTTTAACTCAAACTTAGATATGTGGTTCATAAGACTAAAATTATGACCACTAGATGAAATGTAATTAAAGGTAAGGATCATTTGTTTATAACAATTGTTAAAATTATATCAAGGTTATTACTATTTCTAATTTCATGAACAGGTCATTGAAACAGATAAGCAAACTGGAAAGAAATGGTGCAGGATAGGGGCAAGAAGGCTGATACTTAACTGGGGGAGCGCGCCTAAAAATTGGATATGGAAGTCTCTTCCAGAGTCTAGGTATATATGTTATTGAACAGCTCTCTCAGTCTCTTTTACCCTCTTTTTGGATAATATCAACTTGTATCTTGCTATTTGTTTCAGTAGTCAGTACTTAATTTTAATCTGAGATTATAAACACAGGAGTATAGCAACCAAAAAAATGTTTTAAGGGATTAGTCCATTGCAGTTTTATTAGTCCTAATTAGTATAGCAGGATTATATTTCTACATAATATATTATGTGAATCCGTTGATAGGTTCTCTGAAGTTGCCGAACTATTGACGGTAGGGTGGCTTGAAATCAATGGAAGATTAGATAGTATCCTTTTGTCACCTGGAACGACTTATGGGGCTTATCTTGTCTACAAGTTGAACCAAAACAGAGGTGGGTTTCAGGGCAATTACACTGAGTTCTGTCTCAGTTTTGAAAGAAAAAGGTACCAGCAAAAATATAAGAGTTCTTTAGAAGAAGCATCGGATAGGGACGATGGGTGGAAGGAATTTGAGATAGGCGAGTTCATCACTCAACATGATGGTGATGGTGAGGTGGTTTGCAGAGTTGTGCACCCTTCAAGCCCAAGTAAATCAGGCTTAATCCTTGAAGGAATTGAGTTTAGGCCTAAATTAGCCTGACACTGTCTGCTTACTCTCTTTTTTTCACCATTAAAGCTGGTATTGTTATTTACTCATAATAGAAATATTTCCCTTGATTAATGTGTATTTCTTGTTGTTGGGTATATCTAAAATAATTATGAAATCAATTGAACGAAAAACAAAACAAGAAGAAATTTTGTGTGATTTGACAAATTAGTTTAATCTACACTCAAAACCACGAATAAATCTACTAATACTTAACCTAATAATATTAAGATCTCAAAAATAATACTCGAATTCAAAGTTTTAATATACTCAATATTACTCTCACATAAATTATAAATTATAATAAATAGAGAAAATCAAATACACAGACTCACTTTTTATATTTTAATTTGTACAGTAAAATCACTTACACACATAATGCTCCCTTTTTTTTTTTATCTCTTGTTGCCGTGTGGATCTTTGTCTATCTTCTGCTATCTTGAGGCTTGTCTGACTGGGTATATATATTACCCACAAAAAATGTCTTTCGGCTTCTCACTCGTACGGTAAAAACATGAATCATCTTGACATTCAATAGCCTATCTCACCAACTTTAATATCCATGACGAAATAATCCACTAATTCGACACTTCAGCCAAAAACCTTCGGCTTTTTCTTTCCCGCTTCAACGGCTGAGCAGCCCAAAAAAAATGTTTTGATTTTTTTTAATGCCGTTTACTCTAACAGCTGTGGTATATCTAACGAATTAATCATAAAAATTTATTTTGAAGTTGTTAGGTGCTTGGTATCGTCGAGCTCTCGCTCGGCCTCTGCCTCGACGCGGTATGATACCGGTCGTAAAGAAGCTCTCAAAGAGGTAAAATTAGTAACTATAAGATAGTTTAATTTTGGTAGAAAAAAGTTCATGTTTATTCTCATTCACTTTTCCCTTTTTATACATATTTTTAATAATTTAAAGAAATAACTGAATAACCCACTACTTTCTAAAAAAATGCAAACTAAACTAAAATCATGGAGATAATGACTTGTCCATAAGTCCACTATTCTTTCCACAAGACCATTATTCTATCATGGCCATTATCTAAAAGACATGATCAATAATTAACTAAATATGAAAGAAAATTTAAATTAATTATGCAAATTGGATGCACGTAACATTCCATCCTCCTTGAAAGTAGCCTTGTCCACAAGGCTGTTAGGGAGTAGTGTCGACATCAGTCAATTCTTCCGGTATAGTTTCTGCCACTATGGAGTTTTCTTTGAGTTGTTTCTTGATTAGCGAGATATGCACCACAGGGTGAATTTTGCTTCCTTTAGGTACGAGCAGTTTGTATGCTACCAGTCCAATGCGCTTAATAATTTGGTAAGGTCCATAGTATTTAGCAGATAGCTTGTGCCTCCGATCACCTGTCAATGAGTGTTGTCGATAAGGTTGTAATTTAAGGTAGACCCAATCGCCTACTTCACATTGTCGATCTGCCCTTCCTTTGTCATATGTCGTCTTCATTCTTTCTTTGGTTTTGGAAAGTTGTTGTTGTAGGCGTAGAATTTGATCTCGTAATTGTAGCTCCTGATCCACTTCGTCCTCTCGGCAGATCCTGGCTCATAGTATGTTAGGACCGGTGGTCGGCGCCCATATACCACCTCAAATGGTGTGAATCCAGTAGAAGAGTGTCAGCTAGTATTGTAGCAAAACTCTGCCCATGGTAGCCAGCGGGTCCATTGTTTTGGATGTTCTCCTGTAAAACAGCGCAAATACATTTCTAGAGTGCGATTAGTTACCTCCGTCTGCCCATCTGTCTGCGGGTGACGAAAAACGAAACTCAGTTCCTTGTAATCGGAATAGCTCTTTCCAAAAGGAACTAGTGAACAAAGGGTCTCTATCACTTACTATGGACTGTGGTACCCCATATAATTTGAGGACATTTTCATAATAAGCTTGGGCCGCGTTCGGCACATTGATTGGAGAAGTCATTGCAATGAAGTGTGCCATTTTGGATAACCGATCCACTACCACCATAATGGTCGTCCTACCTTTGGAGTTTGGAAGGCCGATAATGAAATCCATGGAGACCTCAGTCCATACAGTAGTAGGTGTAGGTAGGGGTTGGAGGAACCCAGAGGGTGCACCTTGTTCTCTTTTATTTCTTTGGCAAATGTTATAGGCTTTAATGGTCTCTAATACCTGTCGCTTCATTCCCTGCCAGTAGAATTGAGACCGTATTCGTTGGAGAGTTTTATGGAGCCCTTCATGGGTGGCAAAATGGAAGCCTTGAATGACTTCTGTCGTTAGTGGGGAAGAGGGTAGCAGATAAATTCTGTTTTTGTAGAAGAGTAATCCTTCCTTGCATGTCCATGGCCCTAGTAGTTCCCCTTCTTTGTACAATTTATGTAACTTTTACATCTCCACATGGTTTTTGTTTTCATCCTGGAAGTTTTGGATGATTGGATTACTGTTGGTTGTAGTATATTTGTTTTTTTGAAGTTGATTTTTTGTTTCGTAGAGTCGTGCAAGGCTAGCAGCATGTGGGAGGGTCTGTGGGTTTGCGGCTCGTACATTAGCTCGAATGTTTTCTCGAAGCCCGCTGACGAAACAACTAATTTGTTGTTGTTCAGTTAATGAACCAGCCCTTGCGAGCAACCGATCAAATTGTGTGTGGTACTCTCGAACCGAACCCATCTGCGTGAGCTTGGTGAGTTCTCCATAATAATCTTCTAGGAGTGTTGGACCATAGCGCTCATTCATCGCCTGTTTGAATTCTTCCCAGGTAACCCAAACTCGAGTTTTCCTGAAAGATTGGAACCAGAGGTGCACTCATCCTTCTAGGTGGTAGGCTGCTAATGACACTTTTTCAGTGGCAGGGGTCTGGTGGAAGGAAAAGAACTACTCTGCTCGATCAATCCAAGTGATAGGATCATCAGCGCCATCATAGCGTGGAAAATCCAAACGAACCACTTGAGGTATAATTGTTCCTTGTGTTTGTTGAGAATTTGGTTGTTGCTGTGATGTTCCGATTCCTGTTCTTCTTGCACTTAATTCATCCATTTGAGTTTGTAGTTGAATGAACATCTCATGCATCTCTCGTTGCATTTGGAGCATTTGTTGTTGGGTTGCCTGTAGGGATTCCTCCATTGGTTACTTGGTTGGGCTGGGATGGTTGACCCCGTTATCGGATCTCTGCTCTGATACCATATTGTTACGTGCCTGGTATTGTCGAGCTCTCGCTCGACCTCTGTCTCGACGCGATATGATCCCGGTCGTAAAGAAGCTCTCAAGGAGGTAAAATTAGTAACTATAAGATAGTTTAATTTTGGTAGAAAAAAGTTCATGTTTATTCTCATTCATTTTTTCCTTTTTATACATATTTTTGATAATTTAAAGAAATAACTGAACAATCCATTACTTTCTAAAAAAATACAAACTAAACTAAAATTACGGAGATAGTGACTTGTTCATAAGTCCACTATTCTTTCCACAAGACCATTATTCTATCATTGACATTATCTAAAAGACATGATCCATAATTAACTAAATATGAAAGAAAATTAAAATTAATTATGCAAACTGAATGCAGGAAGTACTTCAATGTTCGTGAGCAATAAAGAGCTTCTAAATATAGTTGGCAATGTTAAAATATAAAACAAGTAATCGACAGTATTTATCTGGGTTCATATTGATTTGCATAATTGCATTTTAGGTTGCTAGCGATATTTTCTACTAAGCTATCCAAATATCTCAAATTCTCAATGCATGTGTTGCTTCGAGTCATAGTGCCTGTTTTTTTGTGTCCCTTTTTGAGATCCTCTCCATGTCAAAGTAGAAAAGAAAAGAACTGGTGTTGGAAAGTTCACTTGAGAGAAAATTGAGGTAGCTTTTTTTTGGGTATTGTTTAATGTAATTTTACTCATTTGACAAGTTAGTTTAAGGTTTTAAAGTTTGAGTCTATCTAGTTCTAGTCTAATTGTTTAAATTGATATTTTTCGAGTGCAAAATTGGATTTATATATTAATTAAAAAAAAAAAAAGCAGCCCTCTCTCCCTCATGTTCTCTCTTTCTCTTTCCCCATATCACAATTAAATGGGTCCTTAATAAAACTAAAGATGATGCTTTCTTTCTTTCAATACACTTTCTCTTGGAAACTAACATTTATCCAAAACCGACCCGTCAAGGAACTAACGGGTCAACAATGAATAAAATTTTGAACCTAGCTAGTTTAGTAATTTTTAGACCTTGAACTACGGACAATGCAGCAATATTTTTTAATGCTGGGACCATAGCAATAGAAACAATAGTTGATGTACAAAGATAAACCAAATGTTTTCGGTAAGTTGTAATAATGGCGAAAAGTAACATCGCTTAAATTCCTGAACCATATAAAACCTGAAGTATGTAAAGAAAAAACTTTGTAGGTTCAAATTTGGCTTAGGAATGTTAATAGGACGGGACGGAGAGGGTATCTCAATCACTCGTTTAAATGTGAGGGTAAGATAGGAAATCTCTATCGAAATTTTGGATTTTTTTGTTCAGTATAGAATTCCTACTAATGAGAAAACTTAATATCAATTATATATTAAATAATCAAAATCAACGTAAAATTTTAATTATATATAATTATATTCAAATTTTAATTATAGTAAACTTTAAAATTTAAATGCCATAAAATGCAAATAGCTCGACTAAAATGAAAAAAGAAGAATATAGATTGCTTGCTATTCTAGCAAAATAGAGGTATTTTTAGAAAAAATTATTACAATTATCTTGCATCTCATTAATATGGATTAATACACCATTATCTCCAATTACAATAAATAATATATATCTCCATTCATAAATGCTCTTCATCAAGGTCATTTTTTTCCTCTATATTTCATCTTTTTCTTTTTTGGCTAAGAAACATTACACGTAGGTTTTAATCTGGAGAGAAACAGTCTTTTCCAGCTGGAATGTATTGATTACAATGCAAGAAAATAATTTCAATTAAAATACAGAAGAACACTTGCAAAAATATTATTTCATGAAACAAACTCTAGTGTAGAAACAAAATCCACATTAGTATAATCAAGTAAATTTGCAATTAAAATGAATTGATAGTGATGAGACCTCATTAGTTCAAATTCTGGGCTGCATTCTTCCAGTGCAATACTGAAGCTTTGTGCTTGCACCTCTCCTTGAATTGCGATTTTGCACTGTTCTCGTATAGCCCTAACTTATCACAACTTTCAGTATATTTCTTCTTTTCAGCTTCGAGAGTATCAATATCAGAGCGTAGGCTTGAGATCTTCTGGTCAATTATACCTACCTCAATCATATTCTTTCTTGCAATGGATCCACTTATTTCAAGACCAAAGTATGCAAGCATAGATTCTTCAAGTAAAGGCACGACAAAGCCAATTTCGAAACCTCTGGTCCTGACAAATTTCAGCTTGTGATACCAATCTGCAAGCATCATTCTAGTAATGTCCCTTACTCGAGTCACAAGCATTACATTCACGACTTCACATAAAAAGCTCAAACATAGGCTCTTCATTTCTGCAGTTGAGTTGGACATTCGGCTTAAATCTTCATATCTATCAAGCAAGCTACTTAAAAGACCACCCATCTCCTTTGGCACCATGTAACCTTTAACATTGACCACCTTCGATGCCATGAAACTGGATTGTAATTTCCATTTTTTAGAACTATAATGAAGCCTATAAATGAAGTCAACAAATTTATCATCTATATGCTGAAATGGTTTTTGACTGTTATACTCATCACCAGCTTCATCCATAAGTTTATCTTGACCGTCATAGTAGGAGGATACATCCCAATAGAAATCGCGATTCCAAACTTTTAATTCATCAGGATTTAATTTTTTTATTATGTCTTTCAAGGACATGTCCCCCTCATCTTTTGTCCCTGCAGTTGCAATATTGTATTGTTCTTCGATTGGATCCTCTCCCTCCTTTTGTTCAATTTCTATGGCCAAATTACTTTTCCTGATAGTTCTCAGATCCACATATTTTAGGTCTCCCCTCATTGCATTTACAATCTGATGACAAATTAATTAATTAAGAAAATGGAAAGATGATAGGGAATGGGATATTATCAATGATATTTATAACATATGTATGCAATCAACTACTTATGTTAGAGATGACAGATTAAATACAAGAAAAATTAAAACATGAGATTAATCTCTTTATAAGAGAAATGTAATAACACATTGTTACTAGTTGATCCATAATTAGACAAATTTACCAACTTACCTCTGGAAGAACACACCGGACATGAGCAACATAGTTGCACATTGCACAATGATAAACACCAACTGCATGGTCTCTTTTGGTTTCGCAGGCATCACAATAATATTCATCATCATCATCATCATCTGAATCATCTTTGGTGTCAAATGAATCAACAAGATGTAGAGAGTGAAAGTGGTATTTACTCTTCAAGGTGCAAGGCAATGGACCGCAAAGCAAATGGATGTTGAAATTACATTTCAAACAGCAAAGCCAATAAGACTTCGTGTCCTCAACGTCGTCAGATATGTTGCTCTCTTTGCAATATGTATAATATGCACTGCAATGTAAGTCATCATCTATTCCATCGACCAAAGTAAGTGGGTGACTATGACCACGATATTTTATGGTTTGCCAAGAGAACTTGCATTTCAAGCACCAGGACAACTTACATTGCTCACAGTAGAAGCAGAAGCCATCCTCATTGCCACAAATGGCACAAACTATGTTTACATGATCAACGCGAATGGTAAGAGGGTGGCTCCGATGAATGGGGTGCTTCTTAATCTCTTGTGGCAACTCTGCACAAGACTTGTGGAGGAAATACTTACATCTCTGGCAAGCATATGCCATGCCAAGACCATGCGACTGACAGGCAAAGCACTCAAATTTACTGATCTTTTCCACAAGAATCATGGGATGCTGGTGGCTGAAATGATGAATGTGTTGCAGTCCTTTGTTTATTGTTATAGGACCCATTAGAGCGCAGTCAACATCCATACAAAAGCCACAGTCCTTGCATTGGTAGCAAACATAATTGCTTATTTTTCTGTGACAGGAACCACACCAATGTCTACTGAGATAAAATCTAGACAAGAGGAGAGGCTGATGAGGATGGAAGGGGTGTTTGATTGTTTTTGGCAACTTAGACCATGACTCATGAAGGAACAAGTAGAAGGATGATATAGGATTCTTCATTAGTGTGCAGTCAACATCCATGCAAAACCCACAGTCCTTACATTGGTAGCAGACATAATTGCTTATTGTTCTTTGACAAAGACCACACCATCGTCTACTGAGATAAAATTTAGATAGTAGAAGAGTCTGGTGAGGATGGAAGGGGTGTTCGATTGTTTTTGGCAACTTAGACCATGACTCCTGAAGGAACAAGTAGAAAGATGTTATAGGATTCTTCATTAGTGCGCAGTCAACATCCATGTAAAACCCACAGTCCTTACATTGGTAGCAGACATAATTGCTTATTGTTCTTTGACAAAGACCACACCATCGTCTACTGAGATAAAATCTAGATAGTAGAAGAGTCTGGTGAGGATGGAAGGGGTGTTCGATTGTTTTTGGCAACTTAGACCATGACTCCTGAAGGAACAAGTAGAAGGATGTTATAGGATTCTTCATTAGTGCGCAGTCAACATCCATGCAAAACCCACAGCCCTTACATTGGTAGCAGACATAATTGCTTATTGTTCTTTGACAAAGACCACACCATCGTCTACTGAGATAAAATCTAGATAGTAGAAGAGTCTGGTGAGGATGGAAGGGGTGTTCGATTGTTTTTGGCAACTTAGCCCATGATTCTTCAAGGACCAATTGGCAGGTTTGAACATCATACATTGGAGCTAGCTCCGATTTTAGCCAGCCAAACAAAGGATCCAAGAATTCTGTTTAGGATTGCACCCCGTAGACTTCAGATAATTAGTACCAAACATAGAAAAAGAGCATAAATGATTTGACAAGTGGGAGAGGGCAGCTTGTTCGAAACACTTGATTAGTAATTACGAATTTTAATATAGCAATTAAACGAATCACAGATCAAATTATCTTATATCCCAAATTTCAAAAACAATCTTCACTTACCAAAAAAAAAAAAATCAAAACCCCTCTAAAATTATATTCCGACCTAGAGCAAAAATAATACCATAAGAATTAAACATAAACGGAACGAGAGAGCGCGAAAATACCAATTAACCATTTAAATAGTGCATATTGTTAAATCTGCAAACAAAGATTAATTTCGAACATAAAAGAAACAAGCAAGATATTTAGACTGTAGATGGATGGAACAGAGGTGTATGTATGTAAGAAGTTTCCCAAACTCAAAAGCCAAAATAAATTCGGTAAGATACTTTGAGCTTGTTCATAAATTAATATTTTCTGCATTCTCACCTTATAAATTAGGAAACCACGGAGCCCCAAGGGAAATACCAAGAGAGTAGTGTTAACTGAGAAAATTGTCGTCAAAAACCCAAACCAAATAACACAACTGAATCTAACATAAAATTTTATTAATTTATAAAAAAATATATATGTATTATATTTTTAAATATGTAATTTAAAAAAAATAATTAAATATAATTACTGTTTCCTCCTCCTAATTCATGCTTCCAAATCAAATAGTAAAATAGTTTCTTGACGGATAAATTATTTTTTAATGTTTCAAAATTGTGATTGAAAATGGGAGTAAAATAAACTTTTATTAATCCTTAATATTATAACACTTAAGCTGTCCATTTAGATGACCGAAGTGATCTATTAGAATGATAAGGGACGGAGTTAATCCATTATCCAAAAGAAATACATTGTTTCTGCCCTTCAACCTAAAATTAATTACAATTCACAGTAAAGAAATATTTTTAATTAAAATTAATTATTAATTATTGAAATATATTAAAAAAATTTAACTTTATAAATAAATAAATAACTTATATTTTTTCATAATATTATAACACAAGCAACTTCCACCAATAAATAACTTATATGTGTGTTAGACTGAACATTTTTACTGTGATTTTGACTTGATTACGGCTCAAGGTCTGAGAAATTTTAATTTTTAAAATTTTATTTGTATTTTTATAATTTTAGGTATTATTTTTTACAATTTCACTATTTTTTTTATTTAACACAATTAAAAAGAAACTTTTATTAATGTTAAGATCAAAATAGAAGAATATAGTCGGTACGAATTGTCTAACTCTTATTTTATTTTCTCCTCTCTGAATTTCTACTACCATTTTCAATCTTTTTTTGTTTGTTATACAAAAAATTTATAATTTTAATCAAATTTATTCTGAAAAACTAAAGAGAAGTTTAAATAAGATATGATAGATGAAGATATAATGTACATTTATTTTTTATTAAAATTATATAATCTTGTTTATATTTTATTTATGGATTTTTTCTTATATAAAATTCACCTCACAATTAATGATATTAATTAAACTTATAATAAACTAATAAATATAAATATATAAATGTACTAATAAAATTAAAGTATTAAATATTACTTAATATTATATTATAAAAATATTTAATATGTATAGGTATAGAATTATAAATTTTACTAATTTTAAAAAATAATAAATATTATATCATGTAAATACTCTCTCTGCATATAACCCGTTGTACAAGGATTGACAAGGCCCAAAATTCAGACATGTGCCAGTTTGTTAGGCCCGTTAGTAAATAAACCCTTAAAGCTCACTTCAAGATATACATTGTTGGTTGGAAAAATTCCAAACAAACTTGTCTTAGTATCTTATTATGATGGTATACATATGTTTTTATTTATAGTTTTTTAAATTTAGGATATAAATAATTTAGTTATTTAATATAGTTTTATTTTAATAAAAAAAATATATTCATTTATAATATAAAATATATATTTTAAAAAAATTAAGAATAAAACTTTATATATAAATAAATTATATCAAGTAATTAAATCATTTTTAATATTATCAATAAGTTCTTTATATATATATATATAAAAAGTGCCCTTCACTATTCGTCTACTATGTAGATTCTTAGAGAAAATTATTCACTTCATATGGGCTAGCGAATCTTCATGACTAGTTTCTTACGAATCACTATTAAATGAATATTTAACATATTGCAATTCTAGATTATTATTATTATTTTTTAACTTAAAAATATTTTTTTTGACATTATAGAATTATTTAGTATTAAATTAAAAATCAAAATTGATTGTTTGGTCAAAATTTGATTTTTATTTTTTTCTAAGAATTCTTTTATTGGTCGTGTTAGCAGCCAATTATGAATAGAGATTGGCAGCGACTATGTCAAAGACTCAAAGTTTCCATCGACCAAAAAATTAAACAAGTAAATAAATAAATAAAATAAAAGTTCCATTGAATCTGAAGAATGTTTTGAAACCCAAGTTAAAATTGTGTATTTATTAAGGATAAAATAAAAATAGTAATAAAATTACAAGTTTTACATTCTAGAATAAAAATAATGATAGCCGTTTCGGGTTAAGAAGATGCGAAAGCGTCTCTCTATATACGAACGGTGCGTTCCGAGGTGTGAAGTGGGAGAGAGGAGATTTCATAATTAGGGTTTTGAATAAGACGATCTTTTCATTTTTTTTTCTTTTTTTCAATATGAAAAAAAAGTAATAAGAATGAAAGGTGTTAAGCTTTTTATCATCCTGACGTCGAGTTATTTTTCCGCAGGACCTTCCCTACAGTATCGTCACCGCAGTAGAGTTTAACCACCAAGTTCGGGATGGATTGGTATGGTTCCTCTACGCCTCATATCAACCTATTTATTGTTATTTTTTTCAAATGATGTGATATTTTTTATTGTTGAAAATAATAGATATATATTTTTTATAATAATAAAAATAATAATACTTCAGACTACCGGTTCACCCCAATAATTTCATAGCCAAACCTGCCCTAATTATAAATGATATGGAATTTGATAATCCATTTATTTAATGGATTATATTTTATGCTGTTAAAAAAGGAGAAAGAGACAAAGTTAATTGAGGTAGGGGAGAGAAAATAAATAAAACTTAAAAATATGAGTAAATTATAAATATTTAAATCTATCTATTTTTTATATATACTTGTTAAAGTTTAATGAATTTAGATATTCATAATTCTTAAAAATTTTAAAATAATATTATATTTAATTAATATATTAACTCTAATATCATCAGGTAGTAGGGAATTTATGATTAGTGTTGAAGAGGGACACCAAAAATAGTAAAATAATAATAATATTTATTTTTTAATTATTAATTACTTGTGTTGAATAAAATATTGGTAGTATCTCGTTTAGAGCTAACCCAAGCAATTACAAGAACCCACGACTCATTATAATGTTATTATATGTTATGTAATAATATATTTAAATTTTAAATAAATTATATTTAATAATTCAAAATACAATATTAGAATAAAAATATAAGCATACTTATTCATTTTCATTCGTATTATTATAATTATTATTTTATTTTAAAAATATTACTATAATAATTCATGTTAATATTTTTTAATAAATTATGATAAAAAAATCTCTATTAAATTAATTTATGATAAAATTTATTTTATACACGTTATAAAGTTTTTTTTAGCAACTCAAATTTTCTTATTATTTCACGTACTTAAATTTAAATTATTAATGCTTTTAAACATAAATTAAATGATATTTTTAATGAACTGATAATTTTTATAAAATTAATTATTAAGAGTTATTAGTTACTGTTACCAAAATTAAAACTTGATTAATTTGAAGTTATCGAACACAACCTGTCTAGTATAGAAATTGGTTTCCATGAGATCTATTTGTTTGGTTCCTGAGAAAGGTACGCATAGTCCAGAACGTTAATTCCAGAGAATCTTTATCTCACGCTACAAAGTTAGGTTGATTTCGTAATATATTGACTTTCCCTAAGATAATCGCCCGTCGGGTGGGATTATAGGGGTGAAAGATTAGGTGCAATTAGAGAGAGAGAGAGAGAGAGAGAATATGGATCTGATTTGAATAGAACCAGAGAGGTGTTGATGAGGAGGTGAGGAGATGAGTGTGAGCCATGCGTCGGTTCACCCAGTTGACCAAGGTCCAACCACTGAAGCAGAAGGAGAAAACCCACCAGCGCCCAGAGTGAGCATGAGGGACATTCAGGGCATGCCCGGCACTGCTGGTGGGCTTGCCTTACGTATTTCTCAATTTGTGTTTGCAACTGCTGCTCTTGTTGTCATGACCACCACCAGTGACTTCCCTTCTGTTACTGCCTTTTGGTAAGAGACTTCAAAGCTCATTACCATTTTGTTTTTGTTTCTATTTTAATTATTTCTTTATTTGGTATGTTCTTCTTTTTAAGAGAATCTCCATAATTTATGTGAACTCAACTTTTTTTTGGGTCAGTGTTTTCTTGTAATCTGAAAAATGTGATTATGTGAATGGATAAAATACAGTGCTAGTTTGTACAAGAGATTCATCTTTAATGGACGGTGCTTTTTATGAGAGTTTTTACGTTTTGTAGTCAATAACGTGCGTGATTAACATTAGTTGTTCTTATACTATACATAGAGTCTCATTCTCATGTTATGGCTATGGGAGCAATTAATAGAGGTAAAAGAAAAATGGAGGCTCAGGCCTGACTACTTCTGAGAACAAATTTGTACACTAGGACAATACATGCTTCTTATATGATGAATCTATGTTTATGAAAATGGAAGTGTTTGGTTTAACAAATTTTTAATTGTGGATCATGAATATAACGACGACTATGTCATGCATATGGAAGAATTGTTTTTGTGCATCAAAGATTCACCTTAATATGCATCTAGAGAAATCATTCCGGTGCATGAAATTATCAAACACAAAAACCAACCTAAACAGAAAGGTAAGAGCAGCAGCAAACCAATTTAAAGAACCACAGAACTACATATACTATGAAGCATAGACTAGCATTTTATCTCTTCGGAAGCAAACCAACCCAACACCAGAGTTTTCCGGTGTATCGTGTGAGGACAAAGGTATAAAGCTCCTTGGAGAAGATAACCAACCAAAACAGAACTGAAACAAGATACTGCTAAATCTATACTACTCTAATTAACCTTAGCACAAGCCAATCCTGTCTTGAGGTTAGAGCAGCCAAAGAAGCCTCCAAATTATGATCTTCATCTACAGCAACCTCCATAGCCGTCACATAGGCACCAGTTAGGAAGGTAGCAGCAGATCATGACCACAATTTTCTGCTTCAAACCCATAATTGTCAAATTAAACCAATTAAACAGGTCCAGCATACAAATGATCTCCAGTGTAAACAGAATAGCAAAGACAAACTAGAAAACATAAACAATATAACATCACCAATGTTCGAAACTCTAGTCAGAATAGAAACTTGACACTACATCTTCTATGGCCTCCATATCAAAATGATCAAATAGAGAACACTTATAACATGGGTGTACTAGATCAAGTCTAGAGAAGTAGATATAGTCATGTAGACAAGGGCGACCATCACAAGACTAGAAATGCAAGTCCAGAGAGAAGTAACCTCTAGGAGAAATAATGACGAAGAAACTGAACAAGCCGATGGGAAGTTATTGATGCCACAAATCCAAAGCTAGACAGATGTTTGTGGTGAGCAGATGAGGAAGGTGAGAAATCTGAATGGCAGAGGTAGATTCAAGGGAGACTAAATTCATTACGAAATAGATCGGATGAAAAAACCAGCCAACCTTCTAAGCCCTAAGTCAATAGCACCAACTTCCTTGATCTGTGATTGAACCAAAACCAAATCAAAAACCATGAATTATGTTGATATTAGCAGGAGAGAGAGTAACATAGGAAGCGAGAAAACATAGATATTGAAGGAGAGTTCAATCATGTAATAGTTCCTTGTACTCTGATATTTGCTTGTAATTATTTAGACATTCTTGGTATGTAATAACACCCTGAAATGGGAACTATCTCAAACTGTGGTAACCCACTGTGTGTTTGAGTGGTCAAACCATTGATTATACCATTCTTGGCATGGGACTTTTACATGTTTTTATCGTCTGGAACTTTTATTCAAGTAAAAATTGACAATTGTGCAAAAATTTAGATTTGAGTTTGGTAGTGCTTTCTATGTTATGCTCAAAAAGTCTGTATTTTCCTGTTAAATAACCTGCCTTAAATTTGTACTCCTTTTTATTATGTAATACAGTTTTGCAACACAAGGTTCTCTGACATTTTCTATATCAGCTATCTTGTTTCAGCTGCTGGTTTGCATTGTTTGTGGAGCCTTTCACTTGCCATTCTTGATGTTTATGCACTTTCCGTCAAGCGCTCTTTACGGAATTATCGAGTTGTGAGCTTGTTCACAGTTGGTGATGGGGTAAGTTTATAGCAGCACCTAGGAATAATCTCAGCACACATCAAGTATCTCTGTGAATTACTTCTATGGTTGGTTTTAGTAATCCCACCGGCCCTTACACCTTTCTCAAGACTAGGAATGGCAATGGGGCAATTCGGGTCATATCTGACTCGACCTGGACTGATTGACCAGCGGGGCAAACAAACCGAACCGTTTTCCGGGTAATTCGGGTCGGGTCTGTTATTATCCATGGGTCCAAGCCTCGATCTGTTAAACCTTCCCCCCCTCCTCCTCCTCCTCTCCTTCCTTCCTTCCTATTTATATTGTTTTCTTTGTCAATCTAGGAGGGCATAATGTATCAATTTGGCCCTTAGAATGTAGGAATTTGCTTTTTCTGTGTTTATAGATATTCAAAAGAGGTGAAAAGAACTAAAACAGGTGCACTTTCTTCTCTGATATTTCAAAATAGCAATACTAGGAGATAATAGGAATGAAGGAACAGAATATACCAGGAGCAGCAGCTGGAGTGATAGACACAGCAAAACCCGTAATAAACTAATCGTCCGTATTCATTTTTAAAATCAGATTTTGCAAAAAAAATAAAATTAAACCAAGTCTTTTTAAGAATGTCAAAACAAAGTGAGACTGAACATTAAAAGACTAAACAAACCAGGGCAGCGACAGAGAGGGAGGCAGGAAACGAATGAAGATGTTGCTACGGAAATGGCTGAGCAGCTGGCTACTGGCGACGAAAATGGCTGAGTAGCTGGCAGTGGTGGAGCTTGTGCCGTCATGGTCCCATGGAGATATGGAGATAGTAGAACTGTAGAAGTGGTGTTTTGGGTTAAAGTTAGAAAGGATTTAACCTAATGGGGGGGAGGGAGGGGGGGACCGAATGGTACCCGACCATATCCGTTTGTAACCCAAATTGTGTCACCTGAAATGGATCACTCCACGAACCAAAACTGACCCATATTGATCCGCCCGAATCTGTTTCAAACGGGTCAGGTACCCACGGGACCCTGATCCGTCGGGTAAAACTGCCATCCCTACTTAAGACCATTAACAATCTCTCTTAAGTGTCACCTGCATTATAGACCAAGTTCACACGATTGTTTCCAAGATGTAGCATAAAAGTAGTACCAATATATTTGCTGAGTTTCCTGACCCTGAATTTAAAAATAATTAATCAGATACATAAACACAGCTCTTTGATTTTGCATGTCATGTTTCTTTTCATTTCATCTGATCCTTTCAAAATGAAGCCGTCATGATGCTATTCCTCTATTCATCAGGTTTTTTAGTTTATTTTTAACATTTGGTTGTCAAGAACCAAAGTCTAGAACAAAATTGAAATTGAGAGATTGGAACCTTGGTTGAATGAGTTTCCAATCTCTACATTTCAAGAAGATGCTTTACAGAATAAGTTTGTTCTCTTTTGCTGCAGATAACATCCACTCTTACATTTGCTGCTGCTTGTGCTTCTGCTGGAATTACAGTTCTAATTGACAATGATCTGGATAGCTGTGCCCACAACCACTGTGCACAATTTGAAACTGCCACAGGCATGGCATTCATGGCCTGGTTTACTTTGTTGCCCTGTTTCATTTTGAACTTCTGGTCACTAGCATCCCGATGAATTTACAATAAATAAAAGGTGATTAAAATATATCATGGTGCCTTTATCTTTTTGTATATTTCTTGATTGTTGTTTGCTGAAACATCCTCGATGAGAGTCGTACTCCATTTTCGTATATAGTTCGTTTATCTTTTCTGTGAATGTAAAGATTTTTGTTCTGGACATGGGTAGGTAACATCCTTCTTGAATTTGGTGATTGCATTGATTGTATTATTTTGGCTTACCATGGAACCATGTATACACACATTGTCAATTATATTTTAAGATACAAGCAACTAGTGTGATTGACGAAGTGTTATTTATTATTCCTGAAGAATACACTTTATCAATTAAATTGCTTTTTTTTTTCTCTACTCTTATTATGTATTCGTTTTTTTACGAAAAAAATTACACTAATTTTAAATTTTATTAATATAAAGTATCATGTCATCCATAAACTAAGACTAATAAATAATTTATCATGTGCTTTACGGTGTTTATTTGTCATAATAGTTTCCCTACTTTTAGCTTAATTTATTTGGGTGATTTACAATGATCGTATTGCTAATTCTAACGTTAATGACTTATAAACCGAAAGGTAATAATAAACCTAACCCTCTGGGAAACTGATACTTGGTCATCAATTAAATTGTTCATAAGTAATGGTTTCCAACCACAATAGAGTTTACAGTTTTTCAATTTTTTTCCTGAATTTTTAATTTGTATTGCTAATTCTAACTTTAATGATTTAAAAAGTCAATTTTGCTGAGGCGACATCAAAATTCAAATTGATCATGTGTTGGACAAAAGAAAATTTTAAATAAATTAATGCAATGCAAGCATAAAATAGGACGTTACAAAATTTCAATTTCAATTTCCAACATTTCTCTCATTTCCAAACATTATTTATAGCCATTTTATCATGTGAATCTCAAAGGTGGAAAGAAGATTTTACAAGCCTAAATAAGGATAGTTTCACAAAAAAGACCAGTTTATGAAAGAAAATGCGAGAGAATGAACAGTGCTCTCTTCAGGTGTAAGCACTTTCCAAGCAACAGCTTGTTCGTATGAGACCGAACGTCCCATTGTTGACATGCAGATTCCGGCGGGCAAGTACACAAATCCCTGAAAATGCACAACAGAAAAATTCAATGGTTCCAACTAAGTTCTAAACTTCAAATAATACAAGCAGCTAAATTAAACCAGTAAAAGATACATTACTACTTCCTAAGCTACAAAAAAGATAGTTTTAACTTTCATTTTATTTTTTATTTTTTTGCCTTCCCTAATCAATTTGACACTTTACATTTTTATTTTTATATCAATAAAATATTTTTAGTTAATATTATTAATGAAATAATTGACTTCTAACAATTAAATTGAAAAGAGTTGAAAAAATTTATCAAACTGGACAAAAAATGATTGATCTCACGTAATAATCTTATAATTTATTCTGTTTAAATTTAATTTAAGTGTCAATTTAAAATAATAAACTACGAGTAAATCAAAACGTTCAGTATAAAATAATACGGTTGCCCAAAAAGAAATTATGAAATAATGAGTGATTTGCTAAGGGAAGACAAAATGAATTAGAGGAGAAACACAGAATCTTGATGAACTTTTTTACCTGCTGCATCAATTTTGCAAAATCTGCACACAGTGTCTTTCGCCCGGACTCGTCAAATATCCTATCCAATGTGATATCTTGCAAAGACACTAATGTAGTTTCCAGCATATCAAGACCCACCTGGTTTGCGAAGATGAAAACCGGCAGTGACTGACAAAACAAATGTATGTGTTAACAAAGTAATTCCATAGTCTTGGTGTTTACTTAAAGTGGCGAATTTATTTTAACATTATGGTGTAACAAATTATACCTTCAACGAACAACACAATATGGCATCCTGATGGTGCCATAGATTTTTCAACAATGAATCAGCACCTAATGAATCAGATCTCAGCAATTCTGCACCAATATAGCAACTGTTGAAAGAAAAAAGAAACAACGAATCATATCACTGGTTCGAGAAAAAAAACAAAATTTACCAAGCGGATCAATGTCCTATTTGAACTTGATTTGGTGAAAACTTTGCATGCACCTTCATGTCAACAAAATAATAGCAAGCAGATTTGATGAGACATGTCATCCAAAAATTAAATAAAAGAAACTTACCTATAGCTCTGACAGATCCACTGTGCTAGTGTAAGAGCTTCTGGAGAGCCTTGAGAAAGCTTTGGTCCAACAGTTGGGCTCAGCCCAGATGGAGATATGGCCAATGCAACTCTCTGCACAGAGGAGATGACACTGCGGACGTACTGTTGTGCCATGGATGCAACATTATCCTGTAGGCTGCTCTCAAACGGAAGCTGGAAGGCAATAGTCAACACCGATCGAGCATTGTGAGATGTCAAAGCCTCTGCTGAATTCGTTGATGAGCCCACTTCAAGACTTGAAGTCAGATCCAATGTCCGATGTCCAGCTAATGCATCCTTTGTATCAGACTGTATTAAAGAATAAAGAAATAAATAAATTTGCAAACATGAAAGCTACCCTTCTCTTAGATATTTAATATAAATCTTTCCTGCCAACAACACAAAAAGAAAGGCAAGCACTCAAAAACTCAACTGCTTTTGAATCCAGTGGGATGATCCGAAAACCAGAAGGTAACAATGGAGTATCATCAGGAAACATCTCATCAATTGGAGCAAATACGAGTTCAAAACAGGCTCCAACAGCATTCTCATCTACTCCGCTACATATCTGCCACGTGTCGAAGTCCAAACAAATTGGAAAAAAACACTAGCCAGTTAGCATGACAGGATACGTGTGTGTGTGAGAGAGAGAGAGAGCTAGAGCAAGAGAGAGAATTTTAAATAGAACCAGAATTAATCAAAAATCATATTTCTACTACTTTCAGTACCATGGGGAAATAGATACATAAAAAATAAAAAAAGATCGAACCAGGCAAACAAAGCAGCACCTGCAATAGATGAACATCCCTTGATAGAAAAGCATCTTCTTGAGCTAGAGAATGCCCCTCGAGTCGAACAACCTCCAGCAACTAAAACAAAAATAAGAAGTTATGAACTTAGTGGAATCATATCAATCGAAAACAATAGGAAATTAATGATAGTGAAGTGCATCCTTGAAAAAACCAAGTAATTTTCCAAATGACTCATAGCTGTCATTTGTCGAACCAAAAATAGAATAGAACAAATTTACTATCACAAAAACATACATCTTCATGTTCAATGGTATGGCCCAGGGGCATGATGATTTGGCTTCCAGTGAATCTCGTTGGTCTCATTCCTGGATAAGCATATGAACCAGCTTTTAGTGCTGCAGCAGAATAGGCATCTACATTAAAGTCAGCCCACTCTGATCGATGCTCCCTCAAGAAGCGAACCAGAACTGCAGGAGGCACGTTCTGCAAGTAAACGAAAAAAAAAAACAAAACTTAGTCAGTGTAGTTAGAAATTAATATAAAAAAAGCCCTTTATCTTCTCTACATGATTTCAGAATTTCAACTAAAGGGAAGATGACAGATCATCAACATAACCATTGCTATTGAAATTAACCAATTAAAGCAGTTTCTGAAACATACTTGAAGCAACATGGATGCCTTTGCGCAAAGAACCCCTCCAAGGAATGTAAGGGTGTTTGCAGAATCGGTAGCACTACTCAAGTTCTTGGCTGAATTGACAGCAATCGTAACATCCTCAGCAGCATCACAGTTGAGTAATGACCAACCATCATCATTAAATCCATTGACAGCGTCATTAAAGCCTCTTGAAGATGACAAAGTTAACAAACAAAGTTATAAAAAGATCACATTAAAAAAAAAACACTAAAAGGTTAACATATTCAAATATATAACTACCTTATCAATCTTTGACTAAAAGTTCGTAGAACAGCTGGCTGCCTGCCCAAACCATAAACTACCTCACCACTAGTCTCCTGTGCTATTTGCCTGACATAGCGCAATGCCTTCAACCAGAAGCAACTTAGTCATATTTTACTTGAACAGTAACACCATGCTCATTTTAATTAGTTAACAGGTAGCTTATAATACACTTCGTTCAAATAGAAATAACATCAAGTGTTGCATGTAAGGTAAGAGGAGAACAAATCAATACTCTTTTTTCTCTATTTTTTAATCAGAGTTTTGAAGTAATAAAACTAAGAACAATAAAATGCTGAAATGAATATCAAGACACATCGGTATTGTACACCACCAGTCAACATAGATTGATGGGATTGGTATATAAAAAAATTCATGCCATCAGATCAAATTGTGTTGTACAATGATCATTTGAGCTTACAGGTGATGTTACCACTGTAGATATCAAAATCACATCACAGCAACTAGTTATACAAACTAAACCTCAATTGTAAATCTTATCTAAGGTTACATTCCTGTAATGGCAAACAGACATTGCCAAGTAAATAAGTAATGTAAAACATTAACCAGACTTCATAAGAAAGAGTACATAATATGATATGTTAAATAACAATAAAACTTTGTAAAGAACATGATATGTTTCGACACTAAAACTTTGTAAAGAAAGTATCACAACAAAAATTATTGCATTGCAAACAAGTCACAATTTACTTACTGCTATAGTCATTTTCTGGGCAACAACTTTAGATGATTCATACAGTGGTCGGAGTACCTCTGGCACACTCCATGCCTGAAGTACAATGGAAAGGGTTATAACTCTTCCTATTGAATAAAGCATTTAAGAAGTAATCCATAGATTCACAAACCTCAAGATTCAGATGGTCAACAATATGCATGATTGATCCCCCACCCTCACATGGTCTAATCAAATATCCACTAGGAAGCATTTCTGCACGAACAAATTGAGAAGAAGCGGCTGCATTAGGGCCAGCACCAGAACCAGATAGTGACCTCTCGCATATCTGCATAGGATAGGAGAACAGAAACAATCCAGTTATATCACATTATGTCTACAACCTAAACAGACTATCTCATTTGAGATTTATAATTGATTCCTAATAATGAAATGTAAGAACAGTTGATCAAATCCATTCTTACCACAAGACTGCCATTATCTAAAGTGGTAGTGTATCTTAAAGTCCAGAAATCACGTGCAGGAGCCAGCGTTGTTGGAGCATATGTCTAAATCAATATCAGTATTAGTATCGCCCTTGGATATCAAGGGTAATAAAATAAAATTGAAGAAACTAAATAATTCATACTCACCTGTGTGTAAATAAGTTCAATCATTCCTCCATTTCCAGCAGGAAACATTGTAAATACTTCAAGGCTCCGACAATCCCGGAACCAAGATGGACGATCTTTAAGGATCTCTGCAATCTGTTTAAGATCAGGCCAATGGTTACAACATAACTCAAATCTCATGAAACTCTAGGGCGAACAAAATAATAAAGTATCAACCCCAATAACAAAACACGAATCATCTTGCAGGATATATAAGACAGAATAATTACCTTTGTAGGCTCCAAACTAACTAGACCACAGGCTCGAGCTGCCACTCCACTACAACTTTGTGAAATGGAAAAGATCCCAACCGAATCCGGACCAGGCTAATATATATGATTTGAGCAGAAAAAACAACAAAAATAGCTATGACCTGTTCACAAAAAAACATGTAGCGTTTACTAAAATTAGTTCAAGTTCAAGATGCAAACCTTCATCCCAGGCATCTGGACCCAATCGACAGCAGTTCCTGTGGCCTTAGAAAGGAACTCTGCCAACATCTCCTTTGCAATGGAAAGAAGTCTGCACAAAATGTACAATAAAGTGTCAGATGAAGTTCCAAAGACTGCTAGGAGAACAAGGACACAAGGCAATTAACTAAAGATTACCCAGCAGGATTATTAGCATCTCTCAGAGAATGATGAGGAGTAGTAACCACGGAGTCACAACTTGCATCAGTAGCAGATCCCTGCAACAAACATCAGTCAAATGTCCAATTAAGAAAGAATTAAAGATAAAAGTTTAAGGCAATAACAAACCACAAAAGTGTTCCAGCATGGTAGTTGGACATACTAATTAAGTTCAGACAGAGTGGAAACCCCAAAATTCACCTATACTATTAAATCCTAAAATAGTAAACCGTGTCGCTTAGTAAATATAGTAAGAGTAAGAGATAACCAAGAGAAGATCTACCAATTTGAGCAATGGAAAAGAACAATGGTTGCATATTACATTAAAATGTTGAAAAAGGAAGACTGAATATTTTTGTTTTAAATAAATGAAAAAAAATTTACTCCTCATAGAAAGCCACAGGTCCACACAGCTAAATTATGTGCGATCTGACATAGTGCAGAATCCTTTATTAGTTGAGACAAAAAATAATAAAAGAGCAACTAAACCTGTCATTTTGTTACGTCCTTAAAACACATTCTGCTACAAGACATCATTGTTGGCCATACATTATGCAGCTTCAATCCCATATTATTTAATTGTTGGAGTTTTTCTTGAAAATCAACAATTTAGTCTTGTAATTTTATAATTTGTGCACATAAGTCCCATAATTTAAAGAAATTGGTCAATTTAGTCAAATTTTATAATATTAGTTAAAAATAAATACAATATTTTTTTAAAAAAAATTAATTAAAATAACACCCTTAAAATTTATAACAACAAAAAATAACACCTAATAATATAAAACGGAGTTCAACATTCAATATATCTAATAATCGTAATTCAACTTGAATGTAAAATTATAGGTTGAATTTTTTTTCAAATAATAAAAATATATGAACTGAACATAAGAAATTATTTGAGTGGTTAAATTTTTAAGAGATACTATTTTTATTATTTTGCCAACAATTTTTAAGGGTGATAAAAATACAAAACTGTCCTCGCATTAAATTGCATGTAATGATCATATGCTGGTTCGCCTAGACTTGCAGCAATTAGGTTAATTGGACTTAAATGAGCAATTTCTATGACTTACATAAACTAATTTAAGGGCTCAACGGGACTAACCCAACCATTTTTCATTATTTGACTCGATTCAATTATGTTTCAAAAGAAACAAGTTGACTACAACATTAATCAAACAATAACATACACTCACGTTTTGCAGTTGTTGCCGCATATACCCATTCTCACAGACCAACTGTGAGACTTGTTTCTGCAAACGATCATTCTCCTCCATCAACAATTTGTTCATTGCTGATAACTTTCTGTTCACAGTCTGGAGTCTTGAAGCTTCTTTTCTCTGCTTCTCTCGACACCTACATGCCAATAAAAAAAAAACTCCTCAATGAACCAAAAAGAGAGAAATCTTAATAGACGTTAGAATAGAGAAATTGTACGTAAAGTTATCATTCAAGTAAAAAAGAGAAAGTCCCACTTTTGGGATTGGATCAGCCATGTGAAAATAACTCTACAAATCTTTACATTGATTATCTGATTGAGAATGTCTTCGTTTATATGTAACATAGCCTCACCACCCATTGGGCATCCATAGTGGACATAACTATACAAAACTTCACATGAGATGTTAAAGCATAGCAATTACAACCACCATAAATATTAACATTTTATTCAAGTGGGTTCAGCAATCTATTACAGCCGGAGTCGGAGTAGTAGTCTTTTAAATAACCAACTCCAAAAGCAAAATCACAACTTAAGAAATAAAACACACTTCCTACAAACTAAGAAATAACAAACATGCTCTTACCTGCGATTCTGAAACCAGACCTTGATCTGCTTGGGTTCGATGCTAGAAAGAATGGGACACTCGCGGATTAGTTGCTGTCTACGAAGAGAGCTGGGTTTGGGACAATCAGCATAGACTCTTTCAAGAGCTTCAACTTGCTCGGAGGTGTACCGTACATATTTTCCGGAGTCGAGATGTTTGTTCATACTACTTCCACTACTGCTTTCTCTATATTGGGCTACCGCCATCGCCATTTTTCTCCAAACTCAAAGCCCAGAAAAGCTCGAGAAAAGTTAGAATTTAGTGAAAAAGCTGCTCAAAGAGCTAGTGGAGTAGTGGGTTTCGGTTCTCTATTCTTGTAAAGTCCGTCCTAAACCCAAACGGACGAAGCTAAGTTTGTTAACCTCTAGAAGATTCTTGGCTTTGTTAGAGTAACTACTATAGCTAGTTTTTAAGTAGAAAATCCAAAATAAGTTAAGCTATGGTGCAAAATTTACTCAAAGTTTGTATCTTTTCCAAAAATCTCTATTATTGATTGTTGAAGAAGGAAGATGAAAAACAACCAACAGAGTAGGAAATTTCCAAATTTGACAACAACCAAAAAAAAAAATCAAACCAAATCTGAAACTGTTTTCTGTTTACAATTAAAACCCAGTAACTATCCTCTTTAAGAGACTAAGAAAATGGCACAAACAGAGATGTCAAACTTGTTCTTATTTTGATCCCGATTCTTCAAGCTCTTTCAGCTAATTTTCACTGGGAAAAGATTGTACATTTTTACCAATAAAAAGCTAGCAACAGAACCCTTATTAACAGTTAGATCAAAGGCAACCCAGAAGTGTAAATAAGAAAGAAAGCTCAAAATCAGAACGAAGTAACCAAACAAGCTTCACCAAAAGAAAGAAAAATGGTGACTGTCCAAACAAAAGAGGCTCTCTCACATAGCCAATATAGCCAAAATACATACAACATTAAAGAAATGAAAGACTCCAGCAACTCAGAAGACAGAAAGAAACACTAATGACAATCATAATGGAGGGGCAGTTTTAGGCTTCTGTATTTTTCTTTTCTTTCTTTTTAAGATGGAGAAAGAGAGAGGCAAAGACAATGTTCTAAACTGAAAGAGGAAAAAATAGAAGGGACTTTATTTTCGACGCATATCAACAAACTTACCAGCCATGATTTAATTTGGAGCTGCATTTAAAATGTGGATGCGAATCGAAATATCATTATTTAATTTCATAGAAATATCAGTATTATTGTATAAAATTAAAAAAAAAAACTATTATAAAATTTTATAGAACGCCTAAAAAATTCGTTATTTATATTTATATTCATTTTCTTTTTTAATATATATTTACAATTATTTTTGTGAGATTTAAAAAAAAAATTAATATCTTTAAATAAAATAAAATATTTTTTAAAATAATAAATAATATGAGTCTATGACTTATTTATAAATTAAAAATATATGATACTAAAAAATTTAAGTTATGATTATTTTAATTAAAATTAATTTTTTAAGATAATAATAAACATTATGACTTAATAAGAAATTAAAAATTAATATTCTAACATATTTTAATTAAAATTATTTAATTATATAAATAATTTTATTTTTAATATTTTAATTAAAATTAATTATTAACAATTATAGATAAGAGATATAATAGTTTAATTATGAATTAAAAAATAAAATTTTAAAAAACTTTAAATATTATTTGATTATTCTTTCATAATTGTTTTATGACAATAAAAATTTATAAATTGCATATAATATTTTGACCTTATTCCTTTAAAATTTAATATTTTTATTTAAAATTAATTATTTTTAAAATAATAAATAATAATATATTGACTTAACTAATAATTAAAAACTATAATTATAAAACTTTATCCATATAATTATTTCAATTCAAAATTCTTCTAAACTTTAATATTTTTAATTAAATTTAATTATTTATAAAATAATAATTAATAAAATTAATTATTTAATTAAAAATAATACTATAAAAATTTACGGTTGTGATTATTTAATCATATATTTTTAATTTATTTATAAAATTAAATATTTAGAGATTATATGTAGCTATTTTGATACTCCTAACCCAAAATCAATAATTATTATATATCTAACTTATTAGAATATATGATCATGATATTTTTGTTTTCTAAAATTTTATCGTGAGATTATTTAATAATTTTTATATCAAATAATATTTAGTATGATTCACGTGTGATTTGAAACCTTTTTTATATCAAATAATATTTAATATGATTTATGTATGTGATTTGAAACCAGAGAATGAGAATTTATTTAATGTATACGAATACAAAAATATATGAAAAATATTATAGGTAGGTATAAGCACAACTTTTATTATTTAATTATTCTTTTTATTCATTTTAAAATATATAATTTTTTATACTATAAATAGTAAGAAAGTTATTAAATTTATTATAGTAAAAAAATTCACAATATTCGTAATAAATTTTAAATTTTTTTCATATATATGTTACATATTTTATATTTTTTATGAATTACATATATTTTATATGTTTATATATAAATTATTGATAAAAAATTATTTTATTTAGTTATTATGTTTAACTTTTTATAATGTTATTTTTATATCTTACAAAAATATATAACTCAAATATTCATATAAAGTAATAAAATATCAATATTAAAAATAAATTACATAATATGTTATTTGTTTATATAATTAATAATTATTTTTATAATTTATTTAAAATATTATGATACAAATGCATATCATAAATAAAAATATTTTTTTATTTAATTCACAAATTTATATTTTTACGTGTAATATTAATGACTAATTATTAAAGTTTAAAAAGAGTATTGATTAAGATTAAATATTTTGTACTACTCATACATTGTATAAAACGTACTTGATATCAAAACTTTAGTCAATAAATACGTAAAAAAAAACCAAAAGATTTCTTAAAAAAGATATGAACTTGAAAAAAGATATATAAAAGTTATATAAATAAAAATTAAAATATAAAAAAATTGATAAAATGACCCACATTTTGAGACTCGAGAGTATAAAAAGAGTATAAAATTTACACTAACTATATTAAATTTCCTTCGTTTTTAAGCTCATATGGTGAAATGGAATGAAGAAATTCTAAAAGATCTTGTATATATAAATTAACATAAAAATAATTTACTGTAAGCAGAGAGGAAAATATAAGTGACAATATCGAGAATGTTCGTGATTATTCTAAAAGAATGCAGAGAAAGATCAAAGCCAAAGGGGTTAAGGTGATCAGTACTGTACTTTAAAAAATGAGTTCCAATGCTGTTGTTACTTAATTCCAGACCAAAGTCCAGACACAACAAAGAGCTAAATTAAAAGAACCAAGAATACAAATGATAAAATTACGCACGAAAATAAAAACTATCAACAAATTATTTATAATATTATAATATTTAAAAATTTATTTACTCTTTTTAAACTAGTTGCTATGAATCTTATTAATAAGATAATATTAAAATATATTTTTAAGATAAAAGATTCCAAGTCATGCTCTTTTGATCGGCGATATTCTTATATTCCAGAGTCCGGACAATTATTAGTCCACAAAACGTTTATTTTGACCTTTAATATTTACTTATATAAAAATATTATTTACTTATATATATATATATATATATTATTTATTTATTTAAAAATAAAATTTGGGCTGTGACACTTTCATTTGCTTTTGGCATGCGGGAAAAGTGGTCTCATGTGCTTCCAAAACACTCGACACACCCATGAAAGATGAAAAATTAAAATAAAATATCTTTAAAATGTTTTTATAATATTTTATTCAATAATAATATTAAGATATAATTATTGTGACATTACAGGTAATTAATGAAATTTAATGGAGCTATTTTGGATCAGAAGCAACACAAAGTATCTTTCTAAAAAAACATGATTTCGCGCATCAGGTTGAAACTAATCTTTTGGGAACAATGATTGTGCATTTTAATTGTTAATTGGTTTTTATTTTGTAGGATTGGGAAGCTAAACAATTCATGGTTGGCAAATGATGATTTGCTCTTTTGGAATTAATATCAAGATTAATTAAAGACCATGCTACGTTTTTTTTTTTTAAATAATTATAAAGCTTCCTTGTCTCCTCCACGAAATAAAGAACACAATGGCAACCATATTGTACTTCTGCAAATTACATGCAGAATGGCTCTAAGCTTCTCTTCGTCTTCTCTAACTAATAATTTTTTATTTAAAAAAAAAACAAGAAGAAGAAGAAGAGGGAAAGAGTGAGTGGGATGCTGTTACGGATTTTGGGTGTTCGGAATAATGCTAGGAGTTTGTTTGAATTAAGCAAAATTATTAATTTACGAATCATGATTTCGAGTTTAAATTTCAAACCCTAAATTTTAAATAATAAATCTAAAAACCTTAAAATCTATTTAAAATAATAATTTTAATCCTAAATCTTAACCTACAAATATAACCCAAAATCTCAAAATTCAAAACCTAAAAACTTATTTAGAAAAATAATAATCTTAACGTACAAATATAACCCCAAATCTCAAATCTCAAATCCCAAAACTTTAAACCCTATTTAAAAGAATAATAATTTTAACACTAAACTTTAACCCATAAATATAATCCTAAACATCAAATCTCAAATCCTAAATCTTATTTAAAAAAATAATAATTTTAACCGTAAATCTTAACCCACAAATATAACCATAAGTCCTAAAACCCAAGTCCAAGGGTTCAGTGTTCCTTTCAATCGAATGAAACAATAACCTAGTCATTTTTATCTCAATACAAGTCTCACACTTATGCTTTGAATCTATTTAGAATACAGGTACGTGTTTCATGTTAATTAGTCTACACAATGTATCATAATTAACATGACCTAGTCTACCATGCCATAAGCCGGAAGACTCAAGCATATAAGTAGAAAAATTAATTTTATTAATATTCTTAGTTTTTACCATCATTACATCGAGCTTAAATAGCTTATCAAATACATACTGCTTCCCCACAAACATCCCATTTTTGGTCACAATGATCTTATCAGATTCAAACACCATCTGAAAGTCATACTTGTTTAACATTGAGCCAAAAACGAGATTTTTATGAATGTTAGGCACATAGAATACATTGTTTAATGTAAGCTCCTTACCATAGGTCATCTTCAGTTTGACCTAGCCTTGTCCTTGAATGATTGATGTGAAAAGCTTATCTTCATCTTTCACTGCTACAAAAGTAGTGAATAGCCTCTTATTTGAGCATATGTGCCTTGTTGTAGTAGTGTCAATCTATCACTCCTTTGGGTTTGATCCTACCAAATTTACCTTAGAAATAACTACGCATAAGTTAATGTCAGAGATATCATGAGTGATGTCATCAACCATGTCTGCCTCACTATTTATGTTTCTTTTTGGAAACCTGCAGTCTAGGGCTTTATACCCTGTCCTCTGATCGTTAAAGCAAATCCTTTTGAAGGTCGACTTCTTAAAATTTGTTTCTTTAGGTCCTAATTTAGATCCTTTACCCAACTTGTCCTTACACTTATTCTTATTTTGTTTGGCACTTTGACTATGTTCTATCACATTAGTTTTGGATGTTGATGGGATATAACCTCTTTTAGAAGAAGTCTTGTTGTCTTCTTCTACTTTAAATCTTATCAATAAGTCTTTTAAAAACACTTTCTTTCGCTTGTGCTTAAGGTAGGCCTTAAACGCTATCCATAAAGGGGGAAACTTTTCAATAATAACTGCAACTTGGAAGGTTTCACTAAATATCATCCGTTTATCATACATCTCTGTTATGATATATTGGATTTCACGTGTTTGATTGCATATCAATTTAGAGTCCACCATCTTATAATCAAAAAAACGACCAACAAAAAATGTATTAACATCAACATTTTTAGTTTCATACTTTCAATCTAATTATTACCACAAGTTTTTGATCGGCTTTTTTTTATTGTACTTATTGTACAGAGATATCAAAATAGATTAAAATGTAATATAAATGATTAAAATAGATTAAAATATAATATAAATAGGATAAAAAAATTAAAAATATTATGTAAAATAATCAATAGTTTGAGAGAGATATTAAATCATAAAAAGATATTCTACATTAACTAAAATTATTATTATAAGATTTATAAATAATATAAAACTTATATTTTAAAATTAAATGAATTATATTATTTTACGTAATATAAATTTAAATATATAATAATTTTCAAACGCTAAAACCTACTCTTTTTTGTTACAAAAGAAATAATGAAAATTTAAAAAATATTTAAAATTTATAATAATAAAAATAAAAATAAAATATAATCTAAATAATATTAAAGTTTATATTTAATATAAAATAATTTATTAATTTTTTTTTAATAATAAAAATCTCATAATAATCTAACACTTATCGAGCTTTAATCTTTCCTTGAGTGTAGATGCCGATCTTTCATTTAACAATTTTTATGTCAGTTTTCTGTACCAGTCAGAAAATTTCTTACAAGATATAATTTTGATATCACTTACAAGTTGGGATTAATTTAATTTAATTTAATTTAATTTTCTTGAAACGTTGGACACTTTTGTTGTATCATATTTATACTTCACTGTACAGCATTGACAGTGACTTGCAATATAAAAAGAAAACAATAATAAATAAAAATATGACAGCGACTAGTTGAAGCAAGCCATACACATACACTTTAAGCTTTTTATTAGCAAAGATAATGTTCATATTCGTCATAGAGAGGAAGTCACATTGTTTTGTTTCCTTCCGCATAAAAAGATAAAAAAAAAAAAAATCCCTCATAAATACAAATTATAACACTCATGCTAAAAACATAACTATTTCTGTCAAAATTTGACCACCCAAGTAATAATTTGGCCCATTGACTCACAAAATTGAATAAGGAATTGGAATGTGAATGTTACAGTAAAAAAAATGGTAAATTTTACTTTTCAAAAGAATTTCTACTAATTTACTTTTATATCAGTTAATTATATTGAGATAAGACTTGAATAAAATAATATATATATAAATATAAATAAAAGATACTTAAAAATATGTAAGAAAAAAATATTACTCTTTTCTCCCCAGTTAAAAAAATATATTAAGAAAAATTTAAATATTTTCATAAATTTTAAAAAAATCAATTTAATTTTCAAGAAGTAAGTTGGCTGATTTGGTATGATGAGTTTAAATTATAATTTAGTTGATAGAAAACATGTCAAATAAAGAAACAGTATAGGAGAATAATGTTTAAGAATATAAATAAATTATTACGGTAATATTTTAATGTCTGATTATTTTTATAATATGTTATATCATTTTATTTTAAATTTTTATATTTTTTAAAAATTAATTTAATTTATTATATTTTATTTGATTAAAAATATTTAATTTGGTAACTAAAGAGGTAGGAAGATGTAGATACATATAGAATTTTCCTGGAATATTTGTCTAATTTTTTTATCCATTTGTATTTTTTTTAATTAATTCTAATAATAGCTCTTCTATGTTCACAGAAGATCTAATATATAAATTAATGTCTCATTTATGGTATATTAATTTATAAAAAAAAAAAAAAAACTCAATCATGCTAACGAAAGATGCCTTAATTAAATGCAAATCTTAAAAATTATTTTATTTTTTTATTGAAAAATCAAAGTTCTAATAAAATAAGAAGTGTTATTTAACATGACGTTTTTGCACACCTCAAAGTATCACTACACTCAGTATTTGCTTTCACATTATTTATCTTTTATAGAAAAATATAAAACAAAATATTAATAATTGTAGTCATGTTGATTCACAGTTGTACACGGCTAGCTATGTCAATAGAATTTTCCACGAAATAAGTAGATGATCTGTCCAAGTCTTGCATACTTTATCTATATATCAAATTATTATATATATTAAATTATATATTACTTATTAATTAAGATATATAAAATGAATTAAATTATAATAAAAAAAATAGTTTTCTTGTGAATTGACCATGAAGCTAATGGTTAGTTGATACAGTTCATGAAGCTTTTTAAAGATCTTACAAATGGTAAAGTTTGATCAATGGAGGCCAAATGTCATATTCGAAGAATCTATGAAAATTTTGTAGTTAAAGGGCAAAACGGCCATATGCTCACTAAGGGAAAAGTGATCATTTTTACGTACAATGATTTATGATGATGAGAATTAGAGGTCCAATATCATACTTGAAACATTTAATCAATCCATACATTCTTGAGGAGAAAATGGTCTTTAACCATGAATGGTAAAAAGATCATCATCTCGCTCCCATAGACATTAAAACCATATCAGCACCTAGAACCAAATCATTTTCAAGTCCTACACAATATTTTCATTTAAATTTAAAATTTAACATGAATATCTATCTTTATTAATATTGTATCTTTTCAATCTAATATTCAATTTATATGATTTAAAATTATTTAAAAAAACCTACTAAATGGGTTACAATTCATAAAAAATTAAAGTTTTTTTTTTAATTTACACATTTATTAGACAAAAACGACCTTGCAATTTATACTATAAAATCTAAGTAGATTTATTACAATATTTTCTTATTTTTAAGATTTTTGTTATTATTTTATTAATTAAAATTAATGCTTTATATTTTTAATTATAAATATATTTTATCCATCATTATGTAATCAATTTTGATAATTTTAATAAAAAATTGAAATTTTTAAGTTTGTGTGTTCCTAACACAAACTTAGATTTATCAAAAATTAGTATCTCTTTTATTGTCCTTATACAAAGATTCATGTCATAACAAGAGCTATGAATCAAAGTTTTACTCTTTTTATACCTAATTCTTAATTCTTATATAACTAATCAAACTATTAACAAAAATATGAATTTTGAAGTTTTTTTAAAATTTAATCACCGTGTACTTGCGGTTCATTTGGTTCTTGGGTTTTAGATTTCACATCACATCACTAGTCCTAATGGACTTTGACATAGGCGATCCCATGGCTTGGGAGCTTTAAGAATTTGCAATAGAAACGTCTTCGTCAAGTAGAAAGCACTATTATGGAACAATGCCTTGAAGAAAAAAACAAAATAGATAAAAGATGTATGCCACACATATTGTTAAAGTTATAATTTCTTCAAAAATAATATTAATACGTATTACATAATTATTAAATTGTGTACAAATTTAAACGAAAAGTTATCTATTTAGCACTCCCGATATATTAATAATATAGTTTCCACAAATGTAATAATAAATTAGTACAAATCAATGGAGCATGATTAGATATAACAAAGTCAAATGGATATGTTATCTTTTATTAACTTTAGCCGATGGAATTAACATTCTTCCACTTTGTCCCCCCCTCCTTCTTACCCCTTTGAAATTCTTCTTTTTTTTTTTAATGTTTTTCTTCTTATTTTTTAAAAGTTAATTGATTTGATTTGTTTTCATTTAATTACTTCCTCAAATGGTTAGAGTGAAGGGTTCCCACAATCCCACATCGCCCTTTTTGCTTTGAGCCATTACTTTTATCGTAGGGAAGGAATATTTCCAGTGCTTACTAAACCCCTTTTGGGCCCCAGATGGATACAATCACTGTGGGCCCATCATGTCTGGGCCTGGCTCGTTAGACTCCTTCTCGTCCTCCAAAAAAATTAAAGGAAAGCATATATGTTGTTGCGTAAATCAATAGAATGCTGAAGTGGCTTTGCTTTAGGGGTTGGTGTCGTTAAAGTTGAGACTCACTTTGACCCCATCTTAATTTAAGCCATTTTGTCACACTCACTCTACCATTTATCTAAAAAAGAAAAAGAAAAAAAATCTATATCATCTACCTTTGCTTCTTGGCCACACTAGTAGTTGTTGAAACTGTAGTCTCTTTTTTTACATCATTCCAAAATCTCCCATGGCTTTATTCTTTTCACCGTAAAGCTCTTTAACGTACCAATAGGAAAAGTCTCTCTCTCTCTCTCTCTCTCTCTCTCTGTGTGTGCATTTTGTTGGTTTTTGAGAGGTGTCGTTGAAGCAAAATTGGTAACTTTCGACAGGGATGATGATCTATTCAAAAATAGTTGGTAAGATTTATCACTAATTCTAAAAATTAACTGCTTTAACCCATTGAAGATGTTAGGGCTTTTATAACTTTACATACTAGTTCTACCAATAAATTCGAATTCACATAAAACTATTATTAATTAGATTTAATATTAACTACTAATTTGCTGCTGTCATGTATACGTTGCCAGCAAATAGTATAATAAATCTTACACAAATTATTGCATTTTTTTTTATATATTTTAAGCAATTAGATAAGTTTGTTATGGCTTTTAAACATTAATATAATAATTGTTTTTTTTAAATCTTAAAGTGTACTTTAAATTGTATCAAAAAAATTTAGACAAACGATACATAAATAATTAAATATTATGTAAATAACTTCGATTTTTTTTCTTCAAAAACTCAAACATTTGTAACATAAATTTTTTATTTTAATGAACACAATACATGTAAATAATGAGATTGAGATTAATTGAATTGAGATATTTATGGGTCGGATTCAATTTTAATATTTATGAACCTCAGAACTCCAGATTGGGTTGTGATGCCTTGTTGAATAAGACCACCATATGATAAGTCCCTTTTGTAGACAGTTGAGCAGTATATATCACTAATTAAACCATATCATATCATTATATTTAAATAATTATAACAAATTCTTTATATTTCTTTTAATATTTTTAGATTACATCTCGTTAAATCAATAATATTTGATTAGTGATATATATATAATAAAACATGTAATATATTATATATATAATTAAAGTGATAATTTTTAGTTAGATAATATATATTACAATTATAATTAAACAAGTACTTATTGTTCGATAAAAAAACAAGATCTCTATACAGTAAATTCACCAATAGGAATAGATTAACATGATCAAGGGACGTCTGACCAAACTAATTAGTTGACAATTAATTAAGACGAGTAAATTTAGGGTGTTTTCAAATTAGAAATCATATCTTATCTTTTCCTTTTCTCTAGTTAGTTGCTTTGATTGTCGACATGCATGTCAAGAGTTGATAAACTTAGTAAAATTGAAAGAAAAAAAGATCGTGGAAAGAGAGAATTACACTCAAGTGTACGTAAGCTTTTCTTAGTAAAATTATCTTTTTTAGAGTGTTACTAGTAAGCTTAAATTTTTTAGGAATCATATTATAATCAAATAACATATTGGATTAAAGTTTTTCATCCAAATTAATCCAATTTAAGATCGAATTTAAACATATTCAATCCATTTAAAATTTGGATGGGTTTACTTTGAAAATGCCTTTAAACTTGTCCCCCCCCCCGCCCCCCCCAATTACTGAATGCATGAAAAAAAAATCCTACTAAATTAATAAAACATATTTAAAAAATCATAACACACAAGAAAAATGTATCATTTTAATTAAAAATGAGACATTTGTATATATTTCAATCATTTAAAAGACTTCAATTATGAAAAAAGTTTCGTCCCATATAATTTCTACAATTAAAGAAAAACAAAAAAGAGGACATTTATCATAAATATTGCTTTGAAATTTTATGTTAAGTTTAGGTCTTGCTATTGAAAGCCATTGAAGGAAGGAAAAAGACCTTAAACAAAATGTGAGGTTCATAACGCATAAACATAATGTGAATATTTTTCTCATATGGTGGGTTTTGCCCAGAAAGTACGGACAGCGGAATTTATGAGTTTGAATAACTGTACATTGATTTCTACTTGGCAAAAATAGTGTAAACTAGATCCTTAATTGAAAAATATAAATACATGTCTTTCTCTAGTGGTACCTAAATTCAATAAAATAGACACCACTTTTTGCAGTTGTAATCTTGCACACTTGTCTAGCATTTTTGTTTGAAGATGAAGCTATCTTTGTACATGTTTGCTTAAAACAACTTGGATTTTTAATTGTATGGTCAAAATGTAATCAACCCATTAAGTACCTTCTTGATTAATAAATCAATCGAAATATGTTATTAATTCTTCGATGATGCTCCTTAATCCTCATCATTATTTGCGTAACTTTTTTATGTATGTACTTGGTGCATGTTTCTTCTTGTATTCCAGCTCTTCAAGTCTTACTAAAACCACAAGGTCTAATAGATAAGAGTTTTGTGGGATTGAATAAGAAATTTGAGGATAATGAGCAAGTATTTTTGAAAACATCTCACCTACAATGGTAACTCTAACCACAACCTTCTACATACCTATATGGACTTCATATTATTAATCATAGCTCACTCGCAGTTCATTCCGTTTTATATGATGAGTAAATAATCACGTGGTGAATTGGGAGATATGTTCACATCAAGCTTTACCTACTTCCCAAATACATTTTTTTATTTTTTTCCTCAAAATTTCATGATATCTCACCCGCCTAAATGATTATAAATAAAAATAAAAGAACTCACCCCTCGTGGATTTTTCAATAGCCTTGGTCAAACCCACATGCCTGTTTCTCAAAGCACTATCTGAGTAAATCAGTTCCATTTGGTGTTTGAAACTAAAATTGACGGTTATAGCCATTTCAGAGATAGAATGTAATGGTACAACGACATTTAGGGTGATTTACAAAGTGCTTTTACAAGAAACACTTGGTATTTTAAGAAAAATCACATGTGATAACATCGTTTCTAACAACGAACCGAAACGATCCTTCAGCTTGCAATGTACCACGTGCCCACTGCCACCCGAGTCCCAACCTTGCCTTTTTTGACTCAACAAAAAATTATAAACTTGTTGAATCCAAAGACAAAATAGTAATTCTCAAGTAACTCCTAGACTACCTCACCTACCTCTCCAAATTTTACTTTGAATAATTGGCAAATAAACAAAAAAAAGAAAAAAGAAAAGGGGGTTATGCTGAAGAAAGTACCATTTCCAGTTATCCCTCGCTGTAAGAATTGCAGAGTCACACAAGAAGATCCCTTAAGAGAGTTAGTATAAACACTCTGCAGCAGGGTCACCTATAACTGTGAGCATTATGTAAGCTCATAAGCATATGCATACAAGGATCAAAATAAACTAACACATCTGCTTGAGGACTGCCAACACTACTTTAACTTGCTAACTGTAGCTTTAAAAAAGGTAAAAGGTAAAAAGGTGAAAGATAGGGTGCACAAGAACACTTACAATAAGAATAGAGATAAACAAGACAAACTTTAAGCCTAGCACAAAAACATCAGTGTCCCCATGGAACCCCCATTCTCCACCAACCCCGCCTTCAAAGTTTGATCGCTTCTAAGCACTGCACTGTCTCTGATTCTGACTCCAGATATTTCTTTGCAGACGTGCCTTCACTTTTCCCAGTTTGAGCCATTGATTTACTCTGCAAGTCAGCAAAAGTCTCTGTTGCTAGTTTAGTCTGCAAGTCAGCAAAAGTAGCTGTTGCTGGTTTACTCTGTTTCAAGTCAGCAGAAGTTGCTGTTACTGGTTTACTAGACAAGTCTGGGGCAGTTGCAGTAGCAGCTGGAGGATCTTCTTTCTGTATGGGTGATGGTCCTTCTTTCCGAATACAGGGGGTAGCAAATACAGGAACTGCCTGCCTAATGGTAACTGGTGGTGCAATTCTTACAGGTGATGCATGCATCACCTGGCGAGCAAGTACAGGAGGTGGTCGAATTGGTGGTGCAGAGAACACAGGAACTGCAGTCCGTACTGTCACTGGCGGTGCCATTCCATGGTATGGTGTTCTTAACTGACGGATAGGGACGTACGGAGCTGCTCCTGCGGCCGGGAACTTCAGAGGATGTGTTCCACGACATTCTGGTGGAGGCCGTGGTGATGTGGCAGAACTATCATTAACTAAGGTAGGAGTTCTACTTCGAGGAGATATCTTCTGGCAAATTAAGGGGAGTATTTTTGATTTGGTAGCAGGAGAAGGTAGTGGACTAGTCGGTCTTGGATTCTGAGTAGAAAACTTCTTTTGGAATGGTATTGGAGCATTTGGATTAGTCATTGACATCTTTTCCTTCATGCGATAGTGTATCAATGCCCGAGCTATAGTGATCTGTTCCAGCTCATCGTTATTTTCAGGTTCTGATGATGAACTAGCAGTTTCTTTTGCCACTGGTCAGAAGAAAAAAGCATTATTCAGATTCAAGCAGAGATCCATAGTTCAATAAGGAAACAAACAGGTGATACTTCAGTGACATCTGAAATTAATTTGTGAGAATGTTTCATATTGGTAACTCAATATTTAGTTTGTAGCATACCAAAAGATAGATGTATAAAAGTGGGTTGTCCGATTTCATTTAATGTCTCTAATAGGCTCATGGTTTAAAGTTATCACATTCCATTTAAATTTCATCCCATCCCATCCCATCCCATCCCATTTAAAGTTGTCCCTAATGAACTCATGGTTATCATGTTTCATTTTTCCATTATTTTTGCATTTTTACTTCTCTTATTTAGGCCCATTTGGAACAAATGGATATCCCAAGCTATAAAAAAAGTGGGACAAGATGTGTTAGGTTCATAAAATTAACGGATTTTATTATTGGTTAATGGGACATTCCATCCTATTTTACACCTCTACAGAAAGAGTAGAAGAAACACAAACACTAAAATGATCAAGAAAACAAATTTCAAATAACAAGCTCCTATAGTTCAATGCAAATTGCTGACCAGCGCAAAACCCACTAACGCACCAGCATGTACCAACTCTAGATTTCCATGAATTTATCTTTTCCTTGTATGGCTCTATAGAAGTATTGATTCAATAATAGGGAACCAAGATCCCCCAAACACCAAATTTGCAAAGGCTGTTTCCTAAATTCTAAGAGAAAAAAGTATGACATGCTCACGTTGTTTCAAAGATGTCCAAGCTGCCATTGCTGCATTCTTCTCTGCTTGTTTTTTGTTCTTGGCAGGTTCCCCAGTGAATCTAATTCCAGCCAGGTCCACAGTTCCTGTGAAAACTGGCAGGTGTCCGAGGCCTGATCTATATGTTGTATATTGTGGCAACGGAGCTCCCACTCTCTGAGATATTTCCTGTAAGAGGTTTTTGTAAACCCCTGTTTCGTCCTGATCAAAGTCAAGCCTACTCAGTAAAGCAACAAATAAATAGCCAAAGCATTAACTATAAACATAGGCAAATCATTCACTCTTCATGCCACAATGTTAGCTGAGAAGAAACCAGACTGGGTAGACCATGCTGATGAATAACTATAATTCAACACAAATTACCCGATCCATTAAGAGTTTTCTTTCCTATATCGCTGAAAAAAATAAAGATTACAAGGACAGAAATGAATGCTGCTTGAAGTTGGAGGAAGCAAACAATCAAAGGAAAATAGGACAAATAGGACGCAAAAAGAAAACTGAAAAGGTTGCATGTCTATGATACACCAATTTATATGCCAGTTGAAAATTCCCAAGTTGTCAATTTATCTTAATTCCTTTTAGGTACAAATTAACCCGTGCATTTATTGTTAATTTGTAGTCTATTCAAAAACTTAGTTTTATACTTCAACTTAGTTACAAACTAATTTGGTAATTATTTTAAAAACCTTCTGTATGTCACTGCAACTTTTAGTATTAAAGAGAGTTAATGCCGTGCACAGCATGCTGTGCAAAGTCTATATACACATTTACCAGAGGATTGCAAACTCACACAGAGAAAAATAAATGCAACATAGAATGTAAAAAAAAATATACATGTTTACAACCTAATATCAGGGACTGCAAATTTAAGATTCCAATGAAATCCAATGCATTTGTTTTCTTTCATCCAGCAATGTAGTCATCATCTTCACAAGATTTGAACCATTTAAAGTAGCCAAAATGATCAAGAAGTAGTATAAGAAGGTATGTCACCAATATCAAGTATAGTAAACTCCTAAGTGGTTGATGAGTCTTTAAAGTATCCAAGACCTGCTAAATTTATCGAAGTAGCATTAAAGCAAAGCAGCTCAATTATGCATCCGAAATGAAGATGTGAAAATGCTTCTCCAAATCTAAGGCACAAAAAAAATAAAATAAAATCTATCAATCGAAGATGTGAATGTTTGCAATTCCACCCTAAAGCAGGAAAATGAATATGATTACTATACTTTCATGGCATCTGAAAAACATATCTCCGGGTAAACTCAAACACATGTAAATATAAAATTAGAAATGATACTCCTAGGCATTGTATGTTTAAATAACAAATAAATGTTACACGAATTCATGATATTTCTTTAGAAACTTGAAAGGTTTCGGTAGTTTGGCTTCTATGTAGCCTGAATTTCAGCACAAATTTCTCTCCATTTCAAAGGAACTACCTATTAGGACCAAAACATGCTTCATTCTTTGATCAAACTATTGGTTCAAATAACTCCAATACTCAAAGAAGAGAAAGCACAGCTGGTCGGATCTCAGTTTAAGAAGTTTTCACACAAGAAGCTTCCCATCTTATGTATCACTACTTTAAGTTATAAACACTGATATCATTCCATATTCAGTCGTCAGCCCAACTAGTAAGCAAATCCTACTGCTGCTTTCTAGATATCAACAGCTGAAGTAAGGACACTTCTGTAATTTCACAAAATATCCTTGCCTGCAACATAGCTGGACATTCTCACCTTCGACGATCACAAAGTATTTACCGGCGCATTTTAGCAAAAGACCTTATTTAAATTCACGCAAAAGTTTACATTTTTAAGTTACCTAAGTTAATTGATCATTGAAAAGACAAAGATCGATAACCACTAGAGAGGGTGACAGAGAACCAAATTGTCTAATCAATCACAATCACAAACGTGTGAAAACTCACATGCCAAAGACCAGATAATAAGCCCAAACGGAACCCTAACGACCGTTACAAGAAGAATAAAGAAGAAAAGGAAGAATTGTAACTGACCAGAATTCGAGCGGCGAGAGAGTGAGAAGGTCCTTTGTTAGAGAGAGAGCTGAGAGCAACTTCAGCTGCAGAGTGTTCAGCCTGACGGAGAGTGGAGCAATAGTGAGGACTTTCAAACGTTTCTCCGTTGAAATTAACAGTGGCTTTGAACCTCGGCGCGTGGTCTGGACCTTCCCTAATGCACGTGTAAGAAGGAAGGTTAAAGCAGCTCCTTTGGGCCAGCTCTTGAAGCTGGTTCTTGTACATTTCGTTTCCAATTCTTTAATTTCAGTCAGAACTCTCTCTCACTTAGTCCTTTATCTTCTTCTCCCACTCCTCCTCCTCAGTTCAGAAACTGGGTTTCAGACTTTTCTGCATAATGAGAGATCAGAAGCCAGATCGGATAAACTGGGTTCCGGTTCGGTTAAATAAAGTTCCAGTCTTTGACTTGGGTCTGTTCTTCTAGCCGGTGAAAATGGAGAGTCTGACCAGGATCAAGATTGTTAGGGTTTGATGTTTGAGATTGATGAATAGAGGGTCTGTGATTTTAGAGAAAGAATATGGGGGGGTTGTTAAGTGTTGTTTCAGAAGTACGAAGAGAGAGAGAGAGGAGTTTGGGTAATTTAATTTTAGAGCAGTGGAAAATTGTAAAAAAAAAAAAAAAAAGAAAGGAAGAAGATGAAGGGATTATTATAATATAATGGGGAAATTATTAATTGCACTTAGTGCTGGGGTCAACTGAACGTCTGAACGTTATAGGCTTGCATGGGATGTGATCTTTTCCCTAGATTTTCTAATAAATTTATTTTGTTTCTATCTGTTTTCTTTTTAATTTTCCCTCTCTTTAATTTGTGATATTACATATTTTTTTACGCAAAATTATATCCATTTAACACGGTTTCCCGCTTTCGTTTTCTGCTTTTAACTCGGCGCTGGAAATCCATCGCAAAAAAAAAAAAAAAAAATGTGGGCTGGAAAAGAAAAAGGAAAAGTTTTAAGATAATTCCAACTACTTCTTTTTTAACATTATACAAATTACAAATCAGACACTCTCAATTTTATTTATATACACTCACAATTTTTTTAAGATAAAATGTCATAAACAGATCACTTTCATATAAATTTTTTAAGATAAATTATATATCATAAACAACTTTATTTTATAAATATATCAGTTTAATTATTTTTCTTTTACGTTATTTTAATTTATATTATTATATTTAAATTATAAAAAAAATATTTATACAAAAAAATCAATTAATTTATTTTTTATTATTTTTTTAGATATTATTTTTAACATAATAATATCATGTTTATAAATATATCATATTATGAGTTTTTTGAAAGAAAAAAAAACATTTCATAAAGTTACATGAATTTATGTAAAAAATATTTAAAAAAATTTCAAAAAATATAAGAAATTAATTGATTTTTAATAATACTTGAGATTTTTTTTAATTTAAATATAATAATATAAACTAAAATAAATTTATTTATTTAAAAAAATTACTTAAAATAAGTTATTTAAAAAAATTATTAAAATGATTCATTTATATATGGAAATAATCAGTTACAACCTAAATGTTAATTTTTTTTAATTTTTAATTGTAATACTTGACTGTATGAGCTTTTATTTTCATGGATATTTAAGTTCAAAATAAAGAAAAATTTGTAAAATAAAAAATGACAACATCGTCCACAATAAAATGACTTAACCTTATTATTTGAGGGTATTTAATGTCAATTAACCTCTGAGTTTGACGTGATTTCGATGCGTATGATGAAGTCAATTTTTATTTTTAAAAATATATTCTGATTAATAATATTAACACAAATCATTTTATTAATATTACAATAAAAATATATAAATTATATATTATTTTTATTTATATTACTTTTATTTAAAAAATCCACTAATATGTAGTAAAAAATAGATAATTATTAAATAAAATTATCATTAATAAAAATAATTATGATATTAATAATTTAAAATATAAAAATCCTCCTTGTTAATTTTGGAACTAAGTGTACTTAATAATAAAAAATAATAAAATTACTAATATATCTTTTTTTTAAACTATAAATTAAAACGGTCCTTAAATTAAAAGTAGAAAATATGTGGTCAGGGGTAGATATCTTAATAGAAAAAAACCAATCAAATTACTTGTTTCGAACAGAATCGAGTTGAACCAAAGCTCATTTAAAAATGATTTATTTGATCGATTATAATTTAAAAAATTTATGATTCGAATTTAATGGATTGGTTTCTATTTCACTATAAAAATGGTTTGTAACCAAACCAACAGACTTATTAATTATTAAATTAATATAAAATTATATATTAAATATAATATTTATAATTATTAAATTAAAATAAATTTCTAAATTATTATATATTAATATTAAGATTTTAAAAAAAATACCCTAATTTAGACCTAACCAGTGACCAACTAAACTAATGCTAACAAATATAATAACTAAGGGTTAAGCTAATTCCTAATAACTTATTTTAAAATTGGTTGTTATTAATATAAAAATTTTAATTTAAATAATATGTATTTAGATTATTTAAAGTAATAATTATGTATAATTTATGTTTATAATCTAAATAATTAAATATACATTGAAATGCAATTACTAGTAACTTGACTACAAACTATTTGTTGTTTCATAAGATGACTTTATATTAATACACGTATTCATAATAATTTTATATAATACTATTAACTAATAATTTTTTTTATGAATAAATTTGAACATTAATATCGAATTTACTTCTTATCAATCAACAGTTCCAATAATTTAAATATTTTGATCGATTTCAATTTAATATTTTTTTTAAAATATAATATCGATTCCATTTTTATTTCGACATAAAATCAAACAAGCTCACCCTAATACACTTTTTTTATTAGACGGATTAGAATCAGTGGCCATGTAACCCAAAGATTAAGAAACTCGTCCTAATATACTTCTTTGTCACTTATCTCCTCTCATGTTTGCTCTTCGTGATCTATAGATTGAGAAAACATTACTTGCTTCTACAATTTCATAAAAGCCATTAACATCATAATTACCTCCTAGTAAAAATTATATATACATTAAAACACATGAAATATCCCTATTTATATTTAGTACTCTTTTTTATCCTTATTTTCAATTATTACTTTTGAATTATCCTTATTTAAGTTATTAGTACCCATTATGGTCAATTTTTTAAACAATAATTTCAATGAATTAAGTTAATTTACAATATCATTATTGTTAAAATTGACCAAAATGTATACCAATAACCTAAATATGAAATAATCCAAACGCACCAATCGAGGATAATACTCAAAAAGGATATCAAAACAAGAATATGAATACCCTAAATATGAAGGTACTAACCCCTAAAAATTACCAACTTTTAAAATATTGAACTTCGTTGACTCAAACTTTAAATTATTGGACCAAATAAACATATCTAAATAGTTATTTAGCTAACATATCAATTAGATAAACTTACAAGAATAAAAGGACCAGAACTCATGTTCAGTATAACAAAGTGACAAATACTTAATTGGTGAATTTAAAAAACAATGCTCTCTGAGTATATAACAATTGACACATAAAACAAATCTTTAGAAAGTGAACTAACAAAATCCCTTGATCACTACAAGCATCTTATTCATGTGTTAAAGGCAAAAAAAATGTGATCACCTAAGAGATAAATAGTACCACTTGATTGAATTATTATAGGATATCACCATGAGAAGGGACTTGCTCCCAGCAAAAAGATCTCATTTTCAACATCTTTCACCCATTGACAAACCCGGTTGCAAGTCCTTATAGCTGATGCCTGACCAGTCAATTTATAAAAAACTTGAATGCCATCTAAAAAAAGAATATGCATAATCCTAACCATGAGTAGCATTAAAAATAAAATAAGAAAAAAATTGATAAGAAAACATTTTGATGAAAAGAGGACGAATCTATGTTTTCCCTGAACTTGTCCAAAAAAATAGATCCCTTCAATAACCATGGCTGATCGAGATAACAGATACTTTGGCATTTGGACATTATAAGACCTAGAATATAAACTCCATAGTATAACTGATTCTAATGGGTATATGACATGTCCATAAAAATTTATAGTGTGTCTCGCCTCCTAGTAGACCATTATATACCCTTCATTCCTTCTCAGTCATTCTGGGTATAATGAAAATCCCCTTTCTTCTTCTAAACTTCAGTTGCATATTTCAATTGCTTGATCCGAAGGAGACAATAACTAATAATGCTTTGGATTTAGCCATCATCCAGGTCAATCATCTTACTTGATTATAATGCCAGAGACCTTTTCCATTAGAGATGATAACTGCAAGTCGCAAAAGTCAATTCCATTTTTTCCATCCCATCCTAACTTTCGCTGTGAATTCCTCAAACCCATACTCCATCTTCTTTAGCTCACCGCTCAGTCTCAATGTTTTTCCCTACCCTATGACCAAGGTTGGCAAACAATAATATGATCACAAATGCATCAAAATTTATCCAACCACTGGATATGATAACTATCAACCTAGGCATTATGGGTAGTTGGCCTTTGCAAACAACATATGAAATGAAAATCTTTTTATAGGTTGCATGAAGTGAAGCAATCGTCAACATACACAAGCTAGGACTACCAACATAATGTGTAAATAGTTGACCACCTCACGTAATGAACAAATCTAAAATATCTTAAAACTAGGGAATCTTAGCTAGTACAATTTTAAATAGAGTTTGTTTCTTATCTACCTTTTTATCACATTTTATCAACTACTTTCTATTAAAAAATAAGAAATATGTCATGACCATCTTAATCCCCAAATTGCCATTGTATTTTGAGTGCATATATAATAAAAAATCAATAACAATTGTCCACCAGTTTCTAATCTAAAAATAGAAAGAATAAGATAGTTTATTTTATTTCCCATTCTACTCTGTATCTCCACCCATCTGAAGAACATTAAATTAACACTAGATCCAGATAAACAGCTTGATTAGAAATTCACTCCAGAAAATACTCTCTATTGTGTTTTCTTAATCTGGACAACACCCTTGGTCGCAAAATTAATTGACCCAGCATTGTGAAGATGACTGGGAAAGTGAGATGATGATGATTGGGAAAGAGGGATAAGAAATGAAACAAAGGCTTTGAAACTTACTCCAGTCTAAGTTGGCACAAGTAAGAATTTTGAGTTATTTAATTTGTAAAGTTGCCGTGTTTTTGCTTCTGAGTTTGTTGAATGCCTAAATCTAATCCAACCATTTCTGATATCTAAGCTGTAGTGAAGTTATGTTCTTGCTGGCCACCAGAAGTGGTTGATCACTGCCAGTTTTATATGGCTTTAACAGAAGTTGCTAGAAATGAACAAGCAAGGAATTGAGACCTCTGAATTGTTCAAATGCATGAATGTTTTACAGGAATCTACATGATTTTTTTCTAGCAGTATGAATAAACTATATATTTCAGATTTCATTAATGGGTTTTTCATTGGGCGTGGAACTGTGTACACACGACCCTTACTTTTGTTGTTTATCTATACCCATGAAGCTAATTTAGATTAAACAAAATAAAAAATGATTGAAAACAAAAATAATGGATAAATTTGATAAAAGGGTGGATATGAACCAATCTTCTCTTTTAAATATTGAAGTCCAGCTTAAGCGTAATGCCACAGCTAAAAATAGAAAGTCAAACACGTCCAATAACTTCACATATTTTTTTCAATTTGCCTTGACAGGTTAGGAAGAAGATATAGATAATTATCCTTTTGAAATGGTCAGATCTTTAACAGAAGATGATAGTTGCACAAGGTAAACATACAAGAACTTAAGAAACTTGTACCTTGTCTGCAAGTGGATCAAATGCTGCATAAAGTTCAAAATCCTGCGTGACCCAACAGAGAAGAACTGCCAAAAGAATCTTAATCAATCGTTTAAACCCAAACATGCAGATCTATTTTTAGGAAGGCCTTATCCCATTTCTAACCAGTCTTTTACAGGGACCTGAACTACAACAACATTATCTTTTGCAAACTCACTTCAAGCTTGGCTTTAAATGTATTATGACCATTCATAAATGCCATAAATTCTTTATTAAAACTTAGTAACTTTAAATAAAACCACCATTCCGTACTCTAATATATGGCAGAATGAAGAAAGAGTTACCGTAGTTTTCATCTCTTCGAAATTGAGTTTTGTGGGTTCCAGTTCCTCTGTCATGCATGGATGTATAAAGTTTCTCATAAGCTCTGAACAGCCTGTCATACAAAAACCAGTCGTCCTACTAGTAACACTGAGCTTAAAATGCAACATTGTCAAAGAGTTTCAAAGCTCTGGTGTCCATAAAAAGAAAATATAAAAACAAATGGAAATCAGCAGTCTTACCTTTTCTGTTGTCTTGAACCACTAATTGGTGCTGAGAACTCAGAGGACACATACTGATCCAGAAAAATACTGCGATATATAAAATGCCAAAGACCAGTAGGACCACCTATATAAACATGCGGTACCCTCAGCCTCTCAGAAGATTCTGTTGGAAGTCTCTGTTGACCCAAGTGTGGCGATAAAGATCCAGAAGAAGGTACTGCATCAACGGGCAAATCTTCAACACGCATCCCACCATCTAGCATCGATCTCTGAATTTCACTGAGAACCTGTGACTTCAAAAGGACAGATTCAATACGAATCCTGTAAATTGTAGAAGAAAAAAAAAGTTAGTAGGTTCACCGTCACACCAGCAAAATAAAAAAAAATAAAAAATAAAAACTAAGAAAAGGAGCCAATTTCTGTTCAGAACGTAGGCTATGTTTCAGGCCAAACATAATATTGTAAATTATTACAACTGATTACAATTTTTAAAATAATTTCTTATTTATAGTTTACCTGCAGTCCTTGAGATGATGGAAGGCATCTGAACTACTAGTAAGCAAAACCAAGTATGTATCAGCCTGTAAGAAGTTTCAACTGTTATACAACAGCAGCTTTACTACAAGAAGATAATATCTGAAGGTACTATTCGTAATGAGCAAAGTCAGAAATTAAAACATTATTTTTCTCTAGTACTTTCACTCACGTCAAAATAATGAACATAAGCATGCAAAAATGCCATTGGATTATATCTCGGGAGGCAAATTGGAGAAAATGATTCAGAAGTCCTGCATTATGCCGAAAACAGACATAAGGAAATGGAACGTAGAAAATGTGTGTAATCATAACTTCCAACCACTTAAAACCAGTCTGGAATTACAAAAGGAAATACCACCTAGTGTTTCAAAAGTATATAAAATGCTTTTAAGGAGCCACTAGTTTTGAAATGCCAACCATCCTAGCTGAAGTAAGACGCGATGGACACAGTGCAATGGAAGATCAAAACAGTGAATAACAAATAAGAAACCATGCACACCAATACAATCTACCAAAGGAAGCAAAACCACCTATAAATGGGTGGCAACATATTGGAAAGGAAGAATTATAGTATATCTTATCCCGCATAACAGAGGCAACTGTAAAGCTTATTGTGTGTCAGGTCATGCTAACTATCAAAATTCTAATGCCAGGGTTGTTGCCAAAACTTTGAAGGCGGTAAGATGTTGATCAATTGAAATCCACTTGCCTAAATGATTCTGAAGACATAACAAAGTTTGCAAGTAGCACCATGTCATCAGGATGCAGAGAAGCTTTTTGTGCACCCACAAGACTGATAACCTGCAATTAAGCTTCAATTTCTTAAAACCATTTAAGTAATATATGGAGGTTGAACATCAGGAAAACAGATTCTTCGGACGAAATATACATAGATAGAAGTGGTGAGACCTTATGTCTGCACATTAATATTGCAAAAAGAACCCCTGAACCAGCAACATCCTGCAATATGGCACCTGCTGCTTGCCTTGTTGCATATGCAAGGGGGAGACATGTGTATGCATGAAGAAATGTGGCTGGGTTCCTAAAGACAGATAACAAGTGTTGCAATCATCAAAATAGAATTTCTTTTGTTCATAAAATAATGTGGAATTTTTGGTTGTTATAACTCAATTAAGCAGAAAAAATGGGGTTTGGGGGAAGAGGGGATACACTTGTAAAATAAGACAAGACAATGGGCATTACAAAAAAAAATATCAATTTATAAAGGGTGTTTGAGGAGAGTTAGCAACTAATTATCCTAAAAGCTCAAGCTGTTAAGAGATAGGCTAATTATTTTCTTATATGTTATATTTGGGTTTTAACACTCTCCCTTACTTGATAGGCGTCTTTGATTTTTTTAACACTTCCCTTAAATTAATGAGCTCTCACTTATAGACTAAGTAAATGAATATGATGGACTCTCACTTGTGAGTGGAGTAGATAGTTTTGAAAGCTCATCAAATGTAGCTAGATAGAATCCTATCAACTAGTAAATAATTTTTGAAAGGCCCATCAAGTATAGATAGACTTTAAAGAAGATAGAAGTGGAAGAAAAATATTCATTTAATATTGGTAAAAATTTTGTAGTTGAAGATGTTCGAACCAAAGACCTTACGCTCGAATACTATGTTATAGAAGAGTTAGCAATCAATTCTCCTAAAAGGTCAAGATGTTAAGAAGTAGGCTAACTATTCTCTTAGATGTTATATTTTGGTCTAAAAAAGGGCAAACCTTCATTTAGCTATTAACGTAAGTGAAATGTCTTTCAATCAATTATTTTGGACATAAGTTGATCAATTTAATTGAATATTTAAGTCACATACGTAGCATGCGAATTTATGAAGGCATTTCGTGAATAAAATAATTTAAGTTGTAACTTTACGTATCGTGCATGTGACTTAAATTTTCCGATCAAATTTGTCAATTTTTGATCAAAATAATATATCGAAACACATTTCAATAATACTAGTCAATTGAAACAAAAATTTCAAAAATAATAAATTGAAAATTTTCACATAAAATTAGTATTTAAATGAACGTTTTCCCATTTATAAAAGTAAAACATATATTATCCCAAATTAATGTTTAACATTATCAAACTAACTTGGAAAAATTATTTTTCACTAACATGAATATGCTATGCTAAGTGAACTATAGAATTAGAAGAAATGCTGAGCATTCAACCTAGGAATCATTTTTTTCTTTTCCCCATGAAGGAATAGTTGTATATTAAATACTTTATATATATATTAGAAAATAGACAAAAAAAAAATATCAACGATCACTCTGTAGCACTTAACAAATGTTACTGAATATTTCTCTTGAAAAGGTTCCCTGTTTACTTTCCTAAAATATAGAAAGAGAACAAAGGGCCCACAAATTCAAGAATCACTCTCATTGCCTGATTCCCTACAACCCTTGTATTGATTCCCTTTACCAATTTTACCATGTATAATTCCAAAATCATCCATACTAATAACATTTTATTTTATTTTAATCCTTATCGATTTTAAAGAGGACATTTAAGTAAATTAATATTCTCATTTCGATTCATTACATTTTTTGGTAAACATAGAAAGGGACGGAATTTTCATTCCCATCCAATTCATTTCCATTCCCTTTCTGATAGATTTTCATTACGGATTAGAAAATGCTCATAATTCAGACTAATTAGAAGTAAAGGCAAGGGAAAGGGGAGGGTAACACAAACTAATTCCAAATAACCCAAAGACTAATTTCAGCATGCAAAAAAGTGAGCAAACAAACCTACTGAAAGAATGGATGAGGCAAGAGAAGACAACATCTGTTCCTCCAAGCAGTGGTGTCATATCAAACTTTGGGTTCTTCTCAAAACATCTATTAATTGACTTCGTTAAAATAAGTATCATCTGCAACCATAAATCATAAATTATATGAAGGTAGATCTTAACCATATTAGGGAGTCAGAGCCCTAAATAATATATACAATACGTACATAATTGAATTCGTCCCAAAATAACATGTCAATTGTACATAATGTGTATATATAACATATGTACACTCTGTACATGAATTACATAGTATACATAAACTAAATAGAATTGCATAGTATAAATCAACTAAATATGAATACTCTATGTAAAAATAAACATGTTATTTTAGGACCAATTTAATTATATACAAACTAACATGCTATTATGAGACTCCAAATCCCATATTATGTTAGCCGAAACAAAAGTATGCTGATAAGACATTTTTTCATTTGTTATTAGCACATAGTTTATTTCTCTATCAGTTTATATAATAAATCACATGCCATGCGCAACCCAAGAGTTAAATGGGCATATATAAGTGCGAGAATTTAAAGGTGGAGAACAATGCTACCTGACCATAAATTAGTTCCAGTTGGCCTTTCAGTGATTCATAGGGCTCTTCAGTGCAGCTGATGCATACTAAATAAATTGGTCCCTTTACAAGAAAAACCACCTGAAGATAAAAACGTTGTATACCAATTTATTTAACCTAATACAATGAGACAGGCCAACATAACTACAAAATGGAAGGGTACATAAATTAACAGTTGATGAAAGTATTGAATTGATAACAAATATATTTGACAATCTCATGAAGAAAAAGTTCTCGGAAAACCTATAGTTGAGGAACACAATATCAAACCCACAAAATTAACGAATTTGGACCTGGTGCTTTCCAGCTCTGACTAATTTGATATGATCCCCACTGTGTAACAGATAAAATCATTGTAAGATGTGTATTCTTAACAAAAAGTTACATACTTTTAAGAAGACAAAAGATATTAAACAAAATAATAATTTATAGGAATACATCCAATTTATAATTTCTAGGCATGTACCCATTCTCAACAAAAGAAATAATTGCTTGCAATGTTGCCGAAAATCCTGCTAACTTGTGTTCATCGCCATGTCTGCGAATTAGTACATGTCAAACCAGAAGAGAAAACTTATAGAGAAAATTTTCTGACGCAAGTTTTTGAGGCACCAGAGCCAGACCTAGAATATATTGGTTTTCCGGAGTGACTTAGAATGAAGAAATGCTTCTTCCTTTTTCTCCATAAGATTGAAGCATCATCCTGCATTTCAAATCAAGCAGGACATAATATTGCAGGCCACTTCAAAATATTATTTTATTTATAAACATGCAAAAGTAGTGAAAAGAAAAATAGTAAAAATGGGATACAAAAGCCCATTTGAAGCCTATGGAAACCTGTAGGGGTGAAATTCACATGTGGTCAGGCAACATTTATGGTTATGGACTGTCCACTGACAAAAACAATACTCTAAAGAATTTGATAGAAACTTATCTTAATGTTGAGAGAGTTTTATATGCACCAAGCTCACCAATTCATTTTGCTGATATGGTGTGCCCTTCCATACATATCATGGCACAAGTCTTCGAATTTTCAAATCACCTTTAAAAAGAACTTTATTTACAGTCCAAAAATTAATTTACTAAACTAGCCCTTAAAAAACAAACTGCCATCCATCCCTAAGCCCCAAAACATCTCAATCATTTATCTTTTTTGTCTCTACAAATCACCAATATTCATTGTAAAGGGCCAAAGCCTAAGGATAGCGATGGGATGCAAAAAAGATGATGAAAAAGTGCGAGCAACGAGGATTGCAGTTCGTTGAAGGAGTACTAATGACACCTATCTTTTATTCAATTTGTGTATGTGATTTGTTTCATGGTACCAAAATAGGATGATGACAAGCAACGACATCAACTTGGACTACAGTTTTTTCCCTGGTACACGATTGAAAAAATGACCACCAATGACAACTTAGATTGCGATTCGTTTATTTGTACATCATTGGGATGATGACAAGCGATGATGAAGATTTGGACTGTTGGTCGCTGTAGAAGTACATACAGTGCCTCTATCTTATTAAAAAAAATTGTAATTGTTTCCTTTCTTTCTTTTTTTCCCTTCTATAATTGTAAAGAGATTTGTGGAAGTGAAAATTCTAAATTGTTATACGGTATTGGATTGTTTTGATTTCTTGGGTTTGATAAGGGTTTTGTTGAAATTGAAAAGTTGAATTTCTTTATATTGCTTTTGAAAGAAAAAAGGCCAATGGAAAGGCTACATCTTTAAATATGTTCACAAAATCTATGAACATTTTCCTTTCTATACCTGTTTAAATGTATGATGTTGATTTGGTATGTATGAATTTGTGTTATTATAATTTTTATATGATAAAAGTAAAATAGGAGGAATGTAATGACCTTCTACTGGGTGTAAAATAAGAGCTTGTCTTCCGCTGATTGTAAAAGGAAAGAACTTTCTTGTAAGACTTGTTTTTGAAATTAAAGGTCATTGAAAAGATAACAAGACCCTTACTACAAGATTTATCTTGTGTGGCTTGTCAATTTTGTTAGGAATTATAGGGGGTCAAATTGGCTTTGTAAAGATAAGATAAAATTTGAAAAACCGAGGAAAAGAAGAGTCATTAAGCAAGTAAAATACATTTAAAGTCCTTTTTAAAGGTGATTTGGAAATTAGAAGACTTTCATGAAATGTATTGAAGGGCACACCATATCAGCAAAATGAGTTGGTGAGCCTAGTGCATATAAAACTTTCTCCTTAATGTTTCATATTTTTTTCTCAATGACAGCTCCTTTTCCTTTACAAGCTAAACCTTTGATTCCTTCCCTATTAAACACTCATTCTAACTGGTGTTTGGGGCGATGCTAAAGCCAAATCTATTTCCGAAATGCCCAAACACCAAACAATTCATGGAGCATTACCATCATAGAAAACTAAACAGAAATTAAATAACCTCCAAAATAACTAATTAAAACTCCACATTTCGCATTACTGATAACAACTAAAAAGCAATATATCCTAAATATCAAACTACCAGCTAACATAAACAAAAGAGGTTAAAACAGCTCACAAGGAGTTCCAATCGTGAAATACCTCATCGGCATGCCGTTTCCCTGGAACCCATGCAGCTTCTGAATCCAAAACTCCATCATCAGAAGCATTATTTGTCACTTCCCGTATCTCATCGTCAACAATTTCATCAATCACCGACCCACTGCTACTACTACTAGTAGTGCCTCTCTCGCCAGCATACCCACTACTGCTAGGACTTGCCGGTCCGTCCACTTCAAGCTCCGAAATGGTCCTGTGCCAAACCACACCACCCCGCCCCAAACCCTCACTCACCTCCTGTGCCTCAGCTAAACCACCAATGGCGCCAGAATTGCTCCGAATTTCTTCCTCAGCCGCATGCACTACTCCTTCGTTACTCCTATTTTCGATTGCTTCGCCACCGTCGCTCTCTCTCGCTGATACATACTCGACGCCGTTTTGTCTTTCCTGAATCACCACCTGAGCGTGGCCATCGAGTTCCGTCAATGATACGGATGTCAAGTGGTCTTCTTTAGGTTTCGGTTCAGGGTTACCCCCGGACGTTGAAGAGCTCGAATCGGAGGACATCGAATAACGACGTTGTAGAATTCGGTAGGCTCTTGGAACAGGGAAATTAGGATTCTTCTGAAAAAATCTTGTACATGAACATTTCAGAAAACGACATACAGAGATAGAAGGAGATAAAGAGAAGCTAATAGCTATCTTCGTCTACCAGTTCTTTGCACGTCGCTGGACCTCAGAGGAGCTGACCGGTAGGTGGGCGGATCCAAGTCAATTATTCGGGTCGGTTAATTTGTTTAACATTGTGGTCTTGTGGACTTGCTATGTACACGATGTCACGGTCATTGATCGGCCTGTCTTGAAGATGACTTTAGGCCCAACCTAGTTATGAAAACAGCAGTGCTAATTGCACACTCTCATTTCTATCTTCACACACTTTTATTTTCTCACTAATAAAATTTAATTTTTTTTCAATTTTGGAAAAAAGACTTATAAATTCTATAATTATTTAAAAAAATATTTTAATTTTATAATTATTAATTTTTTCTCCATAATTTAACATAAATAATTTAGTTAAACTAATATAACACAATTACAATCAATACTTGCAAAAAAAAAAACTAAAAAATCATTCCCTCATCACCAGAACAATTTACTAATGATATGTTAATAATTTTAACAATTACAATCGAATCTTTTTCATTTTCATTACATTTCTCTTTCTTCCTTTTTCTTTTATCAAACATTAATCCTAAATTCTAATCTCTAATCAAACAAAATGTTAAATATTTTAACACAAAATTATTTAAACTATAAATCCACTTTAACACAATGCAAAATTAAAAACTATAATATATTATACTTAAACAATAGAATTATCTATTAATTTTGAGAAAGAATTAATAACTTTGAAAAAAATATCTATTGAAAATTTTCAATTAAAAGATTAAAAAATTGATAATTATAGACACATTTTATTAGTGTTTGTAATAGAATGTAAATTTTAATTAAATACAATAATTATTATAAAAAAAAGAAATAAAATCTATAAATAAATATAAAATATTTTATAATTTAATCTATGTCAGATTAAATTAATATACATTTAAAAATATTAATTTGTATCTAATCCACGCCTTACAAATTTTACAAACTTCCATCAGTTCATAGAAATCATCTACAAATTAATTTTGAGACGCGGATGAATTTTAAAGAGAGATAAAGATGATCGAATATTTCATAGTATATATGTGCATGTTGTGTATCCTAAACTTGAGTGCATCCATTAGGGGGGGGAAACATCTTATTCAAAAAAATGTACAGAATTCATTATTTTCCCTATTAGATAAGTTTAATATTTTTACACATCATCCATTAATTAACTAAAAAATTCAGTAATATTAATTGGTGATGATACTTAAAAAAATAAATATTATTATTTTAATCAAATTTTTAATATTAATTCTGATTGTATCATAACTTATATAATAAAAAAATATACTCTTAATTAATAGATCAAATGCTTCAATTTCTGTTTTTTCTCTTTTAACAATCAATGTTTAGACTTTATCCTAACCATCTGATGAAAAAAAAACTTGGCCACGGATTTAAGATACATATTCAGTATATTAATTATTTTTAATTAAAAAATATTATATATAAAAATCATTTTGATAAAAATATATTTAAATTATTGAATTTTTTTTTACATATTTGAATTACAATTTTGTTTTACGATTATAATTTTATAAATATTAAAATTAAAAATTTATTTACTAAGAAGAAATACACTTCCAAATAGGTCCACCACAAAAACACCCAATATTAAAAAAGAAAACTATATGATCTTTTGATAATAGTACTAATTACCAGTTAATTGCATATGTTCTATACTCAGCCCACTTTAGGTTAAAAACAAACCTAAACCACACCAATCTTCCTTCCATGCAAGTTCCAAGCCCTACGCACGAAAGAATGATTTATTTTCCTCTACACTGCCATAAAGTAACGCGTTCCAGAGAAAACATATGGCAAAAAAGCACATAATCACGAAAATTATCATATAACCTTTCAGATTTTCTAAAACTACAAAAATATTTTTAAAGTTTAAAAAATAGATAATTATACCCTTTCTGTTATTATTTTCTTACAATATTATCTCTAAAATTTTATAATTTTTATTAATTTTATAGCAAATAATTCCCTAAAAAGGTTAAAAAAATAGTAACAATAAGAGATATATTTATTATTTTTCAAACTTATGGTGTCTTTTTGTTATTTTAGAAAACCTAAAAGGGAGTATTTGTAATTGACCTAATTTATACCTAAAATTAAATATAACAAAAAATAAATCTACAATTACAAGATATTTGAAACCCAAATCACCTACGCGTGCGTGCGTGCATGCAATTTCCATATATGAGAGCTTACGAATGAGTTGGATCCTTGCGCACGAGAAAAATGATGCAATGCAAGCAATTTATCCTCCATGAAAATTACCTTTATTTTTTATCAATGTTTCACCATATTCACAAATTATTCATTAATATATAAGGGTGTGCATCGGATCAAAATCGTTAATTTTATACTCATTCGATTCGATCAGATCTTTCAATCGTATTGAAACATCCTAATCCGCAACCAATCTAATCACATTTCAAATACGATCAAATCTGATCCATAATTTATTCGGTTTGAATTGGTTGGATCCGATCAATTCAACTAATAAACTTAATTAACTCTATTTTTGAATAAAATATTTAAATTTTCACATAATATAAACTAATTTGAACTAAATAAAACCTTAAAATACCAAATAAAAATGTTAAAATACGACTCAAACAGTCAAACCTATATAAAACAAAAATTATATAATACCAATTGCAATAGCTATTTTAATAAAGTTAACGATTCATTCAAATAATAAATAAAATAATAGTTTACAATAATCTAAAACTAAATTAAATTGATCATTTCATTCTTTAAAACACATCGAATATCTTAAAAATAATCTTGAGTTTTGAAAACAATAACATAAAATTTCAATGTTTTATTACCTATTAATCATAATTTTAAAAATATTAATAAATTGATAAAAGATAATTACTGTTAAAAAAATAACTCACATGCAAGTGAAAATTTCAAAATTTCTACAAAAAAATTTCAAAAATAAACTACTCAAAAATATACATCAAACTCAATTTGAAAGGAGAATTTCAAGCCACGTGCACTCTAACCTTCTTTTTTAAAGCACTAAAGTTATTTTTTTATTAAATAAAGAAAATATTATACAGGTGTTATTTGAACTTGAGTCGGTGGTGATGGGATAGGAAATCATATCACTTGAATCACAAATCAATCTTATGCATTCCAATCTACTTCAAAAATAATCTAATGTATACTTAGATGTGGTTGCAAAGTAATCGGAGCAAACCAACATAAATAAAATTGAAATTACACTTAGAATCCAAATTAAATAAAAAACAAGAAAAACAAGTTAATGTTTTTCATTGCTCGAATGTTCACTACCTTTTCCATCAAAGATATCACAATACTTGAAAAATAGAGAACTATTGGCACAAGAGGTTTCAAAGTTATTTGAAGAGTCACAAACATTTGTAAATCTACTAACTAGAAAATAAACACAATCAGTTATCTTTAAGAAGAGTATCAATGAGAAAAATAAAATAAGCATAATATTCGTTGCATGAGTTGTGTTTTTAGTCTTTCCTTACTTGAATTTTAATTCTTATAGTCAATAATTTAAAACCCAGAATAATATTAGGATTGTCACCCATCTAAGTTCTAGTTCCATAATTAGTTGTTTTTCATTTATCTCGTAAATTTTCATACCTAAAAAAGTTTTCAAAAGCAAACCAAATTAAGGAAATTGTTTTACATCTTAACAATTAATTAACATTCATTTTCTTTGTTTTTTTTTTTTGTCAAAATAGAGAAAACATTTCATTAACAATGGCAACATACTTACACATACACTCCTTCAAACAAAACCCATACACATACACCAACATACAATTTTTTTCCCATAAAGATGGCTTACAAAACCCAATCTCAATTCTTCTTATCAAATGCATTAGAGATGCTCGCATAAGAATTGAAAGCAAAATTAAACATTCAAATGTCATCTAGTTGTCCAGCAAGATAAGAGAAGATAATTTTGACTAAAAATACCAAGGATCAATCAAATACATAAAATATAGGCTACCTTCCATATTATGATCCAAATACCATGCCATTAGGGTCATCATTTTCATCATTGTCCATTGTTGAGACAATACAACCAAAAACGAGCTAAAATCAAAGATTGAGGAAGAAGAAGTGAGGCTTATGAGGTGTGACGACAGGGTTGAAAAATGAAATGAAATGCATAAGTGCAAACGAACTTTAGGTTTTTTTTAATTATAAAAAAATGTTTTAGGGTTTTTAATCTTGTTAATGTGTAATATGATGTATAATAGAAATATGAATGACCAATGAAGATATGACTAATACTTAAATGTAAATATATATTTAGTTCGGTCGAGGATTGAATAAAATACACCATCTGATCCAAACTTAACAGAACGAAAAAAATTTCATCTGATTCTATCCGATGGTCGAATCGAAACCATTAAAAAATTAACAGATCAGATTGGAATGATGAGATAATCGGATTTTTTAGACACTCCTACTAATATCTTCTACTGTTTTTGTTTACACTCATTACTAATAAATATGTTAAAACTCTTGAGAAAACAAAAACAAATTAAAGGAGTAAATTTGTTCATCCTTTGAATTCATCAATTTGTACTCGCCTTCCAGCCGGACCGGCCCTAAGCCTTTCTAGAATTTTCTTGTTCCTTGGGATCACCTAAACAATAAAGTTCACACAAAATAATTCTATATAAAAACAAATTCTTTGCAGTGTCAACGCAGTAATACACACAGAGAAACAGCAGCTAGGTAAAAGTTAGAATATCAAATTTATTAACAGGAAATAGCATCAACATGGATTGACACACCCAACTAAACTCAAAGCTCAACTAGAAGGAATAAAGTCCTAAGAAACATGAAAATATATAACGTTTTCTTAAGAGGGTCATTTTTGAAGTTATAAGTTTTAAAAGTAGTAAAACAGCAAATGAAAGATAGTAATCTAATCCCTGAGGCTACATGCAACACGAAACAAAAGACAACATAGGTTGGATGAAGATCTCTCAGCAAAGTGACTGGTTTTCACCTATTATGTGATAGAAACAGAGATGTTGAATGTCAAAGTTCATAAGGTGTAATATTGGATATATGTCTTCTAGAGCAGACCATAGAAACATGAATGAAAATCCCAATATTTGACCATTTGAGAAAAAAGACAGGAAGTTTTAAAATATACGATTATACATAAGAAAGCAAAGAAAAAATAACATTCACCATCACAAAGGTTTTGTGCCCCATTATAGTAGACCTTAAATACAGATTAGGTGAAGCGAACTCAAAAGTTATGCACAATCTACTGAACAACAACAAGTCTGCAGCAAAGTCTAGAACTTAGTACCAGGATAACCCAAATATTGTACAGGAAATAATGAAAAAGTTTAATAATAATAAAACATGACTTTCATTACCAGTGGAATTTTTTTCTTTCAATTCAATACAAAATTGTCCCTGAAAATTAGAAATTACAATCTTGCAAAATGGTTCCTCTTCATTGCATCACTCATCAAATTACGTAACGCAAATATATAAAAGTAAACTTTGAACAGTCGAGAAGAAAATATGGAAATATAAATAAAATCAAAGCCTGATTGAAAAAATGGGTAAAGCCTCACTGTTATTCTGGTGAAGCTTTTTTCCCTTTTTCTGTTTTTTTTTTATATTTATTTTCCTTCTAATAATAAAAGTTATGCTAGTCTTCAAACCCAGTTTTCTCCCAAATGGCATTTCGAACGCGACTTAGATCTCGGCCTTTGAGGGTGCGTCCAATGCCTTCGTGCACCGAGAAGGAGGCGATCCTACTCCTCGCCAGTAACTCATGTGGTGGAACCCCCATTCCGTCGCAATCATCGTCGATATCGTCTCCGTGATCGTCGTCAAGACTAGCTTTCCGATGCTCTCTATACTCGTCTCTCAAAATCTTCGACCAGTCCGGAATGTTTACCGGCAACGACGACTTTGTGCCGCAGTTTGTCCGGTTTCCGCTCTCTGCCACTCTCTTTGCCGGCTGCTTCTTCGATAACCGAGAACTTATGAGTACTGATTTCCGAAACTCCGGCGAGTTGGAATGAACCGAGTTGTAAATATCCGACTCATCGAGTTCAAATGCCGAGTCGGACGTCACGCTTTGACAAAGATCTCTTTCGCATGGAATAAACCGGTAGTTTGGCCTAGAAAAATAGCTCTTACTCGTCGCCATTTTTTAGTTTGGAAGAAACTGCTCTTGAAAACGATGTAGTTTTTGGGTATCTGTTAGAATTGGATTGGGTTTGGTATGGTCCTGCTTCTTCGAAATGGGGACTTTGATCTGCTTTTATAAAGATTGGAAAGCAATTATGTAAAATGGATAAGACTGGTTTTGGATTTTCTCTCCTCAGGACCTCAATTCTACGAAATTACATAAGTTACCCTTACGATTAGCATGGAATGACACGTACGATTTCAATTTATCCAGTATAAGAAACAAAATAGCTTACAATATCCGGGAGGACGGATTCGGTGCGCCGCGCAATAGATAAAAAAGCATGTTTTAGTTGGACTTTTAGTTTATTACGGGCAAAATACTCATAATTGAGAGGCTAATAACAGTTGTGGAGTAACTTGAATAAGAAATAATAATAAAAATTAAATTCAATAAAAATAATATTTTTATTATTATATTTATTTAAATAGAATAATTAAAATTATAATAAAATTTATAAAATTATAAATTAAATTAAATTAAATTAAAAATATTTTTTATTTTTAAATAAAATTAAACAATAATATAAATATATAAGAAAAATAAAATGCTCCCATACATTCCAAATTAATTCATATTAAACATAAAAATATTTTCAATCAATAAATTATCATTTCACTTACTTTTACATGTAAATCAAACTCCAAATGTATCCTAAATAAAAGCTGACAATATACTTTTTAAGATTAAATCATTTCTCTTTATCATTATCAAATAATATATGGAATATCCTTTTTAAGATTAAATCATTTCTAGTTTGTAATTATCAAATAAATATGGATTACAGTATTTTTTATTACTTGATCGAAAATATGGATTAAGTTTTAGCGTAATAATTTATAATTATTATAAATAATTACATTATTTATATATTAATATACCACAAATTTATTGATAAAATAATTTATAATTGATAATAATAATTGAGTAATCTATTTCTTTTAAATAAGAGTTACACATTCATAGATATATATATAATATAACATATTTGAATTTATATTTTTAATACTTATAAATAACATATATTATTATAAAAATATATATAAAGTTAGATTTTTGGGAGCTCAAATAATAAATATTTACTTTGATGTTTCTTATAAAAGTAAAATCTAAAATTGAAATTACTATGAATATAACATGAATAAAATTATAATCGCAGTTACTTTTTTATTATCTTATTAAAAATTTATAAATTATTTATTATATAATTACAAATATATATATATATATAACGCCCAAAATGTTTGCATTTTAATAATCACGTGAAATCAATTATATTCTTTTTTATTAAATTCATTTCATCATGCAAGCAATAAAAAGTTAACTTCATCGGTCCAAAATCAAGTTTATTGAGCATTTTGAATGTACTGATTAAAATAAGTGTAAAAAATGATAAAAAAAAAGCATTCTTTTCTATAAAAAAGTACTAAAATTTGTTTAAAAAACTACCATAATTTTAATATATTTTAATATAAATACTTTTTTATAATTGAATTATATCACATTAATTAATTAGTGTTAATTAAATGATATAACAAAACTTAATTAATATTAATTAATTGATATAGCCTTTGAAACATAAATGTTGATTAAAATGTTAAAATATAATTTTTATGAAAATATCGAATATATTTTCGTTGTTGATAGAAACTTTGAAAAAAATCACTAAAATTATAAAAATTCTATCAAAAATACTAAAAAAATTATAAAATTTTATAATACATCAAAAAAATTAATTATTTATATTCTAAACTATTTTTTATTTAAGACATTACTTATATTCTAAATTAATATTTTTATTTAATATATGTATTTTTAAATAGATGAAATATTTATATTAATCAATAAATTGTTTAATTGATTAAAATATTGTATAATAAAATATATTTTAACTAAATATTGTTAAATAAATAATTAAAAACTTTAAAATAATTAGATTGATTATCTAATTATAACTATTATAAATAAATAAATCTTGATAATTTGTTTTTAAAATTACTTATATATATAGAAAATATGTTTAAAAAAAGAGATAAAATATTATTTACTATAAAAATGATAAAAAAAATTGAATTGAAATAATTATCTAGAAAAAAAAGAGAAAATAAAAAAACAAATCAAAAATTGACATTTTTGATATTTTATTCGATATTTTAGCGACAATATTCAGGATATTATAACCCAACAAAGACATTTAAGCAACATTTTAACATTTTAATGACAACGATCTTTTATCAACAAGTTAACGAAATTATCGATATTTTTGTGATAATTTAAACATAATATATGAATATCAAGATTTAAAGAAAATGAAACATTTAATGATAATGCCACCAACGATGTAGACATTTTCATCTCTAGATATAGCATAACCTAATCATCAAGATATATACTTTATATCAAATATACATCTTGATACATGATTTATAATAAAAGAAACCTCGCTTTCAAATAAATATTATAATATAATAATAAAATGATACAAATATAGATATAAAACATTACCTTAAAAAAGGGGCACAACAATACACATAAAAAATTAAAAAATATCAAGAATAAATTATTATATTCAATCAAGTAGTAGCAATCAAATATGGACATAAAAAAAGTTTTTAACTAATTAAATCTATTTTGGAGGTTATTTTAATTATTTATTTATTTTATTAATTTTTTATACATTATTTTATGAATTTAACCCATCTCCTATGTTATTTATAATTTTTTATTTTTTTTCTTTTAATGATCCATTTTTATAAATGTTTTAATCTTAGCATTAAAATCTCCTTTGCATTTTCACTCAAAAATAAAAAAAAATGTTATATTTAAAGAACAATCCATATTAAAATAAAATAAGAGCATTGTTATAATCTAAATAACCAATGAAAAAGTATAAAAAATCTACTATAAACTCAATCAAAAGAATACATGAAAATAATGATTTTATTATAGATATGAATTAATATTCAAATAATCAAATAAATATTAAAAAAAATTTAAATTTACAATAATCCACAAAGATAATGTTAGAAGTGTAATCGATGTCTCATTAACGATATTATTGGTTAAAGATAAAGTCAATGACGAGGTTGATGGTCGAAAAAAAAACTAAAAATGTTAATGTTAGTGTATCTCATATGAAATATAATTGAGAGTTGAGAAAAAGTATTAAAGATAAAGTGAAATATAAATTCAAAAAAGAGTTTACATTTTGTATATAAAAATAATTAAAAATTATTAAGTATTAAAAGTAGAATTTAGATTTGATTTTGTAAGATTTTTTTAATTTTCAAACCTTTAACTAATTCAATAATATTTTTTTTTAAGATTTATTTAAATCAATGAAAATTTAGTTTGCTAATCGGTTTAAAAAAAATGTTCCAATTTTCAACCAACGGAAGTTACGAATTTTGTCGCGACACGTAAATGGGGGTTTATCTTACGCAGTTCCAGAAAAGAGACAAAGTGGTTCTGTTTAGACGTTTGAGGATAATGACACGTGGTAGTGTCGTTTAGTTCTAGCCACGTGGCTTCGTACTGTATCGTGCAACGAGGAAGTGTGGGGGCACGTGAAGTAGACCCACGAGCTCGGATCGAATAAAGACTTCTCCAGCTGGTTCTGCTCTTCTCTGAATTCCTGTTTGAATGCTTCCAGAATTTGATTGAGTGTTGAATGGAATTTCATGCTTTATTGATGAAAACGATGTAGTGAATAATTCAAACTAGTTTATTCCATTTTCAGATTCGAATGTATAATTATTTAAGAAAATGATTTCTCCATCGTTATTATAAGGTGCTGAAAAATATTCTACAAATTTAATTTAAATAAAAAATTTCAATTCTAAATTATCTTAACAGTATATTCTTGACTATTTCAAACTCTGCCAAAATAATATTTTAATATTTCAATTCATATATCGTTTATACTCATTTCTTTCGATTCAAAGAAACAAATAATTGGAATATTAAGAGTACAAAAAATTTCACAATATATTTGTTAATATGTGTAAAAGTAAATTAAATTTAATATAAATTAATGTAATATATCATAATCTATAAATTTATGTTTAAATTTATATAAATTTAACATTCATCATAAAAATAATATTTTAAAAAATAATATATCTTTAACAATGTTAATGTCATGTTTAGTGCAGAGGATATAAAGGTAAAGTAAATAAAAATAATAAGAGAAATTTTATTCAATAAAAATAATATTTATATTATTATATTTTTTTGAACAATTTAATCAAAATAAAAATAAATATTAATACTAATTTATAATATTAAAAATGAAATAAAATTAAAAAAATAGCTTTTTATTTTTAAATAAAATAAAAAATAATTATATAAATATATGATAAAAATATAACATTTTAACATATTTTTGAAAAATACAAAGGAATGAATATTCATGCTTTTATTATAATAATTTACATTATATTTATAAATTAATTATTAAACTTAAGAATAACATTAATCAATTTTTACAAATTGTATTTATTATTGGATTGATTAACATATTATTTTAAAAAAAAGTTTAATTATGAGAAAAAAAATTTAATCATCAATAAAATAAAAAAGTATATACAAAATAATTCATGAATATCATAATTAATTTTTAAAACATAAAGATAGTATAAATACAATTAAATTTTAACAAAATAGTTTATATAATATTTCAAGCCATAAGTACTAACAAAATTATGTAACAAATACCAACCAATTTTTAAGAAGATGAATATCAAACTAAGAAAATAATAGATAAAACAAGTAACAAAAAATATATTAATTATTTGTATTTCGTTTAATTCAACGGAGGGTACAAGATATCACAAGATATCTACGTAGGGTCCCTATTTAGTGGGATTGTATGCAACATAGCATAGCAAGATATTCATGTAGGGTCCTTGGTAAGTGGGATTACGTGTATCGCACTAGGTTGTACATGCGTTGTAGCCAATTTCACTCACGAAGGACCCCACATATATATCTTGTGATGTCTTGTATCCTTCATTGAGCTAAACGAGGTATAAACATTAACAATGAATAGAAAAAAAATAAAAAATTGAATATGATGAAAATAGATAATATAGAATTTTGTTTGATATTTGTTGCTTATTTTAGAAGAAGTTTTTTATTTATACTTTAATATATATTATTTTAATATTTTGATTTATATGTTTTAATTTATTTTAAATATCTACGTACACTTAAGTAATTGAAATTCAAATATCAAATATTTTACATGTTTAAGTGATTTACTAGCAAAAAATTATTGGATTTTTAATTTTTGAATAGTGATCACTAGGTTGATACATTTAATTTTTAAGTAGTTTAAAAATAATATGTTTATGTATATAGTATACAAAATTATCTAAAAATTAGATTAGACTTCAGTCCACTCAATTCTCGTTATGATTTCACTAGTTCTAAATTATTCTCAATAATATTTTTATTAATATTAATTAAAAATTATTTAATTGTGACAAATTTTTGGTTATCTATTACAAAAATTAGTTTTTAGTACTGTTATTAACAAACTCTAAAAGTCAATCAGGATGGTTGTTTTTCAATTGTAACCATCCCATATATAAACGCACATATAGGTATGATGTTTTGGGGGCAGTTAATACAATTGTTCTTAAAGTTAAACAACTATCTTTAAAGACTTTTAGAGATGGATGTAAACTTAATTACTTTTTGAGATGGTTAATAAGAAGAAATTTTAAAAATTTGTATTAAAAGATTTTTAGGAATGATTTTTTACTAATAGTTCTAAAAGATAAATTAAAAAAAAACTTATAATTATAATGTATATAAAATATATCTATAAAATATATTATATTCTTTAATATCGATAATCAATAATGATAATATTATTATTTAAATAACATTAATAATTACACGAATAAAATTATACATAAATAACCGTAAAATAATCACTAATATAAAATTAATAATTAATTAGTTTCAAAATTTAGATTATTTTTTATATATGTCTCCGTTACCATCAAAATGTTATTATTTGATATCATTTCTCTCAAATTAAATAAAAAAATAATAATATCATATTATATTTATTTTATCATGAAATAAGTACACCACTGCTCACATATACATATATCTATCTACTCTCGTGTCTCTTTTCTTTCCTGCAAACTAAGTAAATAAATATATCATGTTTAATTTAAGACAAAAAAAAATATATAAATTACATAAAGCTTTAAAGCAATCCAAATACATATTCTAATTACTTTAGGTGAGGTGCAACTGGAGTAGGTGGTGAGACTGATCTCACTGTACAGATAAAAATTACATGGCATTTAAATATATAATGCGGCCAAGAAAGGTTCATATAATAGAAACTTTACACTTAAATATAGAACAAGAATCTGTTTGTGAATCATAGTCTGCATTGCCATTCACATAATGTTTCTGTAAAATAGTGATCATGTTAGAAAAAAATCCAACCAAAAGATGAAGAGTTCTTAGACCCAATGATAAATACGAGAACATTTCATTGTGCCTACTTTCAGATCACATGTGAGCTTCCTCTAGAGATATAATGGTCATCGTGATCACCAAGATAGATTCTACCAGTTTTATTTTTTCCTTCTGATTAGCAGACATAAGCATCAGAATATGTCAACATTGGAGAACAGGGAATATGATTTTTGCAATAAACATGACAGCCTAACATATTTCTAGAACATTTTGAAAAAATATATATATTATATATATTTCTAGAATTTTATATTCAGCATGTTTTTAATTTCGTGTTGGGTATTTTAACTTATCACTACTGTCTACCATCGTAATTGTCAAAAATGTTATATGATTGTTAATTGAATAGTGATCCTTCAATTAACATATTTTTAGATATCAATAAAGTGCTACAACCATCAAAACAATAACCAAAACATTTCCATAATTATATAAATAATCACAATAGCTGATTCTAAAGCATGATCACGAAGCAATATCTAAGTTACCTTTAATTTCTGTATTGCACTACTCATTAACTTCATTTCTTGCACTTACAAATTCAACATATTCATGACTTCCAGAAAGTATGCTCTCTATTAAACAAAAACATAATGAGGCATGAGGAAAGTGCTTCAAATGGTTATGTACACAACTTTGAGAGAAAAGAAGCTACATAGTATAAACATCCACTTTCGTTCCTTGAATTCAGATATTCTTGGCTTGTTTTTACCATATTAGCAGCTGCAACTGCAGTTGCTTTTGCAGCAAAAGCAACTGCTTCTTCAACCAAACTTGGTTTTGAATCTTTTTTCAAGACTATGTCATTCTCTTCTTCCAATGCTACTTTGGGTATCCAAGATTTGAATCTAGGAAGAAAAACGTTCTAAACAGGAGACATTTTATAAAAGAGTGAAATGAGTTTAGAAGTTAGAACTATTCCAGTAAATGTCTAATGCATACAGCAAGACCACTATATATCATTTGGGCATAAAAATCATAATAGCAATACAAAAAGAATGATTGGTAGCTTGTTGAGTAGAAATGATACATTAATTAGTAGAGCTATTCCACATCCTGAAGCTGCAAGAAATCCTACACCAAAAATAACATGTGACCAGTGAAATCGAGGCCATGTTGGAGTTGCCAAAGGAGCAACAACTTTAGCAATAACAGCTACATTAGATTGCAAAGTTTGTATTGTGGTTTGTGATTACGAGCTTGATGATGTTTTCACCTGTCCACCAGCTAAGATAGGAACGTATAATTGTTAGTTTACAGGTAGTTTACAGAGTTCTACATCCAAAAACCTATAACAATATATCAGTATTAACGTAACATTTACCAGTATTATGTGCACTTGGTGGTGGATCCTGGGATTAAGGAAAGTAGATTAAAAGTGAGAAGAAAAATATAACAGATGTGAAAGTTTAATGAGCAATAAACATTAGGGTCTTGCCACAGTTGAAAGTTTCTATGGAAAATATTACTTAATCTTTACTTATCTCCTTGAATAAAAGACACTCAACAGATAGAGCTGTGGAACCAACATTAAAAAAATTGAAACAGGGGGCGTGCTTTATTGAGCGTGAGAAAAGGAAATACATACCTGCAATCTGTATTGGTGCGCAGGTGGCTAACGCTGGAGGCTGGGCTAGAAGGGCTGGTGGCCTACGTCGATCCAAGTCAGTTCGGGCAAACAAAGTTCGCGCGATGGAAGTAGAAGCTGACTGGTGTTGTCGCAGGCTGAGGTGGCGTTGCGTCGCTGGTGGTGGCTTCCTGGTGGGTTGGTCAGCCGTGGGTGAAACTGTGTTGGCAATGGTGGTTGAGGGGGGCAGCTGTTAGGGCAAATGTGAGAAAAAAATATAGAGTTATGTGTTTAAATGTAAAAAAGTATTAGGTACGGTTATTAATTTTAACATCCTTAAAACTTTTTCCGAAATTTTTGACTACAATTGTCTCTTTTAGGGATGATTAAACGTTTTTTTAACATTTAAAACCGTATTAAAATTTTTGACTAAAATTTATTCATTATTGTAATACAAAAGAATGAACTAACAATTAATTTTTTACTCTAATTAGTAATTATAAATTGAGAAAAAAATATAAATAGTATCAATTAGAAAATAAAAATCGTTGTCATATCTATACTCAATGGATATAAAAGAAGTAAATGCTACAATATACATATAAATAAATAATTATTAGTTTCATATTAATTTTTTGATGTTTTTGGTTGTATAAGTTTTTAAGTGTTACTTTAAAAATACTTAAATTATTTAAAATATATCTAATTGATAAAAAAATATTTGCATAAAAAGAAAATTTTAATCCTTTAAAATTATTATTATTATTATTATTATTTTACTCATTTTTACTCGTTAGATTTAATATTTAGTTTAGATTTTAATATTTGTGACCTAACATTTAAGGTTTATGATTAATGTTTAGATTTTAGTGTTTAGAGTTCAAGCTTTAATGAAAAAAGAAACGAAAAATATAATTTCATGTAAATAGATAAAGATACGAGAAAAAATAACATAAAAAAATAAATAAATTTTTCTTTAAATTTTTTTATGCATAAAAAATCATTTTTAATGAAATATGTATTTTGAAATACTATTAAAAACAATAACAACATGGAAATCATAAAGATACTACACCCTCTAAATAAATTGTTACACAATTCTAACCACTTAAACTTTGAAAAAAATTCTAGCATGATATGGCTGAATTATGTTAAGTTGTATAATAATTTATTAACTCATCTCATTCACTAATTATCATTTGAAAAGATAAAATTATGATTAATACAATCTAAGAAGTAAAATAATAAAGATCGGCAATAAGATTTGGATGTTACAATGGTTGTTTCATTGTGTGAGAATAACGAGAAATGCTTTGGGGATTTGATTCGTGATCCTAATGATGATTATGATAACATTATACTTAGATGCCTTGTCTTAAATAATTAAATAACTCTAAACATCAATAATGGAGATCGATGCTTTATATATATATTATTGAATTCTTAATTTATAGGCGTACACTTGATAATGTATGCTTAAATCGCAACAAGCTAAACACTTCCCATAAAAATAAGTACAAGCTATAGTCAGTAGCTACTACTTGACAACATTAACATAATCGAGAATCTCATACTTTTGAGACTTAATTGAGAGCTAGCTATATATAACTTTTCCTCACGTAAAGTTTGTCCATTTCATAATATAATAGAAAAGTCATCTTTTTTTATACAAGTGCTTAATTTGTTTATGGTTAGTGGAGTAAAACTGTGTCCCACGAAGAAACTAAACGAATTGAGACTCAGCTCTGATTCCTTTTTTTCTTTTTGCTCCCTACTACTTTTGAAAACATTGTTTTTATAAGGTTACTCCCACATCAGAATAACTTCTTCTTTCTTTTTTGCTTGGTGGGTACGTACGTGTTTTAAATAGAGATTGTTTAATTAATAATATATACCAATGAATAAAATACAAGGCGATCAGTTCCCCATTTCAAATATCGGACCAATGCAATGTAATTCATGAGTCACCTCCCGGTAGTACAAGAATATAAATGTAATTATTTGTAGTTTTTCAAAACTAACTTTCTCTAAAAGTAATCTCAATATTGTTCAAATGTAGGGTTGTAAATGGAATAACGTGAGATCAGAGATTACAATTTGTTTTTATTCATGATTTTAAATAATTTTTATAAAAGAGATTTTTTTGATGTTTTAATAGAATAAAAAAATAAAGATGAAATATAAAATATATAATGTATTACTTATGATTAGTTTGAGTTTAAATATAATTAAATTTTTAAAAAATTAAAAATATTAAAATCTTATATATTTATTAAAATAAGGTATATAATTTTGAAGAACAGGACGGAAAATATAATATTTGTCTTTATTTTATTTTATATTATAAAATACGGATATTTATTTTTCATTTCACACTCTTTATTTTATTGTCCCCATTATTGTCTATAATCGGATACTCCCAACATGGATTTATCCCATAAAAAAAAATTAACAATCCTATTCAAATATAACATGATATTAAAGTTCAAGTCATATATTTAAGACTAAATAATCTTAATTGTTGAATTATAAGTGTTTGACTTATATGGTACATAGAATCAACATTAATCACATTTATGTGAAGTGATAAATATATAGAAGTATTATTGGTTTTTCTTTCAATAGATTAAATTTTTAAGAGTGTTGTTTTCTGAACTTTTAACAATAATATTAGTATTCTTCCATATAAAATTATTTAAATATATATATGTGTGTGAGAGAGAAAAATATCACAAAAATTTCTCATATTAGGTTATTTGTGTCATTTAGTCATTTAAATTAAAAATAATTTTATTTAGTCTATTAACTTTATAAAAATGGTCAATTAAATATAAATCATATTAATTTAATAAATTGTTTATTAAAATATTATTATTTTTTATCAAGGGACTAAATGTTATTAAAACACGAGTATTTAATAATGATAAAATTATAATTAATATAAAAATTCTTAAAAATATTTTTTAAATGTTGCTATTTTATTTTAATAATTTAATAATTTTTAATAAATATTAAAAGCATAATTTACTTAAACATTAATTTTTAAGAAAACACATAAAATAATACTCTAAAATTTATAATAATAAAATAATATAACAATAATGTTTAACGATGTCAAATTGAGTTAAATTTAATATTAATAATTAAAATTTAATTTAATTAATGTCTAATTTGTATGCTTTTATTATGAAATATTCTATCTAAATTGATGTTTTAGAAAAAAATAGGAAAGAGATGAAAAATAATGTTATTTGGTACAATTTTAAAAGATGTTAAAAATATTATTTTTAAAATATTTTTTATTAATAAAATATATATAAGAATAAAGAGGTGTTTGGACTATGTTTTTTTTTAATAAAAGTGTATCTTAATACATTATTTTTTTAAAGTATCTCCAAACTAGAAGATTTAGGTTAAATTTTTAATGATAAATTTAATTTTATAAAAACTTAATTTTTTAAATAAAAATAATAAAAATTTAAAAAATTGTTTTTTAAAAAATAATAAGAAAATAAATTAAATATTAAAAATATATTATTAAAATTATTAATTAAAAGATGATAGATAATGGTGTAATTGTGAATTAAATTAATTTTTTAAATATATATATTTATTATTTTTTAAAATATAATTTTTATAAAATATCAATTTTATTTCGTATAATTAGACACACAATTTTCATACAATCTTTAATAATTATTTTAAAATAAATAACGAATTTATAATTTCTTAATATCTATTAATTATCGTATTAAAATATATTTTTATTAAAGATTTCGCAATTTTGATACATTTCTACTCTAAAATAATATGCTTTACTTTATTGCAATTTGGAATGAGTGACATGTTCTGTCAAGACTGACGCGAAAATATTTGTAATTAGAGTTGTCAAGTTGTTCATTTTAAAATAATGCATGATAACTACTTTAAATTAAAAAAAACAAAATTGTCAATTCAAATAGTATGCTTTATCTTTTGCTAATTAGAAGTTAAAAACAAAAGTTTTTCGAATGCTTATTTGAAAGTAGAATATTTAATATCAACTTATAACAGATACATTTAGTTTTTTTTATCTTTGTTTTGAAACAACCAATGGTATTAGGATTTTCATAAAATGACAACATACTTTGAAAAAAAAATCATTATATATTATAAAATTAAGACTCATAATCCTTGACTGCTAATCAAATTTATGGTATGATTAAAAAAAATAACATTTAATTGTTAAAAGGAATTCTTATACATAATAGAGTTTCAAATAATTATTTTTATCACCTAAGAAAAATGTCAAAAACTTTCATCTATGACAAACATAAAATTATGTTATAAAAAATGACTAATAAATATTTATTATTAAAAAAAAGTTATATATTTGTTTATCATCTGAAAATCTAAATTATCTTTTGTGTGTAAAAGAAATAAAAGATATGAATTATCTTTTTATAAAACGTGAAATTCTTTGATCTTGATTGTTCATTTATAAATAGAATATTTTTAAAAATTTACCAAAAAATTAGACATTAAATTATAATTTTCTTTTATTCTAAGTCCCCGTGGTTATTAACATTGGGATAGAAAAAGAACTATTCACACATTTAATATGGTAGAACATATTTGATGACTGCAAATTCATAGGTGCAGCAAGATACTTCTTTGAGAGATGATTGCCACATCATTTCAATACTATGGAAACTTCCTTCACAAAATGTCATTAAAATAAATTGATGCTGCATAAACACAAGGTAAAGTAAGTTTGGGGTTTATTGTAACAAATCATGTTAAAAAAGTAATATATTCCTCTATTGGCTACGGCGCTACGCTACCACACTATCAAGTGTAGAGCCAAAAAAGCTGCTACTTTTTTAGTGCATCTCATCATGCCATACATAGAAAAAACTATTACAATTTATATTACGAGCGATGCTAAAATAGGTATTGATGCTTTCAATTTGAAATATTGGAATTCAGTGTACTCGAACACAACACCTCCTACAATAAGCAATTCAACAGCTCGGTAAATTTTTAATGCTTTCATATGGATCCCTCGAGAATTAACTTGTAAACTCATACATACATGAATGATGGGTAACATTCCTAATAATTCTTTGTTAGCTTTTATATTTGAGCTCACGAAGAAGGAGATTAAAATAATATATTCTATTATTCTTTGCCTAAAAAATTAGAAGTTAAAAACCATACTAATTGATAAAAATAAGAGGATTAATTATGTTTTATATTTAAATATAATGAATTTATTATAAATGTGTTAAAAATATATCTGTAACATATTTAAAAATTTAAAATTATAAACATATTTAATATAAATATATTAAAAATTATATATTAAAATTATATGATTAAAATATATTAATTTTAAAAATTAAATAACTTATATATCTCTTAAAAAATTATATAATCTAAATATACAAATGAAATATTTTTAATCACTACTTGACCAATTTTCCCAAAATCCTCCCTTTAACAAGAAAGTAAAAAATATATATTTTGAAACTCTAAATTATGTTTAATATAGTTTTGAATAAAAATATCACTTAATAACATATCTTATTTCTATATTCTAATTTCAATTTTTTAAAATAATTAAGTTAAATATTTTAATTAAATTTATTTTATAACATTAACGAATTTATTTTCTTAATAGATATCTCATATGTTTTTTAACTCAACAGAATATTTTTTTAATTCAAAAATTTAATTAACAATGTTTATTATATTCATATGCATATTTTAATTAACTCATAAATTTATAAAAAAATTATTTATTTATTTATTTATATTATATCATATAAATTTAAAACATATAAAATTAAATAAAGATAATTTTTTTAATAATATATAGAAATCAAAAACATGTGAATTTTACTAGTATATAAGAGAAAAGATAAATGTTAAAAAAATATAAATTTACTCATGATATTTACATTTTATTAATTATGATGTGTGACATATCAAACTAATTTTAACATTATAAAATTATTTAATTTTCAAACAAATACATCCCGAGATATATTATAAATATATATAAAAGTTTGAATAAATTTAATTTTTTTAAAAAATTTATGATAATAATATTGTTATGGTTATTACTACAATGAAAAATATATAATATATATCGTATCTCTTATATTAATTATATATTAACGTTATTATTATTCAATAAATTTATTATTAATAAATTATTTAGTATAAGAATATAATTATCTTAATTGTAAGTATTTTAATCGTTAATAATTAAAATTGTAATTATATGTAAAAATTTAACGATTTTACACTGAAAATAATTGATAAGGTTTAAGGTAAGATGATTTTACGATACTAAAACTTTGATTAAAAGTAACCGTAAATATACAATATTATTATTTTATATATATAAAAAATAATAATTTTAATAATAAAAAATGTAATCTTTGAATAATTATATTAAATTTTATTTATTTTTATTTTACTTAAAAACATGTATTAAATAATTAAAAAATAAAAACTAAAAACTAATATCAATATTTTAAATAATATAATAAAATTATATTAATATTTAATTTTTTTAATTTAAATATATTTTTGAATAAATATTAAAAATAAAATAAATTACTACCTTTTTATAATTAATTATTAATTAAATATATTAAAAATTAATATAAAATAATTATGATTATTAATGTAAATATCCCGTGGATTTTCTTACTGGGTTAGTGGGTGTTGGATATTAGACGGCATCAAAGACGGATAAAATGGCATCAAAATTGGATCTTGAAAATGTTACTCGAATTAAGGTCAGAGTAGTCTTTTTAAAGCAATTCTCCCAATAATTGAGCGAGCATTATTAGTTCAAGTAGCCTTCGGCCGAAAAATAAATTATTAGTTCAGGTACCCAAGTCCGAAGCCCAAGATATATTATACCTCTCTCTAGTGAAAAAAAAAATTTATACGAGGAAAATAAATAAATAATTTAATTAGTGTATACAAGTAATATCAATAATATATAAATTTTTATTTACTTTTATATTCATATTATTAAAATTTTAAAACATATTAATATTATCTAAAAAATTAAACTATTTTAAATTTTTTTAAAATAATTATAATATACGATAAAATATAAATAATATAAATATACAAATATATATAATTAAATAATATTAATTTTTTTAATATATATTCATATTTATTTTGACATATATATATATAAATATTAAATTTTAATTAATAATTTTTTAAATCATATATTCAGATAAACATTATACTCCTTATATATTGTTAAATTTTATGTTAATTATGTTTTATATCTATAATATATAATATAATTTATAAAAATATTTATTTTTTTACAAGTATATTTATAAGGTATGAATAATATTAAAACATGACTAATAATTTACATTTTAAAGTTAAAGTATAACAATAACGTATAAATATTAATATAATTATATTTAAAATTAGATATATTTTTATCATTATTTATATATTATAGATATAATTATGATAAAATAAATATTTTTACTTTTTATAAATTATTTTATATATTATATACGTAACATATAATTCATCATTAAATTTAACTAAAACAATTTGAAAGAGGATGACACTACAAATTTATTCAACCAAAAGACCAAAAGCCCATGTCATAAATAGGCTCCCTCCTATGGTTTCATTTTCATAGCATGAAAAATGATACATGTGATGAATATAAAACTAATAATAGACTACCTAATCTAATATTAATAAATTATAAAATAGGTAAGCAATCAATTTTTATCTATATATATATATATAAATCTAAATTATAATTTAAATAATTTTAATAAAAAATATTTTTTTATTTTAAAATAATGGCATGTCTTAATATTTATATTTTATTTTAAATTTTTAAAAAAATCAAGCTAATCACTTAATTTAAAAAACTGAATTTATTTTTATATTTTCCTCTTTTTAACTTTTTTTTTCTTTTCAAAATTTAAAAATTAAAATTAATAATATTTATCATATTTATTTTTGAATGGTATGTTCTAATAAAATAAAAAATTTATAGTTAATTTTTATTATTTATTTATTTATCAATATCGTATGTAAACATTAGAAAAAAAAATGCATATAACTTCTCTTTTCTAACTAGGCGTAATGATTATGTATGTGAGATTTTAGTTACGATTGAATGTTAGGTAGTTGTCAAAATAATTTTTTTAATATATAAATTGTTGTGATTGGTTCAATTAAATATAAAGGTTTAAAAATATGGTGTGTAATTTGCAATAGATTAAGTTATTTGGCGTAGTTATTTAGCTTGGGTTTCAACTTGGATTAATATTTTGTTAAAAATAATCTATTAATTTGTAATCAGTATATATATATATTAATTTTAATAAAATTTAAAGACAAATTTAAAACAATTATATTTTTTTATTCGTGGGAGGGTTAAGAAGTTATTATCCTTATTTTTATTAAAAACTAGTTTTTTAATATATAATTACAGTTTATTTTTTCTTCAATTTATAAAATATAATAATTATTTTAACTTTAAAATTAAAAAATATTATAATTTAAATTTTAAACCATAAATATAACATATGTATTGAAAATATTTATATATCTAATTATTATTAATGATTATTTTTTTAACATATTATATTTTAATTATAGATTATATTAATTCATAAAATTTATTTACTATAAAATACTATTTTTTATTAATTATTATTAAATAATGATATTTTTTCATAAAAAAATATATAATAACTATATTGAATAATTATATTAAGAGATTTATAAGATATATAATTTTAAATAAAATATTAATAATAATTTATCTTATATTAAATATATCAATTATATATAATTATGATTGTGATTTATATAAATATGAATTATGATTATAATAATTTATAAATATTTTATACCTTAAATTAATATACTTATAATCTTTAAATTTTTAATATATTAAAATAAGTTTTATTATAATTCGTTTTATCTAATTTATAGGTTTTATATTTACTATTTAATTTTCTAAAATATGTACTATTTAATCATATTTTAAAAAAACTATTGAATTTGCAATCAGTTAGAATGATCATTTAGTATTATTTGTATATAATTTTTTATCTCAGTATTATATATTTAAATTCAAATCTTAATAGTATAATATTTTATTTACTTAATAAAAAAATAACTTAAGTGATTTTAGGAAAGAAAGAAAAAATTTAGAATGATATGTATTCATTTCGTTTATGTTTAAAATATAATGTATTTTTATATATGCTAATGGATGTACGATGATACCTAAACTTTAAAAATCACAAAATTTCTAATTTTATAATCTCTTACATTTTTTTAAATAAGTTTTATTAATTCAAAATAAAAATACATAAACACCATATGAATTAAAAATTTAAAAATATATCAAATAATCAAATTATTATAAGAATCATAATAATAGATATATAGTTTAAGGAGTGAATTTTTTTAACAATATTCTTTAACTTTCTTGTCTCTATCTAGTTTTAACTATTCTAAATTCCTAAAGGATAATATAATAATTTTTTAATAAAATTTGATTTTGATTGCTTAGGTTTTTTAATTTGTTACCAGCAATAAAATATCAAATAATCTAAACTATTATAAGAATCGTAACAACATATCTATATTTTAATGAGTAAATTGTTTTGATTACTATTCTTTAACCTTTTTTGCTTTTCATCTAACGTCGATTTTTTTTTATTGATTGAGTTCTTTAATTTTTAAATTATAATGAAATCTTAAATAATAATATTTAATTTATAAATGTTATTATAAATAAGATTTATATGAATAATTTACACACTAAATCTAAATATATGTGAAATGATTAATAATAAATAATTTTTATGATATTTATTTAAAAATAAAAAATAAATAATGATTAATTTAGCGTATAAAAAACTTGATTTTATATCTGTAAAAGCAACTTGCTATCCGTTAGAAAAGAAAAAAATAAAAAAACAAAGGGGGGATGACTAGGATTATTAAAAATAGAAGGAAAAAGTGAGAAAGAAAAAGTTTTAGTTTCCTACATCTACCTACATTTAATTATCATAAAATTATTTACATGATTATGTAATCTCCACCGTTATAACACGCAACATCCATTAATAAATTTAATAAATTAATTCATATAATCTTGTAACTAATTACTGTTAATCACATAATATCCAAATTTTGGTATTTTACCAATACAAAAATATTTGTCAATTGACTACTCAGTGACGTATAAAGAATACACCATCTTTAAAGATGGATAATTACTTGGCTTTAGAATTACCCATTAATATTAATTAGAGAGTTGATTTCTCTAATCATATATATATATATATATATTATATAGTTTGATTAAGTTATTAATCAACCAAAACTATGTGCCTCCGTGTCATAAAACGAACAAAGTTTCATTTTCATCTATGAGAAATTGAGAATTGATGACGATGATGCATGAGCTGTGTCCCTCTTAATTAATGGCGAATAATATGATTGACGAAATTTGATGTGATATCTTTTGAAAAATTAAATTTTTAATACTTTATTAAATAATTTGCAATGAGGTTTCATATTTGTATACTTTAAAATAAATATTATTATTATTATAATTATAAAATATTAACATTTATTGTCAATAAATTCTTTTCTTTATGTATATAATACAATCAAAATGAAAAATTGTGATTTTATTAAATTTTTTATAAATTAATTATAATAATATTAATACTTATAAATTATTAATTTTTAAATAATTTTATTAATTTTACCTAATAAAATTTGAATTTCAAACTTTACATTTATCATAACACTTTAATTTTGATGTACTATGTATGTTTGAATAAGTATTAATATTATTTTTATATTTTATTAATTAAAAATATTACATTATTTTTTTAATAACAATAAATCATTTTCGTACGATAATAATTTCTCAATCTTTATAGCCTCGAGAATAAAAAACAATGACAAATGTTGACTATAATGGAAGTACCGTAATTTTCGTGGCATAAGTGTAGCTTTGGAGGTCCTGATGCATCATTATTTGTTTTGCAATTAATGATAGTTACATTTTGGAACTTTGAAATGACCGTAACATGCTTATCTTATCCCTCAATTACATCATTTTCTATTATTATTATTAAATATATAAAATATTTATTTTATTTATAATATTAATTATATTTTAATATTTTCATTATTAAATAATTTAGTGGTAATATGATTACTCTTCTTTTTATAATGATAACATAATTACTCTTAATTTACCATCTTCACAAAACCAATATTAATTACGTAGAATTAAGCACCGTAAAGCTTCTTGTAAACCGTAATTTCAAGACCTGTGTTAATTTATTTGATAAATAAATTTTATTGTTTTATTTTATCAGTACAAATATTTTTATTGTATCAATTTATTTTAAAACGTATTTATATCAAATTTAATAAAATAAATAATTATTATATCATGATATATCATATTTTATTTTTTTAATAAATAAATTAAAATAAATCCTATCTGTTATTTCAGATTCGGACTAATCTCGTATGATATTATCTTGTTGTATCAATAATTACCTTATGTTACTCATATTCACATACCGAAGCGGTTACAAACCTATGATTAAATTTTTCTTTTTTTTATAAAATACAATAACACTTATATGTATATATTTATTAAAGGTTATCATAAACGTAACACTTTTCAATCGATTAGGTTTTATATTTACACACATATTTAATTACAAGATTTAAACAAATATTTTATTAATAATTGATGAATGTCTAAAAAGCATTAAAATATATTATCATGATTTAATATATTTTAATTGATTAAATAGATTTATATTCGTATAATTTTATCATATTTATATATAAATTTGTATTTTCGGAATCATGGGTATTTTTATTATTTGTAAGTATTTTCGCTCAAAAATAATTTAAAACTCGAATAAAAATATTGGAGGCTATACATTACAAATATGTTGAGAAAAAAAGATCAAAGTAAAAAAAATAAAAAATTTGAACAAAATGAGTCAAAAATATCGAATCGAGCCTACTTGTTACATCAAGCCACGCGTATGTCATGGCGAGTCCCGCATGCACCAGAACACGTACCATGCACGCCATGTCGAGTCCAACTTGCGCATCCGCGTGCATGTCATGCCCTTGTCTGTGCCCATCTGTCTAGTCCTCCATGCACCTCCGCCCGAACCGCGGGTAAATCTTGCTCAGTTGCGCACGAGCACCCCCACACGCATGCCAATTTGCCCAAATGTGTCAAAGATCATTTTAAAGATATTTTTTTCTACTTTTTTAGCCTTTTTTTACGTATAAACCCTTTTCTCCATTGTAAAAATCATCCCTTAAATCACACATTTCTTTTTCTCTCTCTATAAAGTTTTTTTAGTTTTAAAGTTTTTCTCTTTTTGAGAAGAATTAGTTATGCTTTTTTAAATCTCTAGTTATTTTTATGCTTTATTCTTATATGTTATATTTACTTTGTCTGTGATTAAATTTAACATGATTGATATTTGTAAATATAATTTAATAATAACGTTGTTATTCTTGCAAAATATTAAATAGGTAAAAAATTTATATTAAATAAATTGATTTTGTTTTTATTCAAGATTTTATATTAAGGATGTTAAAGAGAAATATATTATTTTGCATTACAAACATAAATCTAAAAATTAGATTTTAAGGTTTAATTATTCGGTCTGATTGAGAGAAGTGTTGATCACCATATAAATTGTGTGTAATGAATATGCAAATGTAAGTATCGTAACAAGTAATATAATGATATGAAAATATTGTTCACACAAAAATTATTTTATTAAAAACTAATTTTTAAAACTAAAAAAAATAATTTTTTTTGTGTTTTTATATTTTAAGGGAGTAAAATTAAAATAACTAAAAGTAAATAGTAATAACTAATTAAATTAGATTTGGTAACTAAGAAGATATATGAGAAAATATCTAAAAATACTTAATCCCCCAATTTTTTAAATATACGAATCGCTAAAATCTCACTATATAATTATCATTACATGATCAATTGAATCTAACCTAACATATATTTCTCTTCCAAGTAAATTATACATCATATAGTAATTAATTTAATCATACTCTCATACAAATTAAATTGCATACTACTCATTTAGTTCATCAATTATGGATTACATACATAAAAATCATATATCTCTCCTTAGAAAGTATGTATGTTATTTAATCAAGACAAACAATTAAATAATTCTTTAAAATCTATTTAATTACCTCTATAGATAAATTATTGGTCAAACAATTAATAACATAAAAATCAGGTTAAATAATATAATTACATTAAAATTATAATTGAGGTAAAATATTAGATCATCACGAGGTGAAAATTGGGTTCATAAGATTCATAGATTAATAAATTAACTACACATAATTATGTTCATAAAACTCATATTTTTCATAAAAAAAAACATAAAAATCGATAAAGAAAAGAGTAGAAGAAGAAATACAATCAAACTCTTGAATTGTAGTGCTAATATCTTTTTGAATCTCTCTCAAAATTGTATCTTCTTATAAATTTTTCTATATTTTTCTCTCTTTTTAGCTCTAAAAACTTACCAAAATTATGCTAATGGCAGTTGTTTAGGGTTTACTTTTATAGAGAATGTACCGTTGTTTATTGATTTACAATGTGAACCAAGTAGACCTCATTCATTAGGAAATGTCCACCATATGATAAGATCAAAGCACGACATTATTAGGTCTAGGCTTTTTTTGGTTAATCTTATACTACCTGAGCCTATTATAATGGCTGAAGTAGGCATTCTCAAATGGAAAAATTCTATGCAATTGGAATATGATTCTCTGGTTGCAAACAAAATATGGGAATTAGTTCCTAGACAAAACATGAGAATTAGTTCCTAGAAAAAAAGGTAATTGGTAATAAATAGGTTCATAAAACTATGCTCTAAGATGGAGGATTGCTAGATAAATACAAATCAAGGGTTGTTACAAATGGTTATGATCACATTAAAGGGCTAGACTATACTAAGATTTTTAGCCCAATAATCATTTTAACAATTCTCACGTTGGCCTTATCAAAAGAATGGCTCATAAGACAATTTGATATTAACAATATCTTCTTAAATGATGATTTAGAGAAAGATTTATATGACACAACTTAAAAGGTTTGAAAAAATTGTCTATCTTTATCACGTTTACAAGTTAACAAAAGCTATTTATAGACTAAAGTAAACTCCTAGAGCATAGTTTATGAAATTGAGCAAATGTTTACATGGTGTAGGCTTTTAATCTTCCAACTCAGATGCTAATATGCTTACTTACAACAAAAAAATGATATGATCATATTCCTTGTATATGTTGATGACATAAGAGTAACAGAAAACAATGAGGCTTTCATAGAAAAAATCATTGACAAACTTAACAAGAGTTTTGCAATCAAGGATATGGGAAGCCTATTGTATTTTCTAGGCATTGAAGTCACTCGAGTATCTACTAGTTTGCATCTTGGACAAAAGAAATACATTACTTAGTTGCTTGAAAGAGTGGATTTGCTAGATGTAAAACATGCCACAACTCCTCTACTAGCTTAAAATATAATGACTAAGAATGATGGTGAATTATTACATGATATCGTTTTATATAGAACTATCATAGATGCTTTTCAATATAGTACATTTATAAAGCCTGACATATCGTATTCTTTTAACAAGTTTTGTTAGTATCTTCACTACCGTACCATAGGCCATTAGAGTGCAACAAAGCATCTCTTAAGGTATCTTTGGGGTATAACATATTATGTGTTTACGCTTCACAATGTTGATAGTTTAGACCTCATGGGTTATACAGACTCTGATTGGGAAACATGTAGGGATGATCGATAAAACATAGATGGTCATTGTATCTTCCTTGGTCATTATCTTGTCTCTTAGAACTTTGGAAAACAAAAAGTAGTATTTAGATCTTCTATAAAAGTTGAGTTTGTAGCAACAACCTTGATAATTATAAAGATCTTATGGATTCAAAAATTGTTGAGAGAATTGTAGATTCAACTACCATAATCACCAATAATTTTTTGTGATAATATTAGTGCAAGATGCCTTGCTTGAAATCCCATTCGCATTCAAAAACCAAACAAGTAGATATTGACTTCTATTTCATAAGAGAAAGAGTGTTTTTTGGATAATTTTTTATTGAGTACACACTTGCGTAAGAACAACTTGCCAATGCAACGATAAACCTCTCAACACTATATGTTTTGAAGAATTAAGAGCTAAGCCAATAGTCTTACCAAGATCATGAGCTTGAGATTGGATATTAAGGCATAAAAGAAAGATTACATATATGATTAAGCAAAAGTATTAGTTACAAAAGAAATCAAGTGTCATGTGATTGTGTGTGTTACTAGAGAGTGTGTGTGTTTGATGCATTATGCTCAATATAAATGGTGGTAGAGAGATGCCATGTTATTCCTTTTTTTATAATTGGTTATGTTTAGCACTATAACCTTATTTTGTATCTTAACAATACACAATTTTAAGAATTTAAACACCATAATATAAATACAAAAAATTATCTTCTTTTGCAATAATCAGGTTTGTTATCTTTTCTTCTTTAGGTTGGTTTTTAAAGTTTATCAACTCATAATTTAAAAATTTATTTATAGTAAATAATATCAATATAAAATAATATGTACAAAGTAAATAAACTTTACAAGTATCATTGAGGTTTCAATATTATTCATAATAATTGATTTTTTTGTTCCTTATTAATAGTACCTACATATTATATATTAAGATAAGGTGTTATAAATATCTTTTACATAAATAAATTTGTGTTAATTAGTGTATTACGTTATAAAAAGTATTATTTAATCATTTATATTTTGTAAAAGGTATTAAAAATGACAAAATTTACTATTAATTCGATATTTTTATAGTTTTTATAATAAAATTTTACTATTAACTCAATATTTTAATAATTTTATAACAAATATCATGACAAAAGGTAATTTTTATCCCATTCTTGTTTACCAATATAATTTTATTCAAAATATTAATAAAAAATAATTTTGTTCTTCTTTAATATTTTTTTATAAAATTGAAAGATTAAATGAAGTATTTTTTATATGAAAATAAATAAAATCTTTTGATTTGATGTAAGAGACCGGGGTAATGTTTTTTTCTATATCATATTATAGGCACTAAGGCAAAATCTCTTCTTTTGCAAGTTTGTAATTTCATTAATTTTTAAAGGTAAGAAGCATTCTTTATGAATCATGCATGAAGTGAGATTTTATTGTAAGAGGAAAAAGTACAACAAATTTATTATAAACATGTTTAATGGGTTAAATAGGCCATGCTAGAGAATCGCTTTGTGCTTATTTTATAATGAGTTTTATTTTATTGTATTTGAAATTATTTTTCTGTTTTTTTAATTCATTTAGAAGAAAAAAACAAAAAACTTGTTTAGTAAAAAAATTTACTTTATTATTTCATTAATTCTTAACTTACAACAATAAATATAAATTTAATTAATGAAAGAAAGAATAAATTTGAAATATGGTTTCAAAAAGTTTTTTTTTTTAGTTTCAAGAAAATAAAAAAGTATTTAAAAATAGAACTGAATTTCAACCACTTAAAAGTGCAACTAATTGTCAAGCAATACTCAATTTGATAAATTGAATTCAAAAACTAAAATTCAAAAACAAAATTAATAAAAAAAAAATTGACGTTATAATTCAGTTTTTAAATTTACAATTCTTAACGCTAACTTATCTCAATACCTAGTAATAGTCAGTCCACTTGCATAAAAAAGCCTGTTTTGGCCCACAAAAGTAATGTCTCATGACTCACAGCCCTTGACATATGAGATTAATGCCATAATATCTAGTCATTTTGAGGTTCTCTCTACTTCTTCTAAAAATCACATCACGAATGCGTTTTTCGCTTTGCTCTAATGGCGGACATGGATTTTTTTACATGAACATCCAAATCTTGATGAGATATAGGGAGAGAACGAATGTAGTGTAATGGACCCATCGAAGCTGTCATACAAAGCAAGAATTCATTCTTCAAAGAGCAAATGATCACTTGTAATTTTGAGTAATTTTTTCCAGATTTTTACTCTTGTTTCTTTGATTTTCCAGCAAGGTCTCTTCTCATTGTGTTATTCATATCATAATGAGTTTGTTATCTTACTCTTACGTATAAATAATAGAAAATGTATATATATTTTAACAATCAATATAATCATGTAAGGTCGGAATATAAACGAAAACAAACTTTTTAATATGATATATTAATTAATTTATTTGTATATAACATATTATATTAATATATATATTTGTACATAATATATTAAAAATTTATTTATATTTTTAGATATATTATATTATATATATTAAAATTTTGTATGTAAGATGTTAATGTATCAGAGTTTAAGTGAAATTGTCGATATTAATTGTTAGAGAATGTAAGGAGATCTTATTTTATTCTTATTATAAAATAAATATATTTTGATCTATTTATTAAATAATTTAATTTAAAAAAACTTTCTTTTATAAAAAAAATGATTGTTAATTAAAAAAATTAATTAATTTATTAAAATAACTACCATTTAAACAAAAAGCTCCTTGACATGTAGCAGTAGCCAGTAGCCCATGTGGCCATATGAAACATGGTTATATCTTGATTGGGCCCGGGCTTCTTTTCTTGAAACCCAAATACCCTAATGAAAACACCAGCAAATGTACCAAAAATACATTATGTTCTAAAAGAACTGTAACATATTTTAAAGGGTAATTTTGTGATATAAAATCATACACTACTAATCAAAACCCTCGTAATTTATCCCTCATTTTTCGTACTTCACAGAAACCCTAGGTCTCTCAAACTCCAAAACTTCAACAATGCCGCCGAAATTCGATCCCTCACAGGTGGTGGACGTTTACGTCCGAGTCACTGGAGGCGAAGTCGGAGCTGCGAGTTCACTCGCTCCGAAGATCGGTCCACTCGGTCTGTCACCAAAGAAGATAGGAGAAGATATTGCCAAAGAGACGGCCAAGGACTGGAAGGGTCTCCGTGTCACCGTCAAACTTACCGTCCAAAATCGTCAAGCCAAAGTCACCGTCGTTCCATCGGCCGCTGCTCTCGTCATCAAAGCTCTTAAAGAGCCTGAGCGTGATAGGAAGAAGACCAAGAACATCAAGCACAACGGAAATATTTCACTTGATGATGTGATCGAGATTGCTAAGGTTATGAGGAACAGGTCGATGGCTAAGGAACTTGCTGGTACTGTGAAGGAGATTCTGGGCACTTGTGTATCCGTCGGTTGCACCGTTGACGGAAAGGACCCTAAGGACTTGCAGCAAGAGATTGCTGATGGTGATGTTGAAATTCCTCAGGATTGAGCTACCTGTTTCTCTAGGATTTTGATTTAGATTGTTGGATTTATTTTGTTTAATTTATGCAGCTTTTGATAATGATGAAATTTTGGAACTTATTAAGCTTGCTTAATTACCATTTACTTTTCAAGTATTCTAATTTTGCATTTGCGTTCTCATTTTTAGTGGTTGGATGAATGTTTCGTTGGGTTTACTGCTCATTAATTTTTTTGAATGAGCTTAAGTTAATATTGTTAACTTTGGTTTAAATTATTGCAATAATTTATTATAGGCTATTTGTGATTGGTTGTACCACAACATTGATGATTATGCTGATGATTTTTAAGATATATGATGCCTACACTGTGATGTTTTAACATGTAATTTGAATATTTTTCGAATTTTATGGAGCTTGCCTAAGATGTATAATATATGTATGAATACATTGGGATTTACCTTTGAGTGGAGAGTTTTGATTCTTATGCATATCTATTGTTCTTAAACATAATCTTTTGATGCAATTGTCCATTTTCATTGCATTCTCTGTTGTAACCCACTAGTATGTTGCTATTAACTTTGCTTTGTTAAATTTTGGTGTGATGTTTACTTTCATTTACCCTCCAACTGAGTTATTTATTCTAACTGTTTCTTTGTAGCTTATTTGATTACTCCATGAATGGATTGATCTATTGCACTATGAAAGATTACTTATGTTCTTGCCGTATAATATTACATGATCTGTTTCTCCTTCCTTTCATTCCCTTTATTTCCAAATATTGCTTTTTATCACAACTTATGGATACAACAATCTAACAATTATTAATTATTTTATTATAACACATCCTTAATTATTTTTTCTTACCTAACTGTTATATTATTTCCTTAGCCTTTGCTTAGTCCATATTAGAATATGCAAACTTTTTTATGTGGATTCATTAAATATGGAAAATGTTTATCGAGTATCAACTGGGCTAGAAGCTCGGTAGTAATTGATATGCTCTTCCTTAGATGACCCAAAAATGAACTTTGTACATTGTAACGACTAACGAGGCCTTACCAATACCAAGTTAGAAATGTTAAAAAGTTTATATTTCTAACAATTTCAATTCAAAAACCTATACCTTTGATATAAACTTCATATATATAAATTCTCTCTAATTTAGCATATGTAACATTACTCTTAAATTTTAAAGAGCAGCTTATTTTTTAAACTCTTTAAACTATTTTTTTTCTTTTGATTATTTATCAATTTATATTTAAAATTAACCACGTCTTAAAAAAAAAAAAATTCTATTTGAATACACATTCAATATTAATATTTATGATCTAAAACTTTTCATAGATTGTTTTCGGAATTGTTAAACTTTAATTACCTTTATATAGTGTTTGAGATTAATGTAACTTAAAGAGAAAATTTAGAGACAAATTAAATTAATCATAGAATAAGTAGATTTTCATGTATTTGTAAAATATTATTTATATAGATGTCAATTACATAATGAGTATACATGTTTATATGTTTTGAAAGGATAAATTTGGCATAAAGTATAACATATTAGGAATCGAGGTCGATCTTAATTCAGATTTATCGTTAAGTTTGGACTATCAATTGGACTCAAGTTACCCTACGGATAAGATATTTGGGGTGTTTTATTTTTCATCTCGAACGGTTTACAAAAATATGCATCGAATTTTCATGAATTTATAATAAATAAACTTTAAGTGTATCATATAATATATAATATAGGGAAACATGTCAAATGACAATTTTAGTCGAAGAAAACTGGTTAATTGGTTCATTTATGTTTAAAAAAATGTTAATTGACAATGGCCTTTAATTAACATATTGAATTGGAGTGGGGCGGCTGAATTAAAGTTATTGAAAGTCGATTTTCATGTTATCTGCATATTTCACAAAATTACAAATTATTATATTCTGTGAGTAATCTACTACTTCATTGGCTTTTCTTTGTGTTTCAACGTGCTTTTTGTTTTTATGTTTTTATACTTTTTTTTTTAAGGTCGGTTTTATATATTATTCACGTTTGGTTTGTAAGACCTAAAATAATGGTGTTGATGTCGTTTTTTTTTTCTTTCGTAAACATCAAAAGGATGACGTAGTCCTACAAATAAAGAATAATCATGAGTCATACAATTAAATAAACCTATCTATATTATGTAAAATGACATAAATTTGTCCTAAGCTCATCAAATAGTAACAATAAGGGTTAATTAAATTGAATAAAAAGTAAACCATATTATTATTATTTTTGCATTTAGTTTTCTGACTTGAATCTAAGCATGAATTATTATTCTAATATTTTGTCTGTAATTGGAATTAAACGGTATACAAGGTTTTTACAATAGTATCCCCATACTAAGTGAAAGATTAAATGTTAATGACATTTAATTATTATTTAAGTAATTTAACTTAAAAATACTTTTGTATTAATGGAAATACTTAAAAAAAATAATGAATATTTTATTATATAATTACTCATAAGAATTTTTTTTCCATATTTTTATAAAAGTTTCTGTCTAAAAAGTATTACAAATTGAATTAAATATCAAATTTCAGCATAATATACTGTTAGAAAGAAAAAAATTCAAGTGATGTTAAATCTGAGTGTATGATTATTTATTGGAAAATTATATTTATTATGAGTTTGTGATGAATTATTAATGTGTAAGGTTATTATTAATAAGTATTTACTTAATTATTAATAAATATAATTAAATTATATTTAATAAAAAGTTAAATAGTTATGATATATATTTGTTATTATTAATTTTAATTTTACGAAGGCACAAAAGGAAGACTTTATCTTAAGGTGCCGTCATGGAATTCGGATCCCAAACATTAGTTAAATTAGATTTGATATTATATTTTATTTGTATTATAGTTGTATTATATTTATACTACACTTTTACCAATTCTATTTATATTACACTTGTTACAATCCTATAAATAAGATTCTTTATGTACATTCTAACTCACACTAATACAACATTAAATCATTCTTTATTCTTATCTCTCTATACTTTTCACATGGTATTAGAGCCTCTCATATACCTCTAGAATTTCTATCAAAATTTTACCTCTCTTCGTCACAGTAAACCCAACTCACTTCAACCCGGCTCACCTTAACCCGGTTCACCAACCCTGGTTTATTCAGACTCGGTTCACCCAATTTTTTGCTCATCTCTTCAAAAACCCGGTTCAGCACCATCCTAATTGATTCTCCACCGATTTCAGGCTTGTTTTTGACTTCTTTTTTCATTTTTAAGGATATTTTTGACCTATATACACTCTTTTATACTGTTTTTATATATTTGCTTTATATTTCCTCCATTATTTCATTAAAATGGATCGAAATGATGTCCCAAAACCAATCTCTATCACCCTTGATGACACTAACTACCTAGCCTAGGCATAAGAAATAAAAAGTTTCTTGAAAGGATGCAAGCTATGACGTTTCATAACTAGTGATATCTCTATACCTATACAAGAAACCACTAAAAACAACTTCTTATTTGCTGACAGCCTTGAAGATTGGGAGAGTAAACATCATCAAATTATTACCCAGTTCCGTAACAATCAAATTATTACCCAGTTCCGTAACACCACCTTACCCTTCATCCATGGTGAATTTGGGCATTTTGGGAATTTGTTGAGGCTCGCTTCACTACAACAAATTTGGCCAACCAATATAAACTTTTAACAACTTTTCATACCAAACGCCAAATGGATGATCAAACGATTAATCAATTTCTCTCTAAATTGCATACTATTTGGGATCATTCGTTCTCTCTGAACCAACTTGAATGAACAAGATTGATTATGAGATATTTGCAACTTACCGTAATTACCAACGTCTTGTTATTTTTCTCATGGCTCTCAATGATCGGAGTCCTTTTCCATCCTTAAATACTACTGTGATTAAGCTTCGCTCTGAAGAAACTCAGATGAGAGTTTTCAAAGTTCATCATACAAATTATGTTCTTGCCATCCTCTCTTATCGCCCTAAAGGAGATTTTAAAGAGGGCTTCAAACATCAAGGTTGCGCCTACTACCAAAACTCCAACCATGAGCTTCTTACATGTCCCATTTGGGTATGTATATATTGTCACAAGAAGGGTCCAAGACATTTTCACACAGATTGCTTTCGGAATCCCTCTCCGCATTCCTCACAAAATCCCTCTCGTAATCCCTTTCAACATATTTAAGGTAAAACTAGTAACTCATCTATCACTACTACTGTTTCTGAGGATAATCATGACAAATTTACCTTCTTCACTCAATAATTTGAAGGTCTTCTTAAACATGTTCTCTCAAAATCTAGTAATCCTCTCCTTACTGCCTTGTCTCTCACACCAGGTAAATATTTATGGTATTTTGATTCTACTTGTTGTAACCATATGACTCATGATACTCACATCTTCTCTCCCACACAATCTTTCATCTCTAAACCTTTAATTCAAACTGTTAATGGTTCACATATGCATGTTAATGCTGTAGGACAAGTTTCCACATCTTCTATATCACTTTATAACACTTTTCATAATTCCAACCTTACTCTAAATCTTATCTCAGTTGGTCAATTATGTGAACTTGGTCTTACTATTACTTTTTCCTCTTTTGGTTGCCATGTGCAGGATCCACAGACAGGACATATCCTTGAGATAGGTCGTAAGGTTGGACAACTATTTGAACTTATCAACCTTCATCTACCCAATTCTCCTCATACTTCCATTGCTGCTTCTACTACTCTTATCAACCTATGGCATGCTCGTCTAGGCCATACGTCTATAGGACGTCTTCGTCCCTTAACATCTTCTGGTAAATTAGGATTTGTTTCTATTTCTGATAATGTAAATTGTTTGCCTTGTCAATTGGGAAAACAATTTGTTTTCTGTTTTAATAAAAGTGATTTTACTTATATCTCCCCTTTGACTTAATTCATTCTAATGTTTAGGGTCCATCCCCACATCCTACTATAGGGGGATGTGTTTACTTTGTCATTTTTATTGATGATTATTCAAGATTCACATGAATTTTTTTCATGAAACATATTTTTTAAATTTTCATCAACAAAATGAGATTCTTTCTCAATATTCTTATCCTGACACATCTCAACAAAATGGAAGAGCTGAGCGAAAACACAGACATATTCTTAATACTGTTTGCACTCTCTTCATTTCTAGTTCTTGTCTTGAACGCTTTTGGGGTGAGGCAGCTCTTACGTTTGTTTATACCATCAATCATGTTCCCATACCTATTATTCACAATCAATCCTCTTGTGAGCATCTCTATAGTACTTCTCTATTTTATGAACTGCTCAAAGTGTTTGGTTATGTGTGTTTTGTTATTCTTCACCCTCATGAACTCAATAAATTAGAACCTCATGCTCGCCTTTGTTGTTTCTTAGAGTATGGCATAAAACACAGTTTATCGTTGTTGGGACGCTATCTCTAAACGATTATGCATATCTCGTCATGTCATATATTGGGAATATAAAATGTTTTCCTCTATTTTCTCATTTCATGTCTCATCTTCTACCTCATTCTCATTTTTTAATGACCCAATTATTGATTTATTTCCTCCTTACATTGCTCCATTACCCTCACCATCGTATACTATGGCTTCTCCTGATGTGTCTGCTCCTTATGCTGATCCTACCATAACAACATCCTTTAAAGACCAACTACCTAATTGTCCAGAGTCATCACTTCATCGTTCTACTCGTGTAAGTAGTCTTCCCTTTCATCTTCATGATTACCAATATTTCTCTACTATTTTGTCTCATCATGAACCCCAAAACTATAGAGAAGTTAGTTCTAACCCTCATTGGTAGCAAGCTATGACAGATGAATTACAGACATTAACAAAAGCACATACATGGGATCTTGTTGATCTTCCATCTAATAAATCTGTGATTAGTTGTAAGTAGATTTTCAAAATAAAAACTCATTCAGATGAGTTTGTGGAATGATATAAAGTTCGTATGGTTACAAAGGGTTTTACACAAGAATATAGAATCAACTATGAAGAAACTTTTGCACTTATAGCTCGCCTCACCTCAGTTCGTAGTATCATTTTTGTTGCTGCTGCCCAAAACTGGAACATGTTTCAAATGGATGTCAAAAATAGTTTTCTCAATGGAGACATAACCGAGGAAGTTTATATGAAACCTCCTCCTGGATACACTCATTCACCTCATCAAGTATACAGATTTCGTCGTGCTCTCTATGGCCTCAAACAAGCTCCTCGGGCTTGGTTTTACAAATTCAACTCTACACTTATTGACTTTGGGTTCACTTCCAGTTCTTATGACTCCAACCTCTTTATTCGGAAGTATCCTACTTGTGTAACACTTCTACTCTTTTATGTATATGATATGATCATAATAGGGAAGGACTTTAATGGCATTATTGATCTCAAGCAATTTCTGAGCCATCAATTTGAAATGAAAGACCTTAGTCGTCTCCACTACTTTTTGGGCCTAGAAATCTCATCTGATTCTCAAGGATACTATCTCAAGAAAAGTACTCTTCTGATATTCTTAATCGGGTTGGCCTTACTGATTACAAAACTGTATCAGCACCTCTAGAAACCAATGTCAAACTTACTTCATTAGATTGTACTATTCTCTCAGATACCACATTATACAGACAACTAGTTGATAGTCTTGTTTATCTCACATTCACTCGTCTTGACATTGCCTATATTGTTCATCTGGTTAGTCAATTCATGTCTGTTTCACGGTCTACCCATTATACTGTGGTTTTTTGCATTCTCTGCTACATCAAAGGCACTATGTTTCACGGTCTTTACTTCTTCAACAAGTCTAATCTTCTTCTTTCTACTTACTTTAATGCTGATTGAGCAGGTGACTCAACTGATCGTCACTCTACCACTGTATATTGTTTCTTTCTTGAAAACTCTCTCATATCTTGGCGAAGCAAGATATAATCCCTTACTTCTCGATCCAACATTGAAGCTGAATATCGCGCTCTTATTAACACCACTCAAGAAATTCTTTGGCTTTGTTGGCTACTTGCTGATATGAGTGTTCTCCAATCAACTACAACTATCCTATATTATGATAATCATAGTGCTTTTCAAATTGCTCATTATAATGTATTTCATGAATGAACAAAACATATCAAGATTGATTGTCATTTTGTTCATCAACATGTTCTTCAAGACACTGTTTGTCTCAAATTAATATCCTACACAAATCAAACAGTTGACATCTTCACCAAATCTCATCTACCAAACAGATTTCAAGAATTAATTTTCAAACTCAAGTTGATTGTTTTTCTTCCTCCTTGAGTTTGGGTTTGAGGGGGATGTTAAATTATATTTGATATTGTAATTCACTTATATTTCACTTGTACTACACTTGTATTATTTCACTTATACTACACTTGTATTATTTCACTTATACTACACTTGTATTATTTCACTTATACTACACTTGTATTATTTCACTTATACTACACTTATATTATACTTATTATTTTACTTTTACTACACTTACTATTCTATTTGTACTATACTTGTTACAATCCTATAAATAAGATTCTCTATATATATTTTAAATCACACTAATATAACATTAAATCATTCTATTTTTTTATCCTTATGTATTCTTGCACCATCTAACTAACTAAACATGACTTTAAGGAAATATTTTACGCGTTCATGATTTGAGTACTTTTCAAACATAACTTTAATAAAAAATATCTATTTATTGTAAATTTAAAATAAATTATATTTAATATAATGTAATATATTTAATAAAAAACTAATTAAAATGTTGCTTCCCGTGTGTTCAGCCTTTAGTCTGATCATTGGAAATATATATAATGATTAAACGGACATGTATACAAAATAAAAAGCAACCAGCCAACGATAATATGATTTGAATGAGTGCGAGAAAGAGGTGTTTAACTATCATATTCTAAATTTAATTTGGTTACTAAATAATAAGTATTAATATAATTTTTTAATATATAATTTTGCTTTTAAGTATATTCCAAACGTAAAAGACATTTGATGATATACATATAATTTGATCTTTATAAATATGTTTAAAATATGTTTTTTAATAAGGTGATTAATCTATATATATATATATATATATGTATTTTTAAGAAGTAAAAAATGTAATTATTTGATTAAATGAGTTATAAAGTAGAATTAAATAATAAACATGTTATATGCAAATCACCTTAAAGTATATAGTATTACATAATCGCATGGGTGTCTATGTTTAAGGGAGTATATTGTAGATTTTGTCCTATGGTAAATAATATTTACCATATACTCTAATGGAATCTCAAATCTAGTTGGAATTGGATTATTAGCATAAAAAAATTATAGTAGAGGAGAAAGGATCATTGACAACACTCCCTTATATTTAAAAATGCACGCCATATTTAATGTAATCACCTTTTTTAGATAATTTAATGTAATCATCTAAATTGGAAATAATAATTTTTTTTCCTTTGGGATAACAAAGGATAGTGACCTTAGTTATATTATATTCCTTAATTTGTGGTACGATTTTTGATTATAGAATAGTTCTGTGGATGGAAATGCTTCATTTTTCGAAATAAATAATGAAGACATGGCCAAAATTAACATATAGAACATATATTTTAAAAATTAAAAGTTAAGATAGGTACGCATTGTTACCCAACATGCATTTGCACGTGTCTCTTGAATATATATATATAAGACCTCAATAACATCAATTTTAGTTGACCAAAGAAATGGATGAAATATGCATGTAACCTAAAATAAAATAACATTTTTATATATCACATTTATATTATAATTCCAATTTATGTTGATAATTTCTTATTAAATATAGTTATATGAGTTCGATTATATTTATCAATAATTATACGTCACATTATTTGTTATTTATCACAATCTTGTGATAAATAAACTTTTCAAAAAATAAACAAACACACAAAATCTTGAAAAATGCATATTGCCTTCAACTAGATCTATTTTTTTCTTCAAAGTATGATAGTTATTTATTATATACACGAATTAGTTGTATAAATTGAGATGAGATGTTAATGATATTCATAAGATAATTTATTATTTTTAAAAATTTATCTCATTTTATCTCACTTAATTTTTAATGAGATAAAATATTAATAAAATGATAATAATTGAGATATTTTATTTGTTACTAATGAATCCAAATGAGATAAATAAAAAGACAAAAAAATGTGTTCATTTTATGCCACTATTTAGTATACAGGGCATTTAAGAGATATAAGTTTTAGTATATTTAATCGTTGCATGCATATATAAATACACTTGTTAAATGATGTGATGTATTATTAATTGTTGTTGTTTTAATATGTATTAACTCTTTGGCTTAATCAATTTACCTAGCCTAATATGAAGTTGATGCAAATGGATCAATGTATAAAGAATACAGAGGTAGTTTGGTGATTTGACAAGTGATGTATTTATATCACCCTTTCGCATTTTTTGTGCAACACCTTTACTCTTTGTTTCTTTTTGCGTCGTTTGTGTTTCTATTCTCTTCTCTGTCTTCTCTATGTTCACTCTGTTCAAGAACTAATTGTGTATTAGGGTTACCTCTGTAACTCGATTCTTGTATCTTGTATTGTGATTTTTCAAGTGAATATATATATATTATTTTTAGTAGATTACGACATTTAGATATAAGGATTGAACTACTTAATTCCTTACGTTCATTCTTGTTATTTTACTTCAACCTTGATACTCGATCTATTCAATAGTTTATTAAATTGTTATTTTTGTGTGGATTTATGACATTATCGTAGGATGAAATTCTAACAAATAAAACATATAATAAATAATAATTTATAATATAATTTTAATAAGAAAAATAATACAATATATGTTTAAAATTAATCCATTATAATTACAATATAAATAAAATGAGGCAATATTGTATTATTATTATATCATTAGAACATTAGAGATACTAAATAAGATATGATATGAAATGAAACAACCTACTTTACATCTATATGAACTATAATAACCAAAGTCAAGAAAATACCTTAGACCTCTAGTAAACTAATTATTAACAAGCAACCGATTTAACCTTGATACATAAAGGCTAAAAATCAATCACCAAGCCATGGATTCACTAACACTTCTTAACCACACAAAATTCTGATTGACTATTGTAATCGTTGTTCGAGAGTTCCTTCTTTGCCTTCTCCATAATGGTAGCCATTAAAAGCATCTTAAAACCAAGAGAAAAGGTCCATTTTTCGTAGTCTAAGAAGAGATATATTATGGGTAGATATATTTTTTCAAAAATTATTTGACTGATCGAATTAATTTTTTTCAAAACTATCTGTCTGATCAAATTTAAGATCAAACTGAACTTACATTTTTTTTATAAGTTGGTTGAACTAAAGTATAGGTCCTAAAATTTAACAAACCGACTTAAATGTGACGGTTAAATGTTTTCATTTTATAAAATCGACCCAATATATTTTTATTAATAAATTTTATTTTTATTATATTTATAATATTTATAAATATTAATTAATATATTTATAATTGTTCATTAATTTTAATCTCTAAACCTTATCATGTTTAGAGGAGGAGATAAACATATTTTGACAATTTTTTTAATACATCTACATGAGGTTTATTTATTATTTGTTTTCAAATTTCAAAGATTTTGACGATCTTTATTAACATTCTTTACTTCATATTGATTTTGAGGTATTATGTAAGTATTAAATCTTCCCTCAAACAACTTTAATTTTAATAAAATTAAATATTTTTAAATAGAAACGTACCAATAATTAATATATATATATATATATATTTATATATTTATGCTTTTAAGAAAATTTTGGTAAGAATTATACGTCCAATATGTTATTATGATCACCCTCAAAATGATCGTTATAGGTCGATTTGAAGGTCAATTTTTAAGAATTTAAAAATCTACTAATATTTAATGTTTTTAAAATTGTCAAGGTATTTAAGATCGGACTTATAATATTAGTTTTTTTCTTCGTATATTTTAAACATAATAATATTTTATTTTACATAAATAAAGCAAAAAAATTAATAAAAATATAAGTAATAGTATGGAGTGGATAAATAAACAAAAATAAAAATAAAATTAATAATAAATAATTTAATTTATTATTATATATAAGTAATGTAGCATGTAAAAAAATAATTTTGATAAGTAAAATGAATGAATAATAAGATTATACCTGGAAATGGATTTGGATCTACAAGAGAAATGAGAATAGGAACTTAAAATAATCATATTTTCAATACCGATATTATTTAAGAAATAAATAATATAAATACAAGTCAATCAATTTTTTTTAATTCCGATTAACTTTAATAAACATGCCCGAAAATCTGAAAGCATCACTTTTTAACTATTGAAAAAAGTGTTAGGAATATTAGCTTTAATATGTTTACATTTTAGAGTATTAAGTATTAACAAACATTGTCATAGTTAAAAAAGTATCTGATTAAAGTTAAGAAAACAAAATTAGTAAGATACTAAATTAGATTTTTAATTTGCTTACATTAGGGATGGATCCTTCCTCAATAAATTTGTTTTATTTATCTTCTTTTCTTCTTATTATTTATATTAATATAAATATATATTTATATTTTTCACCTAAATCTTATTTTATATTGATTTATTTTAATTTATATATTTATATAGAATGATGGTTATATTGGTTAATTTTATGCTTTTGTTGTGGTGAAAACTATACTATAATATTATGATTTTATTTTTATGAAAAAAGTAACTAAATAGTATCTTAAAAATAATGTGAATTTAAATAAAAAAATTTGAAAAAAATGCTAAAATTATGTAACCATTATTTTATGATCGTTATTTTTATAATTATGTGATCGATATTTTATTACCGTTATATTCATAATTATGTAACCATTGTACGTCTTTTTTCAACTATAAATAGAGGACAATAGTTCTCAATTTAAGAACACAACTCAACAATTCAAAAACTACTCTTGGTAGCAAACTAAAGAAAAATATACAAAATTATTTTTTGAAGTTTTTTGAGCAACATAAATATTTTAGAGGTATAGTATTCTAGATTTTATCAATGTAGTGAAGCTCCGAGACCGAAAAAAGATTCTAAGTTGTTTTATCCTAGGGACGACGAGATTGTGTTTGCTTGCACAAATTTGACAAAATCATAAAACGTTTTAAGGGGAGCGATCTAGTCCGCTATTCAACTCAACTAGTATATTTCAATGTATTGGTAACATTATTCTTATATTGTTTTCACGTATTTGTTACAAAATTTCAAAGTAAGTAATTCTCCTATTTTTATCATACGAATAAATAATATAATCATGAAATAACGACAAATAGGTTGAGTAAACAAGCAATGTATTTGTTGACTAAAATGAGGAATACACATTCTTAAAAACTCAATAACAATCAAAGTAAAGAGTTAAAAAAATATGTTTTCTAAAAATGAATAAACTCCTCCTAAGTTTTACAATTTTCCTAAATAAATTAGAATAAAAAATTATAGAAATTGATATTTATATATTTTTTTAATTGAAGATAGTAGACTTAGTTAAACATGATTACAACAATAAATACAAAAGACAAAACTAATTTCGTTCAAAGTGTGACTATCTATTGAAAACATAACTACGTAGATAAGAAACACAAACATACTAACACATATGGTAACACATCGACAATTGCTAAAAGTAAAATATGTATTGAAACTGTAATAAAATATCAATTTACTCATTTATAATCAGTTATGAAAGATTCAAAGAAAAGAGTATTTTTTGTGAGGGATTGATTATTTATTTTCTTTTTGTATAAAAATTTATAGCTCTTTCTTTTGGGCAGACAAAAGCTTTTGTATTTTTATTTTTTCCTTTAATATTATTATTATCTTTCTAAGGAAATATATGCGAGCTAAAATACCTAGTATGATAGTTTTCACACTAGTTGTGAGATAACCCTCTCTGTTCACGACAGTAGTTTCACACGTCACAATAGGAAGCCCTCTCAACACTAATTATCTCTTTATAACAACATTTTATAAAGTGAAAGATAGGGCTTATACACAATTTAATAGTCAAGGTTATTTCAAGCCTTAAAATCTCACATAATCTATTATAAACTTCAAGCATGACATACATATGTGTCCAATGAATGTATGAGTAGGTTCATGTTAACATTGATCACCTCATATAAAAAATATGTAGATGTATAAGTCAAAATACTCAATTAATCAATAAAAAGTCAAACAAAATACACCCTATTCCCTATTTTTTCTTTTTTAAAAACTAGAGAAACATCAATAAAAATAAAAGTAAAACAAATAAATAAACTAAAGATGCTTACCTAGGGTTAAATAAGTACTCAAACAAAGTACATAGGTAAACAATAAAGGAGGATCAGATGATTGAAAAACCATAATATTTTCTTACCCAAACTTTCTTGAATTGTAGTGCTCTATATCTTTAGAATAGAAATTAACTACCTTAGTTTTCATAGGTATTTTCTTAGAATTACCTTTGAATTTCACATTTAGCCTTAATGAAGATACAACAAGCATAGTAGGATGATTATAATTAGTCATAGAATTAAATTTGTTAAATTTCACTTATCTCTTTGAACCAACAATTTCATGTTTTGTAGTATGATTATTGGACATAATATTCATAGATGGATGATAATTATGAGTCCTATAACTAGAAGTATGAAAAGATTTATTAAATTTACGAGCATTCATCAAAAACCTATATTTTGGTCTTATATGACATTTCTTACCACAATGATGATAGAAGGGTATAAAGTTAACAGTTTTTTCTATTATAGCAACAATGGTTCTTTATGTAGAATTAATGACAATAAGAGTACAGTTAGAATCGCTTACAAGTGTGGTCTTTGATGTTAGAGGTGAATGTAAAGCATGTGAAGAAGGGTTGGAGGGTTTTACAAACTTAGTTGTATTTGAAGATGATGACATAGTGTGTTCATCTATATAGCCTAACCCTCTCTTGTCTCCAAAAGGTTTTCCATAGTCAAGGACTTTATTTAGCCTTTCAGTTCTAATGGTCAATCTCTTCACAACTTCCTTTAATTGTTCAAGTTCTTGCATAAGATTCTTGTTTTTCTGTTTAAGACCTATAAGACTTGAATTCAAACTATCAATACATTCAAACAACTCATTTTTTTTTATTTTTCTAACATGGAGGAATATACTTCATATGATTTGAGTTTATCATTCAATTTAGTTAATTATACTAGTAACTTATCTTTTTCTTTCTTACAACCCAATAAATCTATAAATAATTTCTCAATGTTATTAGCATTAAATTTTGTAAGTAGGAAATTAGAATCACTTTCCTCACTATCTGAGCCAATGTCAAACTCATTGAAGTGTCCACTAATAGGTGAAGTAAACGTTTGATAATTGGTGCCATAATTTTGAGTCATTAGGATCTTCGTTGTCACTTTTTGAGTCGCTAAGGGTAACATTTAAAGCTCTTCCAGTTCTTTTCTTTTGTTAGCACACCCAGCTACAATATAACCATAATCCATGCATTCAAAACATTAAGGTCCAATTGGTTAGATTTCTTACCTTTAAAACTCATACGCTTGAGTTATATTCGATTTCGATCCCTTGAAAGACTTGGTTGCTAGTTACTTTATGAATTGTTCTGGTTGAAGATTTGCTTGAATATTTTGGCTAAAAGTATGAATTATTCAAAAACTCATCTCAAAAGTAAGAAGTGAGTCAACTTGCTTCTCAATTTTAATGGTGCTCACATATTTGCTTTCAACTATTGTCATGAATTTTGCGTCGAAGCAATCTGGTAAAAAGCACAATATTTCTCTAACCAACTTGAATTCCTCAATTTTCTCACCAAGATGTGCTGAAGAGTTAGCAATATCACTTAGTTTAGCATAGAATTCAAAAAAGTTTTCATCTTTTTTCATCCTGATATTTTCAAATCGAGTACCAAGATTGTGAAGTTTAGTTCGTTTAGCTTGTGTGGTGTCCTTATGAGAAACTTCTAAAATATCTTAAGCATGCTTAGTAGTATCAACATGAGAAATACGATGAAACTCATCAACAAACACAACACTAAAGATATCATTAATACATTTTTTATTCCAATTATTATCAGTTTTATTTTCTTTAGTCCAATATTTCTTAGACTTAGGAGTAACTACTTTATTTTTGGTAATCGTGGATGGTTCCCAACCATAAAGTATAGAACTTCAGACACTCTCATCTATATATGGTAGAAAGGCTTTTTTATGAGCCTTTCAATATGGGTAGTTAGACCCATCAAAATATGGTGCACGTGTTATATAAGAATCCTCTATCAAATTATCCATTACAAGGTCATATGCAAATACTAAGTAAATCTAGCGTCATGCTCTGATGTCAATTAAAAGTTTATTTAGTTACAAATCTAGTTAGTTAGAAGGGTAAATAAATAATTAATGAAAATATGAAAAATTAAAATTTTCGCAGATAGTTAGAAATACAATCATTTGTAAATAAAATAACACACGAGACTTTTAGGTGAAAACAATTTAAGCCACAACAATAACTTAAGAGAAAAATCACCAATCTATTGGACCACACAACTATCTACTATGAAAATAATGTTCAATTACAAGATTAGTCCTCAAACTACCAACCAAGGTAATGCCCCCAAGTAACCTACTTATAAGTCTCTTCTTTCTTTCACAGTCTCAACAAGCAAAGTGTTCGAATCCAAATAAAATGTCTGATAAACTCAAGTCACACGAGTTTTTGAACTTGTCAATTTGTACTTAAAAAGTTAGCACAATAACACAAACGTAAAGTGTGTCCTAGAGTGGATTAAACAATAAAAATTTTTAGTTAGATGAATCAAAATCACTAGCAACATTAAAACAGATTCTTAAGCACAATAACTCAAATATTGTAGGCTTGTTAATCAATCAAATACAAACATAAAATGTTTGATGAATTACCTAATGAAAAAGCCTACCATAATAGTTTTTGCAAAATAGATTTAGAGAGAAAATTTAAAATGTAAAAGTTGATTCAATTGTGATTAATTAAAATATAGAACATTGGGTTTTGTATATAGGAAAAACTAAAGCTCCAATGCTGGGTTAAGATCCAATTACGATTCTATGCATTAAATAATTCATAGAGTAGTAAATAATATGGACAAAATAGTAATTAAAATATTTGACTTGAGTGAAAATTAGGTTAAAGTTTAAAACTTTGCTGCTCGAACGATCTAAGTCGAGCTCGATCGATCTGAAATAGGTATATCGATCTACTCAACTTTCGATCGATTGAACATTTGTATCTCAATCGATTTACCTCAATTGAAAAGTAATTCAATGATTTTTTAATCAAGGTAAATCAATTTTTGATCGATCTACTCATTTTGATTGATCTAGACATGTTTCAATCGATCGAGTGATATATATGTAAAATATTATTATATGTTTAATATAAAATATAACATACATAAGAAAATATATATTTGAAATATGTTAATTAGAATTTTATAGCTTCTTTCACTTAAAAATATTCTTAAAATATTTATCTAAAAGTTAAAATTATATTTAAATATTTTATTTATAAATATAGTAAACATCCTAAAATTGAATGTACTATCCATTTAAAAACAAGTAGACAAGTAGTGGATACAATTTAAAATAATAACAGGGGAAATCATAAAATAAAAGCTAACAACAATGGCCAATGGGAAGACACAAGGGTCCATGCAAGCGAAATTAAACTAATGTGGGCGGCAAAAAAATACAAGGAGAAAAAATTAATAAATGTTAATAATCATCATTTTCATTAAATTAAACCCCAAAAAAACAACTCTCCTTACGAATATGTTATTTATTAATTTTTGAATATATTTTTCGTTAATTATATTATTTTCTCTATATTAAAGATTAAGTTTTTTAAAAAATTAAAATTACATTAATTTTAAATTTTATTTAATTAAAATTCCAAGTAATTACATCCAAAAATACATTCCTCCTTGTTACAATTGTGTAGCTAGTAGCTACCTATTGGCCCCATAAATACCCCTTTACTCATAGCTCTTCATTCACAACACTGAAGCTTAAACACAAACAAGGCACTTACTCCTTTTTTCCTTTCCAAAACTAATTAAGTCACAAAAGATCATGGGGAAGGATGTGGAAGTAGTTGAGGGACAGGGAGGTGAGTTCTCAGCAAAGGACTACCATGACCCTCCGCCAGCACCATTGATTGATCCCGAAGAGCTCACTCAATGGTCCTTCTACAGAGCTCTTATTGCCGAATTCATAGCTACTCTTCTCTTCCTTTACATAACAGTTCTGACTGTGATTGGCTACAAAAGCCAGACTGACCCCAGTAAGGGTGGAGATGATTGTGGTGGTGTTGGCATTCTTGGTATTGCTTGGGCCTTTGGTGGTATGATCTTCATCCTTGTTTACTGCACTGCTGGTATCTCTGGTAAGTAATTGTAAAATTACCCTTTTCTATGCTTTTTTAAGATGATGAATGAAAATATGAAATAGATCAAGTCTTCCACAAAAAAGAAAAAAAAAGTTATGATTTCTGTTACTAAGTAAATAGTTTTCTTTGAACCCTTTTTATTTTTTTCTCTTTCATAATTTTGAGTCGAGTAACAAGTTATACACAACAAAGGATTTTAGAAGGTACCCTTATCTGGTTTTGTCAGAAAAGAGAATGAAAAAGATCAGAACATGCTATAGATACTTCTATTTGTATCCCCCATATCTATATGTTCAAAAGGTGTTTGTGAAATTGCGTAGCTAATGTTATAGAATGTGTTCTTGAGAACTAGAACTCAATTTAAGTTTTTGTAAATATTTGCAGGAGGGCATATAAACCCAGCAGTGACTTTTGGACTGTTCGTGGGACGGAAGGTGTCACTTGTGAGGGCGGTGTTGTACATGGTAGCACAGTGCTTAGGTGCCATTTGCGGTTGTGGGTTGGTGAAGGCCTTTCAAAAGTCTTACTACAACAGGTATGGTGGAGGAGCTAACGAGCTTGCTAATGGCTACAACAAAGGTGTTGGATTAGGAGCTGAGATTATTGGTACTTTTGTTCTTGTCTACACTGTCTTCTCTGCAACTGACCCCAAGAGGAACGCTAGAGACTCTCATGTTCCTGTAAGCACCTTATTCTTTATGGATTTTTAACCTTTGTATGATTTTTCCTTTTCTCTCATGATGAAAAGAGTAACTGTCACTATTGTGCTCTGTATATTATACCAAGTAGGTTCATATAACTTGCTTGAATTTCATTTTGCAACAAACTACAAATGATGAAGAAACATTTTACCGTCTAAAATGTGAAATTTTGAGTTCACTTTGTTTGACTTTGTTTGTTTGTTTGTTGAACATAGGTTTTGGCACCACTTCCTATTGGATTTGCAGTCTTCATGGTTCACTTGGCTACTATTCCAATCACTGGTACTGGTATTAACCCAGCCAGAAGTTTTGGAGCTGCAGTGATTTACAACCAAGAGAAGGCTTGGGATGACCAAGTAATACTACTACTACATACCCTCTGTCTGAATAAAATTGTTTTGGCTTATATGATATTTAATAATTATTTGTTGATGTATAAACATAAGTCTAATGTCATTATTTTGACGAATTGATTACAGTGGATATTCTGGGTTGGACCATTTGTTGGAGCTTTGATTGCTGCAATTTACCATCAATACATTTTAAGAGCAGGAGCCATTAAAGCTCTAGGATCCTTCAGGAGCAATGCTTAAGCTTTTTAATTTGTCTATCTATTTATGATCTTCAAAATGATGGAGATGGGTCTTTCTATTAAGAATAACATCAAATTACTTTGGGGAGTGCTATGTTTGTCTGAGGGACCCTTCAACTATTTGCTTTATCTTTCGTATGGATCATGAGTAGTAGTTGAAGAGGACCATAGAAATGTAGATAAAAGTATGATGTGGGAAAGGGTGTATTTTTCTTATCCTTTTTTGTATTTTATTTGTATTGTATTTATGTGTCATTGTTACTCCTTTATCCTTATCTTTTTCTTATGAAGTTTGTTTATACTTTTAAATTTATATTAGTTTAAGTGACGTGTAATTAAATGTTGATCGTAATCAATGTCATTACAAATTGGGGTTGTTTATCTTTAGTCTCAATCACTACCTAATCAAATATTTCAATGATATCTTTGCTTGAAAACAAAGCTTAACTGATGTAAGAATCCGTAATCAATTTGTATATATAAGATCTTGCTAACACTGGTACTTAATGGTAAAGCAATTAATATATTATTCTTTGTCTTTTGATTTAGGCAAAGAAATATATAATTTAACTTAACCAAAGGGTAGGAAATTGATAGAGATAACACCATCGATCAGTGTCAAAGGCTTAGTCCATGAGGATTTTACCAATTTGCCTAAAGGTAGAAAAATGGGAATTTGTGGAGTGATTTAAATTATCTGTCCATTCTTCTTCTTCTTCTTCTTCTTTAATTATACCTTTCAATTATTTTTATTAGTGGTATATGTAAGGGTACTTAAATTTGTTAGGAAATAATATAATTCCATTATTTTTATAATAAAAAAAATCATAAAAAATTATGTTGCTTCATTTTTAAAAAGAATAAGATAATATAAATTTTTACAAATTTTTTATAAATATAAAGAATTTATGTCATTTATTTTATAAATACAACTTTAAAATGCATAACAACCGTTCCTCCTTGAAAACATCACTTAACAATTTCTACAATTTCAACAAACACCTCTTACTTTTGTTTCTAGATACATCTACATCGCTTTTTCAATGAAACCAAAAGAAAAAAAAAGTGGCAGTGAATGAAAGAAAATATTCCGAGCTAAAGTTGAAGCTTTTTAATCAAAGCTTCATGATTCTATTGACATGTGTGAATTATTGACACTAGTGTCTTCTTCAGAAGGTTTTAGCATTTAAATAAAAGAAAGTAAAGTAATTGTAAAGTTTATATCTATTTTAAAAGTAACATTTAAATACTATTTTTATTTTTTATAATAATTTAACTTTATTATTACGAAATGTTTTAGTTTATATTTTTATTTTTGTTTTAATTTTTTAGTTATAATTTATTTAAATTATAATAATTTTTATTTAATTTAATTAAAATATTTAAAAAAAAAATTATACAATTGACTTTTCAATTTCATAACAATAAGTGAAACTATTATAAAAAATAAATATATAACTTAATTATCATTTTTATAATAAATAATCTAAATATATTTTATTTAAAATAATATTATACCTTTAATTAATATTTATCGTCAAACCATCATTTTAATTATTCAACCATACTTATCTCCGATACATTAAACAATTACTAAATAGCAATGATATGCGATAAACCAAAACAAAAACAAGACAATTAGAAGAGTCTGGATTTTATGATGTGGATGCTAGAATAGTATAATCTGTTTTTGTTGATTTGATCTTAACCGTGTAATCTTAATTTAAAGTAAAATAATATAAATATTAAAAGAAATATTTAAAATAATAATTTAATTTCTTTTAATAGACTTATAATTAGTAACGATTATCTTTTATTTATTTACCTGTAAAATAAGAGCTTAAAAAAATTAGGTGCCCGTGCCACACAAATAAGAATCCAGTAACTAATTTTTTTGGTAATCTTATTCCCTATAAAAAGTCCTAACTAAATTACTTAATATTTTAGTAGACAAATACTTTTATTTTGATTTCAAAATAATATAAGTAAACGTAATTTAATTTTAATTATTTTATTTCCTAATTTCCTCAATTTTTTATTTGTTCTTATTTTGATTAATAGTTGCTGAGATGACAGATCAAAGGAAAAAAAAGGAGAGAAAAAGACAAATATTTTGGTTATTATAATAGAACATGGAATTCATAGGTTAATTATAGTATTTGTGTTTAAATTATCTTATATAACTTTATTATTTACTCTGGCTTATTGGTCATTTTCAAGGAATAGTAGGTGAGGTATTAGCTGTTTCATAATGATACATGTTTTTGGCTTAATCTGTGAAATGTGAATATATTATGTTAGTAGCGTCACTCTCTCAAATATATAAAGACCTTAATTTTATATTTAAATTTTTAATTTTAATTTTTAGCTATTCGAGTTATCTAATCATCCTTTAACAAATAAATTAACTAAAAAGATTATGAACTAATTTTAAGTGGTTTTATTAAATCCGAAAATATAAAAAGTGGACAATATTTTTTTAATGGTCGGAAAAATAAGTAAATAATGATTTTGTAAAGACTATGGAAGGATTATATTTTAGGTGGAGTCTGTTGGTGAATACATGTCTTCTCTTATATTAATGGTTTAGTTGAAAATTTATTTTATTTATTTTATTTAAATTATAATTATGATTTGATAAAAAATAAGAAAAATAGTTCTCCAATTTCCTTTAATTAGATCTTAAGAGTTGTTTAGTTTATTTTTAGAAAAATATATTTTTAAGTCTCTTTCAATTTAATTTTTATTAAATATAACGTGTAATAAAAAATAAGAATTTTTTTGTAAGAATCTATTTTATTTGAATAAAAGTGTTGTTTATTTTTCTAAATTTTAAAAAGATATTTAATAGTCATTTTATTTATAAAAATATATTTATTAATACTTTTATTTATAAAAAAGAGTTACAAAAAATTTTATTGATAAAAAAATTAAAACAAATATTTCTCACCTTATCAAATAAAAAAATTATAAACATAATTGGTGAGGGTATTATGATCTTTTATCTCCCACTCTATGACTAAAATAACTCTAATAATTTTTATTTATTTTTAAATAAATTTAAAATTATTAAATATCTTTTTTTAGATATCATTTTTATAAATAAATTAATTAAATGTTATATTTTTAAAATTAAAAGATTAAATAATATCTTAATATAAATAAAATATCAATATAACCTACCACCATAAAAAAACATTATGTTCTTATTTCAAGTAATCAGTTGAAAGAATATGACTTATTTTAGTTTTGAGAAGGAGCTTTTAGTAGTGAAAAATTTGTTCATTTTTAAATTCATTATGAATTTAATAAAAATTTTAAGAATTATATTTTTAATTAATTTAAAAAAGTTATAAATTTTTAAAGATTATATCAATTTTAGTAGATATTATTTCATAGATTTTTGAAAGCTAGATAGAGTGTTAGAGAAAAAATAAAATAAAATAAAACCTTTTGAAATTTATAGAAATCTAAGAACAAAATGCATAAATATTTTATTGTATGTATTTCAAATTTTTATTAAAATTCATAAAAATCAAGGATTTTTAATTTTTTGAAAAAACATAGCTTTTTCGAATACACTAAGATTTTTAAAACTACTTTAAAATTTTAATTGATTTTTAAAAAAAATTACATTAATGCTCGGACAATTGAATTTATTTTGTTTTGTTTAAAGATGAAATCAGAGTACCAGTGGAAAGGTAACTCTCTAGTATTTATTTATTTATTTATTATTATTTATGTTTATCTACCATTCTACCTTAACTAAGTGAGATATATTTCTTCGATAAAATTCCAGCAACAACCAGAAAAAGGTTCTTAGATACAGACATACAGTTCAGGTTCCAAACCGCTAATTTTTGGCCCCTTTGATACGATATGAATATTTTGAATCGCAACCCATTGGATAATTATTTTTATAGAAAATGGTCGTTAAAATCTTATTTTAAAATAAAAATAGGTTTTTTTTCTTATTAAAAAGGGTCGTAAAAAAATCAAAATAAAAATAAAAATAAATTTATAATAATATATTATTATCCAATATATTTAATTAAAATATAATTATTTAAATAAAAGTAAATTTAAAAATAAAACTAAAAAACGAATAAGACATGAAGATAAAAAATATTATTCCTAAATTATAAAACTAAACCAACAAAATGACATAACTTTGTGACTTTTTTTCCTATTTTTATTTAATCTAATTCTTCAAATTATTTCAATTTAATGTATAATACTGGTATGTTAAAGGTATTCTTTCTTAGCTAATATTAAAGATTTTAATTGTAAAATTTTATATAATTATACATTTAGTTATAAAATGAGACCATATAATACATAATAAAAATTGTATAATTATGTACAAATTTAATGTAAGTCAAAATTGTATTTGACACTTTATTTAACGTGTAAAATGATATGTCTTGAATTTTTCTTTTATCTTAAATTAAAAATAATTTTAAAATATAAAAATAAATTAAATATTAATTTAAATAAATTTTTCTAATGAATTATTTTGATATGTAACAAAATTACATAAAATAAATTAAATAGTATTTTAAATATATATTATTTTATTAAAATATTTATTATTAATTTTATCTGATTATATTATATAGATTATCATCAAACATTTTACATAATAATTATAATAAAATTCAACATAATTTACTCCAATATACTTGTGAAAAAATTATCACTAATGTTCCTAACTTTTATAAAAAAATATCTAATGTCCTATATTTTTGAGTTAGTATAGCTAATACTTTTGAATAGTTAACTTTTCATCTAATAATATATTTTTTTTTCTTATAGTTCTTATCCAAATTATGACTAATTATTTTATAATGTTAGTTGTGACTTCATGTATATTAAAGGTAAATCTTTAAGTTTTTTTATTAAAACAATATTTTATTTTTATGTTCATACATATTTGTGGCTAGTTTCTTTATATATATTTTTTTATATGTTAATTTATAATGTTATAAACAAATATTTAATCATTCAAGATCTTTAATTAACTTAGAATTATAATTATCATATCTAAATTTAATGTTTTCATAACGATATTTCCTTCTGTTATCTGTCTTTTTTTGTTGCACCTTATATGCCTTAACTTGTTCAAACCTTAATACCCTACTGGTAATAGTGAAGCCTTTGTATTCGTGCATAGTATGGTTTTCAAATTAGACTTATGAAAAAATAGAAAAAGAATGATTACATTTCATTTTATTCATAATATTAATAATTATTACAATTTTAAATGTCAACTAAAAACCTTGAAGAAATTATTAGCTGCTTATAAGTTCCAAAAGCGTAGTTATAGATGAATAATTTTTAGAGTAGAGAAGTTGTTATTGCTAAAATTGTGTCCAATTAAATAAAAATTTATAAGATAAGGAATCTCTGTCTACAATAGTAAAAAATCACTCTTTTACCTCTATTTTAAGAATTCACCTAACTTTCTACTTTTGGATTTTTAATCTAAGCTTTTCATTTCATTGGCATGATATACCAACTGAAGATGTGATTGCTACATCTTTATTCATCTTTATTGTTTTCTACTGACATTCTTTTTGATGATGTAGATGATGATACATCTTCATTTTCTTGATCTTTAATGTAGTAAATGTATTTGTGATCCTTTTTTATTTTCTTGACTTAAAAATAAAACACTTTTCTTATTTTTGGAGTAATTTATTTTGACTTCAGAAGAATAATCATTTTTCGTGAGTTCGTGGTAAATTTGACTTAACATTTATACTCTTAGAATAGAGAGTTCATTTTTGTTGAATTCCTTTTTTGAAAGTATCATTTGTTTTGTGACGTTCCCATTAGTAATGAAAATCCCTAATTTTTGGAAAGCTTTATAGAAAAATTTAGATAAGCTCTTTCAAAAATATTAAATTTACTATATTGAGGGAATTATTTTTCTGTTGTATGAATTTTCATATCTTCGATATGTGATGCACAAAAATTTGATAGTCAAATTTTGTAAAATTTATAATAAACTCACAAGTGCATGAGTCACTTTGTATAAAGCTACAAATATACGTCGTCAATGTATTTTTTAATAATAGTTCTTAAAAAAATCTTTGAAATAGAGTACTCTAAATATCCAAATAATCAAATCCAAAATCAAAGAGTTGACTTTAAATAAAATCCAGATAATCAAATTCTAAAATCTAACTTTAATATTTTAAGTTTACTATGAAAATTATGTCGTCTATATTTTTCTATAATGAATTTTGTAGAATACTTGAATGAAGAAATATAGATCAATTTATTTTATAAAATTATTTTACCTAAATTAATAATTCACAAGCATAACAACATTACTAATATTCCATAATATTTTTGATCAAACATGCTTAATTTAATTCATGATCGATAAATTAAACATAGTATTAAAACAATACATAATTAATTCTAAAAATAAAAGATTATAATTAAAATTAATACTTCAATTGTATCTTCAAAATATAAAATTTTAATACTAATCGGTATCTAAAATACTTCCAAATATATATATCTAAACTTTTATTAAATTGAAAAATTACTACTACATAAACTAACTATGCTAACTCTCAAAATTAGGAGAAGAACTTTGAAACTAATAAAAGAAAACATAGAGAAAAGAGAAAGCTAAGAGCTACTAGAATGATGGATGATTTGAAATGAAAAGTAAGGGGTTATGTATTCATATTTATTGGATTGAAAAATGTAGCAAAAAGAGAGAAAAATTTATAAGAGGGTCAAGCATCGTAGCATGTGTTGTAATCTTGACTCGAATACTTGTGTTACAGCATACATTTTTCCACTACCACGACACACGTAAACTGTGTGTTTTTCATTTACTTATGTTTCACCACCTTATAAGCTTGATTGGTTCATATGTAAGGATTTACATATGTTATCATTTGTATTCTTCTTGTTTGCAATTGAATCCTTTTAAATATGATTTTTTTTATGTTTTTATCAATTGAATCATTTTAAAATTAAAAATATCTAAAAAACAATAAAACACACACTTGATTATGAAAATATGGATTTGATAAAATGATGAGAAAATTATATAATTATAAATTTAATTTGTTATTTAAAGTGCATAAAATCACATAATAGTTAATGTTTTTCAAGCATTGAACCCTAGCCAACTTCTTGTTATGATCTAGCAAGAAAAGTGAAAAACAAAAATTAAAATAAATAATATTAAACTATCTTAAATAATTTATGTAAGTTGATACAATTGTATTTAACATATGCAACAAGCCTTTAAATTCCTATGTTATCATAGTGGACGAGTTTAAGTCTCGTGGGGGCTTTTAAAGATGATTCCCCAAAACATCAAACTAAATGCAAATAACCAAAAAAAAAACTAAAAAAATAAAGTAAAACATTAAAAAAAATAACAGAATTAAAAGGTAAAAATAAAAATACAAAAAACATCTCATGTTTTAATCTCTTTTAAATTCACAATTAAAATCCAAAGTATATATAAATTATTTTAACATCTTAAACATTCATGTTTTATTGTAACAATTAGTTGAAAATCAACTTTATATCCCACATAAAAAATACATCAATATTTATTTACCCAATTTTAGTGTTTTGAATTAAAATTCATTTTGACTCTAAACCTCATAAGTCATATTCTAAATATCATACTCATCCTACAGGTTCAAATTTAAAGATATATGCGAATAGATTTTATGTAAAAAAATGAACTAATAGTTCGTATATGTTTAAAAAAGAAAAGGCTTAAAGTAGTGTATAACATGAATCTCATGGAAGAAATCAAATGAAAGAATTTATAAATAAATCACATATTATCCCATGCATCAATTAAAATCTTCAAATAAACATTTCAAGTTATATAGGTTTAAGAGATTGAGAAAATTCGATGACTTCTGGGGGATTCATTTCTTATCTTTCTTTTATAGTTAGTAATTTCTTACAACTTTGTAAAAATTTTGAGTCATAGTACTTAGTTTATACTATTCATTTTTTATTTTTTCTTTCTCTTTTTAATGGTATTCTTTATATTTTTTTAGAGAAAAAACCCATGTAAAGTTTGTACATATTTTTTTATGATTTTAGTGAATGAAAATTTTTCACTTTCTTTTTTTCAATTTACTTAGGTAACTTCATATATATCTTTTTTTTAAGTTATGCATGAATTAAGAAAAAAACAAGTACTTTTAATTTTTACTTTAGTCATTAAATTTAAGTAATAAAAAAAAATATATGACACTTTATCAAATGTAAAAATCCTAGTATTCAATGCATATTCAACCCAAAAACCTATAGAGATCATATAAACAATTTGAATTGATAAGAATGGCGTTTAAAATAGTAAAAAAAATATTATCACCCATGATGAAAAGATGAATGCTCAAAATATTATCACAAAATAATATTCACTATTTGATTCCTAAATACTAATTTTAGTTTTATCGTAATTTTAACATTTTATCATGAAATACAAATTAGGGAAAAAAAACTAAATAATTATTATATTATTCTATGATATGTTCAAGAAATTAATCTAATAGTACAAAGACTTCAATTATTTGCTTAAAATTAATTAAAACATGAAAATTTTGAAAGAAATTTTTTAAATTTAAACCTAAAATTCCTAAACCAATAAAAATATAAACATATGTTTAATAAAAAATTTAAAAACTGTTAAAATTATATGATTATTACTTTTCATCCCACCTCTCAACCTATCACTTATATTTTCCTCAATTTAATAATTGTAAATTTAAGATAAATAAAAAATAAGAGAAAAGTTACCGATTTTACAAAACGTGCTCAAGTATTTGATGTGAAAATTTAGATGCATCCATCATCTTAAACATATTAATCCACACAAATAAAATATTTTATATTTATTACACATCTCAACAAACATTTATATAGTTCAATAATTTTAAATAAAATAAACTTTGTTTTTATGACAAGAAACAAAACAAACTAAATAAAATAAATTACATGAAATGAAAGGCAAATGTAATATAAAAAAAATAAAACAAAATACAAAAAATAAAAACTCATAAAATTCTGGAACAAGTTTAAAGCTCAACCTTGCATGTCATATGGTTCTTTTTCTTCAAGATGTGGTCACGACCGTTTAGGTGGTGTAAAAATGAAATCATAATCTTGATCCTTAGATTCTCTTAAATGGCCTGTATCCACCAAGAGATGGTCAAGTTATAACTTATGCATTTTAAAAAATATATTATTATAAGTCACCTAATCACAATGTTGTCGGTTTGCAAAAGTAGAATGTTAGGCAGTGTGGGTTTGCTGATAATCTTCCAAATAAGTTACTTTTTCATTTAATTGATGAACTTCATCATTCAATGTTGTCCTTGATGAAGAAGCGACTCTTCTTTTCCTTTGGAAAATATTAGTGCTCGAAGTGAGTTCATTAAAATAGGTAATATGTAATAATTCATTAGGGTGAAACATAACTTCACTTTTTGGGTAAATCACCCCACTTTAGAACATAAAACAATTATGAGTTAGGGAAATAAATTACTCAAGCGGGTGTTTTTAGGAGACAACTTCATCCAATTGTGAATTATCACTCCAATATTCATAGTCTTGTGGGATGATATAACATACAATAGTATTGTTCGCTCTCTATCCATAGAGATGTAATGAGTAGTGAGCACCAGCCTTGAACAAACAAAATATTGTCATACACGGGCAACCTTATCCAAATATTTAGCTTCAAAGCTCTTAGGTTTCCTACTAGCATGAACCCATTCATTACCTTCTGTTCTAAAGCTTTCAATTACTGTAGCACAATCCACATCATCCAAGTAAATCTTAACACACTTGGCCTATATCTCTTAATCCATAATGGACATTAATATCAGACAACCCAAATAAGACTAGCATACCCTATACTCTAAATTTTTGTCGATAAATCGAGAAGATTTGCATAAAATACCCAAACTATTGCTTCAATAGCAGCATCAAGTTCCTTTACAAGCCTTCTCTAGCCTAATGCCACTATTATATTAGAAATACCCTAAAATTTGACATTTGGCTCTAAATTAAAATCAATTCCTCACTTTACAACAAAGCTTCTGTTTATTTAGGCAGACCTATCAAATCTTAACTTGACCTCATTGCTAGAAAATTTGGCCTTGTTATAATCAACATAATTTCATGTCTACTTCTTTTTTTTGCCATTTTATAAAAAATCAACTAAACCTAAATTCAGGCTTTTCATAGACAATCCAAAAAAACAACACAATATAATGTAATTCAAAAAAATTCTTACCCTCACTTTGTCCAAATTAGGGTTTAGAACTCTTTTTATTTCACGAATAATCTACAAAATTTAGAGAATTTAATTTTAGACTTTAAATTAAAAAAAAACCTAGATTACTTACTTGTGTTGTTGAGGATGATGAATTTGAAGAGCACCCATTTGAATAAGAAAAATATTTGTGGATTTGTTAATGGTTTTTCAAAAAAATTCAATGGAATGGATAGAAATGAAATTTTTGTGAAAATATTTGAAGGTTCGTGGAAAAAAGATGTAATTTTTGAGAGGTATTTAGGGCTTGGAAGGACAAAACATTGTAGAACTTTTAAAGAAAATGAGAAAATTTGAGAGATAATGAGTGTAAAATGTTAGGGTTGATATTTGTGGGTAATATTTTTATGCATGCCATGGTTGATAGAAATGCTTTGAATTTTCAACCAGGTTTAAGTAGAAATACTTGTGCCACGACGGAATACAAGTGATGCTGCGACAAGCGTTCTTCACAATGAATATTATGAGACCTCCCCCTGTTTTTAATTCTAATAAAATAATAAAAAAACAAATAACAAATCTATACCTAAATAGTTTTAATAATTAAAATAAAAGCATCAAACAAAATAAAAAATAAAAACAATTATAACTGTGAAAAATAAATTAAATTAAAGCAAAAACAAACCTTTCATCAAGATTATATTTTATCATCTTTAAACAAACATTGCTCGGATAACTTCATCATTTAGTCAATTCAATACTCCCTCGTCATTGAATTCAATTGTTGTTCTAACCTAGCAACTATTCTTTGCCTTAGTTATGCAAGTGTTCACCTTTTTAATAGAAGCATCCACTGAGTCCAATTTTTGGTTAGTTTTAGATTGGTTGCTTCTACTAACTTAAATGAAAGTATTTAAGTTATCCCCAAGAATTTCCTATTGAGAGGATTTCAAGGCATTTGTCGATGGTACTCTTAGCCCTATTGATTTAAGTTCTGGGTGAATGGAGGATTGTTTTGCCTCAAGGAGAAATTGAGATTATTTCTCTATCTTGGGTTATAGGTATTTGCATTGGGGTCGTAGTTGGGTCTTTGTTAATACCCCTTCAATGCATTTAACTGTTCAGGTCCAATAACTGCTTCCCTTTTGGTAGGGATAGATATCAGTACCATGTCCAAGTGTACTACACACTTTACACTATTCTTTATTATCATTAGCATGTGTAGTAAGAAGCACACCTTGTTTGGTTAGTTGTGCAATGTGCATAGATACTTCGGTACCATAGTCAATTCATGGACTCTAACCTTTCTTCCTCAAGAGATTTTATATTGGAAATTACCTCCCAACATCTGAACGAGATTGTAAGTTTCAAAGGTAGTATCTTCTCCCATCGTTCCTCGAGTAACGTTGTCAATGATGAACTAACATTGTTGTGTCAATTCATCGTATAAAAACTAGTTCTATAACTATATAGGGTAGCTGTGATGGGGACAATGAATAAGGAAGGGTTTGAGGCAATATCAAGCTTCATGGAAAGGTTATCCTTACATCTAAGAGAAAGTAAAAATATTTGCTCTTAACTTTGATGTTTTTCAATGGGAAGAAATTTTTCTCATGAATTTATTATAAACATCATCATAGGTCATGAGGGAATCTGAGGGAAGTGACATTAACCAAGCCTTGGCTCTGCCCTTGAGAGTGTAGGGAAAACATATCATTCCAAGTTCATCCTTGGTTAGTACATCGAGTGTGAAAATTTGAAATGTGCAATAAAAGTCCCTAATGAAAGACAGAGCGTCTTCATTAGGCAATCTATTAAAAGAAGGTAACATGAAAAAATGAATATTTTTCAATTCATAATTTCTGCTAGCCTCACCCAATTGGATTGAGATAATAGTAGTACCAATGACTTGCCATGCATACTTCCTTATGGTAGTTCCTCTAATTTGTGAATTTTCCCTCATAATTATTGGTTCAAAATGAAGTTCTAGGTATGGTTCAACGTGTTACTCAATTAGAAGTTGGTGGAAATCAAAGTCTAACTTTGTTAATAGTTCTTTTGATCTATTGATGAGTGCTTAAAAACATTAAAATTATCATGATTTAATGTAATTTAATTGATTAAATAGATTTATATTTGTATGATTTTATCATACTTTTATATAAATTTATCTTTTCAGAATCACGGGTATTTTTTATTATTTTCAAGTATTTTAGTTCAAAAATAACTTAAAAACTCGAAGAAAAAAATACTAAAGGCAATATTATTTATGTAAGGTGTGAAAGGATACCTTAAGGATCTCCTACCTCGTATAAATTATTTAAAACAAAAATTAAAATCACCTGTCAAGTAGAAAAAATAAATATACAAGTATGTTACAAATAATTTATTATAAAAATAGTTTATGATTTAAGGAATTTATAATACAACTTATACAATAATTACATCAAGTATATTATATATTATATGTTTATACACAAAAATGCTAAACATAAAAGAAATAAAATAATTAGTATTTAAAGTAAAAAAATAAAAATAATTTAAAATATAATAAAAATAATTTATTTAATAATTAAATAAATGAAAAATTAATTCTTTTTGTTTTTAAAATTTTAAAATTTAAAAATATCTAAAGTTAATTAATAAAATAGATATCTTAAGATTTTAAATAAAAATCATGTTATTTATAACATAATTGTTTTTAAGATTTTAAAAATAAAAATTTAAAAACATCATTCTTTCCTAACAATGGCACCAAAAATAATTTATTGGTCAAATTTTGTAAAATTTATAATAAATTCAATAATATTCTTAAAAAAAAACATAAACATCCTTTCATAATTATTTGGTTTGACAACTCTAAATTAGCAATATAAAATAAAAAGAAAATTTGATTCAACAAATATTAGGTAAATAAACGTTCAATCATTCAAAGAAAAATTTATTATAAAAATTAGTTAGTTAATTATGTTTGCTCATATTAATTAGGTCATTAAATATATAAATTAATACTATTAATTTTTTTTTATGAGAGAAGAACTTTGAAACCAATAAAAGAAAAACTTAAAGAACTAAAAGTTATTGGAATGAGAGATGATTTGAAATAAAAGGAGGAGATCCTATTTATAGAATTAGAAAACACTGCAAAAGTATAGAAAAATGGATTAGAGAGCTAGGTGCCATGGTATGCGATGATTTTGTATGTGTTGTAACGTTGACTCAACCAACTCCTGTTGTGGTTTACATTTTTTCCATTGTCACAACACATATAAAATTACATGTTTTTCATCTTCTTTTGTTTCAACCCTTATAAACTATTAATTCATATGTAAGACTTTACATATGTTAACCTTTTTATTCTTTTTATTTTCAATTGAGTATTTCTAGTATGATTTTTACATGTTTTTATCAATTGAATTATTTTGATACAAAAAATACCTATAAAACAAAAAAAGATATTTGTGATTTTGAAAACATCGATTTATTAAAACAATGATAAAATTTTACAGTTATAAATCTATTTTATCATTTAAAGTATATAAAATTACGTAATATTTAAATTTTTACGTTGGTTATTTTCGTCTTAAATGACCAATGTATTTTTAGGAGATGTTTCCTTGAATAATATTAGTGGTCGTATTATCTTTACTATCTCTATGAGAAGTGTTTTTTTGAATAGTCATATTCAACATACTTAGTGGTAATGATTGTTATTGTAATGTTACTTTGTAGTTAGCATAACTTCCTTCAACTTCTACTAAATTAGCTAAAATTATAGGATTTATTCTACTAAATTTGATAATAGTTTTATTTACTTCAGGTTACTTGTTTTAAACGCTCGATTTCTAACCATTGTAATGCACATAAGTCTTTTATGGTCTTCTTTTTTTACTTCTTCAACTCAACTGAATTTTTCGTTTTTATTTTCAAAGATGTTACTCGTTTTTAACGATTCTATTTAAATTAAAACATATATATATATATATATTTAAATTTATTTAAAGTTAAATATTGTTAATTAAATTTTATTTAATATTATTTTTAAATTATTTTTTTGTAAATTTTAAGAATATTATCTTTTATAATTTTATAAAATTATATTGTAAAAGCATTTTCTTTTAACAAAAAAGTTATCCTCTAATCCTTTATGTACACAAACAATGATTTTATAACCTTATAATTTTTAATAATTGAAAAGTGTATAAAGTTAACATGTGTAATTATAAGAACTTCTTAGCAATGAAACAAAATTGTAATTATAAAACATAGATCTTAATACAAAATAATAATAATATCTAAAAGAAAATATAATTTATACTTGTTGAAAAATCATTTCATTTTTGTTTTAATTATCACATTTGTAATTTATAATTTATAATTTTTTTATAAACTTTTTTTAACTTAAAAAAACTCAAATTACATTTTATATTAATTTGTATTTACTGTTATGTTAAAAATTATAAATTACAACAAAAGAATACATAAAAAGATAACTTTCACGTAAAGAAGATAATAAGTGCACATATTTCGTTATAAAAATCACATCATAAAATAATAAATTTTAATTAAATTAAATTTTAAAGAATTTTAAAATGCATGTCCCATAACTAGTATTTTTAAATTGTATCATATATAAATACTTTATGAGATACAGACAAAGGTTTTTAATATGTAAAGTTTGAAAGCATATTGTTTGGAGATGGGAATTAATCCCAAACTTTCAAAAAAAAAATTAAATTAATTTATAATTTTTATATTATAATTAAGACAATTATTAAAACTATCTATTATTTTTAATAAGTTAACATAAATGAAAGTGGATATTAACAACTCTTTTTTAAACTAGACATGTAAAATGGGACAGACTGTACCATCCCACAATCACTAAAAATGGCCCAAACGAGATGATGGAATAAACGGGACCAATCCTACTTAGAGCCCAGCCCAGCCCAGCCCAGCCCGCCCCAACCCACATGCCATATGGGATGCGTATTGTGCTCTAGCTCTTGTATTTGGTTAATCTTTTTATTTGATCAAATTTAAAGAAAAACAAAATCATCTTAAGTATAATAAAACTTATATTTAAAAGTCAGAACTTTTTTCACCTGTAGAAATCTTCTTACGAACGAACGAGACGGAGATGCCCATTTTCTGAAACAAATCTCATTTTTTTGCAAAAGAAAAAGAAAATTTCTCATTTTCCTTCTTAGGGTTGGAATCAGAGGAAAATAACTCCAATTTCACAATTTTCAATTTCAAACTTGGACATGCAGATTATGACTTAGATTGGAAATGAAAGTTATCTCATCAACCAAAAGCAAGTTTCAGCATTTTTGTTGTTATCTTTCAAAAAAATTATTTTATTATACACTTTGAAAGTAAAAAACCCAATAATTTTATTTTATTTTCTCAATATCCAAACATCATCTTCTATAGCTAAACCCTTTATAGGAGCCCTTACCCTTCTCTTGGTACATCGATTTTATATATAAGGAAGGAGGGAAACAGAGAGAGAAAAAAATTGTTAGATCCTGGACAATGATAAAGTGGACGAGACCATAGATTTTGTGAAACTGGAAACTCCCTTTGATTTTTTTTTCTTCTTCCCTTTTTTTAAGTGTGTTTGATATTCTAAAATTGTTCTAGAAAAAATTACATGAGACTTCATAGGCCAGCACGACCCATCGCATTGCAAATTATCACTTTTGAAAATTGGTGTTGAAAATGTTAAGACCTAAAGAACTTTTTAAATAAAACAAGTTCTCTCACATTTTTATTATTTTTTTCATATTTTTATTATAATTTTGTAGTTATATATAAGAAAATTTAATTCTTGAATTACTCTTTAAATTAAATATTTTTTAATTTACTCCTTAAATTAAGGATTCATTGTTTTACTCATTAAATTAAAGATTTTTTGTTTTTCTTTTTGATTTACTCCTTAATTTACTCATTAAATTAAGATTCTTGATTTACTACTTGAATTAAGGAGTTGACAGTACTTAATTTACTCCTTAATTTTATCTCCAATGTTCCCCCTCAAGCTGGATCCATAAGGTTTATAAATCTAAACTTGCATAGAAGTCATTGAAATTGATGAGAAGGCAAGGCATCAAAGATAAAACTAACAAAAATGTTGATTACGATAGTAAAAAAAATAAAAAATAAAAAATAAAAAATATATTGTTATCGATGTGAAATCTTTCCTTTTACCACAATACTTTCCCTCCACATCGGATAGGTAGAAGCTGTAGGAGAGATTTAATCCATCATTGCTAAGAGCTTGGTTTCAATATGAGACCTTTTCTTTTACCACAATACTCCTCCTCCACATCAGTTAGGTAGAAGCTGCAGGAGAGATTTAATCCATCATCGCCAAGAGCTTGGTTTCAATGTGGAACCTTTCTTTTTACCACAATACTCCTCATCCACATCAAATAGGTAGAAGCTACAAGAGAGATTTAATCCATCATCGTCAAGAGCTTAGTTTGAGAAAAAAAAATAGAACAAGAAATCGCTTTGACAGAGTGCCAACTGCACTTTAAGACATCACAAACTCTACTATCGAAAGTAGAGATAAAATTTCAAGAGCTACAAGTATATGTTGTTTCAATAGAGGAATAACAATTTTTTTACGAAGATCGACTTGCTCTGATACCATGTTGAAAATTGGTGTTGAAAACGTAAGACCTAAAGATCTTTCTAAATAAAACAAGTTGTCTCAAAGTTGTATTATTTCTTTCATATTTTCATTACAATTCTATAGCTATATATAAGAAAATTCACTTCTTTAATTACTTTTTGAATTAAACATTCCTTAATTTACTCGTTGAATTAAGGATTCTTAGTTTTATTATTTAAATTAAGGAATCCTTGTTTTACTCCTTGAATTAAGGATTCTTTGTTTTTTTCCTTGAATTACTCCTTAAATTAAGAATAGTAACTCCTTGATTTACTCATTGAATTAAGATTCTTGATTTACTCCTTAATTTACTCTTTAATTTTATCTCCAATAATCACATTCAAAAACCAAACATATATAACAGATATTTGTAAACATGAATAATATTTTTATAATTTTATCTCCAATAATCACATTCAAAAACCAAACATATATAACGAGATATTTGTAAACATGAATAATATTTTTATAAAAATGAAAAAAAAATAAAATGAATTAATTGATTTTTAATTATATCTTTTCCCATGAGAATTTTTTTCTAATTTAAATATAATAATAAAAATTAAAATAAATTTATTCTTTTTTAAAAATAAAGTAACTGAGGATGAGTCCAGGGACGAAACTTCTTAACAGTTACACAGGCTGTAATCTCGACTAAAATTTGTATAAAAATTAATTATATGTATATTTTTTAACTTTTAATAAATATATTTGATTTGTTGTAATATATATTGTGTCTAATTTTTTTCTTTATTTTTTGAAATATCATATGTATCATTAATTTTTAAAAAATATGATAATAATTATGAGTAAAGTGGTTAAAAATAAACACCTTTATATACATGTTTCACAAATATTAACTACCTATATAGAATTGTAATATAAGAATATTTTTTTAGTTTTGAATTATGATATAATGTAATCTAAATATATTTTAAAAATTTAACTTTTTTTTGGCAATAAACATTACTATCACATGTTATAAAAACTAAAAATAAAAAATACTTTGATAAAAACTTCACATTTAAGATTTATCAATCAAATTTTCAAAAAAATTTAAAATTTATTTCACTTTAAATTTTAACTTATCTAGTATTACATTGTTTGACATTATATTTTAATATATTTACATTTTATTATATTTTCTCTTTCCCTTTGTTTTTCGTTTAGTTTCTCTAAATTTTGTTTGTCTTATATTGTTCTTTTTAAATATTTTTTCAAATATTTAATCATAAATTACATCTTATATTTTTTAAAATTTTAATATATTTCTTTTAATTTTAGTTTTAATACTCATAAATGATTGAACTTCTCATTTTTTTATATCAATTTTTAGTTCATTAATTTAATCAATACATATATGATTTCAATTCTTTATTAGCTTATTATTTTTTTATCCTTCTATTTATTTTATATAATTATTATTATAGATTATAATGTGATAAATTAAAGCTCTAGATTGATATACTAATATGACATGAAAAATTTAGACTTAAATTAAATATAATTTAACATAATTATTATCAATTCTCAGTCATGATTATGTTCTTTATTATTTCAAAATATATAATTTTTATATCTTATATATTAGACTTTAATATGTTGATTTTATTTTATTTTAATATTATAATTAATTAGTTCATTTAATATATTTATGTATTAATTTTATTGTATTTTACCTTTTATATATTTAAATAATTTTCATAAAAAGTTACAGTAAAATGTTAATGTGAAAGAAAGCTCTAAGTATTGTATTGTAATACAATTAAAAAAATTAATTTTTACTACCCCTAAAATTATTTTATTGACTTTTCTGAGTGAACCACTTAACTATTATACTAAAAAATATATTCATTTATAAAATAGATTTTTTTTTATTTTTTAATTAATTCTTTAATAATTATTATATTAAAATAACTAATTAATTATATATTATTTTTAATTAATTAATAGTAATAAATTTTAAAAATATATACTTTAGAAAGAAATTAAAAATCTACCAACTAAAATATTATATTTATTATCTGAACTAAATATTATATTTAATTGAAAATATAATTAAAAATAAATATCCATAGATATTAATTCTTTAAATTAGTATATTTATTTCACAAATATTCAATTAATATATTTTAAAATGCAACACGAGTATCTTTATCTTTGATTTGTTTATATAAAACAAAAAATTATTAAAATCTAGTATTTTTGTTTACCATCATCTCAATTTCTAGAGTAGACACTTTCGTTTATTGTTTTAAAGTTGAAACTTTCATTTGAAAATAATTTTCCCTATTACTGTATTTTTATTTTTATTTATACTATATTCTAACTCTATGTTGTATTTATTATTATTTTTATTAATTTTATATGATATATTTAATTTTAATTTATTATATATAATAATAATTAATATTATAAATAATAAGAAAATATAATTATAACAAATTTTAATAAAATATATAATTATGGTGAAATATAAATTAAAACAATAGCGTGTGAATAATATCGCGCTAAATGAACATCAAGTTTAATGCAATTATGTTTATCATATTATATTTAATACTTTTTAGAACAATTTTTGATAAAAAATTATACTATTTTAATGGAACGGTGATTCATTAAAGATGGTCCAAGTCTTTGAAATTTGACACTAAACCAAACCCTTTTAGAGGAAGACCCAGACCTAAAAATTCCTCTTGGGCTACATGATTTTTTTTGTTGTTGATATATTTTAATGTCATACATCAAATTCTTGTGATACAAAAAATGCATCGCTAAATCATGTGAAGCCCTACAGTTCCATTAACACAAGCAAGAGTCTTGAGTCTTTGCACCACAAATGTTCGAAGAAAAGTTGGGAATAAATAGGAATAAGACGAAAAGCATGGAAAGAGAAGTATGAGGAAAAGTGAAAGGGAAAGCATGCTTTCTATATCAGAATATTCATGAGATCACTTATCTATTTTTTAAGCTTTTTATTTTTAAATTCATATTTAAAAATATTCTTATGTTGTACATATATTTAAAAACACAATTCCTCAAGGGATGGATATACATGAGTTTTAAGAATGGTATATATCCTCTCATGATAAATAACATTTTAATTGTAATATTTATATAATTATAAACAAATTACATATATAAAATGAAATTGTGTCTTCTTAAAATTTTAATTTTTATGTGTTTACCATTAAATAACTCACTATAAATTTAAAATATAAACATATTTATACTCAAAATAAATACATATAATATCGTTTTTGTAATGAAAAGTAAGTAGTAATTAATAAGTAGTTAATATTTTTTTTACTATTATATGATATCTTTCTCGAATAAAAATATTAAAAATATGAATTGTCATCAAAGTTTTAACAACTTCAATGAACAAGTGATCACTCAAATATCAATGTATCATGTTATAATTGAAAAAAAAGTTTTAAGTCGTGAATGTTACTATTAAAATGTGTCCAAATGAATTTCATTTTTAAATAAGTGTTTAATTTTAAGCTTAACTTGTACCGAGAAAAATATACAAGTAGGAACAAGAGCTAAAACAGAAAATTGATCCTTTCTTTTTTAGCTAATGGCATGCGTTTAATTCTGATGAAACAGAGCTGGACTACCCTTTATTATTACAAACATCATGCTTTAATGCATTAATGTTCTTTGCTGATCCTCCAAGCTAAGAAACACTATATTACTTTCTCTCCTAACCTAACCCCCCTTTATTTTTCTTTCTATATATGACTCAAAATAAAATAAAATAAAATAAAAAATGAATCATCATAATTTTATAATATATTTTATTAGTACTTTGTATCACATCATTTCGTAAGTATGACATTTAAAATATATATATATAATGAATCATTTGGCTTTTGCATGTAAAGTTTTAAAATCATAAGCTTGAAAGATGACGAAAGTTTCAGACAGACCAAATTTTTAATTAATGGATAATTAGTGAAATATATTACATTACAATCTTCAGTCCCCACTTCGATCATGTGTGTTTTCAGGTACTCAAGTAGAGAACATGATTTAGAGAAAAATAATCGAGTATTGAGCATATAATTAATGAATTTGTTTCCAACCTAATCTTTATCAAGAACATTAATACTTCACACCAACTATATGCTAGTTTACCCTCTCTTTTTTTCCAGATGATACTTGTTTGCATATAACCATATAAGCTAGACACAAATCACATAATATATACCTATTAAAACAAAGTGACTCAGAATTAAAGCAATTAAGTATCTCATTAATCATGTTTGATTTATATAACGAAATTATAATGAAAATATGAATTGATTTATATAACGAAATTATAATGAAAATATGAATTATAATATGGATGAAATTTAATAAAAACAATATTATTATTATGTTTGTTTTACTGGTAAAATTAAAATAATGATAAATATTAAAATAAAGTTTATAAATGAAAAAAAATTAGAAAATAAGAGTTTTTAAATTTTTAAATGAGATAACATAATAAATAATTATACAAATATGTGAAAAAAATAAAACATTCTAATGTATTCTTGAGAGGTATAAGAAGAATGAATATTCTTACTTCGATTGCAATGTTTAGTTAAATTAAATACAAAAATAACTTCATTTATATTATCATTATTATTACTATGAATCAAACATGACTTAATTAGATCTTCTATTTTAATGATAGAAACCTAAATATCTAATTAGATCTTACGTTTTAATGATAGAAACATAAATATAGAAACATAAATACGGGAAGATTAAAAATAAAAATAAAAGCATGCATTTATTTGTCTTCAAGCCCCTGAAAACCCTTTTGAGGGATGATAGCTAACTTCCAAGTAAAATAAATAATTTATAGAAATGTCACGGTAAGAGGACTAAGGGTGTCACTCCTATCGTTTTGTTTATTTATACAAATTCACATATTTTTTTAATATTATATAAAACACTAAATTATTTTTATCAAATTTATTTATTTATAATAGTAAGAAAATTCAATGTTTTTATCAACACAAAAATAATAATAATAATAATAATAGTTAATTCTACCTAAAAAAATTCATATTTGTCAAGTCGTGTTCTTAGTTTAGATTGGAGCCTGATTTGAAACCCTGACTTAACACCATTGAAAAGGGTAATTTGGAGAGATGTCATGGATTACATTCCTTTCAATTATTCTGTTCCCTCCTTTTTTAACCTCTTTTTCATCACCAAATTTGAAGTCCAAGCAACGACGTCCTCCCTATGACCTTATAAAAAGCCAACGCAAACAACAAGGAACTTCAAAGTCAGTGAATTGCGAACATGACATCTAAAAGTTTTCTCTTATTTTTATTTTCTACTCTAACCATTTTTTCTATGGCTAAAGCTCAAGGTAGAGCTCCCCATGGACTTACTGCTGAGAATCCCATGCCTTTTTCTCCATCAGCGTATGATTTCTTTCACCCTACTTCAGAAAATTCCAATACCAAAAACCCATGTGACACGTCTAGTCCACCATTGCCTGTGACAGCCAAAGAGGAAGCAACTCAAACAGAGAAAAACCAAATTTCACCACCAAATGGCAGAACAAAAAGTATAGGAGCTGGTGGGATTTTTGGCATTATGTTTGGTCTCACATTTCTTGTGTTACTAGTGTTTGCTGCCCGTCAAACAAACACGAGTCGTGCCAAGTCAGTTCAACCTGATGCTTGATGTTTATCATATATGAGGCTTGTTTAGATCCGTATTCCAAACCCTTTTCCCATCAATCTCTTGTTGATTCTCTGTTTCGAGTTTATACTTGATTCAGGTTATGGCATGTATCTATTCATTTATTAGTTATAATAGAGAGTGATTGTGCACTTCTAGATTACTATCTTTGGCTTTAATTTGATCTTACCTTTAAGCAGATAATCAAATGATTACTAGGTCAAAAATTAAGGTGTGAGACACAAACTAGAGGTCCCATAGTTCATAATGAAGTGTTTTATCATGACAACAGCTACATAGGTCGAGAATCCAATCTAGTCTTGAGATTTGAGGTAATATATTCAACTAAAAGAAAAGAGGAGAAAAATGTTAATAGCCATAAACTTGTTTAAATCCTAGAAATCAAGGTTTTATGCATCAAGATATGTTTAAATGTCATAAGAATCGTAAAAATTTGTTCATTTAGGGATGTTGTTACTTAAAACATATCTACCTTCCACGCGAGCTTAGAGACTTTAATCAAAGGTCGAAATGTCTGGTCTACAGCTTTGTTTCAAAGGTGTGCCAACTCTGAGCAAATTTTCTTTCCAAATATGGGCTCCTTAATCTGAAAGAAATCCTCAATTCAGCGTACCGAATTTGCATTATTTGCATCGGAAAAAAAAATCAAACATGCTCATCCTGACATGTCATGCATGCATCAACTTTAAATTTGGTAGATTTCACCATTTCATATAAATGATATGGTAAATTGGAAAGAAGAAACTGAGAGCAGAATAATACAGAATGAAAGAAAAACATGCCATCCACGAAGAAAATAACCAAGTTGCAAAGTAGAAATTTTGACAGTACATACAAAACTAGACTTATCGTACTTAAGCTCAAATGGATACACTGGATTTGGACTTACTTGCAACTCCATATCTAGACATAAGTCGCAGAACAAACTAAATGTTCGAAAAATATTATAGAGGATAAGCTCAGTGACATCTTTTAGACCAACACATCTGTTGAAACTCAATGCTTTGTAGAAAGAGATTAGAGAGAAGTTGATACAATGGGTTGAATCTATGGATCCTCATGAGAAGTCCATCTATTTATAACATATTTATGGATGCATGTGTCAGTTATACAATGTATACACATAATTACATATCAGGAGGACATAATTGACTTAAAGTACAATTGTCAAAGATCCAAGTCGAGTTTTACTCGTGTTGTCCACGAGCTCGTGCTGTACTCGAATTTGTGCTGCCTTTGGGCTCGATCTTCACTTAGGCTCATGCTACCATTGGGCTCGATCTGTCCCTGATATGATGTCTAGGATATTTCATCTTTCGTCTTGGACTGGTGACTCGTTCTAGGGTGGTTTACAAGGGCCGGGCTTTGCGTCGGTCCAAATGTCCAAACAACGTCAAAACTTAACATGAAAAATCTTAGCCATCCCATTTTTATCTTCACTTTAACTTCAAGAATTCACGTTTGGTTAATCAAAATAACTTCATATGGAATTTTCCAATTGATGAAGGCTCCAAGGACACTAGTTTATAGAAATATAAACAAGTAAATATACGCAGAGAGGTAGACATGCCAGAGGAACAAAGATACATATAATATTATTCAAAATACAGTACCTAAAGTTCCATGAACTGGTATTCTAAATCTCCGATCAAATAATTGGTAATAAGTAGAAAAGATTACACGAAAATTCAATAAAATCTACATCTTCTCTTTCTCGTTCTGTTTAAATTTTCAGCCAAAACCCCTTTAGACATGCTTAAAAATCCGATTGTCCCTAAAACGTTAGCTGCGTGCCCGTCATCAACCACCAAAACACTGGTTCTTTACCACAACGATTTCACTGGATTTTGAAAATGAAAATGTCATCGAGGTAATTCCATAAATATTTCCTTGTCAGCACCATAATGGTTTCACAAAAATAAAGCTTTTTCCTTCCACAACTCTAACTTGTTAAGTGGCTGTATGGTCAGTGAATCCAATAGAGATTTTCAAATGGAGTAACAGAGTTTTAAATTATAAATGTTCAGAAATAGACTGTTGTGGATTTCTTCAAGCTTCCTTAAAACTTGGTTGTGTGGATAATTGTTGTTGCTTTAGCGAACAGGTTAAAATTCAAAATTCTAATTTGCAAATTTTGAAAGCTTAAGACTCGAATAAAATTAAACTAAAAATAATGATATTAGAAAAAGGAATTTTTACAAACATCAATTTTAAGTAAATTTCATTTTAAATGCCAAAAACAAAACTAGAAGCATGGTTAACCTCAGAAGGAACAGCGAATTTCAGGTTATGAATCTGAAATCAACTTGTAGGTTCTTCTGCGTTGCTCAAATATTACAATCCCTGTGAATACGCTTCCCAGTGCAGCTGCCAATAGCCGCTTCTGCAAAATTGATTTAAACATCACCATCTTTAATCACAAATCAGCAACAATCGAAACCGAAAATTTGAAACAAAAAAAGAAGAAAAAAAAAAAAAGTGAAGGGCACTAGTCAGTAGTCACTAAAGCTGACATAGTTTTCATAAAGGAGTCTTTATTTTCTTAACTTATAAATGGAGTCTATAAATCTAATAACTTTCAACAAAATATCTATGAAGACCCGTGTTAATTATTGACTATTTTTTTTAGATTCATAAAATTTAAAAGATAAAATTGAAATAATATATTATATTAATTTAATTTGTTCATTAAAAAAATAGAACATGTATCAAAAACTAATACCATATTGAAAGCCTTAAAGGAGGAGGGTATTTGCTGTTGGGACTTATACATGTTCATTTTTTTAATAAATAAATTAAATTGATTAATAAAATATGTTATTTCAATTTTATCTTAAAAAATTTGTGAATCCGACAAAACAAATTGAGTTAATAGTTAACAAAAAAAAACTTTTTTCATATTTTCATGAAAGTTGCCGGGCTTATTTGCTAAATTTATATGTTATTGGATTGAAGAGTAGATAATGGCACAATCTAATTATTTTTTAATTTTATAAAATTTAAATAAATTGATTCAAATTATTCATATATATTAAACTGAATTAAAATATATCATTAAAATCGATTAGATTAAATTTAATCTGATTAAAACTATTTAAAATATCATCATTAATATATATTTAAATAATTTAATATTATCACTAATCAATTAACATATGTTTAATTTTTAGCATATTATTAATCTATTTTATTCTAATTTAAAATACTTTTATCTTAATAATAATAATATTTTTATTGTTTAACTATTCTTAATTACAATAATTAAAGAAATTACTATTATTGTACATTTAACTTGACAATGTTAAGTTGAATAGTAAAAAATTTAAAACTAAGGCAACATATATTATTACATTTCTAAAATAAATTATAAATATAAAATTTGCCATAGTTAACCTTTCTATGTAGAAATAAAAAAAAAACTTTCTTTTTTTCTTTTCCAAAAAATTATACATACATTATAACAATTGAGCATGATTTGAACAAAATGCTTTAAAAAATAATGAAATACATTATCCCGAAAAATTATAAAATATATTACAAACTTAAAATTCAATAGTTTATAGTTTATTAAGCTTACTATGAATTAATAAAAACAATTATTCTTTCAATATTTTTAAAGATCTTCTCATTTCTTATCTTCTAAATTTGTTACCATAATAGTATTAATTTTTTCCACAATTATCCTCCTCACTCTTAATTAGGTCTAAACTTAACTCTATTTCAAAGTCATAAGGTTCAAGATCATAAGATATCTTTCTACATAAAGCTTTATCAATATGAAACTTAAATTAAACTTTAACAGTCCCACTCCACATCGATTGAAATAGGATTTAAGATGAGAACCCACGATGATTATAAAGAGAGTTAAGAGCACGACTAGAACACTAACTATAATATCATGTTAGTTAGACCTAAATCTAACTTCACCTCAAAACCCCATATTATAAAGTAAAAAATTGCTTAGGATTATAAGATAACTCTCAACATAAAACTTAACCGATGTGAGATTTAAGTTAAATTTTAACACCTATATTTTCATATCTTAATCATCCAATCTTCTAACAAAGCAAAATCTAAAAGTATAATTCCATCCATTAATCTTATTTTAGCATAAGTCTTTCTATTATCTTCACAATGAAGTAGTAGATGTCACAAAGTTTCAAGTTCTTCCCTACATAAAGCATATTAAGTGTTCACATACATATCTCTTCATACTATATTACAATTAGTGGTCAAGATGTCGTGCACAACTCCAAGCAAAATTTCTAAGCTTACTAGGAACTTTAAGAGACCATAATAATTTCCAAAAGTCACCATAAGTTATTGTATAAATGGATTGACTTTTCAATTTAATGGTCATCCAAGGACTTCATCTTTTAGAACCTTCGCTCTTTTGTAACCTGAGCTTACTGTATGGTTATTTTTCTTATTGTAATGCCATAGGAGTAATCTTCACTCTAACTTTCTGACGAAGTAAATGTTGTAATAGCTTCTACATCCTTATATAACATTTCTTTATTAGATCAACACTTCACTAGTCAGATAGAGTCCGTGATCAAATCTAACACCATAAAAACTTGTATAATTTTTGGTGTAATTGATTTGAAAAGCCTTGGTTGTGGGATCCAAGGTTGATTCCAAATATTCAACATGTTATTCTTACTTGGTTGCCAATGCCAATGCAATATATCTGCAAGAACTTTCTTTGCTTCCAAAATATCCCTTCATGCGAAGAAGCATAGCTTCCCATATTGACTTCCAAAATGAATTGTTCTTATGGTATTTGTGTCTCATCAATTGGGATAAAATAGATGAAGATTTAGTTATAAGTGTTCAATGTTATTTAGCTAACATAATCAAACTAAATAGTCTCAAGTCTTTGAAACCAATGCTCCTTCTCCTTTTTTTTTTTAAGATCTTCCCATTTTTTCCCGTTTATCTTTTGCTTGGAATCTGAACCCGTCCATCATTCACTACTACAAAATGAACTATTAAAGTCGGTTAAAAAATGACTTTAAATGAAATGATTTAAAATTTAAAATCGATTCACGCGTTGAACCGACTTTAAATTTTTAATTTTTTTTTACAAACTTTACTCATTTTCTATTATATTCAAATTAAAACCTGTATTTGATCATTATAGAATAACAGGAAAAAAAACCAAAATATATTTAACAAATAATTTAAATAATACAAATAATTGAAAAATTAAATATTAATTAATAGCAGAAAAATTACCATGATGTTGTTATATGTTATTCAAAATCATCATATTCTTCTTCTGATGTTATAATACAAAACCAACATATATAATACAAAAATTTATACACATATACTACTACAAAATGAGGCATTAAAGTTGGTTTGCTGAACCGATTTTAAATGAAATGACTTAAAATTTAAAGTCAGTTCAACGCGTGAACCGACTTTAATTTTTTTTATTTTTAAATTTACTCATTTTCTATTATACTTAAATAAAAACCTGTATTCGAGCAGAAAAAAATCAAAATCAGTTTAGCAAATAGTTTAAATAATACAAATAATTGAAAAATCAAATATTAATTAATAGCATAAAAAATACCATGGTGTATTCTTCTCCTGATGTTTATAATACAAACCTACATATATAATACAAAAATTTATACACATAAATAACAACACATAATAATAGAAAAAATATGAATAATAAAAATATTTATAAGAGTAAAATGAAGTGACAAAATGAAGAAAATGAAGAAAAAATGGTGCTTTGTAAGTGAGAAATGGATCTAAAAAATTTGAGTATTTCGCTTAAAAAATGGGGGATCTAAAAGATTAGTTAGAGAGAAAGAAAACCCACTAACCGACGCTGGAAATAGTGGTCGTAGGTGGCCAGAAAATGAGAAAGAGTGGAGGATAAGTGGATGAGGTTTTGGGTTTTTGAGAGTTATGCAACGCTTGGAATAGTTTCTGTCCGGAGAAGAAAGAAAAGAAAAGAATTTATCCACGTGTGTAGCGTCGGTTCTACGTGTCAACCGACACTATCCACGTGTGTAGCGTCGGTTCCAGGTGTCAACCGATGCTACGCTACGTGGATAGCGTCGGTTCTACATCGAACCGACTTTAAATTCATTATAAGTTGGTTTTTTTCAAAAACCGACTTTACATATCGACTTATATACCTCTTTTTATAGTAGTGATAATAGTAGAAAAAATATGAATAATAAGTGCATAAGATTAATAGAAATACTTACAAGAGTAAATAAAGTGACAAAATGAAGGAAATAAAGAAAAATAGTGTTTTATAAGTGAGAAATGAGTATAATTTTTTTGAGTATTTTGGTAAAAAGGATCTAAAAGATAAGTGAGAGAGGAAGAAAACTCACTGACTGGCGTTGGAATTAGCGGTCATAGGTGGCCAAAAAATGAGAAAGAGTGGAGGAGGTTTTGAGTTTTTGAGAGTTATGCAGCGCTTGGAATAATTTTCGTCTAGGGAAAAAAGAAGAGAAAAGGAAATATTCACGTGTGTAACATTGATTTTACGTATCAATCGACATTATCCACGTAGTTCGTAGCATCGGTTGATGTGTCGAACCGATGTTACACGTAAGACGTAGCGTTGGTTGACGTGGTGAATCGACGCTACGTCGACATGTAGCGTTGATTCGACACGTCAACCGATATTATGTATAACGTCGGTTGTATACTGAATCAATTTTACATATAGATTTAAATGTCATATTTTATAATAGTGATTATCATGCTATAAGTGAGCTTATCTCCTCGCATAGAGTTTTTGGTAGGAGAAAGCATGATATAACAAAGTTTGTAATTGCCTATTACACCGAGAAAGAAGCTCTACCTGCCTCGTCATATTTGTTAGCAATGAAATATATTTTTATAAACAACCATTGCGATTGTTTTGGGTTAAAGTTACTACATAGGCCAATTTTTATTATACATGATTGTTATCGCTGGACATATTTTTTTCAAAAACATTCAATGGATTAAATATAAGAGTGAACTGAGCTTACACTTTTATTATTGATTTGTTTAAAATTTAAAAAACAGAATTAATTGAATCAGATAGAGATTTTTATTTATAAATCAACGAGAATCTAATAAGATATTTTTATTATATTTATAATATTTATATATATTACTTAGTATATTTACCATTTATCATAAATTTAATTAATTTCTAAATCATGTTTGTAAAACAAACATTTTTTTAATTCTTCTTATTTTTTTTCAAATTTCAATCACTTTTAAGAATCATTATTCTCATGATTTATTTCATATTGATTTAAAATATGGTGAATGTTTTAAAATTTATTAAGATAATTTTAATTTTTAATAAAATTAAATATTTATAAATAATAATATACATATAAAATATATTATATTCAGATTTTTTCTTAAATATAGGTTAAATAAATTAAGTCAGCAGATTGACTTATAAAAACCAATAACCAACAATTTTGGGTCTTTTAAAAATGAATTGTTACTTACTTAAATGCTATATCAGAAAGAAATTAACATCGAAAGAAAATGACATACAGTTGTGGGGAGCTCGGGGTTAACAAATGTCGTGACATAAAGTATTGTTATTTATAGCAGTGAAGGATTGAGAAAAATGTATAATTGTATACTTTCATTTTAGTTCTTAAAAAAAACATATATTATTTTTTGTATAAGGGTAAAATCACATATATTTTTTATTTATAAAAAACATATATATTTTATAAAATACATGTTATTTACTATCGTTTTTTTCTCATAACATAAACATATTTTTTTTAGGAGATTAAAACGAAACTATATAAATAAATAGGTTATATATGAATTGAATTGATTAATGAACTTAAACGATACAATTAATGTTATGATATTATTGAAATTTTAGATATTCAATATTGATATGTGATATCTATTTTTAAAAAATCTTTAAAAATACAAGTAGTATGTTGAGAATGTTTTGATATTGTTGAAAAAATATTAAAAATATTTATTTTTTAACAAAAGATCATAATTACGTAGATATTGTCAACAAAATATCAAGAAATTCATAAATGTCGTTACTTTTTTATTAAAAATATTATTTTATATTTTTTTATTTAAATAATTTATCTTTAAATTTATGTATTTATAGTTTTTTTTATCTTCAATCTTAACATTATTTCATTAAATTTGAGACAATATTATGTAATTCTTTGTATATATTATTTTATTTCTAAGTTTATTTTGTTAGTCTTACATATAATTTTTATTTATAATAATTCAAATTATATCATGTACGATCGATATTTATAATTTATAATTAAAATCTAATTAAATAATTATTTTACATTTTAACTACTCATTTATGTATTTTTTGACTAAATAATTGGTTTAGTGATCAAAATGAACCCTACAAGTATTTATAAATATATACATTAAATAAAAAAATTAGTTTATATTTTAAAATAATTAATTGTGTTTGATGCTTTATAAAATTCTATTATAAAAATTACAAATTTATTTATATATTTTGAATTTTTTTTTCAAAATTTGTAATAATAACAAACAATATCTTTAATATTTTTATAAAATTTAAATCAATATTAACCTTTTATACCTTGATAGTAGTGATATTATAACAACTTAATTTATTGTTGCAAAAATGATGCCTAAGTTGTTTATTTTATTTATAATTAATTATATTTTAATGATATTAATTTAAAGGTAAAAATGAATAACTATAATTTTTAAGATTTTGAGCTCCAACTTTACTTGAAATATTATTTATAATAATAATAATAATAGTATATTCTCCGGCCCCATTTCTCTTATCATAGATTAGGAGTAATTGAAAATAAATTATTATTAATGAATATTATGTTGAATAAAAGTGTTATTTAATTATCTTTAAATGGGTCCCTTGAAGTTGGGTTCGTTAAATACAAGTCTGATAATAGGAGCAGTTTGATCAATGCCCATTTATTAATAATATGTACGATATGAAACTATCTTTTCGCTTTTGATGTGTATATTAACGGAAAATTCTGTTAGAACAAATTACTCTTCTTATGGTTGTAGACTTGTAGCAGACTAGCAGTGGCGAATGGCGATGATGAGTCCCCATTTTTTTTCTTCAGAATTTTTACCATCACATGCAATAATACAATCCTCAGTTTTCAATAATATAATTTTAGTTATAATAAATTATTTTTGAAATTTTAATCAAATTATGTGCAAAGCATATATCCATAAATTCGATTTTATTTTTTTATTATATATTTTATAAGTGTTACTTTAAGTAACTTTTTTTTAAAATATTTATCCCATTTATCTATTAATACTATATATAAAATTCTAAAACATACCTTATATATTTTTGAAAAAAAACGCACACATATTTTAAAGTAATAAATATTATTTTTTATTATTAAATAATTTATTTAAGATAAACATCTTTTTATCAATTAATTACTAAATATTTTTAAGAGTATAAATAATAAATTATCAATTGTTAAAATATAGATAATTATTTGTCTTTTGTATATTTTAATTAACATAAATAATTATCTTTTTAATGATAAATTATCTTAAATTCTATTTTTAATAATTAAATAATAAATTATTAATACTTTAGAATATTAATAATAATTATTATAATTAATCATAATTAAAATTAAAAATTTTTGTGATTCTTTCACTGATATATATATATATATATATATATATATATATATATATATATATATATCTATATATATATATGCTAGCTTCGACAAGTGTCTGTTAATTTTAATACGGGTTGAAAGTAATTTTGATAAAAATTATTATTTATTACATTAAATTTAAGAATATAGTGTTTAATTATTTTTATTTTAAAAATGACGTAAAAAAAGATATTTAATAATTTTAAATTTACTTTACATAAAAATATATCAAGTTATCCTAATCATTTTATTGTTAATTATAAATGACCAAAATATCCTTATTTCAACACGTGTATCTCCTAAATGAGCACAAATCTTTAGCCATAGGCCACGAACCTCATAGCCTGATAAGCTTCACGATCGAGCCCTTTGCTTATTGTCATCTTGCCATTCACCACCTCGATCCGTCTCTATCCTTTGAAAATGTTTTTTTTTACTGTCAATGTACATTGAAAATAGTTTAGTGTTTATTTGAGTAATCTGAAAATGGTTTTGATTTTGTAATTATTTTTCATGTATTAGAGAAGACGAATTTCTTTGTTTTTTAATCTATTGAGGTGAGGATAAATGAAAAAAAAAATTCCTTATTTATATTTTTTATTTTTTTAATTTGATACGGTGAGAATAAATAATGAAAATATTTTTGTCATTATTTTTTTTATAAGTAAAATAATTAATAAATATTTTTTTAATAAATAAAATAAAGATTAAACATTTTTTAAAAATTAAAATACTAAATAATATTTTTATTAAAAAAACTCCAAAGCATTTTTTCGTTTTTATATTGTGAATTCAAGCCTAACTAAGAAATTATTTGTATTCTTTCCTAGTAATAGTGGTGGCTTAGAAAAACCTCTACATTGATTTTGAAAAAAAAACAAAAAACCTTTATATTAAAGTTATGATAGAAGGGAAAAAAACAAAAAATAAATACTTTAGTATCTACAAATTGTATTTAGACTGTAATATCATTGAAGCATATCCAATTATCTATCATGCAATGCAAGGACATTTTGCATCGGTTTGATTTAGATTTAGCTTATAAAAAATAAAAATTTCATAGATATATTATAAATTATAAACGATACTAAATCAATTTAATTATAAAATTATATTTAATAATATAATATATATAAAAATATACTTTCCGGCCGAAAGAATGATAGCTTGCTACGTTGATTTATTTTTCGATTTAAAAGATGATTTTTTTAAAAAATTAAGTGTCACGTTATTATCAACGATTTAATGCAAATAAGTCAAAAACAGATTTTATTTTCTCCTTTTTTGTTTTTGTTTTTGTCTTTTAGCGGTGTCATCGAGTGTAGATAACTAGACTGTAGATAGTTAATAATACGGCGAAACTGAATTTTTGTATAAAGCATATATTTTCTATGGGTAATGGTTTACATGGTATTGGAATAGTAGTGATTAAAAATCTTAAAGTGTTACGATAATACACTCAATATTTATTTTATGATATATAAATAATTTAATTTTATATTTTAAATTAAAATTTTTATTTAATACTTACTACATATAATATAAACAATAACATATTTAAAAAAATTAAATAATATATATTTTAATATATTAAATATAAAATCTAAAATCTAAAAATTAAATACAATGAATTATAATCCATTATACGAAACACGTTTAAATATGTTTAAATTTTAAAATTTAAATTTTATTTATGAATATATGAGTTTTTTTTAAATATTTTATTTATTTAATTAAATTTTGTTATAAAATGAACGTAATCACTTCCTAATCATCACATATTATCAAACATTAAAAAAAATTATAATTATTTCTTACATAATAAATATATAACATTACACTTTGGCGATTTCATTTATATAAATTTGATACATAAGTCATATTTTTTAAAATTAATATAATTTAATTACATTATTTTTATATTTTGAACGCTTTAGTTATTTATAGCCAATTTTTTTAAGATTTTTTTCTTGTAAAAAATTAGTTTGAATTAAAATAAATTTTATTAACAGGAATTGCTAATAGATGTTTGATTATGAAAATCTCTTAAAAAATTTAAAAAGGTGAAAAATGAAGTGAATTAAAATCATTAAAATTTATCTAAAATAATTAAATTGTTCACAAATATAAAAATAATATGATTAAAACATATTAATTTAAAATAAAATTAATAAATTATCCAATTTATAAAACTAAAATAACATGAAATATAATTTTTTTAATAACTTACCTTTAAATTTAAAGAAAAAAGGGTCACATAAATATATTTGTTTGTGAAAATTGTATTAAGTAAAGACAAAATTAATTTTTCATTAAATATAACGAAATAATGCATGTGACACATAAATGTTTTTATTTTTCGATAGATATATATCTAATAGAATAATTTTTAATTAAAAAATTACTTCAATTTTTTAACAAATATTTTGATCAAACTTAAATTAAATTTTTATTATCTAATGTGTGATTTTAAATATTATACAATGAAATTTTTGTTTAATTTTGAAAGAAAAAATCTTCTTAAAAAATTTGAATAATTTTTTAATTAAATATTAATTTTTATTTATATACCTATACAAAAAATATAAACATATATGTGATACATGTGCTATTCTATTATATTTAACCAAAAATTGAATAAAAAATTAACTTTATCCTTGTCTCGTACATTTTTCACAAATAAGGGATTTCAATAACACATTTTCATAGATAAATGGATTTAAAAACATTTTTTTAAAATAAAATGAATTAAACGATACATTTAACTTAAATAAAGTGACTATTTAAGCATTTCATCCTAAATTTAATTGAAAATAAAAAAAAACATTATTTATATATGGTTAAAAGTTAATAAATTTTGAATAAAATAACTACCGTCTTAAAGTCCACTCTAGGATCTAACCAAGCTACATCAATCAATATAAGCGATAAATATAAGTGAAGGATAATTATGTCTTTTAAAAGATTTGATATTTTAATAATATATCTATTTAACAAAGTTATGCATACGAATTCATATTTTCATAACAATAAACAATCTCTTATCTCCAATCTATCACTTTTTGTATAATTTTTTTTATGAACATCAAGTTACATGATTTTATTATGTAATGTCAAAGTATCATGATTTTTATTTTTTACATTCATGTTAATCAAATAATTAATTAAATTTTTAATTAAATTTATCAATTCTTAATCAAATAATTAATTAAAAAATATTTCAATAATACACATAATCAATTAAAAATAATAATTGGATTTTTTTTCCCTTACTAAATTGAAATTAATCCATTACCATAATCTGCATATAGTGAGTTTTAGAGCTTTTAAGGCATTATTATTATTATCATTTTATGTAATTTGGCACATGAGTGTAGTCTCACGAGTCAAGTCTTCAAAACCCCAACAAAGAAATAAAATGCAATAAATGAAGGTCCATATTATTATGGTAGACATGTTGTTGCCTCATGAGGCTAGCTATATGGTCTATGAAGGGTTTAAGCCATTAAAAGACAGTGCCTGTCTTTGACTAGAAATACTGATTTACTGTTTGTTTTGATGAGTACTGAGAGGACACAGCAAAATGGCAAGGAGCTGATAAAAAGGTTTAATTGCAAAAAAGGGTTTTGCATGTGAACTACTGGCCCTGTCAATTAACATAAAGCCTCTATCATGTGAGTGGTCCCTCATTGATATGCTTCATTAGACAACGACCCTTGATCCAAATAATTATAATTAAAATTAAAATTAAAAATGTTCTTAAATAGTAATACAAAAATACTGTATTTTTCTTGCCTTATTATATATCATGATCACCCTTTATCTAATGATCCAATCAACGATAATAAGTTATTGTTGACTTTAACTTATATTTTACATATAATTTCCAAGATTCATCATAAACGTCACCTCATCCTCATATTGACGACACTTATTACTAATTGAATTTTTCTATTTATTTAACGGTAATCATTACTAATAAGTTTTATGGTTTTTCTATTATTGTATAAATGAGGAAAATAGTTTCTTTATGAAATTTCTAATTTTATATATATCAATCAGTGAATGTTGGGCAGGAAAAAGTAAAGATTTACTTTGGGTCTTTGACATTGAATATGAATAAGGAAAATGTACATTTGGAAGGGTAACACCCCATATTAGTAAGATTAAAGAAAAATTAGGACATGACTTCTACGATTATTATTATTAAATAAATACATTAATTTTATAATTATTAAATTAGATAATAATTTTTTATAATTTAAATGAGTATTTTATTTATGAATTATATATTATTAATCTTATTATTATAAAATATAAATATTTTAATAGTATAATTTATTAAAATAAGATTTTTAATCTATAAAAATATAAAAAATAAGATTTATAATACTTAATTTTTATAAATAAAAAAAATAGGTAAAATTAATAAAATATTTATTTTAAAAAATTATGAGATATCTAATATATAATATAATAATTATAAAATTAAACTAAGAACTTATTTAAAACGGTTGGATAAATGTAGTTAAAAGTTGTTGTAAAATGTAAATTGTTACCGGCATTGATAAATATAAAATATTATAACTTTAACACTAATTGAATCTGGGTACAGTAGTTTTAGCATTATTGCTTCACATATAATGTTAAAAACCCAAAAGGATTAAACTGACAACTGTATTGCCAATATGAACATCTGGGTCCGCCAAAAAAATTAAAATAAAATAAATTTATTGGGTTATTCGACTCTCTTTATTCTTTAATATGAACAAGCGATTTAAGATATGCAAAATTCAATATATGTATTAGGTGTTTGTCTTTAGCTGCTTAGTTGGAACTTTATTTTCAATGCAGAACCGAACCATTCTAAAGGAGGCATCTGGGAACTGGCAAAAGCTTCTCTCTCTGGTAAGTTAAAAGCTGTTTCCTTCCAATATTGGATGTTTTTCCTTAAAGCTCCATTTACTTGCAGGGCATGGTCGGCTTTAATAGCTCTTTCTCTTCTCTATCTCTCTCTCTCTCTCTGTCTTTTTTAATTTTTTTTCTAAGCTTCCTAACTCTCCTTAATTTTGTCTATACTTGTGACAATTGTGACCTTTTTATTTAAACTGTACTCCTGGAAAACAGTCACATAATAATCATGATCTGTAATTATAATTCACAACCATTAGATTTGGTTGGACTTACCTTGGAGTTTTAGTTTTTCTTTTACTTTGATTGGAAAATCAAAATAACTCCAAAACTTTTCTAATCCTAGTAATTCAAAATTATTTTCAATTAGATTTTGGAATAAAGTTCAATGAAAGAAATCCACTGAAAAATTTCTTATCTTTTTTTCCTTTTCCTTCTGATGATGGAGTATTATCATCTACCTATACAACTTTTAAGTTTTTAACAAGTTCAACTCATTCTCGTTGCTATTCTGTCAAGTACTACTCAACTTTTGAGATTTCCACAGGAATCTTTTGAGATATGAAATTTGATTTTTTCTTCCAAGTTGAAATTTGTGGTTTTTTTTATTAATATCTCTGTCCATTTCAAAACGACAGTCTGTTAAGTGCCTGCCCATTTTCAGCTTTTCATTTGTCTTAGCTTAGCTGGATTTCTAGACTCAGAAAACCAGTGTCTCAAGAACTACAAAATATAATGGAACTCGTATAATTATATTTAATAAAAAATTATTAAATTAATTGTTATTATTATATAGTTTTAATATGTATAAATGGTTTGTTTGATTTGATAGAAAAGTTTTTCTAGTACTTATACAGCTCTTTCACACGTCTGAATTACCAAAGTGAAACTTTGAAATTGTGCTATGTGTCTTTGATTTGAAATTCCTATATACCACTTGTTTTATTTTATTCATGAAAAAAACACGTCATGTTATGTACTTCTGTGGAGTGCCATTGCATGGTTAAAAGTATTCATGTCATTGCTGCCAAAAGGATGTGCAATAACTGAAATATCATGTTTGCTCCTTATGTGCTCGATGAAATTACCCAGAGAAGAAGGAAGGTAAAATCTGAGAATTGGGTTTAGTTCTACATTATCACAAAATCCATTCAGTCTTAGAAGTTAACTTCCATTTGGTTGGGGGCTTCAATTTTTCAATGGAGTGACGCTTGTTGACAATGCGCATGTTCTGGTGGCAACAGTTGCCGTTGCTTATACTAATCCAACTCATAGAACCCAGCGGAATAAGCCACATAGTATATGGTAATCTCTCTGAATTTCCATAAAATACTTTATAATTTCTGTGTTTTGTAATAATGATGAAAGAAACCTTGGTATATACTCAAAGCTACTAGACTCCTCATGCCATTAATTACGCAACAATAACGAAGTGGTTCATTATTTCTTCTCTCGAACAGATTTGTAATGTAGCTGACATGGTGATTTAAATTGACTTGGTTTTTAAGTACTGGAAAATGTGGACTGCCCAAATCATCTTATATGTAGATCTGTCTTCCCAAATTGACTTGCTTGCAGAATTTACATTAAAATTCTAGCTTTTCATTTTCTTTTCCCTTTCAAATGAGAAAGTAAATTAGTGCAACGTTCTGTTCTATAAGAATGATTACTTCTGCAAGGTCCGAAATATGTCTTATGTGCCCAAGTAATGTTTGATATAGTCGGCGAAATTCTTTGTAATTGATTTTGAATTCTTTCCCTTGTTGATTAATTGCTAAAATTGTCTGAGAGAGATAGTAACTCTATGTTCAAAATTTCATTGATCACAGCTGAAGCTTCTTTCACCTTCAAGAGTAAAATTGAGAGTTCTAAACAACCAAGAAGTATAGCTGGCAGAAATTCATGCCTGAGACAGTGGGCGTGTCTCAACTGTTATAGAATCAAAGACCCCAGTCTTTCTTCTATGTAAGCTCTCTCTCTCTCTGGTGTGTCTGTGTCTGCCCATGTTTTTGTTCTAGGCAGAGCAGTCTTTTTATGCCCGACTTTTTGGCCAAACCTTGGCCTTCATCGTCATTATTAATAGGGTAAGTAAATTTTTTTACGCTGTTGGTTGTTACAAAAGTAAAACTAAACTTTAAATTATTACAAAACTATAATCGAACTTAATATGTTATTATATAAGTATCATTTCCGTTAAAAATTATTAAAAAGCTAATGGAAAAATTTACAGAAGTGCCATTACCATTAAAATGGTTCTATTAATTATTTTGACAAACTAACTGCAATAGTATAATGTAACAACGAGAAGTTTGTTGGTAATTTTCTAATACTTCAAATTTCAGTGTTAGTTTTGCAACAACCAATCTCACTATAGTTCTGTGGGAAATTTTTTTATTAGCCCTTATTAATTCACCATCTATACTAGCATATGAAGAAAACTGTATAATACAGTAATAGATGCAGAAAATTAAATTTGGATGAGAAATAAATTGCAGTTAAGTTACAGTGCATTATCTTTTGACATTGTCCCATTGATGAGTGGTGACTAAAGTCGCCAATTACTCAGCTATGGTAAGTGTGTAAATTTCTTGTGCTGTAAAATTATGAAGTTCTATTTTTGTCTACTTCTTATTTTTACATCTCTTAAAGGTTTTGAATTTATCATAGAATCTTGTTCTTCAACAGGTTTCCAGGAATATATACACTTTCTGTGCAGGCTGAAACATTCAAATTTTCTCCATTTACTCCAAAATCTATTCCATTGCACTCTTCTTCTATACAATTACAAGAAAAAGTATACAGAACACGAGACAAGAAAATAATAGTTAAAACTAATGAGGGTCATGATGTTCCAACACTAACACCAGAGCAGGAAGCTCATGACAAGAAACCAAACAAGAGGAAATTTGCAGCCATAACTGGTGGTGTTGTAGCAGCTATACTTGTGGTTATTATAGTATTAATTGTATACATGTGCTTGATGCGTGTCAAAAGATTAGTACGGCGTTCCTCTGAGAGTGTATCTTCCATACCATCTCCACCTGGTAAGTTTTTCTTATGCAGTCATTCACATTGATCATTTTATAGAATGAGCCATTCATTGAGGCTTTGAGACAAGGATAACATATGTGATAGACCAGTAGCATAATGCTATGGTTTGAATGTTGATGAACAGTAAATAATTTCATATTTTTTTATTCATGATAACTAAAAGAAGTTTTAGAACAAATCCGTGTTAGAAAAAAGTATGTGAAAACAATATAAGAATAATGTTACCGATATACTGAAATATACTGCTTGGGCTGAGTCGCGGACTATGTCATTTTCTTTAAGACGTTTCGCGACTTTGTTCAAATTTGTGCAAGCAAACACACATTTGTCGTCCCCAAGATAAAATAGCCTAGAATTTTTTTTCTATCTCAGAGCTTTATTGCATTGATGAAGTCTGGAATGCTACACCTCTAAAAGATTTATGTTGTTTGGAAAATTAAAAAAACAATTTTGAATTTTTTTTCCTTGGCTTGCTAAGCAGTTTTTTTGAGTCTTGAAACTGAGAACTATTGTCCTATATTTATAATTGAAAAAAGATGTGCAATGTTTACACAATTATGAAAATAACGGTCCTTTCTGTTGGAAATAATAGTTTTAATAATGAATTTTTTTCCAAAAAATAGAGTGTCATCTTATTTGGCACTGCACAGCCGATCAGACGATGGCGGCGCGGGTGTGTGTGGAATCACAATTGCTTAGGTCTTTTCTCTTCCACAAAAGTAGGTACCCATTAGGGCCTAATCACAATTGTAAATCTTTCTTTTTTTAAACATTTCTTGAGAGATGTAAACTAGTAAAAATTTAGTACTTATTCTCATCAATTTTTTTTATTTAAATTCATTTCCAACAGTTTGAGTCATTAAGAGGTTTTTTTTGTGACCGACCATTTCTTGTTTGGTTCATGTTCGTTGTCTCTATGTTGGTGTCTTCAAGACAGATGGATTACCTTTGTGAAAAATAATGGTCACTTTGTTGTTGGCTAATCCAATGATTTCACCATGTTTACCATAGCATTTGGTCTCCAAAATAAGGTTTGCAATATCGTAGCTTCTGTGATCATATATATGCTGAATGTTGTGGGACAATGCTTAGCTAAGTTGCAATTTGCCTAAGACATAAGATTGACAATTGGACTAAGTTTTCTTTCCTTTCTTTTTCTTTTTCATTTTCCTGCATTCTTCCTTAGATGAATTAGAAAGGGGAAATACATCTCCATTTGCAGTTGCTCTCTCTCCATTTGATACACATAGTGTAAGGCAGCTATCGATTTTGGAACTTGAAGAAGCTACTAGTAATTTCAGCCAACATAATATCATAGGGGAAGGTAGATTTGGTTTAACATACAAAGGACTGCTTCGAGATGGATCTATTGTAACTATCAAGAGACGGCTACATGCTCCAACTCAGTATTTCTTCCATGAGGTAATTCTGGTTTTAACATGTTAGAAGATGATTGTTATCTTTCCTTTTGGAACACTTAGCTGGTCAATAGCCAAAATTTCCTTATAGCAAAATTGTTTAGTAAAAACTACATATTTGATTTGTTGAGAGAAAATTCTATTTTTTTCTCCGTTATTTATAAGTGAAAGATAGATATTTTCTTTGGGTTGCAATCAATGTTCATCTGGTGCTCTAAACACTTTTTGTTGCCAAACTATATTGATTGAATAACAGGTGAAGCGCATTAGCCGCGTCCAGCACATGCATCTGGTGAAACTTGTTGGCTGTTATCAAGATAGACATCAACAAGTACTTATATATGATTATCTATTGAATGGAAATGTTGGGAACCATCTCTATGGTAAATTCTTCACACTCTCATTGCATATACACATATTTACAAGTATGCACAACTTAATCAGTTGTTATTCAGACAGTGAAGGATTGCCTAGTGGAAAGCTTGGCATAAGACAAAGGTTGTCAATTGCTTTGGCTGCAGCCAAAGGTATAGTCCATAACTATACTTCATTTCTACTTCCATTTGTTTTGCACTTTCATACTTTTATTTTGCATCAGGGCTAAGGCATCTTCACAGTTTGGTGCCTCCCTTCTTTCACATGCATTTTAGAACAAGCAATGTTCTAGTGGATGAACATTATGTGGCTAAGGTGTCTGATTATGGACTCACTAGATTGATAATTGAGGGCAATCATGCTGGATCATCTTCATCATTTGATTGCTTTCTTGACCCAGAGTATGTAAATCATCTTTCTAATTGGCTACTCATACGGTATTTACATATCTACTTAACCTAGCACAATTTTAATAGAATTAAAGATTGCATATAATTTAAACTGAGACTCCGGGTAAAGAAAAACATTGTAAAGTTGTAAACTAGTTAGTTGTTGGATTAAGAGTTGCTTTACAAGTGAAGCTTGTTAAATGGTTGCATTGAAGTAGATAAGCTGATGTATTATCTCAACAACTCCTTCAAATTTACTGCTCTTTAAGCTGTTTCTAACTTAAAATTTTATTACTGATTTTTGAGTTTATCCTTTTTCTAAAGGCTAGATATGCTGAGGAATTTTTCAGATAGAAGTGATGTGTACAGTTTTGGGGTCTTCTTACTCGAATTGATCAGTGGACGTGAAGCACATCGTTGCAACCTGTCAAATTCTGGGGAAAACATTGTATTGCAGGTATGTTAAGAATTCCCTATCAATACATCTCTCCATTTTGTTATAATGCAACTTGTGAGTTAAAGGTTAACCCAAAAGTTATGGGACAGCCAAACAACTATTTTTTAATCTAATAGCTTTTTTCTATTAACCCAAGAGTCTATTAGGTTAGCAAAGTAAGAATATAAAAGTTTCGTAGGTTTGACATGATTGACTTTTGAAATACACCGGTGATAATAATATTGGTGGCATTATAAAGCTCTCTTGAGAGGAGTTTAGTGGTGTTTGGTTTACTTTTGTCCGAGTCTTCAAATGATGGAACTAGAGGGGTACAAATCTTTGCCTCTGTTTCCACCCTCAATTACATTGTTCAGAGACTTGCATGTAAGTTAATAGACTACTACTAAACTTCTCTCACCGGAAGCTTTCAAAAACAATCGATAATGCCGTCATTATATAACCTAATAAACTTTAATGGTAATAGGAAAAGTCTAGTAGACTTTATGTGTTAAACTTACAAAAACTAGTAGATTAATCAAACTCTAAAAAAAAAAAAAAATACTTTTGGGAGTGCCAAACAAGTTAACCTTATATTATTTTATGATGAATTGAAGGACACATAAATTTGCTACTCATACCACTTTTATCATGTATCAGTGTTATTTAGAAAAATAAATCACTTCTATAATTTATAAAATAATTCTGATGGCACAATATTAAAAGAATGGGTGCAAAATTGGACTTAAAAATAAGTGATTAGCATTTCTCTTTTTTTTTTTGTGAAATTGTTGCACCACTAACACACCCATCGTTTCTCATTGTTTTATTCCTATGTGATTTGGACATTTTGGTTAATTTAAAAGTCCTATTCTTTATCTGAAGGGCAAGGCTTGCGAGGAATTCGAAGAGTTTGTAGATAAATCAATAGAAGACGAAGCAATAAATGTTGCAAAACATATGATGGAGTTAGCATTGACATGTCTAAATCCAAGCATAAGAAGACCTCCTATGAGATTTGTTGTACAAGAATTAGAAAATATTGAAGAGAGAGAGATAAGTCAATTTCATTCTGAACTTGATTTGCAAATAGGTAATGTGACTCTTGGGAGTGAACTCTTCAAATGAATTCGTTCAATGTAATATGAATAAGTTTTCATTCTTTTATTAATTTCATTGGTTTGTAATTATATAGTGGTAGTGGAAATATTCATTTGTAATAGAGTACTCGACTAATATAAGCAATACAGATTATTGCATAAAAGAATGTAAACAAACAATTTTCTTTTCTTGATAATATTTTAATGCATATAATTCAATTTAAAGTTAAAGCTTCTTCTAATTTGTATAGCTATTAGCATTGCATTTATTTTCATTATAGCTTATTCTAAAATTTATATGTATATTTAATTAAGGTGATGTTTCGGAAATAATGTAATTAATTAATTAATCTAATTAATTATCTTAATTATATAATAATTTAAATTAATAGTATAATTGGTATGATAATTTTAAATTTAAAATTAATTAATAATTTTAAAATTAAAGTAAAAATTAAATAATATAAAAATCACATATTCAACTTAGATGAGTTTACGCAATGTTTCAAAATAATTTCTTTAAACAATTAGTCTAATTCACTTGAATCGAGAATACTTTCATATATCTATATATACTAAAAATAAAATCCATTCCCTAGCACTATATTCAAGCTTAAATCCCACTAACATGATTTTTTTTATTTAATAAAAGTAACATATAATCATATATTGGATGCAATAATTTAAAGGTTAAATATAATTAATAAGATTTATTAATTAATTTTTTTTTTCCTATTCTAATCAATTAATTAATATAAAAAAATATGTATAAAATCATTTACTTATTATAAAAATATATTTAAGTCATGTATATATTTTTTGTAACAATTTAACCTTATTGTTATGAAAAATTGATCGTAAAAGAATAAAAATAATTTTTATTTATTTTATATTTTTATATTTTTAATTACATTATATAGATATTATTATAACTTAAATAAAATATAACTAAAAAAATTAAAAAAATATATAAAAATAATTATTTATCTTCGTACAATCACTTTTTAATAATAAAATTAAACTGTTATAAAAAAATAAATATAACATCTAAATATCATTTTAAAAATAAATATAAGACCTTTATAGCCAATTTTTCAAATTTACTTTTAAATTAATATTGTAACAGTTAAAGAAACTTATTTTAGAAAATTAAAAAAAATATTCATAAAACATATAACAATAAAAACAATACTTTTAAATATTTAATGATTTTCAATTAAATAACATTCAATATTGAAGGGGTGTAAATAATATATAATGAAATCTAATTTTAATAGTTAAAATATCTTAAGTAAATATAAGGTGTTATTTTTGTGGTTACAAATTTTAAAAACATTATTTTTTATATTTTTTTATTAAAAAAATATACATTTAAAACTTATAATCACAAAAATCACATATTTTATGTGTAGTTAATATATTTTTATCATTACAAAAAAAAAAAATACAATTCATCATTTAATTTAATTATAATTATTTAGATATATTTAAGGTTGAATATTATTTAATTAAATTATCATTTAATATTATTAAATAATATTTTTATTAATATATGTTATAAATATATAATTTTATGTAATTTTTTTAAAACTTTTTTTCCCTCTATTAAAATCTCGTTTTGTCAAGGGTTATAGTTGTATGATTTTTACAGGGGTGTATCTATATATAGATGCTGAGGCGCATGTTCCTATAAATGAAGGAGAAAGTTTTTTAGTGTAATATATATAAAATTTTAAATAAATTAGTTGTGTTTTTTATTTTAAATAATATTTTTTTAATATTTAAAAAATTATTATAAATTTAAAATTTAAATATATTTATTTTTAAATAAAAAATATATGGTATTTTTATTTAATATGATATAAATAATAATTGCATGTCCTCTGATCTTGATTTGACACCGGAGAAGTTGCAAGTTTTCATATTCAATGAAAATTGAAATTATATGTAAGTTTTTTTAATTTTTTTTAAACATTTGGAAGTTTAAAACGGGGACTGGTAACCTCACAATTATTAAATATATTATGTTATTAAAAAAATATTAATTTAAATATTGATATATTTTTTATTTTTTTAACTAATTTTTTACTTAAAATATCTTTTAATTTTTTAGTAAATTTTTTTTGAAAAATTAATCAGAGTTAAAAAATAATTTTTTTCTAGATATTGAGTTTAACTAACTTTTTATCTTAAAAACAAATAATATAAATAAATATTAAAAAAATAAAATTTTAATAATTTTATTTAAGCATGATAAAAATATTTTTCATGTTAAACTATTATTAATAATAGTGAAAATATTTTTTTATAATTAATTAATTAAAATATTTATATTAATAATAATGTCTGAAAATACTTTTAAAAATTAATATTTTTTTCGCTTTTTTCAATTTTGGTTAATTAAAAAAAAGAAGAGAAAAATATTTTATTAAAATGTAAAAAAGATTGATTTAAAAAGGATAAATATGATATATTAAATAGGGTGGTGTAAGATTCGGACCCACAAAACATACGCAAATTTGGAGACATTTTTATTAATTATATATTTATAAGCTAAGTAAAGAGGCTAATTTTTGATAAAAAAAATTAATTATATATTTATAAATTTATATTTTATATTTTATTTAAATATTATTTGAAAATAATTTTGATTTATAATTTATAGTTAAATAATTTTTATATATTTTTTATTTTTTAAAAAAATTTAAAATTTTTTTTTTCCTTACTTACTAATTTTATATTTTTAATTATTTTCTTAAATATTTATAAATATATAAGTTATAAGATTTTTCTTATTAGCTAAAAACATATTTAGTAAAAAAAAAATTTAAATTTTTATTTTTAAAAATCTATGAGTGATATTATATTTTAATAATAATATTTTTAAAAAATAAAAATTAAAACAGAAAATTATTATCAAACAAACAATTTCTAAAATATAAAACAGAAACCGAAAGTAAAATGACTGTTGAGTTATCTGTAGTTAGTACTTGCCATTTTGGTGTGTCAATGGTCAGATACCCTCCTTTAAGCTTCAAAACGACGTCGACTTTAAATCATTGACTTTCACTTCTTCCTATAAAGGCCATTCGCTCACTCAGATCCCAGTGTCTCCGATCCACTCAGAGCTCAAGGAAGAAGACATGTCGATTCGACTCACTCTCCTACTCACGCTCACCGCTTTACTCCTCATATCCACTTCAGTTATATGCAAAGACTCGAAGCCCAAAGACTTGGATGAAGACGATGAAGATCTGAGCTTTCTCGAAGAGCCAAACGAACAAAACGACGCCGCACACCACTCCCTCCATGACTTCCCAGATCAAGACCATTTGGATGAAGAAGGAGACGATGATTTTGATAATTTCTCGGATTTCGGTGAATCCGGAGTTGATCACGAATCGTATAAGGAGCCGGAAGTAGATGACAAAGACGTAGTCGTTTTGAAGGAGAATAATTTCACCACTGTCGTAAAGAACAATAAGTTCGTAATGGTGGAATTCTACGCGCCGTGGTGTGGACATTGCCAAGCTTTGGCTCCGGAATATGCAGCTGCTGCTACGGAGTTGAAGGGGGAAGATGTAATTTTGGCTAAGGTTGATGCATCTGAAGAGAACGAGTTATCTCAAGAATACGATGTGCAGGGATTTCCAACTGTCTTCTTCTTTGTTGATGGTATTCACAAACCTTATAATGGCCAAAGGACCAAGTGAGTTTCATATTTTCATTTTTACATCTTTTGTATATGTGGATTTGTTTAAAAATATTTTTATGTACTTGTATATCTGATAATTCAGAGAAGCTATTGTGACCTGGATTAAGAAGAAGATCGGACCTGGCGTAAAAAACGTGACAACATTGGACGAAGCAGAACGCATATTGAGTGCTGAGAGTAAAGTTGTTTTGGGCTACTTGAACTCACTGGTGGTATGTATTTTTCATAAATTTAATCTTCAAATCAAATCGTAATGAGCATCATTGTTTGTGTTATATTCAAAATAGTTGCATGTAAATGGAAATTTTATTGCTTTACTTCATAATTTGTTAAAAAAAAATTGTCCTGTAAAAGGTTTGACTTTATTCAGGTTGTTGCGTGCCTGTTGGAGGTAATATGAAATATCCAACATTAATTAAAGATAACATTACACGAAAGTTTATAAGAATAATAGACATTTCAATCCCAAAAAATTAATCTAATGGGTGAGACATAATTCTTATAAATTGTACTATAATGTTATAGTTAATCAATGTGAGACATTACCTTCAACATCCTTTTCAAATTATGGTCTTTGTTTCTAAACACCATGGTTGAGTTTATAAAGATTATGGGTATCTCTACCCATTGGGTTAACCTTTTGGGATTGGTAAGTCTATAATTCTTATAAATTTTCATATAATACTAGAGCTTCAGTAGATTGGATCAAAATCTTTGAGTATCCCCTAAAGAAAATGAAATGTGTCTTGCAAAAGGAAAAAATACAAGTGATCCAAAGACAATAGAATATAATAAAAAAGGATAAAAGTACAAAGTGATGGGGGCTTTGTAAGAGACAAAAATCCATAATTTGAGAGGGGATGTTGGAGATAATGTCTCATATTAATTAAAGATAATACTATGGTAAAATTTGTAAGGATTATGGGTATCTTCGTCCATTGGGTTAATCTTTTGGAATTGGAAGGTCCATAGTTTTTATAGACTTTCACACAACTGCAACGTGATGGAAGTCCAATTAACTTGGACATTATGGTTCTACAAGTACATATGATAGTAAGAAATTAGTTTTGTGGCTTCAGGAGTTGATGTTTTCTGAATATGAATCCAACTATATTCAATATAGTTGATTTTGTTCTGCGTCACTTCTACAGATTGTTGTCTTTATCACTTTTCCCACAAGGGATCATTAGTGATGCCATCTATTGCAAAGTTTAATTTTATAAAAAATTGTCCCAGCTTTTGGAATATTCTATATATGAATAAGAAACTTGGAAATTCAATTATGACAGCTGCTTGTTGAATGTTTCGATTTATTCCACTATTAGAAGAAGGTTGCAAGAATTTTCTGTAGATAATCTGGGATGTTACAAATTGCCTTCTTGGATTATGTTATTCATTATTATGCCCTGCTCAATATTTTCAGGGTCCAGAGAGTGATGAGCTTGCTGCTGCTTCAAGGCTTGAAGATGATGTTAATTTTTTCCAAACAGTAAATCCTGATGTTGCACAGCTTTTCCATGTTGATCCTAAGGCTAAACGCCCTGCTTTAGTCCTGCTTAAGAAGGAGCCTGAAAAGTTGAATTATTTTGGTAGGTTTTTCTGTTAGTGCCATTTTCACTAGATATTTGAAATTTAGATTTTGGTTTAAAATAAAAAAACAGATTGAGGGACATTATCTGCTTTTTTATCTTATTTGCAGATGGTAAATTTGACAAGTCTTCAATAGCTGAGTTTGTATTCTCCAGTAAACTTCCTCTGGTTACCATTTTCACCAGGGAAAATGCACCTACTGTTTTTGAAAGTTCAATCAAGAAACAGGTAGTGTTGTGCGTGGATCAGTTATACCCTATTATGAATTATTGTTATTATTTTTTCTTTGGTAAATGAAATAATCATGTTTGGAAATTCCTATATTCAGCTGCTGCTATTTGCTACTTCAAATGATACAGAAAAAGTTGTCCCAATTTTTCAAGAGGCTGCAAAATCTTTCAAGGGGAAGGTATAGTTGATGCTACAATTACAAAGAGCTCTTAAGTTTTTGTTTTCGTGCTTGGATTGATTGAATTGGTTAAATTTATGTTCAAATGTAGATTATGTGAAAGAACCATGACCACCCATTCTCAAGATTTTGATTTCAAAAGCTATATCATTGAATCTGTAAAACATACATATGAAAACAAAGGCATACTCTAATTACCATGAATTATTTAAAAATAAAATACTTTGAAGAAGATAATTAAAGGATTCGGGAACATAATTATTTTTCCATAGTACTCTGATACAGCCCTTTTCATTTTAAATTCAAAATGACCCTTAACAAATCATTCTAAGCTTAATTTTATCAAGCCTCTTTTCGAGCCATTCACAATTTTTTTTTTTGTAGCTCATCTTTGTTTATGTGCAAATGGATAATGAAGATGTTGGAAAGCCAGTCTCAGATTATTTCGGTGTCACTGGAGATGCTCCAACGGTAGCCTTTTCCCCCTTTATATTCTCATTTCCTTATGATACATATAATTTCAGGTTTTAGTTTAGTTTGTAATATTTTACTTGTGCATTAATATTAATGTCTTTTTCTTACAGGTCATTGCATATACTGGAAATGACGATGCAAAGAAATATTTTCTTGATAAAGAAGTGACCTTGGATAACGTTAAGGTTAGCATTGTGTTTCTTAGTAAAGTACACGATTTCTAAAAGAAGAAATAAAAAAAAGTTTAAAAAAATTCCTGCAACAGTAATAAGTTAAGTATTTCTATGTAAATTTCTCAGTCTTTTGGTGAGGATTTCTTGGAAGACAAGCTAAAACCTTTCTACAAGTCGGACCCAATTCCTGAAACTGTGAGTTGTTTAGTTTCACTTCATAGGCTACTTGTCCTTGCTTTTCTAAATAACTTATTGTTATGTTGTATCTGAAACAGAATGATGGGGATGTGAAAATCGTTGTTGGAAATAACTTTGATGAAATTGTTCTGGATGAGTCAAAGGATGTTCTTCTTGAGGTATCATCGTAACCCATGCAATTACTACCGAAGATGTTTGTTAAGGGCTCAATCTAACGTGTTTTCATCCAGATTTATGCACCTTGGTGTGGGCATTGCCAATCTTTGGAGCCAATATACAACAAGCTTGCTAAGCACCTACGTGGCATTGATTCTCTTGTTATAGCCAAGATGGATGGAACCACAAACGAGCATCCCAGGGCAAAGGTAAAACCTGAAATGGATTTGAGCCCCCCAAAATAGCATAGTTTTGAGTTTTAAGTGAAATTGACCCAAAAATAACACGCCATCTTCTATATTATATATTTACATCCAGGATATTAGTGCATGTTATTTTGGGGCTAATTTTACCAAATTTCTTCCTGATTGAAATGAAAAAATGTAATATGGATAACTCAATTAATGAAAGTTTTCCATTTAGGCATTAACTAGTACTAACTTTATTATACGTTTGTTATTATACTGTCTTTAAGGCAAAGGTGAGATGTTTATTTCCTGAGTTTATTAGACACGTGAAATATACTATGCTTTTAGTTGCAATGCCTCATTTAAACTTCATTGTTCAACGTTGATGTGTGCAGTAGAAACATTAACTTTATAGTGAAATTTTTTTTAATAATTATTGCAGGCTGATGGGTTTCCCACACTTCTATTCTTCCCAGCTGGAAACAAGAGCTTTGACCCTGTAAGTGGCATTCATGATGATGTAGATTGTGTTTTTTTTTCCCTCTCCTTTAGGTTTTGTGCTGAAAATTTGTTTACTCTCTGTGGCAGATCACGGTGGACACTGACCGTACTGTAAAGGCATTTTACAAATTTATCAAGAAAAATGCATCAATTCCTTTCAAGCTTCAGAAACCAACTTCAACTCCAACATCTGAGGGTTCTGATGCTAAAGAGAACCAAAAAAGCAGCACCAGTGACGTGAAAGATGAGTTATGAGGACTTATGTTCTTAATTTATTATCTCTTGTGTGCCATTGGTGAAGTAGAAAACAGAATTGTTTGTCAGATAGGTAGAGATGTAGCGGCTTTAAAGGAAAAGAAACGATTCCTCATTCCCTCCCAAACAGTGGGAGGCAAAAAGAAATAGCTGTATTACTACATTTGTATCTTCTAAAAAATCTTGTTGAGTTTAATAATAGTCTTACTGCCATTTTAATTTCCGTTGATGTGCTTGTTCTTCATAATCTGTGTTTTGATGATAAAAACCTTATTTTTTTGCCAATAAAGAAAGGGTGAGGCAGTAGCACGACTGCAAGTAACTCTGCCCTGGGAGATTTTGGTGCAAGTGCAGAATTGGTTCTGATGACTCTTTTTACGCTTGGCTCCTTTTCGTATTTCATTGTTTGTGCTTACGGGGTAGTTTCAAAAATATTAAAAAGTATATTTTGTTGTAATTATGTTCACAATATATGGATAATAATAAAAATATGTTTAATTTTGAACATAATTGTATCATTATTTATACGTTGTTAGCATAATTATAATTTTAAAAATGTATACTGTTTGTTGAGTGTATTTTTATCGTTATTAATATGTTATGAGCATAATTGTAACAAAATTAAAGTTTTTAGGTAATTTTTTAAATTATTTCATACATTATGGATATAAAAAATAACAAATCTTAATTATAATATGATACATGCTTAAATTTTCTTGAAAAATGAGTAATTATTTTCATTTTCAAAGTTATTTAACTAGATATGATATTATAATTAATGTGAATGTAAATTTAAATGTAAATTTATGTGATCTTAACCATGTTTATCATGTACTTTATATTTAAGTTATGTTTGTTTAACATTAATATGAGTGATAATGTGAATGATTTAGAGTATTTTTATGTTTGATTTAATTATCAATATAAAATAAAATATAAAATATTTTAATATTAATAATAATTTTTATTCTCTTCACATCTTTCGAGAATATGTTAAAATATTATATTTTTTCAAATCTTAATATTATTATTTTATGTCATTTAAATATTAAAAAAATTTATTTTTAAGTTTATCTTATTTATAATTTTATAGATTTTATTTTTGAGAAAAATGACAAGCTAAATCCCTCACATTAAGCATTAGTGTTCATTAAATTCATATGATTTAAAAAAAGATGTTTTCTAGTCTATCAATTTTGTAAAAAATGTTCAATTAAGAAAAAATAATTTATTTTGATGATATTTATATTAAAATATTATTCTTTCACGTAATGTGATTAAAATATAATTTTTTTAATAATAAAAAAATGATAATTAATATGAAATAAATTTTATAAATAATTTTTTTTAATATTTGGTTATTATCATTCTTTTATTTTAATATTTTATTGATTTTTTATTTTTTTAAATAAAAATATATATTTAAAAATGAATTTATCCTTTATTTCTCAGTATATATGCGTTATATATGTTGAGATTTTCAAACTTTTGATTATTGATAAATTAAATATAAGGTATATTAATTTATTTTTTATAAAAATATAAGTATATATAAATTCATTTTATTGAATAAGTGTGTCACTAAATTAAGAACTCCTGCAGTTAAGATTTTCTTTTTTGCTGGTAAATTTCCCTTCAGTTAAGATGGTTGAAGGATGGGTCTTCTATACATTGGATGAGAGTGAGACTTTTCCTTCTTGTAGTTTTAGATCTACAGTTTCCTCCGGCATCAAATTCCTTGTTTTGCAATTCATTCATCTTTATCTTCCACATACTTCTAAATTTGTCAAACAACCCCCTCCCTATCTATTGGATATTAGTCCTTAATTCAAGGAATAAAACAAGGACCTTAATTCAAGGAATAAAACAAGAAATCCTTAATTCAAGGAGTAAAACAAGGAATCCTTAATTCAATGAGTAAAACAAGGAATCCTTAATTCAAGGAGTAAATCAAGGAATGCTTAATTTAAAGAATAATTGAAGGAGTAAAATTTCCTTATAAATAGCTATACAATTGTAATGAAAACATGAAGAAAATAATACAAACTAGAGAACTCTTTTGTGTAGAGTTATTTCTTGTTTTTTCAACATGGTATCAGAGCAGGAAAATTAACTTGCTTCTACTTTATTATTATCTTAGCATCTTCAATCTTTGAAATGGCTGAAGACAAGCAGCTAGGATCAGAAGCTGAAAGTTCGTCAGTGCTTTCCTTCATGAATATGCATGAGGTGGATGTCAACCCAAATTAAAGATTAAGCTCAGTCTTATTGAATGAGTTTAATTACTTGCCTTGGTCAAGAGCAGTGTCTCTGACTCTAGGTGGAAGGTCCAAGTTGGGGTTCATAAATGGAAGCATCGAAGTACCTGATGTTTCCTCACCAACCTATGAATCCTGGCTTAGTAAGGATCAGCTGGTTATGTCATGGCTCCTAAATTCCATGGAACGTAAATTAGCTGAAATATTCAATTACTCTGAATACGCATACCAACCATGGGAGACGGTTAAGGAAATGTATGGCGGTCAAAACAATCTTTGCACGAGTTTTTCAATTAAAGAAAGACATCTCAGATCTGCAACAAGATGGCAAGCCTTTTGTACAACTCTTAGGAAGCATGAAAAGCATATGGAATGAGTTGGAAATATATCGTCCTCATACAACCGATGTAGCTCTACTACGAAAGAGAGCGGAAGAAGATAAGATATTTCAACTTTTGTCCAGTCTGGATTCAACATATGAAGATATACGATGTCATATACTCATGAATATTGAACTTCCTTCCTTCACCAATGTATGTGCGACAATTCAACGTGAAGAAATAAGGAGGAAAGTCATGAACAAGGGTACAATGGCTAGTTCACCTGAGGCAAGAGCCTATCTAACCAACGAGATGAAGTACAAAGGGAAGCATCCAAACTTGAAGTGTCAACATTGCAACCATACGGGCCATGTTAAGGACACATGTTGGATTCTACATCCAGAATTAAAACCTGATTTTATAAAGGATAAGGGTTTACAGAAAGTGAATCGTACTGGACACCGTGCAAATCATGCTTTTGCCTCTACCTCTAATGGGTCTGATCCATTCAAGAACTTCACAGCGAATCCAGCTGAACTCATGAATGAGTTTATGTTGTATCTTCAAAGCAAGACAGGAGGAGCCAGAATTGACTGTGTGGATAACATAGAAGAAGGAAACTCGACAGCATTGCTAGGCAAGTTTGCGGGCTTCTTGGCAGATACAAAACTCATACCACAAGAGGACATGCAAGGTATTATAAAAGCCTTTAAAACTGCTCTTAAAATAAATATGTTGCATGATTTTTGGGTTGTAGATTCAGGTGCCACAGATCATATGACAAACCATGTATCAAACTCTCATAAGTTTGAAAAATTAGCAAATCCTTCTCAAGTTTCAATTGCAAATGGTGAGAATGTAAAGGTTTTAGGAAAGGAAAAAATAAAATTAATGTCAGATAAAATCGAGTCTCATAGCTTTATATGTACCTTCATTTCCTTTCCAACTTCACCGTAGGAAAAATCACAAATACCTTGAATTGCTTAGCCATTTTTTCTCCTCACAATGTCATTTTTCAGATTGTGTCACCAAAAAGACGATTGGTGAAGGGTTTTACTTAGATGGTCTCTATTACATATCCAAGAACAATCCTGCAGGGTTTCAAGCCAAGTTTAATCCTATCCAAGATAATCAATTGTGGCATCAACGTTTAGCTCACCCTTCTACCAATTTTGTCAACTTTATTTCCAAACTTAGGAAATGATGCAATTGCATGTGAAACTTGCCACTTGTCTAAGGCCACTAGATTTCCTTTTAATTCTTCTTTGTCTAGGGCTAGTACGTGTTTTGAACTAGTTCATTCGGATGTATGGGGACCAATTAATGAATCTTTTGATGGTTATAAGTATTTTGTGATTTTTGTTGATGATTTCTCTCGAGTCACATGGTTATATCTTTTAAAGTCTAAGAATGAAGTTATGGAAGTATTTAAGGACTTTCATAATCTTGTTAAAAATCACTTCTCTTCTAAAATTCAAACCTTAAGGTCTGACAATGGCACTGAATACATGTCCCATATCATGAAACAATATTTGAGCATTCATGGCATTATGCATCAAACAAGTTGTGTTGGCACACCTCAACAAAATGGTGTAGCTGAACGCAAAAACTGGGACTTACTTGAAAAAACTAGAGCATTAATGCTACAAATGAATGTACCAAAGAGATTCTGGTCCCAAGGGGTTATGACAGCTGCTTACATCATCAATAGATTACCCAGCTGAGTCTTGGATTTCAAGTCTCCCCTAGAGGTCATGAAAGGAAGGAAAATTAACCTTTCACACCTTAGAGTCTTTGGCTGCATCTGTTTTGTACATATTCAATCTCATCATCGAGATAAATTGGATCCTAGAGCTGTTAAATGTATTTTTCTTGGTTATTCATCTACACAAAAGGGATATAAGTGTTATGATCTCCAACTTAGGAGATTAATTGTGTCTAAAGATGTTCGGTTTTATGAAACTAACCCTTTTTTCAGCAAATCACATGAAATCACAAGTCAAGGGAATGACATCTTGGATGTGTTTCCATTACCAAGAATTGAACTTGAGGCTCCACAACAACAAGATCCCAGCCATGTCAACATTGATGCATCTCTCACTGAAAGTAACAATAAAGGGTCTCGTCTTAATGGTACACTGCATGAAGATGGTGATAATCAAGATGATCCTCACAATATGGTACAAGATGTGAACGAGTGTGAGATAACTCCTTCTGCTCCACGACGTAATCCAATACGTGTTAGGCAACCTCCCACAAGACTTCAAGACTTTGTCACCTACAAACCCACACATCCCATCTCAAATTATGTGTCATATAAGAGAGTGACACCAACCCATGCCGCATTCCTCAAAGACTATATCGAGTTACGGTGAGCCTCAAAACTTTCATGAGGCCAATGACCAAGAGGTGTGGAAGGAAGCCATGCAAGAAGAACTTAAAGCCCTAGATCAACACAACACACGGAGCATCACCAAACTTCCAAAAGGCAAGAAAGTTGTGGGTTGCAAATGGATCTATAAGTGAAATTCAAGTCGGATGGATCAATTGAGAGGTATAAAGCAAGATTGGTGGCTCGGGATTCACTCAAACATTCGAGGTGGATTACAAAGAAACATTTGCACTGTTGCAAAAATGAACACGATAAAGAGTGCTCTTGTTTGTGGGTCGTAAACAAGGGATGGTCCATGTACCAAATGGATGTGAAGAATGCATTCTTGCATGGTGATATCAAAGAAGAAGTCTATATGAAATTACCACCTGGGCATACTCAAAGCAAAGAACTATATTTAGTGTGCAAATTGCACAAATCCATTTATGGTTTGAAAGCCCCCCACGAGCTTGGTATGCCAAGCTAAGCTCGCTTCTCACTAGTGTTGGTTTCAAAAGCAAAGAATGCCGATTCCTCACTATTTGTTCGCACAGAGCTATGGGCAAATTGGTTGGCCGATTTATGTAGATGATCCGATAATTACGGTGATAATGCTGACGAGATTTTCAACCTGAAACAGTCTCTCAAACAAAGGTTTGCAATTAAAGACGTTAGGATATTGAAGTACTTTCTTGGTATAGAAATGACAACCTCGCACAAAGGACTCTTTCTTAACCAAAGGAAATATGTCCTAGATTTGCTTAAGGAAGCTAACATGAGCGATGCTAAACCACCATTACCCTCTTGACGACAAGAAGCTCAAACCTAGCTTGAAGCGGCACGCCACTCATGGATATAAGTTATTAGCACTGAGTGGTTGGTAAGTTGATCTACCTAACAATCACCACACCTCACATCACATATTCTGTAACTATTGTGAGACAATTCATGCACTCCCCAACACTTGAGGATTTGACCCTTGTTAAAACGATCTTACGCTACTTAAAAGGATCGGTGGGTCGTGGTATTATCATGAAGAAGAATGACAACACACAAATCATGGGGTATTGTGATCCGATTGGGCAAGGTGGAATGCAATTGATCGCAAGTCCACCACTGCTCTTGTACATTTGTCGGTGGAAACTTGGTCACGTGGAAGAGTAAGAAGCATAAACCGTCATTGCGGATCAAGTGTCGAGCCGAGTATCGTGCAATGGCTTCAACTGCGTGTGAGTTGATATGGCTTAAAGGTCTTACGTGTGATTTAGGTGTTCCTACAACTCTTCCTATGTCCTTGTTTTGTGACAATCAGGCGGTATGCATATAGCATCAAACCCAAGTGTTTCACGAGAGGACGAAACACATTGAAGTTGATTGTCATTACGTTCGTGAACAAGTTCAATCACAGGTAATTCGGACACATTATACAAGAAGCTTCACCAACTGGCCGACATCTTTACCAAGCCCTTGGCTTCTCATCGCTTTCAACGACTTTTGTCCAAGCTTGGATCCATAAACCTTCGGATCCGGCGAGAGAAGTATTGGATATTAGTCCTTAATTCAAGGAATAAAACAAGGACCTTAATTCAAGGAATAAAACAAGGACCTTAATTCAAGGAATAAAACAAGGAATCCTTAATTCAAGGAGTAAAACAAGGAATCCTTAATTCAAGGAGTAAAACAAGGAATCCTTAATTCAAGGAGTAAATCAAGGAATCCTTAATTTAAAGAATAATTGAAGGAGTAAAATTTCCTTATAAATAGCTATACAATTGTAATGAAAACAATTGTAATGAAAACATGAAGAAAATAATACAAACTAGAGAACTCTTTTGTGTAGAGTTATTTCTTGTTTTTTCAACACTATCCATTACTTCGCTCTCATTCCAGGTGTCAAATCCTAACCATCTAATCATTCCGTTGGCGTCAATCTAGGCGCTTCCCTTTTCCTGCTACCCGAATCTCCTCCTTTAGAACCGCTGTTGGCTTCATTAGATCTTCTCAAACTACTTTCTAGAACTTCGGATCAACATTTTTAATCTTAATTTCATTTAAATCTCTTACTATTTCGATCCACATTCTTTCTTGTAATTAGTTTAGACGCAGAGTCTTCGATTAGTTTCCGAAATGGTGAAACAATGCGGCGAGTTTTGTTTGGCGCTGCTTTTACTCTTTATCTTTGTAGACTTCGCTTTGTCCGTTGATGCACCGGCGAGTTCACCGAGTTCGCTTCCAGATTCTGATTCCAATTCTCCTTCACCCTCGTCTATATCATTACCACCGGCGCCAAATACTGACTCTACGACTCCAGTAGAAGGACAAGTAAGTTCATCGCCACCAGCGCCTCCGGCGGAGTTTACAGCTCCTTCTTCGTCTCCATCGAACTCTCCCGAAATATCATCGGTTCCATCGCCGGCACCGTCGGAGGAAAGTGATATCGTTCACAGCGATAACAAGGCGGATGGAGATCGAAAGGAGGGTTCTGAAGGAATGAGTGGAGGAAAGAAAGCAGGAATCGCGGTTGGAGTGGTTGTTGCGGTTTGTGTTGTTGGATTGGGTGGATTTGTGTACAAGAAACGTCAGGAGAACCTTCGTCGTTCTCAGTACAGTTACTCGGCAAGGCATGATTTCCTGTGAACGGAAGTTCGAGTCTACGTATATTCTTCAACTCATTGGTTCGCTTAGAGATCGATTTGATGATAGTTTTTACTTTTACATTGTATTTGATTCTTAATTCTTTGCACGTGATGACGATGATAATCAAAAGATTTCCCCCTAAAATTGTTATTGTATTTGTTTTGTTTTTTTTTTATATAAAAACACTAAATTTTATCTACATGATAATATATTTAAGTTTTGTTTATATATTTTTTATTCTTCTTCTTAAGCTTGATTAAATTAATAGGCATAAAGATTTTCAAAAAACAAATGAAAATGTAATATATATTGGAATTTTTTAATATATAAAATTTAAATATTATTTATTTACCATGCATACTTAACATAATGTTATTTGTCTTAATATTTTCATATATCAATCATATAATCATAATTAATATCAAAATAGTTCTCTATTGATATTTGAAAGTTTATAAATTATGAAACTAATTAACCTAGAAGGAGTGAATAAGTTATTTTTAATTCTTACTAATTTATAATTTAATAACCTAAACAAAGCAGTCAGATATACAATGGTGTGTAAAAATAAGTGCGGAAATAAAATAATAACACACGATATTTTTAGGTGGAAACAACCTGGACCACAACCATGACCTAAGAGAAAAACCACCGATCCACCGGACCACCTAACTTTCCACTATGAAAATCAAATGTTCAAGTACAAACTCAGTCTTATGCTATCCTCCCTAGGATATTGCCCCAATGTACTTTACTTACGAGCTCCTGCTCTATTTTCACAGTTTCCAATATTAGCGTGAGCGGTTTCCAGACCAACGTTCCAATAAGTTTCCCGCCAATCAGATACGTTTCCAAAGTAACTGCAAAATAGTTAGCACAAAAATACAAGTACTCATGTGTGTTCTAGAACAGATTTAATAATAAATAATCCTAACTAGATGATTCAAAATATATGTCATTTAAATTAAATCAACTAGTAAATCTTAGAGTCTTTCAAGATCAAATATAAGTTAAATAAAAATAGCTTCTTTAAAGATTAATAATCAAATCAAATAATTATGATATGACAAAAACAATTATTTGATCTAACAATTTAAGAACAAAAATAAAAAAGAAGCCATAAGAATATAATATCAAAATATCATAAAAATAATTAGGCTTATTAATAAATCAAATATAATCACCAATATTTGATAGATTAACTAAATAAAGAAGCCTAAAGAATTATGATCTTATATTTGTAAAACAAGAGAGAGAAATTAAAAAATTAGAAGAATGCTCTTGTATGGTTAATTGAAACAATGAAAAATAAGTTTTATTTATAGGAAAAATTAAAGCCCTTAATCCTATGTAATTGATAAATATCTTTTCTATTACAAATAGGATTAGTAATTCTCATTAATTAAGATAACTCTTATTTAAAATAGATTTTTTTTAAAATAGATTTTATGTTATCTTTTATAATAAAGATTTCAATTATAATTTAAAATATATCTTATCTAATATCTTTTAACATATCTTATTTTAGAGTATATATTATTTAATATCTTTTAGCATATCTTATTCCATATTTTAGCGTTAAAAATAATTTTAGATTTATAAACATGTGTTATTAAATGCATAAATATAATTCTATGTGTTAAGTTATTAAAGATATACCTGAAGTACAATTATCTGGAACTTGAGCATTTGTTTGGCTTTTCTTGATAGACTTGATAGCAGGCCTAAAAACAAATTTACAGATAAATATTTTATCCACGAAAATAGCCAACACTCATAGTCCTTACAATATTATCCAACTAAAAGTTTGATTTTCATAATTCATATCATCATTATCACCATTTTGAGTCTTTCATGGAGCCTTAGTTCAAGTTGACAAAATGAACTAAAGAGGAAATATAAAAAAATAGTAAGAAAAATATAAATAGAAATTACGGTGATAAACTTTAAAGTAAATGAGAAATTTGATAACAAAATTTAAAAAATTAGACTACTTTGAAGTTCTTATGGAAAAAAAAAATCATATATAATTTCTCAAACTTTGATGCTGAAATTTTCTACTTATATTTCACAAGTGAGTAATTATTAAGGTTACATATCAAATTATATTAATTAAAATTTAAATATAATTATTTTATTTTATTTTAATTTTTTAAGAAAAAAATATTATTGATTAATTGTAATTTAATTTTAATTATATTTTAATTTAATTTATTTCATTAAAATTTAATTTATCAAAAATTAAATACATATTTAATTAAATTAAAAAGTTATTTAATTAATCAATAATTATATTTATTAAAATCGTATTATTTAATCGATAAATTATATATATAGAATAGAATATAATATAATTAATTATAATTTAATTAAACATTAAGCATTTATAGCAATTCGTTATAATTGAATTTAAGACATGTGATATTAAAATAGACATTGAACGGGACAAAAACTTGTTATGGCAAAAAATACAATAAAATTCAAGCTATCTAATTCAAATGAATTATGAATCATTCAAGCTTTTCTAACTATTAAATATTCTCAAAGTTCCCGAATTCGCCGGAATTTCTAGTCATCTAAATCAGTAACAGAGAGAGGATAATATTTATATCAAGAAAAAAATCTCAGGAAAAGAAAAGCTAAAGCGTAATTCAGAAACAAATATCTACTAGACTACTATGAAACTCAGCACCAAGTTTTAATGAAAATATGCAGCAATAATTACTAACAAATGAGAAATCAAAATAGGGATTCATTATGAACCAAGCTCGGTTTGTAGTTCTTAACGTCTTTGAAATGAATTGCAAACAAGTAATGGCTTAGCAGGGATAGAAATAAAGAATATGAGTTCACTAACCATTTGAATCTTTAGATTTCCTCAACTCGTACACCTCTGATTCGAATGCTATATCGTCGTAATCTGAGGAAGGCGTTGCTCGATTGAGAGTGGTGGATTAGCATCTAAGTCGAACAAAACCGGTGCAAGTTTTGCTCCCAAATCTGATAAAAGATTTGCGAATCCAGTTTTTTAAATATCTATATATTTTGTATTTTTGAACAACTTTTGTGAATCCAGAATGAGAAATACTTCATCGGTTGGCGCCGAACACAGAGGAAATAGTGAAGGTAAGAGTAGAAGCAAACGGCAGAAAGTTACCTCTGAGCTATTATCGCATTCAGATCATATTTGCAATGTGGTTTTGAAGTTATAAGATGGATTTATACACACACACAAAAAAAAGTAAATAAATCTTTTTCAAGTAAAAATAAATAAATAAAAGAAAACTGTTAGATAGTAAACCTAATGTAAGCCAAATACAATAATAGAGATATATTTAGAGATTCGAACTAAATTAGTGAGATGGGTCTAACTTAACATATTTTCCTAATTATAGTTAGATCTGAACTAAATCAGTGAGATTGGTCTAACTTAACAAATTTTCCTAATTATTTTGGATTTACTATATATACCAGAATTTTGCATTTACTTAAATTATTTTTCCTCAAAAATAACATATTAAAACAGTTAAAAAGTTTCATTTAATAAAAAATATCGTCAAATTATAAATGAATTTCATTACCTCGAATTCGCCGTTAAATCATAACATATTAATTAGTCGGGACATTCTGTAATTTCATATTTAATAATTAAAATACAGAATTCAAGAAATAAAACTTATAAGTATATTAAAAATATTAAAATGATCTTAAATTTAATCGAATTAGTGTTTAAGTTTTATGATTTAAGGTTTATAACTTCGGGTTTTAGATTTATGGTTTAACGACTAATAAAATAGTATTATTAATAAGTTAATTTTTTTTGTTTAAAATGTGTCTCTAATTATTGGTAACTTATTTTATATATTTTATTCTTTATTATAAATAATATCTATATAAGTCCAGAACTCGTCTTTAGACTTATGATGCCACATTTTTCAAGCATAATGAACAACATAGGTTCATTATGTTTGAAATATAACATCATATATCTTTACAAATTTTTAGAATCATACCTTTTAAATTTAGTAGGCTTTTAGTTTATTATCTAGAGGTTAATAGATTTAAGTGGTCACATATTATAATAAAAAGTATTTAAGTCAGGATTTAAAGTCGATTTTTTCTTAAAATTGACTTATAACGAATTTTAAGTCGGTATGCTTATGAATCGACTTAAAAAATTACAAAAAAATAAAAAAATAGTATCGATTTTATGTATCAATCGACGCTACACATAGGATGTAGCGTCGATTCTACGTTTCAACCGACGTTACACGTGGATCACATCGGTTTGCGAGTAAAACCGACATTACATGTCACGTGTAGCATCGATTGACACGTAGAACTAACGTTAAATGTATTTTTTTTCCTTTTTCTTCTTCTTCTCCCCATTTATTGACAATTTCCTCTTGTGTCTCCTCATTTCCAAAATGTACGCTACTCAAATTTTCTTTGTCCATTTCTGATTATCATTTTTGGGCGTTGTTAGTTGAGTTTTTTGTTACTCACCAATTTTTGATCTAAATCCATCATTTTTTAAAGTATAATACTCATTTTTTAAAGTATAATACTCATTTTTTTCTTACCTATTTTCCTTCACTTTCTCACTTATCAAACACACATTTCCTTCATTTTCTCACTTGTTTTATTCTTGTAAGTATTTCTATGAATTATTTTACACTTATTATTGATATTTTATATTTTTATATAATTTTTATAAAATTATTATTTTTATTTAATTGTATATTATGTGTTATTAATTATTTGTATATATTTTTGTATTATGTAGGTTGTGTATTTTTATTCAAACTTAGAAGAGAAGAATGCATTTTTTATTTATTTATTTATTTTAATTAATTTATGTATTTTATATTTTATATATATTAATTTATTTTAAACTTAAATTTTTTTAAAATTATTATTAATACATGCATACATGAAATAAATATATATAATATGAAATATATTTATAAATATAATGTAAAACACAATATATATTAATTTATTTTAAACTTAAATTTTTTAAAAAATTATTATTATTACATTCATATATATATATATATATATTGTTAATATCATAATGAGTTTATTAATTATTTTGATTTTATATATTTATTTTTATATGATATTTTAATGATATTCTAATAATTTATAACTTCATATATAATAATAGTTTAAATATATGGTGATTAATATATTTATATTTTATTGGATATATATTTAATTAATATGTTTAATGCATGACATTAATAAAAAAATGAACAAATCTTGGATGTCAAAGTGTAGAACTGAGCATGATTATATTTATAGAAATGAAAATTTTCATGATGTTGATGAAATTAAGTATCATCTTATCCATAGTGGTATTGTTTTGAGTTATAAATGTTGGTATTATCACGGAGAAAATATTGATAATACTTATGAGGAAGATTTAAATAAGAAAGTGAATAAATTATATACATCTTATCAGAATAGACACTTCAAACATAATATATAGACATAAATTATGTTTCATGCTATGGAAGTTGAATTATATTAGAGTGATCTCAAAACCTTTAAAAACTTTTAGAAGATGCCGAAAAACTATTGTATCAAAAGTGTAAGAAATACACTAAAATGTCGAGATTGGTTAATTTGTACAATATGAAGGCAAAAAATGGTTTTTTGAGAAGAGATTCACAAAATTACTGAATGTACTAATATATATATTTCTTGAGAGTAATGAGTTGTCACCTTCAATGTATGAAGTGAAAAAATCTCTTAGTTTATTTGGTATGAAATATCATAAGATTCATACTTGTCTAAATGATTGTATTTTTTATAGAAAAGAATATGAGACATTAAATAATTGTTTGATGTGTAAAAAATTGAGATGAAGGCATGCTATAAATAAGACAACACCTAAGAAAGGCATATCCGTAAAGGTTCTTTGGTACTTTCCTCTAATTCCTCTCTTTCAAAGGTTGTTCGAAAGTAAAAAGACATCAAATATGTTAACTTGGTATTCATATAATTGATTTGATGATGAGATGCTACGTCATCTTTCTGATTCTCTAAATTGAAAAGTAGTAGATAATTTATCCCCTTAATTTCATATGATTTGTGCAATCTTCGTCTTGTCATTGTCGCTTATGGAATTAATCCATACAATTTTTTTAGTAGCAGATATAGTTGTTATCTAGTATTATGGTAACATACAACCTTCCTCCCTGGTTAGGTATGAAAAAAAATTCATGATGCTAACATTATTGATCTCAGGATCAAAACAACCCATAGTTTACATTAATGTGTATTTGCAGCCTTTGATAGATGATTTAAAACGTTGTAAAATAATGATGTAAATGTTTATGATACACATAAAGAATAGTAATTTAACTTGAGGGTTGTCTTTTTATGGATAATTAATGATTTTTCTTTCTATGAGAACTTATCACGACATACAACAAAATGTTATATATGATGCCTTATTTGTAGTGATGATAATTCTGTAACTTATTTTGTTCATAGAAGAAATAATGTCTTACTAACTTTCGAATAGTATGTTAAAAGTGTTCTAAGTTTGTAACATAAAACACATTAGTTTTTATAATAATAAAAGATTCAATATAATGAATATTTATATTTAATAGTAAAAAAAATAAAAATAACATATTTAATTGACAAAAGATAAAAATAACATATTTAATAATTAAAATGCACAGTTTAAGAAATAAAAACATATAAGTATATTAAAAATATTAAAATAATCCTATATCTAATCAATTTAGTGTTTAAATTTTAGGTTTTAAGATTTAAGATTTAGGGTTTATGATTTAAGGTTTATAACTTAGGGTTTTAGATTTATAGTTTAACAACTAATAAAATGGCATTATTAATAAGTTAATCATTTTCTTGTTTAAAATGTGTCTCTAATTACTAACAACTTATTTTTATATATTTTACTCTTGATTATAAATGGTACCTATATAAGTCCAGAATTTGTCCTTAGACTTATGATGTCACATTTTTCAAACACAATGAACAACATATGTTTATTATGTTTGAAATATAGGACATCATATATCTTTACAAACTTTTAGAATCATACTTTTTAAATTTAGTAGACTTATAGTTTACTATCTAAAGGTTAATAGATTTAAATGGTCACATTACTACAATAAAGAGTATTTAAGTTGGGATTTAAAATTGATTTTTCTTAAATTTGATTTATAATAAATTTTAAGTCGGTATGCTTATGATTCGACTTAAAAAATTGCAAAAAAATAAAAAATAGTGTCAATTCTACATGTCAACCGATGTTACACATGGATAGCGTCGGTTGGCTCATAGAGCTGATACTATGTGTCACGTGTAGCATCGGTTAACATGTAGAACCAACGCTACGTGACTCATTTTTCCTTTCTCTTATTCTTCCCCCCCATTCATGGTAGGAATACTGATGTAATAAAGTAGTAGTTCAATGTCTCCGGTGAAATCCATCACATGAATACTTTGATGAGAATATCCTTCCAATAGTTATCCCGCACGGGAGTCTTCCTCCATTTGATGAATAATTTATGGTAAGATTTAAAATTTATGTAGATAATATATTATTTTTATTTTTTATATATAACGCTTAAACTTTTTACAGAATATAAAATGTTTGTTGAAAGATCAATAATTTATTGAATATATTTCTATTGGCAGTGCAACAATTAAGAAATGATCAAAATATTCATAGTCAATATTTATCAAATCATTGACGAATAATAATTGATAAATTATTGCTCCATTAATGTGCACAATTGGTGCCTTTTGATGTTATCACAGTCCAAAAAACTGTTAGACAATATGTGACTTGACTGTCGAATCAAGTTGTGCTAAATTTTGATATCGTATTATTTATTTTTTACTTAAGATAAATTTTTTTTACTACTTGTATTATATTATTATTTTTTTATTATTACTAACATATATAATACCTCATGTTTAGTCAATTATACCAGAATTGGTAAGTACGACACATTTAAAAGATGCAAAGTAAGTATCTATATCTAGTGGAAAATCATCACGCACTAAGTCATTCAAGAATAAACCATGGAAAAAGTATAATTACGAATATACTATAAATCTCAGCAGAAATCTTGACTATTTGATAACTATTATTGTGAGCAAAAATAGCATAAAATGATGAATGGACTACACCACTTCCTAGAGAAATATCTGGCGTAGACATTAGACAATCATATATACCGATCAAGTGCATATTGTAATTATTTGAATTTCAAATGATCGATTTAAGTATAATTCAAGTGTGGACAAGGTAAGTACTCAATAGATAAATAATTTTTATTTATGTAGAGCACATAATTATATTTATATATATTATAGATGATATGTAATTATCGAATTCAAGCTAATTACCTATCATATTTAACAATGTTCTATGATTCATCATTTGTCAATCAATATCAAGAGTATGATGTTAGCATCAAGGCTAAACAATTATGTGATAGAACATTAACACTTAAGAGAAATTAGAAGTTGATAATCCCTTGACCACTAAAGTTTGAACAAGTCCAAGATCATTAAATGTTAGTAATCCTTGATCTATATGACAATCATATTTGGTATTGTGACTCAGCTTTCATTGAATTGAATAGAGACACAAAATTAGTTGTTGAAGAAGTGTAAAAGTTATAACTAGCTATTTTTCTTCTATTGTTCTTTGTAATATTTAATAAAGAACTAATTTTAAACTTTGATAGGACATGTGAGTTATGGAATAAGAGTAAGAGCATTGCTCTTAAAAAATAACATAAGTTTATATGGGACAAAGTTATGATATGTATAAACAAATATTAATAATTTATCAAATTTTATTTATTGAATAATAAAGATGTTCGATTTGATAAACCATGTAAAAAAAAATTTGTAGGTTCCACAACAAAATGATAGAGTCATATATGATTACTTTGTCATAAAATTTATGAGTAAAATCATCTCAAATATCAAAATATCAATTAAAAATGTGGTAATCTCTTTTACTAATATACTTTTTTAACATATATAAGTTATTTTTTATGAATTCATAATACTACATTCTTATTTTGAATTTAAATATATATAGCTCTTTGGTTGGAGCAAGTCGTGTTATGATATATAAATTTTTGATGAAATATAAGAAGAATGGATAAAACATATGCTTGAAACTGTAAGATCACAAGAAGATTTAGAAGAAGAATATGATGATATTGACACATAGGATCGATTTAAAATTTAAAATCGATTCACGGGAATAATCAACTTTAAATTTTAAGTCACTTCGTTTTTAATTCGATTTGAATTTTAAGTTGGTTAATAACTAATTTAAAAACTTTTTTTTGTAGTAGTGTTAATTTATTTAACCTAATAGACTTTTAATTATTTTTTTCTTAAAATAATTTTAATAGGTGAGATTGATTTGAATAAAACTTAATTTCAATCATATAAATATAGTTTTATTTTTAAGCAATACTTATTTTTATATATAATATAAATTATATGTATTTTTTTATATGTTTGAAAATGTGATGCGTGTTTTACAAAGTAAATATTTTTTTTATTAAAAGGTTAAAAATAATTTCATATGAATGAATAAGGAAATTATATAAAAATCAATCGGTTAAAATAATGAAAATTGTTTGGGTGAGATTTACATAGCCTACCGAATAGCTAGGCAACGTGTATGAAATTCATTTACAAATATTAACTAACTGTGTATAGAATAAATTTTTTTTAAATTCCTTTAAATTATTGGTTACGTAAGATATTTTTTTACTTACATGTTGAGTTTTTTATTTATTTATTTTGTTTTCGATATAAACGCTATCATTTAGTATTTATATATAAAAAATAAATATCATCTTAACGTTCAAATCAATCCTCCAATTTAAACTTTCGTATCAATCGGCCAAGCTGTGAAGTCATCTCGACTAATTCATTTAGATAATTGTATCTAGAGTATTTAATACGATAACTTATTATTTTCATAAAAAACAAATAAAGTATATATTATAATAATATTAGTGAGAATTTTATTTTTAGTTAAAGTTAATTAAAATTACACGAATTTGTTTAAATGAATTGAAATTTATTCAAGTAAACTGCAAAAAAATTTGTGTTATTTAAAAAAAATGATCCCAATTAATTATACTTTGTAATTAAAGTAAGTTCAAATACCTTGTTCATATCTCTTACTTCCGTAAATTACAGAGAGAGATAAATGTTAATATTATATAAATTTATATTTATTTTTATATTTAAATTATTTTTACGGTGATATGAGATATAATTATCTAAAAAAATTGAAAATAACTATGTTACTATATTATGATATCAATAATTTGAGAGTAAAAATTAATATAAATTTATACAATCTTAATATTTTTCGAGATATATTGAATCCTGTGAAGGGAATGGAAGCTCCATTCAACTTGAAAAAAATAATAATGTGTTCCTCTCTAGTTTTTTGTGCTTGATTTCTCTTGTTTTTAGTCAATAAGGGGGTATCATTATCATAATTTGCAACCTGATCCATTCCTTTTTTTCAGGTGCAAGATTTTCAAAATTCTATCTTTAAGGTTTAAGCTTTTATTAAAAAACCTATAAACAAGCATAATGACCCCTTGCCTCGTTAACATTTACTTCAAGAATAACTATCAGGGTTTTATATAAAATTGACACTTTATGAGTCACTTTTGTTCAGGTTATAAGTTAAAATGTTTTATTCATTTTGCTTTCATAACGAATATTTAGAACATTCTTTCAATAAAAATAAGATATAATAATTACTTTTTAATCAATAAAATGTTATTTTATTAATAAAAAATATGACATAATAATAAAATAAATTTAAAAAGATAAATATTCATTTTATTTAAACATTACAATCTTTTTGTCAACTTTTTTTATAAATATTATATTTTATGATTTTTTTGGATACTTTTCGAAATTACAAATTTTACAATATAAAATATAAAGATTATACAAAATTATAAGATCAAAAGCATTGAAGCCACATAGATGAGATATCTCATCTCCACAATCTCTCTTGATATTAATATCAGACGTTAAATAGTGCATTTTTATTTTGTTTATAGAAGTTGGAGCATTGATTGTGTCATCCATGTGATCTTTGATAACAATGTAATAGAGAAAGTTCATTTGTGTAGTTTCAATGTCACTAATCTTGTGAATTTCTACCTTTTCAATCCAAACACGATACTTATAAAAAATATGATATATAAAATTATTTGAAAAAATAAAAAAGTCCCATAAAATATAAAATTTATAAAAATATTTAACTAAAAAGTAAAAAAATATTATACCTTTTAAATTTAATTTTAATATGTTAAAATAAAATGATAATTTTATCTTCATTAAATTAATTTTATTGTCACAGATATTTTTTTATTTAAGAAGTGACTATGAGAGAAAAATTTAACTGTATTTGTGAAAATAAAATAATTAAAATATTTACTTAATACAATCCAAATAAACTCTACAACCCCACTCTTTTATATGATCGAAGAGTAAATTTTTTTTCTGAAGTCCGAGAAACCAGCTAATTTTGAAGAAATGCAATTGATTAATTTTTGTTTTTATGTATCAACTTATCATTGCACTTATTACGAAATGCATTGATATATAAATTTTTTACCACAAAATCTGTCTCTATCAAAGAGAATTGTTTTTTTACCAGAGGATAATGGGATTTGAATTTAGTACTACTGAATTTTCTAAGAAGTGTCAATTAAGCTTTAACAATTGTACTAGAAATCGGTTAGCGCATCAAAGGACAATTTCCAGGATAATGCAATGGAGAAAAGTAGTCAAAATCATGTAAAGAACTTAGTTAACTCAATAATTTTGCCTGGAGATTAGGATCTAATTCCATTCTTCTATATTTATTTCATTAAAAAATAATGATAAGTTAGATCGATATTCAACAGTACTAGATCAACATTGCACACATGACAGAAGAAAGAAGAAGAGTATGTCTTTTATTATATCACATAAGCATATAACGAAATAAAACTAAAACCATTCAAATTGAAAAGAGAAAAGAAACTGAGAAATAACCAAACACATAAATCCCCACAAAACATATATATTTATCCTCCCATTAACTTGCTTATACAGGTTGAGATGTTCTGCTCTGTTGTTGATTGTTATTTTGATCCATGGGCATCTGTTTAGAAGCATCTGATAAGGCAATTGCAGCAGCAGCAGGAGTCATAGATTGATACTGAGAAGACAATGAAGTAGCTTGCTGTTGAGTGTAATAGACTTGTTCATGTGAAGGATTGTTGGGATATTCAAAACCATAATTACTAGTAGCAGAGTTAGCCACAGGAATTGACTGAGATGGATGAGCATGCATTTGACCAAAACCCATATATTGTTGTTGATATTGGTTTGAAGGAATTTGAACCAATGGTATAGCAGAAGAAGCATTTTTTGTGGGATAAACAGGTGGAATACCATCTTTGTAAGTAGCAGAGTTTGTATTGTTGTTGGGTATGTTATTTGATTGCAAAGGTGGTAGGTTATGTTGTTGTGTTTGTGGGATAGGCATTACATAAAATGGATATTGCTGATGATGATCCACTGGGTGATGATTAAATTGTTGGTTTTGTTGTTGTGATTGAGGAGCATAAATTGGGTAATAAGGTGACTGTTGAGCATAAATGGCATGAACAAATTGTTGTTGTTGTTGAGGCATAACATAGTTTGAACCTTTAGGTTGTTGAACTTGAGATCCAGAGCCCATATCAGAACTCTCATTCATTGCATTACAATTTACAGGAGGAGATACCATTTCTCTATGTGTAACATGAACTTGATCTTGGTAGTACATTTGTTTAGATAAGGAGTTCACAGATGCAATGCTACTTGTATCACTGTGACAATTAGAACAAAACAATAGCACATTTCTAATTAATTAATTTTTCCATCATTAACTCTCACAAATTTAACAGAACAAATCTTCTCAGTTTCAGTTAGTTCTGCATAATTTTAATAACATCACCGGGATTAAGATATAACATCAAATAAACTAAAAGATCTAGAACAATAGGAACCATGATGCAAAAGAAATTCTAGGTTTATTGGAAAGTTAGGTCTCTTATAAAATGATAGTTTAGTAGTATGGTTATTTTTCCTATCTTTTTTAATAAATATGTACTTTATTCTTCTATTTATTTATTCATTTTTTTGTTGTTGTATATTTTATTTATTTCTTTCTAAAAGTGCTTATTTAAAGTACACTAATTTTCAACAAGTGGAACATTTAGAAATATATTTTTTAGATATTGATAAATTTGTTCTTTTTATTACAGATAATGGTAGATTTAGGTATCCTTTGTTTAAATAATTACAAAACTAAAGAATATTAATTGATAAATAAATAACTAAAACTTAGGATGTGATTCATCCTCTAGTAAGATTTACTTTTTATTTTATTTTAAATCACTAATTATAATCACATAATAATATTGTTTGGTTTAAAAAATTAAAGTCATTTTAAAAAAAATAAGGAAGTAAAATGATTTAAAAAAAATTATACAAATTTCAAATGATATCCATTAGTATTAATAATAGTGCCTAGTGTTTTATGTTCATTTGTAATTCTCCCTAAAATAAAAAATTATAATTTCTCAAGAGAAGAAATGTGAATGAACAGTAATACTAATTATAAGTATAATGTGACATTTTTTAAAAATAAATCTATTAGTTTTTAAATTACTTTACTGCATTTAAGTTGCAAATTGATGGTTTTTAACATCCCTACGTGAGAATTTGGCATACAATTACAACTTAAACATAACCATTAACATTTTACTTTTATTAAAATACAGAAAAAGAGTATAAAAAGGGGCACAAGATCAAACATTAGCAAGACACGTAAAACATATTATGTGTAAGATTTTCTAATTCTAAAGATATTAAGAAAAATTAGAAAATACCTTGCCACAGAATCTGGGGAAGCCAAACTAAAACCAGCACCAGCCTTGTGTTGCACAGGCTGCAGAGGTGCCAGTGGAGGCTTGCGAAAACCGGCCGATACGCCATGATCTGATTTCTCATCATCAGTGAAAACTCTGTTTGTAATTTCTCCAGAAACAGTTGCTGGATTAGACACAGCAGATGTTACCATAGTCCCAGAAGTGGCCATTACCATTGTAGGAATTGAAGGTGGAGCATAACTTACATGTGCAAACTGTTCCTCTATCCCAATCCTCTGATCCTTTGACCTACCCTCATTCTCATTATTAACCCTAACCCGAATTGGGGGCAAATTGGCTGTAGAAGGTGAAGAAGAAGAAGAGGATCCAAATGAGGAACTGTTCTCAAGCACCATTGGAGAGTCTGACATAGTTTGAACAACTTCATGAGTTACATTCTTCATTGTCTGTTGTTGATCATTAGTATGCTCACTTGTTGAGTCCACTTGTTGTGCTTGCAAATCGTTACACGAATCGCTTCCACGAACCACTCTATCAAGAGTCAACAAGCAATCCATTGTGGCTGAATCTGAGAGGTTTCTGGGTAACAGGTCAGAGTTATTGAGCGCATCCACAAACCATGTCTCAGATTTGGCATCATCTACTAGAGCTCCCATAGAAGCTGTAGTTTCGGGCTTAGAGAAGAAGAGGAACAAACGTAGTCGAGATGGTTTCAAAGGCGAAGTAGTTGAAGACGTGCGTTCATATTCTTCTATCATGTTTTCAAGATCTTCATCAGTACTGACTGATATGAGGGAATCAAGGTCTTCATGGGGGAGTCGATACTTAAGAGTGAAAGGCCGACCATTAAGGAGCGATCGGGACAACCGGGCACAAAGGTCAGCAAGAGTTGAGTGGCGGTCAACCGCCACAATGCGGGTCTCTCCCCCAATATAGCAGAGAGACTTGTCATGTGGGCGTGGGATAATATGCCCCCCATAGCTGCACATAAGGCGCAACTTTGCACCTGGGACGAGCGGAAGAGGCTCGTCCCAAGTGTCTACATTACGTGAGCGTGGTGAGGAAGAGGAATCTACGGAGTCTTGGAAGTTAGGATTAGCAGGAGCAGTGGCGGCAGTTGGGGTGGTTGTTGTAGTGGAGAGGGGTGGAAGAGGTGGTGATTCCATTTGGGTATGCTCGGAAGAGTAAGGAGAAGTACTTTCAAGTGTTTGGACTTTGGGGAGATTTTACTAGCAAAAATAAGTACTTTTTAAGTGTTTGGAAAGCTTACATGCTTTTAGTTTTTACTCTTTGTTTTAAACTTCGCAAAGCAAAGGTATGAAGTCTATGCATGGCTTTCGGCTAAAGAAGAAAAAACTCTTAACCAATTCTAAGCATTAGGCGTTTTGAGTAGAACCAAGAGATCATCAGATCACACACCCTCTTGTACTAAAAAGAAAGAAAGGAATAAAGTAACAGATTTGTATAGCTGGTGGGAGTTGGATCTTCATGTTTTGCCCAATTGAAATTATCAATGTACTTGAGATTTACAAATAAAAAATAGAAAAATGAACCAGTCACATGCAAGTGCCTAGATACTCGTGTAAGCCATGTTAAATGGTTATTGGCAGTTGATGAAGGAAAATAAATCCTTCCGTTTGTATAAAGGTTGTTGTACTTTGCCTTCACCTTCAGATACGAGGAGGGTTGTAACATGAAAACAAAACCCAAGAGAGCAAATTTAGGAAAATAATGTGATTTCAGAATAATTAAAATTTACGTTTTTTCATATTCACACGTAGATTTTCATTTTTAATATCTATTATATTTATTTTCTTATAAGAACATATGTTTTTTATTGTTATAAGAAAATAAATGTATATTTTTTTAATTATAATAAAAAGATTAAAAATAAAACTAATTAAATAATTATATTATTTAGACCCATTTGTTAAATTTAAAATACCAATATAATTGTATAACTGGAACTTCTAAGCATTTATACCTATACCAACTCACTAGATACAATGTATCCTTTCATATTATTTTATAGACAGCTAACACAACTTCTCATTCCTCCATCTGGACAGACCCAACGTTTTGCACATCCTAATGGAAATCGAAAAGAACAAATCACAGTTGCGTTTCCTCTCTTTGCACATTTCAAATTTTAAAGTTTTAATGTTGTTTCTGATTCCAAATCCTTAATTCATCCATTAAAAAAGGGAACTCGTGATTTCAATTTTTTAATCTGATTCCAAATCCATAATTAAAAAAAAAATTATGTCTGAGCCCGGGTTCGAACCGGGGACCTCTAGTGTGTGAGACTAGCGTGATAACCAACTACACCACCCAGACATTGTTGAAAGCATAGATCTGCTTTTATTATTAACTAAAATCAAATGTAAACAGTTTCAAAGAAGGATACTAGAATAACTTTAATACATTCAATTTTCACGAAGATTATATTATCGTGACTCGAAATCATGAATAACATATGAATTTGAAATGACCATTCCATTCCTTCGGTAGGTCTCATGTTCACTTTGTTAAGTGCAAGAAGCAATACAAACACTAGATTTTCAACTGTCCAATTATCAACAAATTAGTGTTGAGTCTCAATTTCACCCAAAGAAACCTTCATGCCTACGAACAAATGCTCATATGAGAATAATAATGTTGTTATTCTAGAATCAGCTCTATGTTTTTACCAAAGTATGACGAGAAAATAACTAGCAATATTAACATATTCATAAGGGGCCCTGCTCAGAATATTCAACCAACAAGAAGCCACCTTATTAACAAAAAACAAGATCTCTATTTGACTCTTCAAATAGTCACCAATTAAACCACAAAAAGAGACATTTGTCACTCCGAGACTCAAAGGTTAAACAAGCTTAATAGCTAAAGAAGATCAACTTTACGTGTAGGCCAAACTTGAAACTCATCTCGCAGGACTGGGGTCTAAGCATCATGAAGAAACTCCATATGGTATAAGTGCTGCAGCAATGATTCTACCTTCTTCATTCAGGATGTTACAAGTTGATGCAGCATTTCTCTGAGATAATAATCAATTCAAACGTTATGCCCTTTGTAGTGGAACAAAGTGAAACCCGTAAAAATACAGTGTGTGTCTAGAAAATTGTATCTGAACGTGAACAAGGAATTAAAAAGAAGTGAGGCTTAGACCTGAAATATGACCATGAATATCATAGGAAATAAAGTGACCTGCTAGTCTGCTACCAAGATTCCATAATCTGATTCTAAAATATGTAAGATCCTCTAATGACTATGTTTAACTTAGATAATATTTATATTAGGAATGGGCGTAGGGATGGTCGGGAACAATTATGCTAATAATCATAACCATCACGTACTAATTTCGGATAATAATCGTCGGTTATGAATCAATAGTAATTTTTCCATGGTTTGACCATGTTTCTTATTTTTTAACATTTATTAAAAAATATATTTAGATTTAAAGAATTAAATCTCAACATAATTCTTACTATACTATATTATTCAAAATATTGATACTAATTTTTATATTTTTAACTAATTTAGCACACGTATCTAAATAAAATAAAAGATATAAAAGTAAGAATAAATACAATTCTATCTAATTATTTCAAGTATTATGTATTTATTATTAAAAATGTATTTTTTTATGTAATTATATGTATATAAAAAATTAATATTAGTACATGTTCGGTTTCGGTTAACACAATATCGGTATTGTAATAACTATTCCCATCTTACGCCCTATTGGTACAGTTATTTTTGGAAAAAAGTCTGTCGGATTTATGCAATTAATCACAGGTTCAATTATATAGTTAAAATGTCCATCCCTAATTCACGAGAACATAAATGGAGTTTTGAACTTCCAATGTTTTAACAAGAAGGCAAAAAAGTAAATAGATGCTATGATAGATATACCGAGTCAAGAGCTTCTAATTTCATTCCAGTGGATCGAACAAATTGGCGTAGTTCAGGATTTACTTGTTCAATGTACTTCCCACAACCAAGAATTAAAATCTCTGAAACCAATTATGTGATAATAAGAGGTTAATACAAAATCTCCAATAGATACGAAGCTGACAGTAGCATTAGTTGTTGGATGTGATAACAGCACAAACACAATATTCTTGTCAATCACTCACTAAGCAATCTTGAATTTTTTTGACATGCAGGATGGAACAATATGCATACGTGGACCGACTTTATAGAATGAAAATTTCATTAACAACTGAAGCCAATGAAAATTGTGTTTAGAACAACATAGAACACTCTATTACCATAATTTGTTTGACAAGAAGAAATGAGAAAAAAAGAAAAAGAAAAATAGGCTACCTTAACCCCCTTTACTTTTCTTATTCTAAGGTGACCCCATTGCACATTTATTGTATAAAAATTACAAGTGCAGCGTCCATATTAGAATAAGCTTAGTGAGGTGGGGTTGTTAACTTATTTTCCCGGAAAAAAATTGTGAAGAAAAACTTGCACAATTTGTTTACAACATAATAGAACAAGGTCCAACTTAATAGGGGTTTACTATAAAGTTTTACCTGGTATGGGTCGTACAACTTTGAAGACGGATAAACTGCAATGAAGCAAGAAAGTGAAGAACCTTAAGTGTAAGGTTTCAAATAATTATTTCTTTTTTGCCCCACCTAGTAAATAAATAAACTACACCAGGAACTGTAGAGTGAAAACTCACAGCAGCTAACACTGTAGGATGACAATTTTTCAACCTGCAAACACGATTATGACACGACAACAAAGAAGTTTCTTTTGCTCATTCATAGCTCATACTCTACTATCATAAATTTAAAAAAAAAACAACAAAACAACAAAATAATTTCCAAATTTTTTAATGATACTATTGTCATCCCTCAACGGGTACTACATACCATCCAGATAACCGTGTTTAAAAGAAAAAAAAATTATGATGCCTTGTACGGATAGAAATTAGCATCATAGCAACATTCATTTGAAACATTAGTACAATAACACAAGATACATAGTGCTAGTTATTTTGTAAGATATATAAATATCATTGGATTTATAAGTACAATATTTCAAGACAACAGTACTTACTTTGCAAGATAGATGAATTTCATTGTTTATGTTGAGATAGAGAAAGACTAGATGAATATAATACCTATCAGGAATGACCTCGAAGAACTTTTTAGGAGCCCAAGAAGTGAGCAAATTTCCAACACAAAGCAAGCTTCCTTCATAATCAACCCCATTCACTGTAAACCCAGTTTCCGAAAATGACCAAAAAAGTATCAAAAACGATAACCCAAATACATAATAAACAATCAAATCAAAATTTGATAATTCAAATATGCACCCTTGAAAGCGGAGCTGGTCTTTGGGAACGTTATCGATGAGATTGATCTGGTCGTAGAGAGAAAAGGCGCGTCTTAAAGATGGAAGGATTTGCGGGTATTTGGGTTTCGGAGGTTCTTTTTGGAGGCTTCCTATTAGCTTTGGCATTGTCGTCACTGCTTTTCCGCTCGCCACCATTTCTATGTCCCTCGACTTAGTGTTTGGAACTGGAAATTTTGTGAAATGGCACCGGGCAGTGGCAAATAAAATATGGATGTTTAAGCCTACTCCGACCGTGACTTTTTTTCTCCTTTAAAATTTGTGATAATTAAGTTTTATGTTCAATAATATAAAATAATTTATAAAAATATTTAAAATATTTATTTTATTATAATTATATCTAGAATTCATAAATAACTATAAAAACATATTCAATAATATACATACATTTTAAAATTATAATTATACTAATAATATAATTATATCTAAATTCGATTACATTTTTATATTTATCCAATTAATTATCCATACGCATAACACAAAACTAATCCAATTTTACAAAACTTTACACCCCATTTTCTTTCAAGGCTGTAATGTTTAAATTTGATTAGGTTTAATACTTTATTTTTTTTAATATTAAGTTTTTTAAATTTAACAATTATAATACAAATTTAAATATAATTGATTAAATATATTAAATTTTAAAAATTAAATGATTAAATAATGTAAAATAAATAAAATTTTACATATTAATTATGATTTGTATAGTATAATTTAACCTAATTTTTAAATTTGAACTTGTATTAAACTTTGAAAAATATTAGATGTAATATTAAAAAAAGTTAAAAAATTCAAAATATATAATCTAACAAAATTTAGAAACTAATGAAGTAGTTTAGTTTTTTTTAATATATGTTTAAATATTTATAATTTGCTTAAATAATACAATTGAATCTATAAAATTATAACAAATAAATAGTAGATTTAAAAAAATACGATTGGACTATTATGTTTATTTCGTTTATATTATAAAACTATTTTTTTTCATTTGTACAACACAACTAGTAAAAATATATTTGTATCATTATGTTAGTCTCCATTTAACGTCTCACGTATCAATAATTTATACTCATGTTATTAGTTGAAGGGTAATTGAATAGTATTAATAAATTTTTTATAAATTGAGTGTTATAAACAAGACAAAAATAGTTTAATAATATAAACAAAATAAATATAATAATTTAGTGATATTTTTGTATATTTACCTAAATAAAAGTACGTCAAATTGTATTTATAATATTTTTATAATATATAATAATACTAATTTAAATATTTTTTTTATATTTTAAAGGAGAACATATGTAACCAGCATAAAAGAGTAAAATAAAATTAGCTATCAATATAGTTAGGATTTTTTAGTTATATTTATTATAATCGTTGAGTTTTATTATATTTTTTGTACTAGTTTAATTTTTTGTTTTTAAAAAATGATAATTCAAGAATAAATGATCAAATTTTAAATTTATGATTTATTAATTTGTTAATCTATGAAATTCAATTGAAAAAATATTAGAAAAAAGAAAAATATAACAAAAAAATTAATCATTTGTATTATATTATATTTTTTTTAAATAAAATGAATAAATCGTAAAACAAAAATAACAAAAAGACTAACTACAATTCTTAATATAAATAAGAAAATTCTGTTATTACCCATCCATAAAACTGTATCCATAAAATATGCAATTACCCATTCTCTTATTTTTCTTTTTAATTCCTTCTTTCTTTCTTTTTCTAAATCCAATTTTGGAGAAATTAGAAAATAGAAGAATCTCTTTTGCAGTTATATTTTTTATGTAACTTTACATTTCAATATTATCTATAATTTGAATAATTTATGTAATATTTTTAAATAATTCTAACATGTTATATAATATAAGAGATATGAACATAAATTTATATAATATTAACATTTTTTATTAAATATATCTTCAATTATTGATTAATTTCCTTAAAAATATTGAATTTTTTAATTAAAAAAGTACAATTATAAATAAAACATATTAATCATCTTACTTAAAATAAATACACTTTAATCTCTTATTATTGTTACACTATTAAATACTTTAGTAAATTTTTTTTTATCAATTTAATCATTTTATTTTTCATTTTTTTCACTTTTTTTTCACGTTGAGAACATTTTCCACTTCAAGTCAACTCCTACTATTAAGATTAAATTGATTCTACCTAAATTTTTTACTTCACAATCAAAATTGTCAAATTATTTAAATATTCAATAATACAATAAAATGTAATAAATATTTTATTTTGTAAAAGTAAAATTTTTTCAATAAAATATAACTATACTATTATTTTTTTAATTTTTTTTATCACGAGTTAAAATGATATTCTTATTAACTCCGTGTGATTTATTTGAACAAATTTTTTATTAAAAATCCCACTTGGATAATTTTTTTACTTTTCCTTTTACACCATAGCACATAGAACCTACCTTTTAAAAAACCTTACGTCATAAAATTCACTTATCTCAAATGCGTTTGTAAATTCCTCCCCTCCGGAGTATACAGGGTATTTCAGTTGTTTTTACCCATATAGTTATACTATTCCAAAGGATAGGTAGTTGTAGTAGAGTTGCAAGGCAAGCAAAGATCAAAACGTATATGATATAACAAGAGCAGAATAAAGCGAGCAAGCCAGAGCAATGCTTAGCACACTAGATCACTGAAGTATGATTTTTTCATTATTCATAATTCATATACTGGAATATTAAAAGTTGTTTTTTTAAGTACTATATGACAATCATTATTTTTCCAATGACATATGTTGAGTCTACATGTGCTTGCTCTAAGTTAATTCTTCTATTTATTTAACTTTTTGGTTCTAATAAGAATGTGATGCTTTTGCTTGTAAGAACAAGCAAGAGCAGCAAAACATAGACGAGTGCTTCATATTTTTCACATTTCTACCAGATATAACGTGCTCTTATTCCTCTGCAGGCGGATCGACCCAAAGGCCATTATCTTTTATCAGCTGGATCAAGGCATCTGTTGCATGTTCCATGTCAATAGCACGTTTCACGACCGTCTGAAACATTATGACACGTTCCATCAGTCTCACTTATTTTTCCTTCCCCATTAAAACCACCATTATAAATTAATAACCCTAACTAATGAGAGTGATGTTGCATTCTCAATTAGGAAAGTAGAATAAAAAACTGGTTTGAATAATTTACTCCAAAACAAGATGGGAATAAAGTATATACAGTACACCTTTTTTTTTAACTAAAACAATGACTATATGAGAATATTGTAGCTAAAATAATAAGTCAAAGGATGTGAATGTCTATTTTTTTCCGAAATTTGGGATTCTTTTGTTGTTTCAAAAAATATCAGGGGTTCCATGTATTTAACCTTCCCTGTCTTGTAACAGTTTCTTTTTATTGGAAAAAAAATGCTGGAGGGTTCTATGATAAAAGCGACTGCATGCTTTATGCAACTACACAAGTTCTTTTTTTTTTACCAAACCATATTTAGCGGATGAGGTGACTTGAATCAAAGAATTCCTTGGAAAATGTCAAGTTTTTACTAATAGTATGGCTGGGCATGTACCTAGACAAGTTCAAATTCACATACAAGATGCAAAGCAAGAGAGAGAAGGCACCTTTCCAACATAGAGATCTATCTTTCCGGGAGCACCACCAACATAACCAAAGTCAGCATCGGCCATCTCTCCAGGTCCATTGACAATGCAACCCATGATTGCAATCTAAAAAGGTTAAAAAGATTATGCTACTAATCTGCTTAAACAAGGAATGCTCAATGAAGATTCAATTAAACAGAAAATGAATTAATTACCGAAACTCCAGGCAGGTGTGATGTCTTCTCTCGTATTTGTGCACTTATTTCTTGAAGATCAAATAAAGTTCTGCCACAAGATGGGCAAGAGACATACTCCTGCAATGAAAAATCATGTTCCCTCTGTACATGATATCTTTGTCAAATCATATTCCATATCAAGAACTCCATACCGTCTTTGTATTTCTCATTCTGCAACCTTGAAGTAGGTTGAAAGATGTATCTCTTATAAATTCAAAATCCTTATCTTGGGCTTCTAATAGGATTCCATCTCCAAGTCCATCTACTAAAAGAGCCCCAGCATTGGAACCTGCAATTATGACCAAGTCATCCCTGAAAGAAAGCATTTTCAGACAAGTACTTAAGAATATCCAAACTTTGTCAAAATGAGAATGGATCTCATTTTACCTGTGAGTTCCATTTGGAAAGTGGACATGATGAATTACAGGAAATCTCAGGTCATTGTCTGCGAGATACTCGAATAGCCTAGGGCCAATATAAAGTCAGAGATAGTTAGAAATCTAAGGATGAGCAAGATATGCGCAGATGGCAGGGGAGATTTTTAATAAACTTTAAAAAGGCCAAACTATGGAAATTAACATCTTAATATTGTAAGAAGTGCTAACAGTAGAAAAAGACACAGTAGAGTCACAAGCATTACTGTCAAAAAGATTATAAACCTTCTAAGGCGACTAATATAAAGTGGAAGCCAATGAAATAGGTAATATGATAAGGTAATAAGGTTGATCAAGCTAGGTAGTAAAAGCTGAGCCTTCATGTGTTCATCTTTTGCTCTGAGTTCTTGTGAGGGAGTGATCATTTTAATTGTGTTTTTCTGAAAATTGCTTCACATCTATGCCTTCCATGAACTAGTTCAGCCAAAAAAAAAATGAAAAATTGATCTTCACAGCAAATCAAACACTTGGCAGCAGCCATACAAATACACTAATTAAGCTATCAACTGTCACCAAATTACCTCCTTGCAGCATGCACTCTACTGATTTTTTCTTCGCTAAAGGGCATATCATGAAGAAGCATTGTAGCATCAATTTCTTTGAGAGTTTCCAGCTCTTCGTAAGTTTCATCACCACGCACAGAGACAACCAAACGCGTACCTGAGACAGATTGGATTAATGTGATATGGTCAATAGATTGCATAAGTGGGAAGAAGCATTATCCAACTCAGAATCATATCATTGGGGCATTTTCGACCCCAAGTCAACTTCAAGAACTTTTTTCAAGAAATAAAAAGTCAAATATCTGACAAAGCAGCACCTTCTGGTAGAAGCTTGTATGCACCAGTTGATAATTCCTTGAGAGTTACTAGAACCATAGCATTAGGCAATGGCTTTGTTAGCTGTTCTGACAAAGGAGTTATAACCCCCATACTTATGTCTGTCAATCTTCTGAGAGCTAGCCGCTGATCATGATATAAAAAAATACAATCAGATATTCCATTTGTTACACTAAACTTAACAGGAAGGAGAGTATTATGGCAAGATTTAAGGTGTCGTTTGGTTCACGGAATGGAAATGAGAATAGAATAAAAAGAAAACAGTTTTGTTTGGTTTGACCACTAGAATCAAAGAAGAAATCAGTATTACAGTGTTTGGTTTACGACTGGAATAGAATAGAAAACACTGTATATTACCTTAATACCCCTATATTCAGTAAAATTTAAATAATAACATTTAATTATTATTTTTTCGTCAGACAATACATTATTAAAATCATTATTTTTCTAAATACTTATTACTTAAAAATAAAATATATTATTAAAATTATTATTTTTCTAAATAGAGTTTAGGGTTTTGAAGTTTGAGATTTAGGGATTTAGGGTTTAGAGTTTTAGGATTTGAGATTTGGGGTTATATTTGTGGGTTAAGATTTAGCGTTTTGGAATTTGAGATTTGAGGTTTAGGGTTATATTTATGGGTTAAGGTTTAGGGTTTTGGAATTTAGGATTTGAGGTTTAGGGTTATATTTATAGGATAAGATTTAGGATTAAAATTATTATTTTTTAAATAGGGTTTAGGGTTTTAGGATTTGAAATTTGGGATTTAAAGTTTAGGGTTTAGGGTTATATTTGTGGGTTAAGATTTATGGTTAAAATTATTATTTTTCTAAATAGGGTTTAGGATTATATTTGTGGGTTAAGGTTTAGGGTTAAAATTATTATTTTTTCAAATAGGGTTTAGGGTTTAGGGTTTTGGGATTTGGGATTTGAGGTTTAGTATTATATTTGTGGGTTAAGGTTTAGGGTTAAAATTATTATTTTTCTAAATAGGGTTTAGAGTTTTGGGATTTGGAATTTAGGGTTTAGGGTTTAGGATTTAGAGCTTAGGGTTATATTTAGGATTGGGGTAAAATTGAAAAAAAATTTGAGATGAGAATGGAATCATAATTCCTTAAGGGGAGAGAAAGAATTCTGATTCCTTCTCTTTTAGGAATCGATTTCATTTCATTCTCACTTTTCAACCGAACCAAACATAAAATTGGAAGAAATCAATTCTGATTTTATTACATTCCATTCCAGCCTACCAAACATGATTTAAGTGTATACGTGCACACATGCACATAAAGTGAGATAGAATATGTAATACTTGTTCCTTAAAATTTATAACAAAGACTCAGTAGAGTTCTTACAGCACCATTGTCCTCAATTGGTGGAAGTTCTCGTAATAAGATGGAGTCAACTGTCGCCAGATCCTAAATCAGCAAAATTAAGAATGTCAATTGATACTCCACAAAATAAAGATGTGCAAGATGCACAATGGAATAAGAATATACCTTGAATGGCATGCCAACAACAAGTTTTGTTGCTAGGGACTTGTACAGGAGCTCTGGCATCTGAAACAAACAGCAAAGAAAGATTTTTATCAAGTTTTGGGAATCAGGTACCTTTACTGTACCAGAAAGGAAATTTAAAAAAATAAGTAAATAGTTACAAAATAAAATACGTATTATGAGATATGCTACCTTTAATTGATCCAAAGATACTGACATGAGAACAGAACCATCACGGTGTAGTACACCTCTATAATCCACCTCTTCACCCTGTAAAATGAAGTGTCAAATATATGTTGCAAGAATGCATAAACAAACATAAAAGTTATTCATTTTAATTTTCTATTAAATTAAAGTAGAACCTCTTTCTGAACTGGAAGTTGACCAGTCCGCCGCTGAAAATCAAAGTAACGTCTATGTTTCTCTTCAAATGAAGCCTGATACAAATTACACAATTGAGCATGTTCACATGGGTTTTTATTATCAGAATATGGAGAGCAGTGTGTCAATGTTGAAAGTTCCTTTCAAATCACTAGCCAAAGGAGAAAAAAATGATATTGCAGAATCCTACCACCCCTTTCTGTAGATCGGCTGATTTCATGCCCAGGTTGGCCAATCTCCGGCAGGGATCTATCTCCTCCTCTGGTGGTTCGGTGAGCGAAACCCTGATAGTATCTCCTAAACCATCCTGTCAACCAGATTCAAGATGTTCATTATGTTGAAAATCAACACCAACATAATAATTGAAGTAGTTGAAGGTTGTAGGAATAAATGAAGTAGTTGAAAGTTGTAGAAATAAATAAAGTAGTTGAAGGTTGTAGAAATAAATGAAGTAGTTGAAGGTTGTAGAAAAGAGAAGTGTGTAGATAAGATTTGTGTGGCTAGGATTATTTCTTAATTTTATATTTGTGTGGTGTAGATTGCATGGTGAGGACTATAAATAGCCTACCTTGCATTTGGTTTCATCATCCCATCAAAAACAAATAAGTCTTTGTATTCTTAGTTTGAGTGTGAGTTGAGAGCTTTCTCTTTGAATGTTTGTATTTCTCTTCAATTTGTGAGTTGCCTTTGAAATGTGTTATAGTGAGTATAATACAAGTAGTTTGTTTACTTGTTTGGATCTAATATTAGAAAATTTAGAGTTGTGTATTCTAAATTTTTCTCAACAATTGGTATCAGAGCGGGACGGTCAAGGATTGTTCTTAGTGGAGTTATCTTGAGTCGTGAGGAGTTTGGTACTCTGCAAGTTTATTAGTCAAGCTTGTTCGGTATAGTCGAAGTCTTGCCGACACGATGGGTGATCTTCAAGTAGTTGGAGGAATCAAGAAGCTCAACAACAAAAACTATAACACATGGGCAACATGTATGGAGTCTTACCTACAAGGTCAAGACTTGTGGGAGGTTGTTGGTGGTGATGAAGTTACACAACCAACAGTGGAAGATGCAAACGACATCTTGCGGAAGTGGAAAATTAAAGCAGGTAAAGCGATGTTTGCTTTGAAGACCACAGTTGAAGAAGAAATGTTGGAGCACATTCGGGATGCAAAAACACCAAAGGAAGCATGGGACACTCTTGTTACGCTCTTTTCAAAAAAGAATGATACAAGATTTGCAACTTCTGGAGAATGAGTTGCTATCGATGGCGCAACGCGACATAACGATTTCCCAATACTTTCACAAGGTAAAGTCGTTATGCCGCGAAATTTCAGAGTTAGATCCAAAAGCTCCTATTGGAGAAACGAGGATAAAGAGAATAATTATTCATGGTTTGAGACCCGAATATCGAGGGTTTGTTACTGCTATACAAGGATGGCCGACACAACCATCTCTTATTGAGTTTGAGAATTTATTGGCCGGTCAAGAAGCTATGGCTAAGCAAATGGGAGGAGTCTCACTGAAGGGTGAAGAAGAAGCACTCTACACTAGCAAAAACAAAGGCACTTTCAAGCGGTACAATGAAAATGGATATAAAAATGATGGCGACAAAGGAAAAATTCCTCAAGGAAAGGGAGGCTTTCGTCCAGGGGGAGCTTGGAAGAACCGCAATAACAGTAGAAAATTTGACGGTGAATGTTACAATTGCGGGAAGATGGGTCACATGGCAAAAGATTGTTGGAGTAAGAAAAAGACTGTTGAAAGCAATACAGCTACTTCCAGTTCTAAGGAGCATAGCGAAGATGGTTGGGATGCCGAAGCATTATTCGCTACAGAGGAAGAAGAATTGGCTCTTACGGTGACAACATCAAAACAGATTGACTACAAGAATGACTGGATCATAGATTTAGGTTGCTCAAATCATATGACAGGTGATAAACAGAAGTTGGAAAACATATTTGAGTACAAGGGAGGTCGTGTAGTGGTGACAGCTGATAACTTAAGGTTACCGATAGCGCACATCGGTAAGACGATAGTTACACCTCGATATAGTACTAACCAAGTACCACTTCAAGATGTTTATCATGTCCCAGGAATGAAGAAAAATTTGCTATCTGTGGCTCAGTTAACATCATCAGGCCAATATGTCTTGTTCGGTCCCCAAGATGTGAAGGTGTATCGTGATCTCAAAATCTTAGAAACACCAACAATGGAGGGGCAACGATTGGAATCAGTCTATGTAATGTCAGCAGAAACTGCATATGTAGACAAGACAAGAAGAAATGAGACAGTAGATCTATGGCATATGCTGTTAGGTCACGTTAGCTATTCCAAGCTAAGTGTGATGGTGAAGAAGTCGATGCTTAAAGGGCTTCCTCAATTAGATGTGCGAACAGACATGGTCTGTGCAGGATGCCAATATGGTAAAGCTCACCAATTGCCATATGAGGAATCAAAGTTTAAAGCAAAAGAACCATTAGAGTTAGTTCACTCTGATGTATTCGGTCCTGTTAAGCAACCATCAATTGGCGGTGTGCGATACATGGTGACATTTATTGATGACTTTTCAAGGTATGTGTGGATTTTCTTTATGAAAGAAAAATCTGACGTATTCTCTAAGTTTAAAGAGTTTAGAGAGTCAACTGAAGGAGAATTTGGAAAGAAGATCCGATGCTTACGCACAGACAACGGCGGAGAATATAGCTCAAGCGAGTTCTCTCAATACCTAAGAGAATGTCGAATACGTCATCAATACACTTGTGCCAACACGCCACAACAAAATGGTGTAGTAGAGAGAAAGAACCGACATCTTGCAAAAATTTGTCGAAGTATGCTACATGAAAAGAATGTACCTGGGAGGTTTTGGGCTGAAGCAATGAGGACTGCAGCCTTTGTAATCAATAGACTTCCTCAACCAAGGTTAGAATTTGTTTCACCCTTTGAGAAACTATAGAACATCAAACCTACAGTTAGCTACTTTCGAGTATTTGGCTGTGTGTGTTATGTATTTGTTCCTGATCATTTACGGAGCAAATTTGACAAAAAAGTTGTTAGATGTATCTTTGTGGGATACGACAGCCAAAGAAAAGGGTGAAAATGTTGTGATCCAACGAGTGGAAGATGCTACACTTCACGAGATGTGGTGTTCGATGAAGCATCTTCTTGGTGGTCCTCAGAGAAGGAAGCATTGCCAGACTCAAGAGAATTTGGAGATAAGCTGCAACAAAAGAGGGGGGAGCATACTATTCAATTCCAACCAAGTTTAGATGAATCCAGAGATCCAGACGATGATGGTGCCGAACAAAGAGTAGCTCAGAATCCTTGGCAAACTGGCATATATCAACAACTAAATGAAGAAGGTAGGCCTACTGAAATAGAAGAATCAACTCCACAATCTCAACTCCGTAGGTCAACAAGAACACGAAGGCCAAATCCCAAATATGCCAATGCAGCCATAATTGAAGAAGTTATAGAACCTGAGACGTTTGAAGAAGCATCGCAAAGATCTGAGTGGATGACAGCTATGAGAGAAGAGATCGATGCACTTCAGCAAAATCAAACTTGGGATCTGGTGCGAAAGCCAAGAGATGTGAAACCCATATCCTGCAAATGGGTTTACAAGATAAAGCGCAGACTAGATGGGTTAATCGAGAGGTATAAGGCACGATTGGTAGCTCGTGGTTTCTCTCAACAGAATGGACTAGACTATGATGAAACGTTTAGTCCAGTGGCGAAACTTACAACTGTTCGAGTCCTACTTGCACTTGCAGCAAACAAAGATTGGAAATTGTGGCAGATGGATGTGAAGAATGCTTTTCTTCATGGAGAGCTGGATCGGGAGATCTACATGATCCAACCAATGGGTTTTCAGAGCCAAGATCATCCTGAATATGTGTGTAAGCTGCGGAAAGCACTCTACGGATTGAAACAAGCACCCAGGGCATGGTATGGTAAGATTGCTGAATTTCTAACACAAAGTGGTTATTCAGTAACACCTGCAGATTCTAGCTTGTTTGTTAAAGCCAATGAAGGAAAGCTAGCTATTGTGCTAGTATATGTGGATGACTTAATCATAACTGGTGATAATGAAGCAGAAATTCTTCGGACAAAGGAGAATTTGTCAGTCCGTTTCCAGATGAAAGAACTTGGCCAGCTCAAGCACTTCCTTGGTTTAGAGGTTGATCGCACACAAGAAGGAATATTTCTTTGTCAGCAAAAATATTCCAAAGATTTGATGAAGCGGTTCGGAATGCTTGAATGCAAACCAATTTCGACACCGATGGAGCCAAATGCCAACATGTGTGCACATGAAGGAAAAGACTTGGAAGATGCAACAATGTATCAAAAATTGGTAAGTAGTCTGATCTACTTAATCTTAACTCGGCCTGACATTTCTCATGCAGTTAGTGTAATGAGTCGGTACATGCAAAATCCAAAGAAGCTACATTTGGAAGTAGTTCGACGAATACTGAGATATGTGAAGAATACAATTGACTATGGTCTTTTGTACAAGAAAGGTGGAGACTGCAAGTTAGTTGGTTACTGCGATGCAGACTATGCAGGAGATCATGACACCAGGAGATCAACAACTGGATATGTATTTAAGATGGGTTCTGGAACAATTTCTTGGTGTAGTAAGAGACAACCAACGGTATCATTATCAACCACTGAAGCTGAGTATCCGCAGCGACAATGGCAGCTCAAGAGTGTACATGGTTGATACAACTAATGAATAATCTACATCAACCAGTAGATTATGCAATACCATTGTACTGTGACAATAAATCAGCAATTCGTTTGGCAGAGAATCCAGTCTTTCATGCAAGAACTAAGCATGTTGAAGTACACTATCACTTTATCAGAGAAAAAGTTCTGCAAGAAGAAATTGAAATGAGGCAAATCAAGACAGATGATCAAGTTGCGGACTTGTTTACAGAAAGCTTAAGCGTTGGCAAATTTGAAATGTTTCGCCGTCAGCTTGACACAGTAAAAATAGTGAGAGTTGGTGTTGAGGGGGAGTGTTGAAAATCAACACCAACATAATAATTGAAGAAGTAGAGAAATAAATGAAGTAGTTGAAGGTTGTAGGAATAAATGAAGTAGTTGAAAGTTGTAGAAATAAATGAAGTAGTTGAAGGTTGTAGAAATAAATGAAGTAGTTGAAGGTTGTAGAAATAAATGAAGTAGTTGAAGGTTGTAGAAAAGAGAAGTGTGTAGATAAGATTTGTGTGGCTAGGATTATTTCTTAATTTTATATTTGTGTGGTGTAGATTGCATGGTGAGGACTATAAATAGCCTACCTTGCATTTGGTTTCATCATCCCATCAAAAACAAATAAGTCTTTGTATTCTTAGTTTGAGTGTGAGTTGAGAGATTTCTCTTTAAATGTTTGTATTTCTCTTCAATTTGTGAGTTGCCTTTGAAAGGTGTTATAGTGAGTATAATACAAGTAGTTTGTTTACTTGTTTGGATCTAATATTAGAAAATTTAGAGTTGTGTATTCTAAATTTTACTCAACACGTTATAGCTTTAAGAGGGCTTATGCATGTAATGTATTTAAGAATATACAGCAATAAAATCATACGAGAGGTATTATTATGAATTTTCCACTTCTAGCACAAAATAAAAGATGAGGGGAGGAGAGAATAAGATATCTTGCTCTAATATATTCTCGTCTCTCTTCTCTTTCTTCTTCTTTCCGAACCTAATATTAGAATCGAATTGAACATGTTCTCTAATAAAAATCTTCTTTACTATTTCTACAGTAGGTTTTGTATCAACAAAACCTCTGAACTATTTCTACAGTAGGAAGGTTTATCTTATGGCAAAAGCAATAAACTACTGGACATTCTTTCTCAAATTCAGGTAGTTTCATCATGGTCTAGTAGATTATATAATTAATTAGAAAATAAATCAAAATTAATACAACCTCAAGGAATGAACATGAGAACAAAATGAGAATGGTACCTGAAGAAGGGTCCCAATGCCAATTGCAGATTTCATCCGTCCATCCTCACCTTCTCCAGCTTCAGTGACACCCAAGTGTAATGGATAATCCCAGCCATGAACATACATTTCAGAAACAAGGAGACGATAAGCCTGAACCATGACCACTGGGTTACTTGCTTTCATTGAAAATAGAAAATTGTGGTAGTCCAACTTCCGGCAAATCCTTGCAAACTCAAATGCAGATTCAACCTGTTGTAGGAATGTCATTTAATTGACATCATTGAATTCTGATTGGAGCAAAAATGGCACAGAAGTTGTACAAACGAAAACATAGAACAATTTTTCACCATTCCCCTGGGAGAATCACCATAGTAGCTCATTATACGGTCTGATAGGCTCCCATGGTTTGTCCCAATACGCATTGCTCTACCATATTTTTTACATTTTTCAACCAATGGAGTGAAAACCTAGTTCAACAGTGGAAAAAAGAAGAAAAGAGAATGCAGTTAAGTAAAAACAAAACTATATTCATAGACCATTGCACAGATTTATTCCTTTATGGAGTAAGCTAATGCAGAAACAGATCCAACGTTTGTCATGTTATGAAGACCGTGAAGAAATGAAAGTTTGTTTACATCCCTAAAGGAACTGGAGGTACACATCCTTTTTCAAAGCTTAGGGAGATAGTTGAGTGAAAATATAGTTGCTTCCATAAAGAAGCACACTTTTGGCAATCAGCAAAACAGAAGGTTAGATACTGGTAAAATTTTCTCTCTTCCATCTCCTTACTCTATTTTCTATAGATTCACTTTTCTAAAATATACTAAACATAGATTAAAAATACTTATTTCAGAAGCCTACTCGAAGAAAAGGACCAGAGTTAAAAAATACAGCTTAGATTCCAAGATTAGCTCACAGGTTGATGCATGCTTGTAATAGTAAACATCAAAAGCAACTATGAGTCTATGAGTTGATAAATCAACAGTTAAACCTTTTCAATATGCTCAAGTTCTTTCTGGTACTCATCCTCCGTGTACTCTATCGTCTCAAATTGAGCTCGCCTATCGGCTGAATTGAACAATTTTAAATGAATGTAAAAAGATCATCATCATCTAGATAAATACGGAGGGGGAAAGGAGTACAAAAAACAAAATGACAAATTGTGTACCAAAATTTCCAGGATTGACACGAATTTTCTCAAAGCATTCAGCAACTCTTAATGCAACAGCAGGTGCAAAGTGAATATCTGCCACCAGAGGTATATTGTAACTGCACAAAACAATTGGTTACTAACAAAATTAATCTCAGGCAGCACAATTACTAAATACCTTTAGATATCACTGAGAACTAAATAATGCACCTACTTTTTCTGCACAAGAGAATTCTTAATGTCATAGCATGCGTCAGCTTCTTTCTTCCCCTGGACTGTTATTCGAACAATATCAGCTCCGCTATCTGCAATTTTCATTACCTACACACATAAAATAAACTCCAATGAAACTGCCATGAACATGACAGTATTATATCCGGCAAGCTAGTTCCAAACAACAAAAAAACACTTCTTTTAGAATTCATGATATCATTGTCATTTAGTTTTTGCTTCTTCACAAGATGAGAAAGAACTGTGAATTGTTACAAATTGTGAAACCTTCTATCCACCTTTACAAACAAATTGCAGATTCACACTATTACAAATTTTTTAATAGTAAAAAGGTAATTAAAGCGGTATTTGGAAAAATCTTTTATTTTTGAGAGACTTCCTCATTTTTGAATAGCTACATCTAAACACACCCTATGCAACCTACGTTAGATAAGGCATCTAAGTCACATTTCCAAACATAATGTATTTCAGGAATACCATATTCACAATGGAATAATTTTAAGTTACTCTAATCTATAATCACCCATATTGCAAAGTGAAACCCATTATGATACTTCCCGGTGAAAATTAGGTTCATTTGTGATTATTCTAGCAATAGTTTATTCTTCTTCTTCTTTTCTAGAAGACATGCTATACATATTTGATAGAAAAAAACTGATTTCAATTCACATATAGTAATGGCTGTTGCAAAGAGAGATTAGAAAACCTGTTCAACTGTTGCAGCAACATCTTTAGTGTCAGTTGTAGTCATAGTTTGAATCCTTATTGGATGCTCACTGCCAATAGCCACATTACCGACCATCACAGTCCTTGTTTTTCTTCTGACAGTTTTGTGCATGGATTCACAATATTTTTGCTTGGGAACTGCATTCAAAGTATTTAACATGAGAGAGATAGAGAAGCTGATTAAGTTGATCAAGCATTTTACCTTAGCTCTAAGTACAACATAACCAATAAAATAAGGTCAACTGTCTAAACAGAGCCAAAAATAGTTGCAGGACTGAGGTGGCTTCATTTCTTTCTGCCATAACTTATTTTGATCAGTTGAGGAGACTTCATCGTTAAATACCGAACTTTAATGAAACTTTAAAGATATTTTGATCAGCTTAATATCTTTTATATTTCTCATCAGATGTATTTTCTATTGAAAAAACTTTAATGATCACCTAGTTAATGGAATAAAATTGCACGATTCATAATACACCGGGAAAAAACCCCATAAAATCCAAAAAAGAAAAAGAAAAAAATATCTATAACTTCCACGGTCTTTGCAAATCAAATGTAACTTATAGAGATTAGTACACATTTTCCCTTTTCTTTCAGATTATCAGCAACCAAAGAGATAGATCACTATATCCAGAGACTGATATACAAGTTTCAACTTAGAAGACATGAGCCTAATAAAGCTTAAAGATTGTCTAGAGCTCTTACCTAACAAAGGACTTCCCTCTAATGCAGGCTGAAGTTCTGCAATATCTGAACTTGGATTCGAATTCCGTATCACTGAGATTCTTGTTGCATTGAATTTGACTCTGTTCAAATCAGAAACCCTCACAAAATCCAAACTTTTAGCAAAACTCAAACTTGAGTCCCGGCTCTTCAGACCCGTAAGTGAAGCTGGTACTGCTCCGGCAGCCATTTCCACAATTTTCACGCGTTACCTTCACAATTCCACACAATAACTCAATAGGAATCGATTTAAAGTCAACAGTATCAAACTTTATACTGTCATGTTTAATTGAGCTCAGTAAATTAAGAGAAAGATCGTATTTTAAGATTCATTTTCACCTAAAACTTCAAAATCCATCAACAATGATGTGGAAATTAATGAAAAATGAAAATATGACAGAAAAATAATAGAACTGTTATAGTTCCAAACCGCTGCAAAATCACTTTTTTTCTCCTTTGTCTTAACTTCCCAATGAACTTGTCAATGGCTTATGCATATTGCATAAAGATCAAACTTTTACAAAAGTTGAAATTGCATGATACGGAAATTCAAAATTAAGAAGAAATCAGATAGAGGGGGAAAAAGACAATATAATTACGGGAATTACCAGGAACCAGCGTAATTACCCAATTAAAATACTCAAGACATCAAAGAAACAAAAGAGAGAAAGACAGCAATTTCCTTAATGACAAGACAAAATTCAATATAAAGAAGCTTAATAAGAGAGATTAGTTGAAGTTTAGATTTTGATGGTGGTTTTACCTTGAAGAACAGATAAGCTTTGAAAATGTCAACTTCTATAAGGCTTCAAAATGGACTGAAAGAGAAATGGGAAGAGTCTGGAAGAGAGGGATGAATTGCAAACTGGTGGTGATGTTGGATGTAGTCTCTTAGTTTTCTATGAATTTTTATATAATTATAATAATTTCGGATAAATTTCGTGAATTTAATGTGTTTAGAGATGGTCGGGTGAGTCTGGATTCTGGACACGACAAAAACGTTTTCTTCGGGATCCCAATTGTTTACCCCTGACCAGAAAAATATTAATACCATTGCATTATGCGATTCTTGTCTCTAATTATGGCTTTCGTGCCATGCATTTTTGGAATATTCCATCGTATCTCTTAGTTGAAAATTCGATTGGAAAAATAATAATTTACACACATTCAAGTAAAGATATGTTTACTTTGAATAAAAAAAAAGTAACGATATGTTTACAGTTTAACCTTCTAATTTCGATCACAAAAGTAGGTGGTATTATGTAATTTCACATCTTCCGTGAGCTAACGGACAAAGAAAAAAAATTAATGCGGCTCCAAAAAATATGAAATATGAATTAAATATAAATAATATATAAGAAAAATAAAAATACATAAAATATTTATTATATCTTTTGAATAACAATAATAATTTACTTTTTATCAATATCATCATTTTAAATATAAATTAAAAATACCAAATTTTAGAACAAATAACCCATATTTAAAAAAAAATAAAAATTAAATGATTAAAGTTTATAAAAATTACAATATCTCCTCTACTTTAACCATTTGGATTGGAATAACTATGTTATATAACTTCACACTATGTTTTGTCAATTCATGTCTCCCTCGTAATAGAAGTTTGAGAAATTAAGAGGGTTTAAATGTAAAACTTGGTACAAACTCAATTGATAAAATTGACTCGTCATAAAATAACGAGGTTTTAAATGTCAAGATTAAAGTTATATCTTGATGATGATCAAGGTCATCTTATATGAACGACCTGCATATAAATATCATCCTTTTGTTTGTAAATACTTGTAATCTAATTTTTGTAAAATATTTTGTATCATTCAAATAGCTTAATAAGCATCCCGTTATGTACGTAAAGATATTTATATATATCCATTAAATGAGAAAAATAAGTAAGATGATTCAATGAATACTATTTATTACTTCTCTCTAAAAATCATTATTAGATACTTAAATTCTCTTAAAATAATAATAATAATAATAAATACATATAAATATTTTTTTATTTATTTTATTTTTTGAGACATTTTTGATAGATTATAAAGATGAATATTCGTAAGATAAAAAATAAATTTAAACAAATTCATAATTTCCTATTCTTTTGTTGATGAAATAAAGCAAACAGAGGAATGAAATCATTATATTTCCAAATGTCTGTAACTGGAATCTTAGGGATGAAATGTGGTTGGTATGCCTTCTTCCAAAGCCAATTAAATTTTGATGGAACAAGAGTGGGACTGTGGCAGTAATCGATTATCTTTCCTTTTTCTTTCTCCCTTCCTAATCAGCTAATGATATTAACATAATTGGATTAATATTAAAAATAGGGTACACTAAAAACAAAGATATTAATATAAAATTTATAAATATTATAAAAGTTATTAATATTAACATTTTAAGATTGAATATCGTATTATTTGTACATTATAAAAATTTACATGGTATCAAAATTTTAGTTGATCATTAGATCGATAAAAAAACTAATAGAACTTTAAATAAAAAAACATGAGCTTTACAACAACAAAAAAAATACAAGTGAGCCAAATACAATTAGAAGATATAAATATAAGTTAAAAATATAAAGTATTGAGTTAGATGACTCATAATTTGAGAGAGAATATTAGTGTATAAAAAAATGTTTTATATTAATTAAAAAATATATTAATATAATATTTATAAGTAGTATGAGATTTACCTTCTTTTGAGGTTAATATTTTAAAATTTGATGACTTATGTTATCAGTGACTATCTATAAAAAAAATTTAGATGAGATTTAATCGTGCATGTTTTAGTGTACAAAATATTAAATGTAAAATTCTCAAATTAAAAACAACAAGCCATATATTAATCAAATAGATCTCATTTAAACTTATTAAAGCTCTAGAATTCAAGTCTTATTTATAAGTTTTTTTAATTATATTTCATTTATTTAAACGAATAATACAAAAATAATTAAATTAATAGAGAAAATGCGTTAAATAATTTTGCATCAAAAAATTAATTTTTTTTTTATAAAATGAGAGTAATCACTTCCTAATACTCAAACATTATAAAATGAGTAACATAATTTTTCGATAATTTTAATTTCACAAATAGGATATTTTAATCACATTTCATAAAATTAATATAATTTAATTACATTAATGTTACATTTTAGATGTTTTACTCATTTCTTGTCTATTTTATTTTTTTTGAATATTTTTTGTTAAAAAACTTAAGTTGAATTAAATAAATTTAACTAATAAAGGACTTACTAAGAAATATTTTAACATGAAAATGTTTCAAAAATAAAAAAAGTAAATTAAAATTAATAAAATTTATCTAAAATGATTAAGGTTTCTACAAATATAAAAATAATTTGATTGGGTTGCACTAATTTAAAGTAAGTTAAGTTAGTAAAGTGACTTTTAAGTCTTAATTTAATGAATTAGATTTAAATTTAAATTTAAATTTTATTGAAAATAAAGAAAAAAATATTATTTATATATAGATTAGAAATTAATAAATTATTTTAAATAATATATAAACCCGAAGCACGGTCTAGCTACTCAAACACTAAAGAAAATTTATAATAATGACATAATGAAAGCGGTAATTGACAAAAGTTAAAAGGAGCCTTCAACTCTATCCTGCATTATCCATCTTCCTAAGAAATTGTACTCTTTTTAAGTAAGAAGTTTATCGTTAACAAGGAGTATCTTTTGCAAGAATAAAAATTGCAGTCAAATGAAATAACTAGCCAAAACAATTATTTAATTTGATAAATTAGTATCTTTGTCAATAACTTCTACAGCTTTTTTCTATATCAAATATATGACCCAGTTCTTTGACCAGCACAAAAATGACGCAGTTTTGGGTCAAGCTCTTATGAAGAAATGACTTTGGCCACTTAGCTAACTGTCTCTAGCAGGACTAAAACTAAATTAGTGGTACATAAGTATTTAAGGCTTAAGCAATGCTCATATATATAGCTGCTTCCACCTATGTCATAACCTCTTAATCTATAAACATGGAGACTGCGCAGACGATTTTAAGGAGCTGTTCCTTCTTCTGCTAGAGCATGCATTTCAAGGATCGCAATAGTTTCTGCTTTTGCACTGCAAACACAAAACCATAATAGACTATTATTGCTACTTAGGATTCACAGGTAAAAGACATTCTCATTAACTTTATTTATAATCGAAAACCAATTTACATGAATGGAAGAAACAGAACGAAAATAGTATATTTTTGTTGAGAGTGATGCTGCAAAAGAGGGAAAAAATTATTCTCTTTCTATCCATCTATATTCTACAGTGATTATACGTCCGAAAGAAAGAGGACCAATACAGAAACGAACAGTCACAACCATAGCCATTAAATGAAAATCAACTCATCTTTTTGGTATTTAGCTCAATGCATACTTTGAGTGTTGTATGCTCTAAGATAGGGTCTCACCTTCCTGGTATAAGAATCTTGTACCTTCCTTGCCTGGTAAGGTCCACAACTGTTGATCCAGCTTGACCAGCAGCAGCTCACCCCCATCATAAACGCATGCACAATGTTTCCAGAGGTTTTCAAAATCTTTGATGCAAACGCTACTCGGCTGCCCCTAAAGGTTTGCACTCGTCAAGGCCATTGCTCTACTCAGTCGGTGAGCAATGCCCCTGATGAAGTTGTTGTCAGGCATTCAGTCTCCTATACTTTCCAGTCCTGGGTTTAAAGACTTCTCAAGAATACTTGCCTTCCCTGAAATTGTACATTCATTAGACCAAGGTTATATAGGTCACAATAATCGAACTATAACAGCAATTTTCAAATAATCAAAGAGAAGAAATAAGATGAATTAACATATAACTATTACATATACTCATTTATTCTTTAAAAAAAATATACATTACTTACAAACCTCGTCCGAGTACGACAATAATGGAAGGAAAGACTCTAGTATGCCCTGTTGAAGATCAACTCTAGCTCAATACAATGGAAGTTTCTCAAATATTGAAGAAAGTTTTTTTTTAAAGAGAAAATCTTAAAAGGATGTAGAAATGAGTAGCATGTAGAATGTGTGGTTAGAATTATTTCTTAGTTTTATATTTATGTAGTTAGAATTATTTATTTGTATTCTTAGTTTAAGTATGAGTTGAAAGTTGTGTATTCTAAATTTTACTTAACAATTAGTATCAGAATGGGACAGTCAGAGATCATTTTTGATGGAATTATCTTGAGTCGTGAGGAGTTTGATACTCTGTAAGTTTATTAGTTAAGTTTATTCGATATAATGAAAATCTTGCCGGTATAATGGGTGACTTTCAAATAGTTAGAGGAATCAAGAAGCTCAACAACAAAAACTATAACACGTAAGTAACATATATGGAGTCTTACCTACAAGGTCAAAACCCGTGGGAGGTCATTGGTGGTGATGAAGTTACAAAACCAGCAACAGAAGATGCAAATGGCATCTTTCGGAAGTGGAAAATTAAAGCAGGAAAAACAATATTTGCTTTGAAGACCACAATTGAAGAAGAAATGTTGGAGCATATTCGGGATGCTAAAACACCGAAAGAAGCATGGGATACTTTTGTTACACTCTTTTCAAAGAAGAATGATACAAGACTGCAACTTCTCGAGAACGAACTGCTATCGATGACGCAACGCGACATGACTATTTCCTAGTACTTTCACAAGATGAAAATGTTATGCCTCATAATTTCAGAGTTAGATCAAAAAGCTCCTATTGAGGAAACCAGGATAAAGGGAATAATTATCCATAGATTGAGACCTAAATATCGAGAGTTTGTTACTACTATACAAGAATGGCCGAAACAACCATCTCTTGTTGAGTTTGAGAATTTGCTGGCCGATCAAGAAGCTATGGCTACGCAAATGGAAGGAGTCTCGCTGAAAGGTGAAGAAGAAGCACTTTACACCAACAAAAGCAGAGGCACTTTCAAGCTGTATAATGGTGGTGGATCTAAAAAGGATGGCGATAAAGAAAAAATTCCTTAAAGAAGGAGAGGTTTTCGTCCAGGGAGAACTTGGAAGAATCGCTATAATAACATAAAATTTGATGGTGAGTGTTACAACTGTGAGAAGATAGGTCATATGGCAAAATATTGTTAGAGTAGAAAAAAACCTATTAAAAGTAATACAATTATTTTGAAAGTTTATAAGATATGGACCTAATTAACCTAGAGGGGAGTGAATAGATAATTTTTAATTTTTACCAATTTATAACTTAATAACCTAAACAAATCGGTCAAACATGCAATCACGTGTAAGAATAAAGTGCAAAAATAAAATAATAACACAAGATTTTTTAGGTGAAAACAGCCTAAATCATAACTATGACCTAAGAGGAAAAGCACCGGTCCGCCAGACCACCTAATTTTCCATTATGAAAATCAAATGTTCAAGTACAAACTCGGTTTTATGCTACCCTTCCTAGGATACTGCTCCAATATACTTTACTTACGAGCCCCTGTTCTGTTTTCACAGTTTCTAATATTAGCGTGAACGGTTTCTAAACCAACGTTCCAATAAACCCCCCACTAACCAGATACATTCACTAATCAATTGTAAAAGGGGTTAGCACAAAAACACAAGTGTCAGTATATGTTCTAGAACAGATTTAACAATGAATAATCCTAACTAGATGATTCAAAATATGTCACTTAAATCAAATCAACTAAAATTTTAGAACAAATATTACAATTGTCAAATCATTAAACTCTTCCACTAAAAGGTTTTTGACACCAACCATGCAAAACTAATTCAAATCAATATATTAACTATATCATAGTTTTCTACATCCACATTAATATATATAAAAACTAATCTCTTCTTAACTTTACTCTCACGTTCCATGTTCATCACTAAATAATTTGTAGTAGAGATTAAAGTCCAACAAACAACCCAAAACCTAACAAAAAGCAATATTTAAATTAACAAGATTAAATAACCCAAAAGAACCAAAACCATAAAGTATAATCCATACGAAGATAAAATGTTAAATGAATAGAATGATGAATATGAGAATTTAAAAATCAAATATTAATTAATTATCTTCACTTTAATTCATGACCTTCAAAAAACAAACCAACACCAACCATATATTTATTACCTTTGATCAATTAGCTTCACTCACCTTTCAATATCAACAACTTCCAATAGTTTTCAAAAGATCGATAGATTGACAGTTTTTTTAAGCCCTATTCGATAGTTTTAACTTTTTTTGCGGTAGATTGGTGTTACTATATTCCTACTACCATCAACTCTAATATATCTATATATAGACAATAATAATACCTAATAGTATTAGGGTTAAATGTATTTTGGGCTTAATTTTTTCAAAACCCATTAAAAACCTTAATATTATGAAAAAATCATTTCTTAAAACACATCTTAAAAATATTAAAACACATCTAAAATTATTTAATTAATAATTTCATAAATTGATTCAAGTTTAAATAAATATTTTAGTACAAAAAATAATTTCAGATTTATGAACATGTGTTATTAAATGCATGAATACAATCATATTTGTCGTAGTTATAAAAGATATACTTGGAGTACGATTATCTAAAACTCGAGCATTTGTTCGGCTTTTCTTGATAGACTTGATAGCAGGCCTAAAAACAAATTTATAGGTAAATATTTTGTCCACGAAAATAACCAACACTCATAGTTCTTACATACTTTCAGTTCTAAGGAGAATAGCAAAAATGGTTGGGATGCCGAAGCATTATTTACTACAAAGAAAGAAAAATTAGCTCTCACAATAACAACCCCAGAACATATTGACTACAAGAATGACCGGATCATAGATTTAGGCTGCTCAAATCATATGATGGGTGATAAATAGAAGTTACAAAGCATGTCTGAATACAAGAAAGGTCATGTAATGGTGACAGTTAACAACTCAAGGTTACTAATAGCTCACATCGATAAGACGATAGTTATGCCTCGATATAATACTAACCAGGTACCACTTCAAGATGTTTATCATGTCCCAAGAAGGAAAAAAAACTTACTATTTGTGCCTTAATTGATATTATCAAGCCACTATGTTTTGTTCAATCCACGAGACTTGAAGGTGTTTCGTGATCTCAAAATCTCAGAAACACCAACAATGGAGGGGCAACGATTGGAATCAATCTACGTGATGTCAGCAGAATTTGCATATGTAGACAGGACAAAAAACAAGACATCAGATCTATGACATATGCAGTTAGGTCACATTAGCTATTCCAAGCCAAGTGTGATAGTGAAGAAGTCGATGCTTAAAGGGCTTCCTCAACTAGACGTACAAACAAACACGATCTGTGCTAGTATGGTAAAGCTCACCAATTGCCATACGAGGAATCAAAGTTTAAAGCAGAAGAATCATTGGAGTTAGTTCACTGTGATGTATTCGAGCCTATTAAGTAACCATCAATTGGTGGTATGTGCTATATAGCGACATTCATTGATGATTTCTCAAGGTATGTATGGGTTTTTCTTTATGAAAGAAAAATTTGACACATTTTCAAAGTTTAAAGAGTTTAGAGAATCAACTGAAGGAGAAGTAGGAAAGAAGATTCGTTGCTTGCGCACAGACAACGACGGAGAATATAGCTCAAGTGAGTTCTCTCAAAATCTAAAGGAATGTCGAATACGTCATCAGTACACTTGTGCCAATACGCCACAACAAAATGGTGTAGTGGAGAGAAAGAACCGGCATCTTGTAGAAATTTGTTGAAGTATGCTTCATGAAAAGAATGTATCTAAGAGGTTTTGGGCTAAAGCGATGAAGACTACAACCTTTGTGATCAACAGACTTCCTCAACCGAAGTTAGGATTTGTTTCACCCTTTGAGAAACTATGAAACATGAAACCTATAGTTAACTACTTTTAAGTATTTGGCTGTGTATATTATGTATTTGTTCCTGATCATTTACAGAGCAAGTTTGACAAAAAAACTGTTATATGTATTTTTATGGGATATGACAGCCAAAGAAAAGGGTAGAAATGTTGCGATCTAACAAGTGGAAGATGTTACACTTCACGAGATATGGTGTTCGATGAAGCATCTTCTAGGTGGTCCTTAGAGAAAGAGATGTTGCCAGACTCAAGAGAATTTGGAGACAAGTTACAACAAAAGATGGATGAGCATATTGTTCAACTCCAACCAAGTTCAGATGAATCAGGAGATTCAAACAGTGATGATGTCGAACAAAGAGTAACTTAGAGTCCTTGGCAAACTGATGTATATCAACAACCAAACGAAGAAGGTAGGCCTAGTGAAATGGAAGAATCAACTCCACAATCTCAACTCTGAAGGTCAACAAGAACACAAAGGCCAAATCCCAAATATACTAATACAACTATAGTTAAAGAAGCAACTATAATAAAATCAGACGTTCGAAGAGGCATAACAAAGATCTGAATGGATGATAGCTATGAAAGAAGAGATCGATGCACTTCAGTAAAATCAAACTTGGGATCTAGTGTGAAAACCAGGAGATATGAAACCCATATCTTGTGAGTGGGTTTACAAGATAAAGCGTCATCCAGATGGGTCAATTGAGAGGTATAAGGCACGATTGGTAGCTCGTGGTTTCTCTCAACAGTAAGGACTAGACTATGATGAAACGTTTAGTCCGGTGGCAAAACTTACAACTATACGAGTTGTACTTGTAGCCAACAAAGTTTGGAATTTGTGGCAGATGGATGTGAAGAACGCTTTTCTTCATGGAGAGCGGGATTGGAAGATGTATATGATCGAGGCAAGAAGATGTACACTATCATTTTATCAGAGAAAAGGTTCTGCAAGAAGAAATTAAGATGAGGCAAATCAAGACAGATGATCAAGTTGCGGACTTGTTTACAAAAAGCTTAAGCATTGATAAGTTCGAAATTTTTTGCAGTCAGCTCGACACAATAAAAATAGTGAAAATTGGTGTTGAGGGAGAGTGTTGAAGATCAACCCCAACTCAATACAATGAAAACTTCTCAAATGTTGAAGAAAGTTTTTTTTAAAGAGAATCTTAGAAGGATGTAAAAAGGAGAAGTGTGTAGAATGTGTGGTTAGAATTATTTCTTAGTTTTATATTTGTGTGGTTAAAATTATTTCTTAGTTTTAAATTTGTGTGTTGTAGATTGTATGGTGAGGACTATAAATAATTTTTCTTGCATTTAGGTTAAGTATCCCTTTCTTAAAAAAAAAAGTCTTTGTATTCTTAGTTTAAGTATGAGTTGAGAGCTTGAGTGCTTTTAAATTGTGAGTGATTTTTGAAAAGTGTTATAGTGTCTTTTATTGTGGATATAATACAAGTAGTTTGTTTACTTGTTTGGATCTAATATTAGTAAGTTTAAGTTTAGAGTTATATTTTATAAATTTTACTCAACATATCCTTTGCTAAATGCTCTGAGATAGTAAAACGCTTTATGTCTGACACATCACTAACACATATTGCAAGAGGACTTGTATGCTTATGTCTTTTAATCTCATAAGTTCTATTAACTACTTCCAAAGAACTGCAATTTTGCTCCCAAGAAATTGAACAAAAAATTTAGCATAAAGATGCATAACAAAAACTGGAAACAAGAGCAAAGTTGTATGCTATGCAATGGAAATTGGAGAAAGGAAAAAAATTTGGACATATTATGTGACACAAGACAGTTAATCCCTCTACTTATAACAAGGTAGGACCCACTACACATGGCAAAAGATTATTCTCTTTAATCCATAACCGTAAGTTCAACGAACCTATAGTTATGACTCAACGGTTCAACAAAACCTCATGACTTTGCTTCTAGGGAAACCCTAAAGCATGTCATGCTATTTAAAAAGTACACATCTTTTATAAATACATCAACACTTAGCTTCTTAAGCAATGTGGACACACTGGATCATACACCCTCACATAAGAAGTCTTATGTTCTCGTAAGAATACAAGCCCACATAATCCACTAGGGTCATGGCTTTAATACCACCTGATACCTTTATTATGCTTCATTGGACCCATATGAAGCTCACTTTGATACAACCTGATGCAGGACGAAAGGACGAATGCACCAATAATATGATAATACTTAGAAAATAAGAAAGAGATTAGTAAAGTTTAGACTAATCAGACTCACTCTCTAGCAAGAGGTCCTCGTATTTGTATCATGGAACAAACACAAAATAACTATTATCTAGTCAAACACACTAGTAAATCTAGAAGATAACAAATTTAGTTATGTTATCTATTTTTAGACGAATACTCTAGTAACTCTAGAATAGGACTAACTTAAAGATATTTTTCTATCACACGAATAAAAAGATTTTAACTTCCAAACAGAAAAAAAAAATTATTCCTAAAATGTTAGGAATAAAAAGAAAAAGAAAGAAAATAATTTTTTTAATATTACTAAGTTGATTATTATTTAGGATGCTTTTAACAAACATATGATCAAGTTATTTATAATTGAAAAGTCTTTAAATATGTGTGAATTATGTAATATACAGTTGATAACACAACAGTTGATCCAAGCTTTAGTTATTATGTAATATACAGCAGCTGGATGTCAAAACCATGTGAATTACCAAAAGTCACACAAATTGATAACACAACAGTTGATCCAATAAATGTATAATTCTTTGTACATCTATTGGATAAGCTGTTTTTGTATAATTGAATTATAAAAGCGTTTCATTTCTGAAAGATAAAAAGATATTTAATGCTTCTTCTATAAGAAGGGGAGCAAAAAGAACAAAAAAAAAAAAACCTTTACAATGGATAATTGAATCTACAACACCACTGCATAATTACAAAATCACAAATGCTCTCATCTCTAAGATATATAAATATATAGCCAACTTTTTACGGGAAACACAAAAACATTAAACATGAATAGCTCCCAACTGAGCTACTAGTACATACGACTATATAGGAGGCCTATCTGGTTATCAACTTTCATTTGAAGTCCAAGGAATTTGACCAGATAGGGTCCCTGCTTCAGAACCGCCGTGTTGCTGCTCGGCCAACGCTTGCCATCTTCTTCTCCATCTAAAGAACTCAACAATAACTGAAGTGCCACTCATGGCTACACCAAGCCCAGCAAAGGTGGCAAGTAGAATGCACAAAGCTGCTTGCACGGGAAGCTGTGGCAAAACATAATTGAAACAGTTAAACCAAATGAATCCAATTTTGACTTGATATTTACGTAGAGAGCCTCTGCAATAGTTCAAATAGCCCTTCCTAAATCAAATGTTCCAGATAACCTCAATTCTTTGTAAACCCTTATTTCATGACAATCAAGAATACATTTTGGAAACTCCCTATCTATTTAGCAGTCCTGGTTTCCACTCTACAAGGTAGGCAAGTCCACTCTTTATTATACTCCGCATTAAATCGATCTACATAAACAAGATGCTCCAGTGAAACAGAACAGAAAACTTTAGTTTTAGGATAGCTCTTTTTGGGTTAAGAAAAGGAGTGGTCTACTGACATTATTCCAAGGATCGAAAGTCAATCAAGTTTTGATCAAATAATTCTAATTCTTAGCTACATAACTCAAGATCAAAGGATCTCTAAATAAGTTTAACTGCAAAGACCGTAAAACACACTGTCATATTTTTCAGACAAATTAAAAATATTTTAGCTTCAATTTCAATCAATTAGTAATAGAAAAGAGTAGTAAAGAAATCATCTTACCAATGAGTCAAATATATGAGCAAACATAATCACCAGTGCAAATTGAATTGATGCGTAAACCCAGAGGAATCTTCTAGCTACTAACCGCAAGAACACAAAAAGGTTAGGATGGTACAAATCTAAAACTATGAACAAGTATCGCATGATATTATTAAAGACTAACAAGAAACAGAATATTCATTTACCACAGAAATAATTTCAATTTTATACTTAATTAAGACATGATCAAACATATTGAATAATCTTGATGTTTTCTCAAAGGGTCTTTGTCAACATACCCACGGTTGATGAGGTCATTGATGAGAGAAGACCTAATACACAAGAAAAAGGAAGAGATATGGCAATAGCTCTGGTACCCATTTTCGAAACCTTCAAACAGGATATATCTATCAGTATCACCAGGGGCACAAAAATAGCATTGAAAGATCTATCCCAGAAATTTCAATTCTTACCAGGAGCTGCTCGAGAAAACAAAAGTAGGCAAGCATACTGACAATGACAAGCACAGGCACTTCCTGCCAAACCCTAATAAATCACAAAATAAAAGCACTTGCTTAGTCAATGGCAGTAATTTGAATATTAGTATTAAGTATGACAAAATATACCACTCATCAGTTTCACAAAATATATACGTGCTACATTTATGTCTTTAAATGACTATGAATCTATGTTGGAACTCTAACACTTGACAACAAGCTACCTTATGCCTCTACAACTTAAATTGGAAATCTTGAGATTCAGGAATCTAAATTCAGAAGTCATCGCCAAATGTAGTAATCTGTTAACTGTCATATGAAATGAGTAGATGTGGTTGTAGTCAAGTCGACTAACTCAGTCTTTGTGACAGAGGAAAGCTTGCACCTTGGCACAAATAATGCAGCATTAATTTGTTCTCTTTAGCTCATGCATGAAAAGTGGGAGGAGTGGTGTGACTTGCCTGTGTGCATTAGGGTCTGCTAGCTGTGGACCACTACCTCGACCACCTTGAGTTCTGATGCTTTGTAGTCGTAAAAGAGTGACAGATAGATTCTTGACTTCTTGCTTGCACACATCACATGTCTTGTTACCTTTAATGCTAAACCATTTTAATGCACATTCTTTGTGGGCAAGAGCAAGTTCACCTTTGCAGCTGCATTCCATCTTGAGAGTCTCACCCCCTTCGCATAGTTCAACCAGACAAATCCTACAAACAGCCTCTTCTTCAGGTATATCTTCGCCATCAGTGTCATCATTTTCTGAATCATCCATTGATTGTCATACGAAATAAGGTGGTAAATATAGATTCACAAGCAATGGGACTAAAATATGCAAAAAAAGGAAGGAAAAAAAAAAGAAAAAAGAAAAAGCAAGTCTATGAAAACAAATAAAATTATAGTACAAGAAAAAGAACCAAAATAAGTCAAATTAAAATTTTCCTTGCAATATTTTATGTTTCCTTTTAAATCCTTCATTGTTCCCCTTAACGTGCTTTTCATCTGCCTTCTTTATGATCAAGCGAACTTAAGGAAATAGTTTATATTTTAGAATTTCTTGTTTTTGAAAATGAAAACCAACATTGCCACAGAATTAGTAAACTAATTAGGAAGGAATCTGCAACCTTGTTAAGCAAATCATCAAGTGTAACATATTTAAATATTATGGCCACAATTAAAAAGAAGCTTAATAGAGCAAAAGACGATACACTTTGTCAGCCAATCATTGTATTGCAATTGTTTGCATAAAATAATCTAATTAATGAAAGCTGCCACAATTGACAACATAACTATTGGCAGGAAGGAAAACAAAAGAGCAATTTAAGGTACCAGCAACAGCTGTTGGAGAAGTAACAGATACTATGTCTCTTCTCACACGAGGAGTGGAGGGAATTACACGAAAGAATGAGTCCATCCTTCTAATATGTTTTTCGATAGTGTCAACAGGGACTGAAAATGAGCGCGCTATTGGTAGATTTTGTGCTTCTGCTTTCTGGGAAGGGGAAAAAAAAACATAAATATGATATGTCAAGGTCATATAGAAAAGAAAGATTTTCTTGCTTTAAGTTTGAAGCTGAGAGCATATATGGTGCTTAACAAAAATGTTGAACTATAAATACAAACAACTTTGATTCCCACCCACCAAAACGAACCAACAACCACAATATCAAAAAAAAATCTTACACTTCGATTTGGAGTCCCAAACCCAATCATACATCCACCATATGTTGACTCAAAGTTGGAATAAGCAACTGAAGTTACAGGTAGAGATGATGTTCTCTTTATTGGGGTGAAGAGTTTTGTAACAGACAATGACCTTGGGATTGTATTCTTCTCTCGCAGTCCTGCGTCTAACCCTTCTGAAGCTAAATTATCGGCCTTCTCAACATCAGAAGAGCTTCTGTAAATGAAGCTGAGCTTTGGAAAGATACTTTTTACAGATGATTTGGCTCTAGATGAAGAAGAAGTTGGAGATCCACCAGTCTTAACATCTGTAGAACCAGGGGTCAGGAAGAAATTTACTTTCCTAGGAGTGGGACTGGTGGTCAGTGGCATCCTTATTCCAACAAAATCATTTGAAGACTCTTCTGAAGCTCCGGAGGGTATCTCTGGTAAGAGACTTTGCCGCTTCCAATCGTGATCATGCAATGTTTCTTCAGCTGTACTTGCTGAGTCTTCAACCTGAAGAGAACAGAAACATCAGTATTAAACTTGATAATGTAAAGAAAGCCAAAAGGGTCATAATCGAGGGTGGGAAGAGATATATGCAGATTCTTACTGCAACTCTGTAGTCCTTAGCAAGTCAATACAGATTTTGATTCTCAGTTCCTCATTAGTCATTATGGAATTACACATCTTGATAGAATGTAGCAAGTAACCAAATTACAAACAAAAGCCCTGACATTAGGGCCAATGTATTTCATCGATTGTCTTTATACTAAACATAAGCCAAAGTATGTTCCACAAAATCATTCTAAACACAATCATCTAAAACTGAAGATAAGTATTCAAGTAAAAGGAGCCAACAAAATTTAAGGAGTTCTGAATCGATATACATGGAAGTAGTGGCAAACTATTCTGAAGGGTGGAATAAAAAAATGGATCTTTAGTTGAACAGAGACCAGAAAAAAGAAATTGAATTAACCTGCAAATGGAACTTTATAGAAAAAGGGTAAATAAATATATTATCTAATTAATGAACAAAAACAAGAAAACTAAAAAAAATAATAAAAAAAACTTCCTTCATGAGAACAACGTTACAGTTTTTATAGAGAAAGGATAAATATGTTGTCTTCATGTGCAGAAAAGGGAAGTTAAAGGGCATATCAGTTCTGTAAAAATAGTCTTTAGTCTCATACTCATTGGTCCTCTATTTCTTGCTAGTTTCGTGGCTTTATGAACAAAAGATCACAGTATTTAATTCGTTATTGTCTTTACTTGGATAATTCCCAACTGCAAAATTCTATTTTGTTATACACGAAAAATGAAGAATCAAAGTTAGCAGAAGAAAAATCCTAGCTTACACCAAATAGTGATATCAAAATGAAAGATAAAAACCCAACATATCCAACCCTTAAGCTTGAATTTTGAAAAAGAAAGAAATTTTCAGAGGAGCTGAAAAACAATGAAGTAGGAGAAAGAAAATAAAGAACTGGAAAAGAGGTAAAGAGAATAGAGCAAGAATTACCAGACTAACAACTGGAATTACAACTGTTCCTTCAGAATAACCCTCTTCATGCCTCTCAGCCTCATGTTTTTCCTCATTTCCCATTTTTCTTAACGACAAATAAATCAAACCCAATATCCCAAACAGCTTAAATTATTCAAAAAAAACAAGTCCATACGATTTTCCCACCTATAAAAACGGAAATTTTTTTTTAGGTAGAACAGAAAAATGGGGAAAATAGAGGTAGCTTACTTTAGGGAAGAGAAAAAGTGAATGTGAAGAAGTTAATGAGGAAAAAAAGAAAGAAGAAGAGTTGAAGTGGAAGTAGAAGGAGTGAATGGGAATGTGATACGCATTTAAGGCAAAAGAAGAGGTGGCGTTTAGAGTTTGGCCTACACTACCTAGCCATCCCATCACTCCCATAGTCTCTTTCCAAGTCTCACCGTGACATTGCGCGCGCTTTATTAGGCTTTCTTTTGATTCATGCTCATTTCATTTCATTATATCTCCACTTTATTTTCCATCAATTTCATTCTTTTTTTTTCTTCCAATTGTTTCTTTTAATTTTTAAATTTTTGGGGCCTTGATCAAATATTTTTCTTCTCATATTTAGGGAACATTTTTCTATTTTTTTTAATTTTTATGATTTGAAATTTTAGTGAGAACTTCGATGACTTTTCTACCCATTTAATTTAATCTTAAGTTAATATTGATAATTTTTTTTCCATCTAATACTTATTTATTAAATTTTTTTAATAAAATAACTTTAGTACAAATTTTAAAAATAAAATATTATTAGGATCTTTTATTTATTACAAAAATAATACTTCAATTTTTTAATTATTTTTATAATAATTTAATTATATTATTATTAAAAAGTAATCTTATAATAATAAATTTAATTTTTTATTTTTTAAACTGTATTATATAGAAATTATTTTAATTTGAATAAATTGTAGTTAAGAATCTGAAAAAAAAAATACAAAAAAAAATATAAATATAAAAAATAATTATTTATTTTTGTATAATTATTTTTTAATAATAATAAGACAAACAATCACAAAAAGTAAATATAAATACGATCATGAAGATTATAGTTGTTATTGAAATTTTGCTTACTATTTTACGACTCTACCACTCGTTAGAAGTCGAGTTTTTCCACCATGAACGAATTGATGGGAATAATGAATAAATAAAGTGCAAACCTACGAAGCTACTACCAACCTTTACATGTTTATAGATTTTTGCCACCAAAAGTGTGATGAAACTAAAACCAACATAATAAATAGTTTTACATTTAATCATCATCGTAAAATCCTTGACTGGAGATAACGTTTTATTCCATGTAACATACACGTGACTAACTTAACCTTCAAATACCCCATTCTCATCGCATTAACCACCCTAATCCATCCAACCTCTCAAACCCTAAGTGAGAAGCCATTGAACAATTCTGTAAGAAAAGCACCGTTTGTGATTTGAATCATTGAAGGAAGGAGATTATAACATAACAACAGCTCGTGATTTAGCAATTAAAGGAAGGAGGTAGTCACTGTGGAATGGAATGCAACCTTGCAATTTCTTCAAGTGGTTTGATGGATAAATGTGTCCAAGATGCAAGCAAGTAATTCTTGGTTTGGTGAGAAAAATTAAAGGACGTATTCATTATTCTTCAAGGCTTAAAGCTCAGGTTTCTTAAGTGGAACTTAAAAATTTGGAATTACAAGAGGAAAGGTCAAAGCTGCAAAATGATATGAGAATGCAGAGAAGGAGTGCAAGTAAAAAATTGAAATGATGTATTGTCATATTGTTGTTGGCTGCGATTTTGTTTTGGGATATGGAGATGTTGAAATTCCAAGCAGCAACAATAGGGTTTTACCAAGAAATTGAGTGAAATGATGTGCTTAGGTTTCGGTGAGATATGATAGAGTAGAGGATGCAATGTATGTAACTTGTAAATTATAAAATTTTGATGGGTTCATGAATAAAATGACATATTTTGGTCTTTGCTTGTATAGTTTTTGGTTCACTGTAAATTTTATATTATGCTTTCAATGTAATGTACATAAAATAAAAATAAGTGATATGGCTAAAACATATACAATATCCATGAACATTAATATCCATATCTATTACTCAAAAGCAGTACATAATATATCATGTTACATTTTCCACAGCTTTCCAATCAAACCTAAAAGAAAACTAATTAAAATCCACATCTAGAAACAAAAAATACTTACATAATACAATATCAGCTTAGTGTCATATAGTTAAAATGCAATTGGCCTTCAAATGCCAAGCAAAATGTACAAAACAATTCATCAAAAAACTATGATAATCGTCAGCCTTCACTAAGTTGTATTTTTTGGGTCATTAGAGGTAGCAATTTCGCTTACTTGTCTTGTTGGGTCACATGCTCATGAAATACTCCACTTGTTTCAGTCTATTGTGCAGTGGTTAATATAATTCTTAGCTTCTTTATAACCTAAAGAACACATTACAAAAATGAGTGAGCAGTTTGCATAAGAAAGAGAATGGTAGAACAAAAACCATAATCATAAATATAATATATAGGCTGTTTTTATTTTTTATTGACTGCTAGCCCTTTTTTGCTTGTTGATTCATTTGTGTTGTCTCTTGAGTGACTTGAGATCGAAATGTATTCCTTATGTCATTGGCATTCATGATCATATGGCTAAAACATTTAGTAGTTTATCATTTAACATCATAAGTGTTTAACAGTTCAACAGAATAAGTGTGAGTGCAGTTTAACAGTTTTACATGTGTGTGCAATTTCTCATTTTAACAAAATAACATATTTCATCCATAGTCAAGTTTAACATTTCAATAACATGAATGTGTGTGCAGTTTAATAGTTTAACATGTGCGTATAGTTTTTCATTTGAGTAGAATAATAGATTACATGCATTGTTATAAATTAATACTAGTGGAAGCAAAATTCGGGTCCAATTTAATGGCACTAATATATAATTATGGGTAACAATAAAATAATAAGAAGTGAAAAAAATAAATGATATATAATGATTTAAGTGGTTCAACTTTTCAATGTGAAAAGTTTACTCCATTGACAACAGCACATCGGGAAAAATTCTACTAATAATCAAATAGAGATATAAACACCAATATTCAGAGAGCTTCACAAAATATACCAAAACCCAGATACACCCAAAAAATAACTCCCTCTAATTTACTGGTAATATATAGTAAGATAAATTAACAAACTTGTTATTTAATCAAATATTACCATACAAATAAATGAAGTTACCAGGAAGGAGGAGTAAAACCAAAATCAATATGTTTTGCACTCAAATTGGGAGAATCTTCAAATGATGTAGAAAAGAGGGAACTCGGCTTGCATATTGGGTCTTTGATTACTTTAATATCAATTAGGAGCTATTTGGCTTCCCTAGTGACAAAATGAAGAAGGAGATGGCTTCAAATCTTCACTAGTGCTCCTTCTCTTCTCAACAGCAACAACCTTAAATACAAAATGGATGAGAGAGTGAAGGGAACATTATAAAAGCAAATGGGATAGGGTTTTATTGGGTTAATATCTTGGGCCGAAATTTTTGGGCCAATATCTAACAAATCTCCACCATGGCTCAAAATAGAAGAAAGTTCTTCAAATATGAAATTCCTCGGATTATCAAATAATCGTCGTCTAAAGTCCCGAAGGGTGATCATCTATTGCAAACACCAATTACGTCCAAGCAATGCTTAAACTTGTTAAATGGAACTGGTTTGGTTAACATATCAATTAGATTTTGTGTAGTGACTATTTTATTGACAACAATAACACCCCGAGACATAATGTCACGAACAAAGTGATATCTGATATCAATATGTTTGGTTCTTTCATGATACATAGTATTCTTGGCCAAATACATCGCACTCTGACTATCACAAAATACAATAGAAGTTTCTTACTGTAAACCCAAGTCACAAACCAAACCTCAAAGCCAAATGGCTTCTTTCACTACTTTTGTTGCTGCTATATATTCTACCTCTGTGGTAGACAAAGCAATTGTATAATATAAAGTAGTCTTCCAACTAATGGCATAATGCGAAAGAGTGAAGACATAACATGTCAAAGATATTCTTCTATCCAAATCACCAACATAATTGAAGTCCATATAACTAATAACATTACAACTGGTATTAGAACTTCCATCATATACCAAAGCAAAATTAGATGTGCCTCTCAAATATCGAAGTATCAATTTCACTGCTTGCCAATGATCTTTACTAGGATTACCCATATATCTACTTACAACACTAAATGCATGTGAAATGTCTGGACGAGTACAAACCATAGTGTATATCAAACTACTGACGACACTAGCATATGAAACCTGATACATGTACTTCTCTTCTTCTTCTGACTATGGTAACAAATCCAAAGAATGCCTAAAATACGCAACTAACAGCGTACTCACATGTTTAGACTTTTTCGTACCAAAGCGTTCAAGAACTTTTTTAATATAAATTTTCTAAGTCAAATAAAGCTTGTCCACTTGTCTATCCCTGCAAATTTCCATGCCCAAAATTTTCTTCACTGCACCCAAATCTTTCATCTCAAACTTACCACTAAGTTGGGACTTTAATTTCTGAATCTCAAGCTTATTCTTAAAAGCAATAAGCATGTCATCAATATAAAGCAACAAATAGACAGATGAACCATCATGGAATCTTTTATGACAAACACAACTATCATAATCACTCATAGAGTAACCATGATTAATTATAAAAGAATCAAACTGCTTATACCACTACCTAGAGGATTGTTTCAACCCATATAAAGACTTTTTCAATAAACAAGCATGATCTCCCTTACCTGGAACAACAAACCCATCTGGTTGATGCATATAAATTTTTTCTTCAAGCTCACCATGTAAGAAGGTTGTCTTAGCATCAAGCTATTCTAATTCCTTATCAAATAATGCAACCATAGCAAGTAACACAAGAATAGAGTTATGTTTCACAACAGGTGAAAATACTTCAATGAAGTCAATACCCTTATTTTGATAATAACCTTTTGCAACAAGTTCCTTGAACCTAGTTGTTTTAACCTCAAGTATACCTTTCTTTTTCTTGAAGACCCATTCATTTCCAACAATCTTCTGGCCCTTATGAGGTTTCACCAATTCCTAAGTTTGTTTCTTATGAAGTGATTCAATCTCTTCATTCATAGCAACCAACCACTGAACAGACTCATCACAAGTGATAGCTTCATGATAACTAGAAGGTTTATACACCTCAATAGACTATACCATAAATAATACAAAAGATACTAAGTCTACATCTACGTACCTCTGAAAGCATCGAATCTCCCTTATTTCTTTACCTTTAGCGATACTATATGGTTGTTCATGTTGCTCTTTTGCTACATCATGAGCATAATCATCTATCTCATCCACAGATGGTTGATCTGAAGTGTTCTCTTGCACTTGACTAGGAGCTCCACCCTCAAACTCTACTTGTTCACTAACACTGTGGTCTTCACCTACAACAATAGACTCATTTTTATTTTCCAACATGGAAAACCCATCAAACTTAACATTTCTACTGATAAAAAATTTAGGTAACTTGAATTCAACACACCATAATCTATAACCCTTTACCCAAAAAAGATACCCCAAAAATATGCATTTCAATGCCCTAGGCTCAATTTTACCATCATTAACATGAGCATAAGCAGGACAACCAAAAACTTTCAAATATGAATAATTAGCAAGAGTACTAAAGAATACATCAAATGGAGTCTTCAACTTAATTACAATTGATGGAGGCCGATTCACCAAATAGCAAGCATGGTTACAAGCTTCAGCCCAAAAATATTTATCCAAGTCAACTTGAAAGAGCATACAACAAGCTCTTTCTAAGGAAGTCCTATTCATACGTTCTACAACTCTATTTTGCTATAGTGTATGATGCACAGTGCGATGTCTCATTATGACATTTCTTTCACAAAATTCCAAATCATTGTCAGTCCTCAAATGCTTAATTTTCTTGCTTGTTTGATTTTTTATACAAGTCTTGAATTTTACAAATTTTAAGAACTCATCATTCTTGTTCTTCAAAAAATACACCCAAACATGATGAGAGAAGTCATCAATAAAAGTCAATATATATCGAGTACCACCTTTAGACACAACACAAGAAGGACCCAAAGATCTGAATGAATATAATCAATTTACTTTTCATTTTATGGATGACTGTACTAAACTTGACCCTACGATGCTTTCTATAGACACAATGTTCACAAAAATTAAGCTTTCCAGTTATCTGACCACCAAGAAAATCCCACTTGTTTAAAATAGACATCCCTACTTCACTCATATGTCGTAACCGCATATTCCATAATTGAGTAGTATCTGAATCTTGATGTGACAAAGATGAAACTAAAACACTACTAATAACAGTGCTACCCTAAAGCACATAAAGGCCATGCAATAATTGCCCTTTAATAACAATGAGAGCACCCTTACTAACTCTTAAAACTCCACCTTCAGCAACATACTTGTAGCCTTGTGAATCAAGAGTACCTAAAGATATCAAGTTTTTTCTCAAATTTGAAACATAGCAAACATCTTTCAAAATCCTAACAATATCATCATGCATCTTAATTCAGACATTACTAATACCAACAACCTTGTAGGACACATTGTTTCCCATCAAGACAACACCTCCATCAATAAACTGATAAAAAGCAAACTAGTCCTTACTGGGACACATATGGCAAGTGCAATCAAGAATCCAAACATCTCCAAGAGAACCAATAGATATTGATAGAACATTTTCACCATCAGAACTAGAACTATTAGCAACACCAACAACATCATTAGTACCAGAAGATGTTGTGGTAGATTTTCATTTACCTTTTAGTTTTAAACAATTTACTTTTCAGTGCCCTTCCTGATTGAAATAGTTGCATTTATCCTTTTTTCTAGATTTGGATATAGACTTGCCTCTATTGTTTCTTGAGCTTTTTTCTTAATTTTTGCCTCTAACAAATAAACAATTGTTATTATCATTGTTGTTAATAGATACATTTTAATTCAACTCTCTAAAATTCAAAGTTGCTCGTCCATATAGCATGGTATCAACAAAATGCTCAAATGAATGGGGTAAAGAACATAATAGACCTAAGGCCTGATCTTTATCATCAATCTTAACACCACCATTTTTTAGATCAAAAATAATTTTAGAAAATTCATCAAGGTGATCATATAAAGGTGTACCTTTTGACATTCTGAATATATACAAATGCTGCTTAAAATATAACAAACTTGTCAAAGACTTAGTCATTTACAAATTCTCCAATTTAATCCATAACCTAGCGGGAGATTCATCATCACCAACCTCGTGTAGTATCTCATCAGACCATGATAACTAAATTAAACTAAGAGTATTTTCCATCAATGCATCTTTTTCTTCATCAGTAACTTTTTTGACAATTTATCCTTCCCTTCAACGAGCCCTTCTTTAACTAATATGGCCCGCATCTTCATTCGCTAGAGACTAATTTCATTCCTATCATTGAATTTCTCAATTTTGTATTTTGTTGCTATGACAAAAAATCCAATATTAAATAAACAAAAACATAACCCAAAAAATATGAAACCAATCAAATAATCAGAAGCTCAAAATAAATCCAAAAGAGCAAATTGATCAGTTCCAATAAATAACAAAATAACACAATGTTCTAATACCAATTTGTTATAAATTAGCACTAACAGAAGCAAAATTTGGGTCCAATTTAGTTGCACAAATATAAGAAGTGAGAAAAATAAATAGCACATAATGATTTAAGTGGTTCAACTTTTTTATGTGAAAAACCTACTCCATTGACAATGACACATCAAGAAAATTCTACTAATAATCAAATAGTGATACAAGTACCAATATTCAGAGAGCTTCACAAAATATACTAAAACCTAAATAGACTTAGAAAATAACTCCCTCTAAAGATAAATTAACAAACGTGTTATTTAATCAAATATTACCATACAAATAAATGAAGTTACAAGGAAGGAGGAGCAAAACCAAAATCAATATGCTTTGCACTCAATTTGGGAGAATCTTTAAATGATGTAGAAAAGAGGGAACTCGACTTGAATAATGGGTCTTTGATTGCTCTAATATCAATTAGGAGCTATTTGGTCTCCCTGATCAGCTTGTGGCTAATGATGATGATTTTCTTTACCTCTCGAAAAGACAAAATGAAGAAGAAGATGGCTTAACATCTTCACTAGTGTTCTTCTCTGTTCAGCACCAATAACCTTAAATACAAAATGACTGAGAGAGTGAAGGGGACATTATAAAGGCAAATAGGATAAGGTTTTATTGGATTAATATTTTGGGCCTAAAGTTTTAGACCAACATTTAACATGCATAATCCATTTTAACAATTTAACAAGTCACATGTTAACAAACTTTAATCTAGTTTAACATGCATAGTCCAAATTTAACAATTAAACAACATGGCTTAACATTTAAAGTCCCAATTTAATATTTCAACAACATGCATAGTCACAGTTTAATGACAGTGGTAGTTTCTCATTTAACCGAATAACATATTAAAAACTTCATATAATAAAAGAAAATTAGAATAGTAGTTTACCTCAATGTTACTTGTAGAATTTTCAGCCTCTTTCTTTTTGTTACAAGGACGAATGTTATTCCCTTTATGCTTATTATTATTATTATTATTATTTTGTATCCTTGGACATTACAATTGAGGCATCACCTTTCTTGTTTCTTGACTTTGGTGGTCTACCAGTCACAAATTTAACTATTGGTACATGTGTTGTGTACAAAAATAATAAATAGCGATATATGAATATATCAAAGCGGTAAAAGGACATAGAATTTACGTGGTTCGGTAATTCACCTAGGTCCATGGGAGGCAGCAGATATTATTGAACTGAGTAGGAAATATACAGAATACAGATACAGATTTTCTCACTAATAATATCTCTCAAGTGTTTCCCCAAACTCACAGAAAACTCTCAAACTCACTAAGTATTTTCTCTCTTTGAGTTTGCTTATGCTTTCTCTGATTTTTCTGATTTCTTGCCTTGTACTTCAATGCATGAACTCCTGTCTATTTATAGATGAAGCAAGGCTCCATTTCCCTAAATTGTGCCATAATTTAAGCCTTAAATTAGGCCACTAATTTCCTTAAATCATGCCACAAATTAGGTCACTAATTTTCCTAAATTATGCCACTAATTTTTTTACTTTTAGAGCCAATATTTAACAATCTCCACCTTAGCAAAAAATTTCATAACGCTGCCTCCAAATGCGCTCTAGGCGCTCTAAGCTCGAGAGATGTTGATCAAGTTCAAGCAGTGTTGAAACTTGATCCCTGTAACCACCTTTGTAAGCATATCTGTAGGGTTATCTGTAGTTCTGACTTTCTAGAGTATAAAATTCCCTTCATTGATAATTTCCCGAACAAAATGAAATTGAACATCGATGTGCTTAGTGCGACAATGATGAACTTGGTTCTTTTTCAAAAAAATGGCACTCTAGATATCGTAGAAAACTTTCACGTTCTTTTGAACAATACTCAAATCCTTGGTCAACCCGAGAAGCCAAATAGGTTCTTTGAATGCTTCTGTTACAGTCATATACTTTTCCTCTGTAATAGACAAAGCTATAGTTGATTGCATTGTTGATCTCCAACAAACTGGTCCTCCTACCATTGTGAACACATAACCAGTTGTAGATCGACGCTTATCCAAATCTCTAGCATAGTCAAAATCCACATATCCGACTAAGTGTTTGTCTTCAGTCTTGTCTCTCTCAAACCTCAAACCAATATCCACAGTACCATAGATGTACCATATAATCCATTTCATTGCTTTCCAGTGTCCTTTACCCGGATTATGCATATACCGACTCACCATACTAACAACGTGGGAAATATCAGGTCTAGTGTAAACCATTACATACATCAAGGTACCAACGGCATTTGTATATGGAACACGTTCCATTTGCTTCTTCTCATTGGTGGTTCTAGGTGACATCAATACACTTAACTGAAAGTAAGGAACAAGTGGTGCACTTACAAGTTTGGTTTTTTCATCAATGTCAAACCTTTGTAGTACTTTCTTCAAATACTGAGTCTGTGTCAGACAAACTATACTTGCAACTCTATCTCTTGTGATTTTCATCCCAAGAGTTTTCTTAGCTTCTCCAAGATCTTTCATTTCAAATTCTGAACTCAACAAAGCCTTCAATTTGTCGATCTCCACCTTTCTCTTAGATGCAATCAATATATCATCAATATATAAGAGCAAATAAATGCAGGTACCATCTTAGAGTTTCTGAAAGTATACACAGTGATCAAACTGACTGCGTGTGTACTTCTGCTCTCTGATGAAGCTATCAAAGCACTTGTACCACTGTCGCGGTGATTACTTCAAACCGTAAATTGACTTGCTCAGCTTGCAAGCCCAATTCTCTCGTCTTAGAACTTTGAAGCCATCCAGTTGAGACATGTAGATCTCTTCGTTCAAAGTACCATGGAGAAAAGCTGTTTTGACATCGAGTTGAGCTAACTCGAGATCAAACTGTGCTACCAAAGCCAATAGTATTCGAATAGATGAATGCTTAACAACATGTGAGAATACCTCATTGTAGTATATTCCTTCTTTTTGAGCATAGCCTTTTGCTACCAGTCTAGCTTTGTATCTGATGTTTTCTTTACCAGGAACATCTTCCTTCTTGGCATAGACCCATTTGCAACCAATAGTTTTCTTTCCTTTGGGAAGTTGAACCAACTCCCAAGTCTGATTCTAATGTGGAGACTTCATCTCTTCATCCATTGTCATCTTCCACTTCATACTATCAACTTTCTACATGGCTTCTCTATAAGTACATGGGACATCATCATCAATTACTGGAAGTGTGAATGCTACCATGTTTGTGTATCTGGTAGGATTCCTAATCTCCTTTCTCGGTCGAGTAGTGGCAATAGATTATGGCTGCTGATTGATAGGTGGTGATGGTGAGAGAACCTCCATCTCAACTGAGATCTCTTCTTGATCATCAATTTCATATTCACCATGATTAGTAGTTGGTACAATCTTTTCTAGATCTTCTAGAGTCTCAAGCATCACCTTAAAAAGAGTATTTGGACTTTCATTCTCTTTCTCTAAATTTGTCTATCTCAACATAATAGACTCGTCGAATGTGACATCTCGGCTTAAGACGATCTTATTGGATTCACCACACCAAAGTTGAAATCCTTTAACTCCTTCCTTAAAGCCCAAGAAAACATCTTTCTTTACTCTAGGATCCAGTTTGGATTCACTAACAAGAAAATATGCAAGACATCCAAATATTCGCAATGAATCATAATCAAAAGCAAGTTATCCAAACCATACCTCTTTAGGATTTTTCCCATCTAATGTAATCGTAGGAAGTTTGTTGACTATATGAGTTGCATATGACAAAGCCTCAGTCCAAAATGTCTTGCTCAATTTGGATTGAGATAGCATACGCCAAAATTTCTCAACCAAAGTACGATTCATTCGTTCTGCAACTCCATTCTGCTATGGTGTACGAGGAACAGAAAAATGTCTGATTATCCCTTCATCTTGACAAACTTTGAAGAAGAGATCTGATTTGTACTCGCCACCATTATCAGATCTGAGCCTCTTAATTTTCCTTCCTGTCTGAGTTTCGATCATTTTCTTCCATTTAAGAAAGATATCCAGAACTTCATCTTTGTGACTCATGGTGTATATCTAGACATATCTAGAGAAATCACCAATAAAAGTAACAAACCAGCGTTTATCTCCAAGTGAAGCATTCTTGGAAGGTCCCCAGACATTAGTGTGAATATAATCAAGAAATCCCTTAGTACGATGAATGGTAGTGCCGAACTTGACTCTTGTTTGTTTTCCCATTACACAATGCTCATAGAAATCAAACTTTCTAGTCTTGACACCTTTCAAAAGACCTTGCTTCATTAAGCCTTGCAAAGCCTTTTCACCGACATGCCCTAAATGCATGTGCCATAGGTAGGAAGAATCATTTGTCTTTTCTTCAGAACTGCTTGAGATAGTTGTTCTTCCTGTAACTGTACTCCCATCTAGAAAATACAAGTTTGCCTTCCGAGTACCCTTCATCCCTACAAATGCACCTCGTACAACTTTCAAGACTCCATTTTCCAATGTTGCCTTGTAACCATCATAATCTAGAACACCTAAAGAAATAAGGTTTTTCTTTAGGTCAGGAATATACCTCACATTTGTAAGTCGTCTAATAGTACCATCGTGCATCTTTAGTCGTACTGTTTCGATCTCTTTTGTTTGACAGACATTGTCATTGCCCATAAGCACAACTCCTCCATCAAGCACCTCAAAACTCGAAAACCAATGTCTGTTTGGACACATATGATAAGAACATCCAAAATCAAGGATCCACTTATCTGAGTAGGTTTCTGATGATGAAACTGAAAAGGCTGATTCTTCATCTTCATTTGCCTTATGTGCAACATTTGCATTTGACTTGTCCTTGTTTTGACAATCTTTCTTCCAATGCCCTTTCTGGTGACAATAGGCGTACTCATCCTTCACAGGACGTCTTCTGGATGAATCTCCTCTGGACTTTGATCTGGATTATCCCCTATTATTTGATCTGTTATATTTTTTGTTGTTCGTCCTACCTCTGGCTGCCTTCAATGCTTATGATATTGAGTCTCTGTGATCATATTGATCCTTCTTTCGGTACTCATTATTTACCAAAGCATTTGAAATATCTACGAATTTAACCTCATCTTTTCCATATAACAGGATTGTGGTTAAATTCTCATAGCTCTCAGGTAATGAATTCAGCAACAACAAAGCTTTATCTTCATCGATAATTTCAACATCTAAATTTTACAGATTGGCCAAAATTTTATTGAAATTATCTAAGTGCTCAATCATAGGGGTACCTTTCTTGTATTGGAAACAGAAAATTTTCTTCTTCAAGTAGAGTTTGTTCTCAATACTTTCCGCCATGTACTTGTCCTCTAGTTTCTTCCAGAGAACTGTAGCTATATTTTCTTTCATGACAGAGTACTTCTGATCTTTTCCTAAGCACAGTCGCATTGTGCCACAAGCTTGTCGGTTGACATAATTCCAATCTTCATTTGAATAATCTCTTGGCTTGGTCTCCAAGGCTATATTAGATCCTTCTTGGAACAATAAATCTAATACTTCACATTGCCACATGCCAAAGTTATTGGTGCCGTCGAATTTCTTCACCTCAAACTTTGCGTTGGACAACATAGTTTTTCAAGTAGAACAACTTGGTTTGCCAGAAATTTTAAGGTCAGCTTGTTCACCTTCTTTGATCTTTCTTTTATCAGCCATAATTACAAACGGATAACAGAAATTTTGCACTTACAACTTAAAATAGTTTTTTCCCAAATTTTATACCTTATTTGAAAAAACGGAGTTCGCAGTTGAATCCAGAATGGTCCAATTTGCTAGGAATAGGTCTGACTCAGCTGAAAATGGATGAAAATCGGACCAACTCGGTCCAAATATCACTAGTGACTGAGTTGACTCGGTCCAACTTAGTGAGTTGACTCAATTGCTGGTAGCAGCACTCCGGCAGCTTCTGACAGTGATTTTGACTTTTGATTTGAGCAATTCTTTCACCGTTGCATTCGTCTCGTCGAGAGCTTCGATTTTATATATAATACTACTATATTTGGCTTTAATACTAATTTGTTGTGCACAGAAGCAATAAATACCGGTATATGAATATATCAAAACGGTAAAAGGACACAGAATTTACGTGGTTCGGAAATTTTCCTAGGTCCACGGGAGGCAACAGATATTATTAAACTGAGTAGGAAATATACAAAATACAGATACAGATTTTCTCACTAATAATATCTCTCAAGTATTTCTCCAAACTCATAGAAAACTCTTAAACTCACTAAGTATTTTCTCTCTTTGAGTTTGCTTATGCTCTCTCTGATTTTTCTAATTTTTTGCCTTGTACTTCAATGCATGAACTCCTCTCTATTTATAGATGAAGCAAGGCTCTCTTTCCCTAAATTGTGCTATAATTTAAGCCTTAAATTGGGCTACTAATTTTCTTAAATTATGCCACTAATTTTCTTAAATCATGCCACAAATTAAGCCATAAATTAGGCCACTAATTTTCCTAAATTATGCCACTAATTTGTTACTTTTAGAGCCAATATTCAACAACATGTAGAATTGGTAGGTTTTTTTTTGTCATTCATAAATAGAGGTCATTGGATGTATGTATGGATTATAAGCCTTCACATAGGTATTAAACTTGTACCATTCATGTAAATAATTGCATGGATCTTGTTTCTCATTTCCAATGCATGCAATTGCATGAATACAAGGAATTTTAGTGAGTTTTCATTTCCTATAGGTGCAACTAAAACTAAAACTTCCTCTCCCTTGAATGCTCTACATGTAACCCAGTTGATTGATCCTTAAGTTTCTTTATTATTTGAGAAATTCGTAGACCAATGGGTTTGAACTATGTTTCAAATCGAACTCTTTTTGTTGTCACCCTTCTGATCATCAAATATAATCTTATTTTCTAAAACATTGTGATGATTGGTTTGTCTCTAGCATTCATTATACAAGAATTAAAACACTCGCACATATCATTTAAAAACATATCAATTTTTACAAATGTTTTGAACTGAGATTTGGACTAGTTTTTTGCAGGTCTTGCATCCAACCAAGCCCATGCTGCCTCAGACATGACTTTTGACTCATCCATTTTCTATTTAAAAGATGCATTTATTTTTTCTCTTGCACTTGACCAAAGTTTATTTTTTAATGCCAAACTAGAATGAGGTTTCTTGTAATTTTCATACAAATGTCTAACATACATCATTTGTTCATAATTAGGGATGAAATTTTTGTATAACACCCATTTTCTCTAACCAAGTATAGCTCACCCAACCCTTCTATTTATTAGTCATAACAGCCTGCCCATAACTATTCTAAGTACCTAAATCATCAATTAGCAAATAAATAAACCACTTCTATGTATCAAAATTCACTCTCTACTATAACATGTGCAGTTGGACACATTGCATTGTTTCCATCTAATACAATAAATGTCTTTAGAAACCCTTCTTTGTTGCACCCAACATATGTAAATTTTTTGGAAAAACCTTACATTTTCATGATTAATCTCACCTGTAATTTTGACGGTTATATTTGGATTGGTTTTCTTCATTTTCTCTACGTAGTCCCATAAATATGCATACTGCTACTCAAATATTCCATCAATTGTCACCTTGGAATTCCCATGAGCTCTATAAATCCTATGGATTGGAATAGTTATCCTATAGTATTTTTTGGTATTGTCAAGAACACTTTGTTTGGAGGCCTTTGGATTATTCCAAAAATCTTGCAATAATTCATTTGTAATTAATGAATGACTTGTTTGCTTCATTGTACGATATCTATAGCTAGGGAATTCACAAGTCATCATTGTCCGAAAAGTGAAACCATCTTCCATGACCTTATCAATTGTTAGACTAGAGCCTAATTTCATCTCAAAACCCAGGTTGTAAGATAAAAGGTTGTCCAAGCTTATATGTGCAGCGAAAAATTAGTACTTGGCCGATGTGAGACTTAACATCCCTCTCCACATTGACTGGTGGTTCTTGTCGGCACTAGTTGGGCAAAGCCTAGAGGTGAGTGCACTGCCAGGCTCTTGGGCGCCGATGAGGGCAAAGAAACCAAGAAACTAGCCCTAATACCATGTTAAACTAGATCCTAACTCCGTCTCAAAATCCAAGTTGTGAGATAAAGAATTGCCCAAACTTATATGTGTAACAGAAGAATAATACATGGTCGATATGAGACTTAACACCAATAATGAAAAACCTACACCCATTTGTAGCACACACTTCTCGAAATCTTTTCTTATCATAATGCTCCACTTTTGTAGTCAAATGTTTTTTACAGTATCCATCTTTATTGAATCATGAAGTACCTTCTTTAAAAACCATTCATCTTTACTTTATCTTGCATTATCTAAGAAATTAGAATCTCCTTAATGAGATTCAACTAATGTTTCATTTGCTTATGGAGACAAACAGGATAAGCAACTAATACAATGACAACTATACTTTGAAGAAATGGTAGATAATTCTATGTGTGTTGAAGATATTCATCTTTTATCTCATATCTACTAATATTGGTCAAGTTTTATTCTTCTATAAACTAGTTTTATTTCTCTCTTATCTTTTATTTGTTTTTACTTTATTTTATTTTATATTTTACTTTATTTTCTTTTTTCTTTTATTTCTTATCTTTAGCCGGCACACTTTGAGGAAATTTACACGTAATATTTCATCTCTTAGATGCTCTCTATCCTTTGCTATTTTATTTTATATTTAATTTTGAGATATTAATTACACTGTCAAATTTAGGTTGGGGTGGTGGCATTTCATACACATTTTTGATATACATTAATGTCCATTATTCAAGTTAAAAGAATGTTACAAAAATTGCTTCGATCTTAGTAATTTTGTAAAAATAAGTTTGTATTGCATGTTTAAAATGTTCAAATAAAAATATTTGTACCATTGTGTAGATGTTGACTTCAAATTATTTGGTTTGAGTCACATTTTCTATTTGGATTACTAAATAATAACTTCAAAAATATTTTATATACATTACTAAGCTTTATGGTAAGATGGATGCTCAATATATATATATACCCTAGATAATTTTCATGTCTAAGTGTATATTTTTATGATCACACACATCTTTTGTAAGTGAGTGGACAGAATTGAGAAAACAACTTATGAACTTTCACTGATCTTTTGAATTAATTGGTTGATGTTTAGAATATCATTTTTTGGTTTATGAAATGAATTGGTTGAAAAGTTAAATGATAGTATTAGTAAAAATGAGATTTTTTGTGAGAAAATACTATAGTAATTATACTCGATCTTTTTTTGGTAATATTTTTGTATTAATTTTTACATTAAAAAAAAGAGGAAAAATCAAGAAAAAAATATAAAAAAGATGTTACTCAATTTAATAAAGTTTATATTCATTACCTTGGAAAATAAAAAATTTCATTGATTCTTAGTTTCTAGTAAACATTTTTTTCTCATCAAGCTCTATTATATTATGTTCTCATATAAACTAATTGAAATCTTAAAGTTAGTTTGTGATAAAAAAATGTTGAATTTAAGCAGTTTATTTCCCTATCTTTAGATCAAGGTTTGTTTGTTTGTCTGTCCAAAAAAATTATTTATCTCCTAAGTACTTTTATGTTTTTCAACTCTATAAACGAAATCCTTAACCCTTAAAAATAATTTATCTATGAGGATATAAAGTTGACGCTTTTATATGAACAAATTTTCAAAGTTATATGTGTTGTGGTTTGTGATGAGAAGACTTTGGCTTAGTTAACACACATAAATTATTGAAAGTTATAATTGAAATAATCTAACTAACAAGTATGATCTTGAATTAAATTTTTGTTTGAAACATTTAGGAGATTTTTCTAGATTTTTATTTGCACTAATCATCATGTTTTTGTTTTCTTATTTGGACTTTAATTGCTAAGGGCTAGCAATAAGATGGTTGGAGTTATGATAATAGCATAAATATGCATATATAAAATATGTAAATTAATTGATATTTATGATTCAAAAAGTTTAAAATTAAAAATTGTCTATATCAATTCAATAAATGTTGATTTATTAATTATAATTATTTTATGATTATAAGATAAATAAAATTAGCAAAATAATATCAAAAAATTCAAAAATTAAGTTTAGCAATTGTTGATTTGATCATAACTTTTGATTTTGACATCCAAATGAGATGATTAATGTTCATATGAAAAGATTTTTTTATCCACAATTTCATATTTCATGAAGAATATTCAAATAATCATTATTTTGATCCCAAAAATGAGTTGAAATATGAAATTATTGCATTTGAATGTTTGTTAATATTTATGATATATCTTTTTATATAAAGCTTAAAATTAGATAATTCTTGATCTCTAAAAAGATAAGAAATTTATCTACAATTCTTTTTTTGAAAATATTTTCCAAACCAATTATCTTCAAGGAAAAAACTATATTTAGTAAATCTTCATACTCTAACATTATAAATAGATAGAACATTCAATACTTAGAAAACATCAGAAAACTACAAAGAACTCTTACTCTCTTCTCTTGCTCTTTCTCTTTGAAATTTATGAGAATAATTTGTAAGCTAGGCTAAATTAACACAAGGTTAAAGATGAGCGTAATTGTGCAATTTTTCTATTTCTTTCTTTAATTTTTATAAGTGCTTTCTAAATTACAACTTTGTTTTGAGAAATTACTTTGTTAATATTTTGCTATAATTATTATATTATATTCTTCGATTTCATATAAATTTAGTCATGTTTTTTTATGTCACACTTTTAGTTTATAATTATTATATTTATTTTATAAGTTCATTTTTTATTACGATATTATCGTTTTAATATATTGTGAACCTTAAATAACTTATAATAATAAATTTTGTTTGTCTTTCAGTGAATTTTTTTTAAAATAAATACATTAATTTTTGTTATTGATTTTCAATTTTATATCTTTTACTTGTATGTTTGAGATGTAAAGCAAGAAATTGAGTAGTAAATAAGAATCAAAATTGATAATATTTAAACAAAACAATTGAGAGAACCTTAAAATATTATTATTTAATATTAATTTTATTTTCTTTAAAAATTCTTAGCTTTAATTATTGTTAACAATTATACCTAAAATGTACAATTAACATTTTTCTAAAGAGAGAGCTAGGTACAATTAATAACTGTACTCAAAAGATTTTTTTTAATTATTTTTTTGTTAATTGTTTTCCTACGTATATCAAATACCATATTTTTTTGTAATATTATATTTATCCTTAATTATATCAAATATCACAAATACATACATTTTAAAAATATTATTAATTCCATCCTAATTAATTAAAATAACACAGTTAATTATAATTACTAATAACCAAAATATAAAATGTGTATATATATATAAATTGAACTTAATAATTATATATCAAAATGTATATATATATCTAATTATAAGAAACTAAATACATTAAATGATGTTTCTAACTTGTTACTACGAGTAATATATTTAATAACTTGATTAATTAACTCAGTGCGTCAATATTATAAAGAGAAATTAATATTCTTATCTTCAACAAATTTTCTCTTCTATATGTTGTATTTTTTGTAAACAATAAAAAAAATAATTAAAATTACTTATTCTAAAAACACCATATTAGAGCACTAATTAAAAAGTTCATGTAAAAAGATTCCATAACTTATTATCAATTGACGAGACTCTTTTGATTGGTATACAATATCCTTCATGTATCTCATCACAAAAAACCACACTCAATGCCATTGTTTTAAATAAGAGCTTATATAAATATATTTAAGAGAATATATATATTAATTAGTAGTTAATTATAATAAATTTAATGTTTAAATAATTATTATAAAAATATTATGATAATAATTAATTTATCTTTATAGATTGAAAAGTAGGTAGTAGCTTAAATGATAGTAGAATGTCTAAATATTATTTAGAGGAAGCACTACAATATTAACATATAAATACATTAAATCTTTGGAGTCCATCGTTACAAAGAGAACAATTGTTATAAATTAATATGCAAATTAATAAAGTGATAAATTTACAATTGGATTATATTTTTAATTCTTTAAGGTGGAGAGTTTTCAAGTGAGACAAACCAATCAACAATACCATAAGGGTGGATAACTCTAAGCATCCAATGATTTCTACATAAGGTAAAAATAATAATATGATAATCATCGAAAAATATATATGTTGACATCTAAATAACAATATTGTTTTATACTTATCCTAGCCAATAAGGTATTAGATGTCATTCATTTTCTCATATCCCTTTCATTTGTTCAACGAGATAATTGATTTGATTGTCAAAATTAAGACTATTGATTTGAAACCAATCTAGAATGCACAAAGTAATATAATTTTTGATTTCTTACATTTCTTGTCAAGTGATCAAATAAGATTTTGCATTATTTCCATAAAACAACTACTTGACCATCACTATTAGAACTTAAATAAATAGCATTATATATTGAAATAAATATTATCTCTTAATAATTGTTAATTAATTGTTATTTAACGTTGGATGAATTAAATAATATAATGGTTGCATGTAAAGCTTATAACTTAAGGGACTCATTTGTTAAAGTACATCATACACTTCTTGGTAAGTGTAATACGAGTTAGTATTAATAAGTCTATTAAAGGTGAAGAGATTTTTCCAATTCTCATTAAGGATGAGTTGATGTATATTGGACAAGCTGATGGATACATGGTAGCTTGACCATAAAATATGAATAATTACTCAAAATAATTCGATTAGTACAAATATATTGATATACCTATATTGTAAACATTATAATTGTGTATGCTAACATATTTTTGCATGTGCATAAACTTCCCACAAGAAAATGAAGCAACAAAAGAAGGTTGTTTTTAATAACATAAAAAATAAATCTACAAAAAGTAATATTAGTGATAAGGGCCTATTGAATGTATAATAGTGTATGCATGTACTAATATGATGGGTGAATCATTTAAAATCTCCACAATAGATGCATTGGGCATTGAGGAGTCGTTACAAAATTTTTGAATCATCATAGGAATAAATTATGTGCTTTTTTAGGTGATACCGAGACTTTTTGACTTAAGAGCTTCATTCCTTGTCCTCAACTTCAATTTTTCATCAATTAGTTGTTTTTCATAATTACCATGCCTTTTACCTTTGATTGATTTTATTGGAGACTCGTTAAATCTCTTAAGCATGGTAACTCCAAAATTACTACCTCTAACACATCCAAGTTGTTCCTTTGTCTCTAATGTTGTATACAATATATCCTTGTTACTCATGGGTTTAAATTGCACAAATCTACCTTTCTTTCATATTCTCTCTATAAAATTGAAAAAATAATTAAACCACATAATATCATTGAATAAAACTCATAACTATATAAATAAAATCTATGTTACTCTTACCATCCATTCAAAGACCATTTGGTTAACTTCATCAATTGGTACTCCATCTTTATAATGTGTGTGTGTTTTCAAGTAATATGTCTACTCGGATAATACCACCATCATAATCATTTTTCTATAATATTAAATCAAGTTAGATATAACTAATTTATGTACAAGCTAGATAAGTAGTTAATGGTACTTACTAATGACTATTTAGTGTTGGTTCAACTCACTTGCCTTTATCTGGCTTTCAATATATGCTTTCCCCGTTTGAATAATCCTTTAATCATTTGAAAGACCAATTGATTTGACTTTAGCCAAAAATTCATAGCAAAATTTGGTTGCTTCATTTACCACATAACATTCAATCATACAACCTTCTGGACGATTCCAATTACGAACAAAACTTTAAACACACTCATATATATTTCAAAAGGATACATCCATATAAGTACACAAGACACACAATTCCATCTATTGTGTAAGATGCCCATATCATTACGTCAAAAAATGAAGGTGGGAAGTACTTTTCAAATTTACATAATTTTAGCACAATTCATTTTTGAATTTTATCAAGAATTTTAACATTTATAGACTTTTTGAAAATGTCATTGGAAAATGAACAAATATCAATGATTGAACTTCTAACATCTTTAGGCACCATATCACAATTAGAATGAGTAATATTTGTATATTAAAGTGTGACAATCAGGAGACTTCATTCCATTCAATTTTCAATTTGAAGTGGAACCCAAAGAGTGTATGTTAGATGAATATCCAAATGGAACTTTAATATTAGATAGGGCTTCCTTAAAAAAATTCTTCAATTTAAACAAAGTAAAACCCATTGGAGGAAGAAAAGTATAACACTTTTCAAATTGAGTGTTCAAATATGGACGTAACCTTATATCGGCTAAGTCCAATCAAGCACCAAATTCATCTTTTGTTTTTCCCAAAATATTCAACAAGGTACCAAGGATACTATCACAGACAATTTTCTCAATATGTATGACATTAAGCATATGTCTAATTGGAAACTTTCTCCAATACTCTAACTTAAATAATATGGATTTCTTTCTCTAACACAGAGGTATCAAGAAGTTTTTTGTGCTTTTGATTTACCTTGGGGAAAGTTATTCCGTCAACTTCTTTTAAAATATCATCTTCTGCTAATGGTATTGAAGCTTTATTATGTTCCTATGATCCATCAAAATACCTTCTTTGGTTTCTATATGCATGGCCAAGTGGAAGGATTCTCCGATGACCTTTACAACATATCTTATGAGAATCATCTAATTTGTCCGCATATGTGTTTGTGCTACAAATTGGACAAGTAAAATAATGCTTAATTTAATGACAAGGCAAATTACCATAAGTTGGAAAGTCATTTATAGTCCACGTTAGGATTGCCTTTAAGATGAACTTTTCCTTATGATATGCATCAATTACTTCAATAATGTTATTTAATAAAAAATTTAAATCATCTATCGATAGTTCCAAAAACATGGCAATATTATTTCCTAGTTGTTTAGGGCCTGATAACAACAATTTTAGCATCATAAACTTCCTTCTCATGCATAACCATAATGGGAAGTTGTAGTTGATCAATAAAATTAGCCAAAAATTATCCTTATTATTTACTAAGCTATATGGATTAATACCATCAACTGCAAGCAAGTCTAAGATTTCTAGGTTTTGATGCAAATTATAGCTAAGTTTGATTTATTAGGTTCTAGGAACGAGAATGTGATGTTTGTTCCATTTTACCATCAACATCTTCTTGAATAGCATGTCATGTTAAAATTTTTGATTTATCAATAATTCAAAACATCTTTTGAAATTGTGAAATAAGTGAAAAATATCACAAAATCTTTGCAGGAACTTACTTTCTTTTTTTTCATCAATTTCATTTTTAGATTTTTTCCATCTAGATTCCTTACATATAAAACACATGTATGTATCTACATATTGTTTCCTATAGAGTATGCATTCATTTTAACATGAGTGTATTTTTTAATATCTCATTCCTAGAACATTGAGTATTTTTTCACTTCATATACTGAGTGAGGTAATTTATGATCCTCATAAAGTATGTCACCTAACACTATTAAAATCTCTTTGAAAGACTTATTAGATATTCTACATTTTTCTTTAATATTATATAATGTCACTAGTATCAAAAGCTTAGTAAACTCGTTACACCTATCCTATAATGATTTTTTGGCATCATCTAAAATCACATTAAACTCTTAACCTAACCTATTGTCGTCCAAATTTTATTATATTGCATCTAATATTTCTTTAGTGTTAACAAAAGCATTATCGTGCTTTCTCTTTTATGTACGGAATGCATGGAAACATTCATTATTATTATTTTCATAAAATCCTCCTTGTGCCAAAACTAATTGTTATAATTTTTGTCAATATCACATTTATATTCATGATTTTGAATTTCTATCGCACAATATCTTCTTCGGTTGTCACATTTGAGACAATGACACCTTATTCTTTCATAATCACTTACTTTCTCAATAGCATAATTAAGAAAAATTTCAATTTTTTGCTAAATTCAATAAACCTTCTATTTATTGACATTCAAGACTTATCTATTTTACTACTTATTTAATTATATATATATATATATATAATTAATTAATTAATTAATACTAAGGTATCTATGTTATAATCTAATCACTTTGAACAACACTATAAAAATAAAACAAATAAAAAACTTTGGCATTTAACATATGGACAATTTATTTACAATATATTGTAATAAATCATAATTATATAAGAACTCACATTTAACATTTATGAAAAATAAATAATTTTTAAAATATTGCATTCTCTTTTCACATTCATTAAAAAGTCACTATTTTTAAACTATTGAAAAAAAATCAAATATTATATAGGAACCCATATTTAATATTCAAGAAACACAAACTATTTTTAATTTATTACAAAATATAGTAATGTAAATTATTAAAATCTGAAATATAAAAAAAACTACTATATAATACCATATAATATTTTTCATATCTAGATCTAAAATAAACTGAAAAATAAGAACAACATGATGATTCCAGGGAGTACACCAGATGATGTTGCATGTGCGATGGTGGGCAAGGTGAGGATGACAATAATGTAGGGGGTGGCACGTGTTATGGAAGACTAGGCTGGCAAGGCACGCAAGGTCGAAGATTGGTAGTGGCATACGACAGTTAGTTGGCATGTGACAACTGGCTGGCAACAAGGCAGTTTGGCTGGGGAGGAGGACGCATGGACGGAGCTGAAGCTTTGTGTTGTATTGTGTTATATTATGTTGTGTAGTGTAGGGGAGAGATTCAAATTTGTAAAATTTTTATGTACGGTTATTAACTATACCTAAAAGGATTGTTTTAGATACAATTGTTAACCGTACCTGAATGATGACGTACAATTCTTAACTATAACTAAAAGTGTACCGAAAATTAGAAGGAAAAAAAGATACACAATTTTTTAAGTGTACCTAAAGCTAATACATTTAAAAAGGCTCTTAAATATACCTAAAAATTTTAAGTATAGTTATTATTGATTTTTTTAAATATGGAACTATATCTAAAAGTATTTATTATAGTTATGTAAAGTCACGTGCATCATCAAATTATTATATGCATTAAGTAACATATTAGTATTTGATTAGATATATAAACTTAAAATAATATGATGTTTAAATAATTATAAAACATATTTTTGATAAGTGAACTATACATACATAATAAATATTAAAAAAATAACCTTTAAAATTTCATAGATATTTGGGGATTACTTTATGGTAAAATTGTTATTGTCATATATTGATGACTCTATGAAAGTAGAATTACTAGCGCATTTTTTTACTTAATATTTATTTGTTTTATTCAATAAATAGTATTTTTTAGACTAAAAATATTAAAATATAAATTTGTTAGTGAAAAGGGATGAAAATATAATTTTTAAAAATTTTATGGATTTTTTATGAATTTTTAACATAGGGTCAATCAAGAGTTGCCATGTGACCTGCCACACAAGTAGAGAAGCTGACTGGGCAAGCCACAGGGATGCCATACAAGAAGGGACAATGATCGTAGATTACCACGTGTGAGGAGGATGAACTGTGTGTCACGTGTCAGTACGACATTCATTCCGACTTCAGAGCGCAGTCAAACAACACTACCATGTGTTACAACGCAATTGCTCACCGCCTTCCACCAGTGCGCCACGCCATCTGTTACTATGAATCATGTTGTGCCGCATGGTGCTAACTCAACAAGTGTTGACTTGAATCGATCTCCCCTGTCACATGTCACACTCTAATTCGCCTAGTGAATTTTGTATGCTACATGTCGCGCTGTGATTAACTAGCGGTGTTGATTTTGTTTGTTTTGATGTCAACCCTTGATTATAAGTTGATCAGACGATCCAGATTGCACATGAGTTATATTTAAGCCCATAATCACCACATAAACCTTAAGGAGCCACCATTAGCTTAATTTTAGTTAATTTTTGGAGTTAAAAAGATAGTAAATATAAAAAAATTTAAAAAGAGATACAATTTTGATAGAGATTCAATATGAAATTAATACTATAATTCAAGAGATTGATTGTATTTCTTCTTCTATTATTTTCTTTATCAATTTGTGTCTTTCTTTATGAAAAATATGAGTTTTATAAACACAATTATGTGTAGTTAATTTATTAATCTAAAGATCTTATAAACTCAATTTTCACCATGTGATGATCTAATATTTTGTCCTAATTATAATTTTATTTTAATTATATTATTTAATCTGATTTTTATGTTATTAATTATTTGATCAACAATTTATCTATAAAGGTCATTAAATATATTTGAGAGAATTATTTAATTGTTTGTCTTGATTAAATAACTTGCATAGTTTCTAGGTAGAGATGTATGATTTTTATATATTTGATCCATAATTTATGAACTTAATAAGTAGTATGCAATTTAATTAGCATGAGAGTGTGATTAAATTAATTACTATATAGTGTGTAGTTTACTTGAGAGAAGAATACATGTTAGGTTAGATTCAATTGATAATTTAATTAATTAATAATTATATTGGAGGTATTTTAACGATTCACATGTTTAGAAAATTAGTAGGTTAAGTATTCGTAGATATTTTATCATATATATCTTCTTAGTTACCAAATATAATTTAATTAATTATTGTTATTTATTTTTAGTATTTAAATTTTATTTTTTTAAATATAAAAACATAAAATTAATTTTTTATTTTTTTTATTTTAAAAATTAATTTTTAATAAAATAATTAATATAGAAATAATATTTTTTTATCATTATATTACTTGTTGTGAATTATACGATGAAATGAATCATACATAAAAAAATAAAAAATTATTATTATAAAACACATCAATTATATTTTGATAAGTTAACTATCTATACATAAAAATAAAAAATAAAAAATAACCCTTAAAAGTTTGTAGATATTTGGGGATTGCTTTATAAAAATCATACTTTGATTTTACTCAATTTTATGACAAGAAGTTAAATAAATATACGCAATCAAAATCTAAAGGTCAAACTAATAGAAGCCACTTTTGCTTTTCTATAAAAATAAAGCTAAAAGAGGCTGAAGCTTGAGTTTGAAACGGGAAACTCTTTTAATTTGCTTTAATTTTTGGTGTCAAAAAGCTTTTAGACTACAGTCAGCACCTTCGCTTCAGTACTTCTGTATGATTCAGATATAAATTTGCATTTAAATAAAAAAATTACTTATATTAATTATCTATTATATTACTTATAATTATATCATAATTTATAAAATAAAATTTTATTTTTTGATAAATTATAAGCAAAATATATATATAATAAACATAATTATCATGATAGACTATTACAAATACTTTATTAAATATAACTGCATAACTTAACTTTATAGTACATAAAATTAGGTTATTATATGTGAATATAAATTTTTATTTTTAATTTAAAACTTTTTAATAAAATATTCTTATTCATATTATAATCAAATATGTTAAAAGATGTGTTATTAATACGATTTAATGGTATTAGATGTCAAAGATATTCATAGTTTTTTTACTTTGATGGTTTAAGGAATAAAAATTATTTTTATTATTAAAAAAAATACTTTACTATCAAATTAATTACTTTGTAATCCATTATTTTTATTACATCATATATTTATTATATTTAAAAAAATTTCATAAATTACACGGCCGATTAGCTAATAATCTAATCATAATTCATGACAAAAAAAAAATAAGAAGAAGAAAAAGGCGTGGAAATACAAGAAATTGTTTCTTAATTTCAAAGGAAAGCAGTACATAACCTCATAAATTTGTTATATTTTATATGATATGTAATTTTTCAAAAAAATAAATAAATAAAGGTTAATGCGTAGTGGTATAGTTGATTGTTTAAAAAAAATCCATAAAAATAGCTTCCAACAAACCTAAAAGCGTTTTGATGAAAGAAATAGAAAAGGAGAAATTTCAATTTAAATCTTAGTAAATCATTATCTGTTGGAGGTTATCAAATCATTAAAAAGAACCACTGACTAAAAAGTATTATACATTCCACGTAAGAATTCCAAAACATTGCCTTTTCTCTTCTCTTTTTTCTTTTTTCTTTTTTCTTTTTTCTTTTTTCTTTTTTCTTTTTTCTTTTTTTAATAATCCACTTTTCTCCTATATTCTAATGCCGACAAGAGAGTTATTTTAAACAAATTATTTTTGCATAAATTTTTTGAATTAGATGTGAATTTGGATTGAGATGTGTTTAAAAAAATGATATTTGTGTAGGTTAAGTTTGACAGATAAAATATTTATTGGTGGTACATCAAATTAACTTAATGATAATCTTGAATAAAGAGAAGAAAAAAATACCAAATGTTATATCTTTATTGTTAATTCGTTCAAAAATTTAAAAATAATTTTTTAATTCCTCATAAAACCAAACTAACCTTTAAATTTTGAATGTACCTAACGTCTAATGAATTTGAATGATCATGAGATTCTTGTATAAGACATGAACTACAAACGTTAGGTAATTTCTTTGACGATTTGTTTTATCAAAATTTTGGAAGTAAATAAGTCGCATATTTGTAAAAATTAACTAATACATGGCAAGTATTGATAGGTACCATTAGCTAGCTACCGCTACAATTAAGGTCCATTTTATCCATAAAAAGGATTAAAACAAAAGTATTTTACATTTAATCCCAATTAATAAATATATATTTATTTTAATTGCTTATTCTTCAAAAAAATGGGATAATATTGATACAAATACCTAACTATCAATTATTTTTGGATTTAAAAAAAAAGTATCCATGCTTGGAGTGGGGGAAACTCTTGATGAAACACGAGAAAAAGGTCTATTTATCACAAATTTTTGATAAATCATAAGTGATGTAGGAAAGTATTATTAATAAATACAATCAAGTTCATATAGCTATATCCAATGAAAAACTGACTCATTTTATCATGATTGTATTATAATTATGATATATAGAAGTGTTAAACATGTGCTCAATAAGATTGTTGTGTTGTAATCGTCATTTTTCTCCATCTGCACTAGCCTCACTCATCTCAATGGTGTCTCACCATCTATTGTGTCTTCGTGGTTCTCTTTCGTTTTCATCATGTGTTGTGTTGCTGGTGGGCACAATGATCCATGGGTGTTGGGTGGGTCTCCTTCAACATTAGGAGGTTCTTTGCTCTATTTTGGGATGAATCTCTCCTCGATTGGGTGGTTGGTTTCGGTCCGTGATTTTTGTATGTGTTTGTCCTATAGTTTTTGGTTAGTTAAAAATTTATAGGTATTGTAACTATTTTTGTTTAAAATCTAATTATTTGATGTTTTTTTAGGTAAGGTATTTATTAAAATCTCTTAAATAATTTCTTATTTATGTTATGAATCATTGTGTTTTTATTTTAATGTTCATTGCCATAAAAAAATCATTGTTTTATTTACTACAATCAAGCATTAAAGTGAATTATAATATAAATTTATTGTTTAACACTCGTATATATTCCCTCACATAAAATATTAAAACTATTATAGTTTGTTAGGTTTGACTTCGTACTAAGATTCATGATATATTTGATATTTTAGTTATTAATTCATATTATAACTCTATTTCATATTCTAATTATTACGTGTGTATATATATATATATAGGTGTGTGGAGAAAAAACGTAGGAATAAAGAAGGGAGGAAAAAAAAGGATTTTGCTATTGCTCTTTTTTTTTTTCCTAAGTCATGTCACATTCAAAGTTTAGATTTCCACCCTGACTTTAGTTCTATCATGTGATTCATATCATACTCATAATCCATATGCCTGGGAATTGAAATGATAATAAAATTAAGATGATTAAGGTCCATTCCACATCCGAGGGGGGCTCCCTAGGTCCCACCAATATTATGCTTTATGAATAATTATCCACCTTGAATTGTCTTCTCAATTACAATCATATCATAGTATCATACTATAGCCTATACAAAGCAAAAGTCTCTACACCCTCTAATCAAATGCATAAATAATATCAGACCCTAGTCCCTACTATTTAAACAAAATGAAGTGGAGGGTACAGCCGCACAGCAATTGTAAGTCCCACCTCTGCTGTCTGGGAGCTACTGCTCCACTTCAATATATCCCAACTCGGGTTCTTGTTGCATAATGTGTAAGGGTGACAAATCGTGTTTACAACAGATCCCGCGTTGTGTTACGGTATCAATTTATCATTGACACAAAATAATGACTTTTTATTAAGTTGTTCATTTGTTATAGTAGTAAATTATAACTTTTTTTGGGATCAGATTATAACAAGTCATGTCCCCCATTTTCTACCCCTAATGACATGGTTCAATGAAATATAGTGTTTGTAACCCGTCTTCTAAATATGTCAAAAACATAACACTGATAATCTTTTGCAGCAGCTTCTTTCAAAGGGGTCAAAAATCGAAAGGGAATCTTCAAGCACCTGAGATGTCTCATAGATAAAGCTCCAAAGACTTCAAAGTTCCAAAATATTTAACACGAATGCTAATTAAAAAAATGAAGTTCTGATACTAAGCATAACCAAGACAACGCAAGAATTATCGTCATGCACAACTTTTGTGCAGATTATTACAAAAACATGGAAACAAATCAAAATGTGTCCAGAAAAAGGTGAAAATTGTTTTTAAATTGCAGTTTAATAATAGAAGTATATAAATACAAGAATCAATTCAAATCTACCAGATCTTCCATCAAGAGAGCAACGATATTCCTTAGCTACCTACCTCTCCAGCAGCATCACCATCTCACAATGCACAGTATGTGGGAAAAGGTCTACAGCCATTGCTTTTACAGGTCGGAAGGGCTCTGATATGGGCATAGACTTGGCCCTTTGCCGTGCCAGACTAGTACAGCTCATGTTCCTCCATCCTCTGTTGTTCTTATTTCCTTTTTCAGCTTTCTCAGCAGATGGTGTGCAAAGCTCAATAGCATTTGCCACTAAGCTTTCAGGATTGCAGGAAATGTAACTGTACCAAATTCGATAAAGTTTAGAATTATCAAGAGATGAAACATAAAGAAGCAAGAAAAATGATGTTTGGATACTAACACAAGCCTTCGTAGACCAGGGTGGGTTCTCAATGCTTTTATAACCTGTGTAGTAACAGAACAATAATCAGGACAATGGTCTCAGCTTTTCGGATGAGAGACAAGTACTAATAATTCATAAACCCTTCTAACATACAAAAATCAAAACTACTTCATGCAAAAATATTATATATACACAAAAAGAAAACAGGCAGCATATCAGGGTCCGTGATCTAAGATCACTTGATATATCTGTTGGGGAGAATTAGAATGAATGATCCTTCACAAAATTTGATTATTATCCACATTTATGAGAAGCTTCATCTCAGGCCACATGAGACAAATTGAAAGTCATACAATAGAGCCAAAGTATATTGATGTACTTTCTACCGATAGTACAGTGGTACACCACATAAATTCAGATAGAAATCAAAATAATGGCATGGAATGTGCAGTCTTTTACTTACAGTTGGATGAAGGCCTCCACGTGGAGGATCGACAATAGCAACAACATTTTTGAAGCACCTTTTTGGAGGATCTAGACTTTCAGAAGTGCAAGGGCTCTGTAGTTGGTTTCCAGGTTCCTGCACACTGCTATCTAAACATTCTGCAGCAGTTTTAACATTTTCAAGCTCATGGTTTTTGCTCTCTTCAGAATCTAACTTGTTGCTATGAGAGATTTTATCTACTGGGATATCTTTGTCTTCAGCAACTGAATCAACTTTATCACTAGTTTCTGAGGCACTTTGTATCCCATCTTGTTTCCGAGAGTCATTTAAATAATCTTTCAAAATAGACCCCATTACATCCTCTGCCTGTGAATGAAATATCAAGAAGTTAACTACAAAAAGCCAAACTAACATGAACAAATGAAAAATTAGCAATATTAATAATTAGATTGCCAATCAACAAAAATAAAAATAAAAAGACTCAAATCTGTCTAAGATGAAAATTTGCAAGAAATCAACCAACATAATAGATGGATGGCAATAAACTCACCTTTGCGCAGACAAATCTACAGTTTTTTATGCCATTAATTTGAGCATTCCTATGAGCATCTAAGACTGCAGAAGCATTCATTTCAATACCAACAACCTGGCATGAATTTAGAACCAAAACAAGTTTAGTAATTTAGACAATAGAAGAATGTTGCCTTCTTGGTGATAAGGCCAGATGTTGTTCAACTGGCCTTAAACTATTGGCTAGTAAATTGGCACTGGAACTTTTCATGATTATCTTATAATAAATAAGAACCTGTAAGTTATATTTCTCTCATAATATAGTCAGCTTAAGTAACAGTGTACTAGTTATAAATTTTCCAATGACTATATCAAGAGAAAAGTGCCTAAGCAGTCTCTTAACCTTCAATACAGCATACATTTTAGCCATCTATTTAAATTTCCCAATTGGTATGTGCACTTGGGTCCAAAATGCAAATCAAAGTTTCAAATCTAATAGAAATTGGACTTAAATGTACCCATATGACAAAGTCAAGACTAAAATGTACTCCATTATTCAGACAGGTAAATCAGTCTGCAACATATTCGAAAAATATCAAGGTTCAAGTGATTTGCTTCCAATCTTCTTACAGCCACCTTTTAACTTTTTTTTCTCCATGTATTAAAAACAAATCAGCCTCATAACCCAACACTAGTTATTCTTAGAAGATGAGTCTTTCATTTAATGTTAGAGACCGAAAAGGAAAATATATAAATATTTTTATATTTATAGGTAGTTAGGTAGTACGGTAAATGGATGATGTCACTGTTCACAGTACGTCAGCTATATGCTTTTTTCAGATATTTTGTTTTCAGGTTATTTACACTGAACATGCATTCAACATCAACAGCTACGATTCCCCCCCCATTAAAAAAATAATGTGATGATTTAATTTCAAGAATCAATAAGGTATAAATTGGTATTGGACTGTACCAGCTTTCAACAATTAATGTTTCATTATTGTTAAAAGAAGAAAGTCAGTATTTTTCCTGAATGTCCAAATCTTATGTGAAAATTCCATGGGAATCAAGACAGAGCTATTACCATACCAACACGATGCGCTAAGGTCAGCCCAATTGTTCCAGTCCCACAGCATATGTCAAATACTAAAGTATCAGGCCCCAAAGAAGCCCAATCACCAGCAAGGGAATAGAGCTTTTCAGCAGCCACGGTATTAACCTGCAGTATAATTTCAGTCAAAATAGATCCTTTGTTATTGAAAAAATCTTCTTAGCTGAGCAACAAAAATGAAATCACCAAGGTTGCTACCTGGAAGAAGGCTGTGGGTGATATGGAGAATTTAAGATTGCAGATATAATCATGAATTCTTTCTTCAACAATACTGTTGTTGTCCTCAGATTCTGAACCACAACCTGCACTCGGAATAGGGAGGACGCGCAATGGAGCATCAGCTGGTGCTGCATTTGATATCCCTTGATGATCCTGCAAAAACACCAGCCATCAAATAGAAAATAAGACATCTAGAAGATAGTATCATGCAATATAAAATTCAAGACCAAAATAAGCAGATCAAGACTACCATAACTAAGAGTAGCATGTACTAAGTCTTAACATGGCGTATCATAACACAAGTTTCTGATGGATTTTGTGTCAACAATCTCACATATGAGTTTATAGCAGCACATGCTATAGAAAGAGCTGCACCTTAAGACCACTTCCATACAAACAAAAAAGCTGAATACAGACATGTTCAAGTGAACCCACCAAAATTTCATAATCTCATAGATATGATGTGTTTCATACTAATATTAGCTGACATAACAAAGGGAAAAGACATCATGGGACTCGGCATACTATAATCTTGACTCTAATTTATGAAGAAAGAGCTAGTACCTGAACAACTAAAGCTGTTAAAGGCAACTGTGGAGAATTTGTTGCAGCTCCTGCAACGAATGCATGAGCTAGTTTCTCAAATTCATTCGTTATCACTTCCTCTTCAAAGCCTTTGGTGGAAACCTTCGTAATCAAGGGAAAGAAGAAAGTGATTATGTACCCAAAAAAATTTAGATCACAACTGCATGGTTGAATGGTTTACAAAGTGGCAAGTGAACAAAAATGCTGCTTATTTTAAGGCATTAGAAATTTTAAAATGGAATTGGCAAACAGATATATCCGTAGAATCCAAAGATATAAGAAGTGGGTGGAAGGCATGGAAGTTCTGTGAGATTGGAAAAAAAGCACTGCAACTTCCTTATAAAAAGTTCATACACTAACCTGAACAATAAGCATGACCTCTGCAATTCCAAGCCCCAAATTTTCCATATCTGCGGCCTTATCTGGTCTTCTCCCCTCTCGAACCTTAAATAAAAAGGCCATCAGTATAGAGAATGCTAGAAGATGCAACAAAGCATTTAGGTGTACAATATTACCAATATGGTTTCATGGCATGTTAATCCTTCAAATTAGTGAGGTTCTCAAGGAGGTATCTCGAGTTCTGGCTGGAAACCAGAAAGGAGAATGAAGTAGTTTAAGAAAAGCAAGTCTAATGATGGTTAACTAAGCCCAAGAATTGGTCCAGACTCCAGAAAATTATATGAATAATTGTTACTAATAATACATACTTGAGTATGGCAATAAAGAGGAACCGAGAACGATGAACAAATCCACAAAATTTGGCACCTACCGTTAATTGACGCCAAAAACCAGTATTCTTAAATCTGTTCCAAATTGGTAGACTTGAATGTTGCAGAAATTCTTGAAAAATGGAAGCATATTTACAAGCAATTCTGGAAACATTTGGGCAGTCCACAGGTTCTTCAACTGCTGTCACACCCTCCCTGCAAGAATCTCAATTTTGTTAATATTAAGGTTCTAACAATCTTTTTATTTTTTATTTTTTTGGGGGGGGAATAAGGATGTCAGCAACTCCAGCATTTGTTGAAATGCAAGATACCTAAAATTGCCAAGTAAAAATCCAACAGTTGTCTTCCCTTGTAGAGAATACCCAACAGAAAATTCACATTTGTTGCGATATCCATATACAATTGGGGATGCAAGTATACCCTCTAAATTGCATGGAAGACCACCTACAGAATTTCACCAAAGACAAGTTGATTTCAAAAACATAATAAAATGAAAATCAAATTGAAAACAGCAGCACATTATTAGAAATCGAGAATGCAAGATAGTTTCTTAAGCAAACACTTCTTACTGTTATCTAAACTATGTTACATAAGAAATAATTTTTTTCAGGGAATAATGGCCCTTTATGCAAGCTGTTTAGCAAAAATATGAAAACTCACCTATTTCCCTAGAATTGAGAATCCATTCAGGAAGTGAAACACCATTAGGGCAAGCTTTACGTGCATTTCTAGTCTGAAAATAAAAACTGAGGCAATTTAGAACAAGAAGGTTAGGATTAAAATAGTAGCAAAAGGATAAGACCGGGTGGGAAGAAAAATGAACGACAAAGTAAAGCAAGTAAAGAGGGACAATTACGAACGAGTCTTTTCAGTAGCTGCATAAGGGAGCTCTTTTTGTGTGCTAGCTGATCATCGTATGACATATGGGCAAGGGGGGTCGCCACATCACGAGCGCTTTTTCCGCTAGGTGCAGAATCATTGGGTGTTAAATTGTTTTCATCTTTATCGCCTTCTGTAGCCCCATTTGAAGACAATGACAAACTTGGATTTTCATTGGTTTTCTGGATGTTTTGAGGGAGAGCCGTAGCTGATTTAGCCTTTCCAAATGACCGAGTAATGACATCTGCAACCTTTATATTTTTGTTTCCAATAGTCTTTCCTTCCAATCCCTACCACACATGAAATCTTAGAAAAAATACACAATTAAATTGAAGAGCAAGTTTACAAAGCATTGTGCCATTTCTGAAAAAAGACATACCTCTACAGCACTTTTTAACTGTTCTGCACTTTCAAAATTAACAAAACCTACAGTCATGCCTTTCTTCTTCTTCGCGGCCTTAAAAGGAATTCCCTGGTGAAAGGACAATCACGCTTTAAATTTTGATGTATTTCAGCACACAGCCTCACAATCTGGCCAAATATTATAGAATAATGACGGCACTAACAATATAATCACAATCACCTCACTTTTTAAAGTAACTTACATCTTTTCAATGTAACCATCCATACGTTATAGAATGTTAATTTAAAGAAGATTTCTTTTTCACATAGAATATAATAGAACAAAAGAGGGGGGGCGGGGGGAAGGGAAGGGACTCTGAGAATCATAAAGGTCAAAGTATAGAACTTACTCTCTAATACCATATAGATTCAACTAGCCAACACCAGAAAATAAAACTACATTCGAAAACCAAACTCAATAAACAACTATTAAACTCCCAATTCTGCAAAAACAAGTTTCAAAGAAACTAACTTGCCTGCTCGCCTAAAAAGCTCGTTAAATCCTCCGTTCTCCACTTTCTGCGCAAAGGAACTAAGCATTTACGAAGATCAGAGTCTAACCCATCACCATCACCGTCTTCATCTCCAATCATAATGTCAGTCGTCGTCATCACCTCCTCCGAAGCCTCACATTTCTCACCGTCCTCCGATATCTTTGCCGCCTTCTTCACTCTCTCCGATGTCGGGTCCCAAGAGTTATCGGGACGTGGCCGGAGCTCCTCTTCGCCGTGTGCGTAGCGACACGTGTTTCCGTGGCTGCAGGACCCTGATTGGCTTCTAAAGTAAGAGCAGAGGCTGGTCTTCCATAGAGGGTTAACAGAAGGGTCTGACTCAGGGTCCTCTCTCTTGCGCTTCTCACCGAAAGTGACATCTGCGGCAAACGGATGATCGGACGATTTCGCATGAAACTCCAGCGGCTGCTGATTTGTTGAATCATGACCATCCATTATATGAGAATTAGTGGAAGGTGTTGTTGGGTTTGGCTGAGAAGGGTTTAGGGTTTCAGTAGCAGGAGCAAGTTCGTTAACTGGAGATGCCGCCATTAGCAGGGTCACTTACTATTGCGCTTTTCAAGCATCGATAAGTGGTTGTTTTTTTTTTGTGGGGGGGGGGGGGGGGAGGAATTAAATTACCTCTTTAAATAAATATAATTTAAGTTATGTGAAGGAATTAAATTACCTCTTTAAATAAATATAATTTAAGTTATGTGAATATATATTTAAATGGAATATACTTTAAGTTATGTGAATATTATTATTTTTATAAGTATAATTATAAATTGTAAGTATAATATTTTTATTATTTATTATTTTGTGTTTTACCCTATTTCCGTTCACATGATTTTTTTAACGTGTTTTCATGGTTGTAAGACCTTGATTGGCTTCTAAAGTAAGAGTAGAGGGTGTTCTTCCATAGAGGGTTAACAGAAGGATCCGACTCAGGGTCCTTTCGCTTGCACTTATCAACGGGAGTGACATCTACGACAACGGATGATGGGACGGCTTCGAATGAAACTCCAGCGGATACTGATTAGTTGAATCATGACTGTCCATTATATGACAATTAGTGGAGGATGTTGGGTTTGGTCGGTAAGATAAAAATAGGTGAATATAGACCGTTATATATTTTAAGTATTTTTTTTTTTATTTGAAGGGCTAAAAAAATTATATTCTATTTTGTTCTATTTTCGTTTACATGATTTATTTTATTTTTTCAAAGTTTTTATTTCATTAATATTTATAATAAATTTAAAATAAAATATATAAATTTAAATTTCTTGATTTTAAATTAATTATGAAAGTAAAAATAATATTGAAAAACCTAAGCTTTTAGTGGAGATACATATTATTGTAAAAATATTTAAAGTATATTTGGTTAAATAGGTTTACAGATATCTAAATTTTGTTTTATTTTATATAAAAAAAATTGAATTATTTTTTAAAATTTTAGTTTATTTTATACAAATATTTTTAAATTATTTTTCTCTAAAAAAATAATTATTTTATACATATAATTATCTTTATAATTAAATTTTAATACACCATTTAATAGATATCACTTTACTTAATCAATCTAATTAAATTTTACCAGTTAATTAATTAATTTTAAATAATTGATATGAATTAATTTAATTTATACAAATATACTTATATTTGTTTATATTTAATCACACAAGATGTAAACGAAAAAAACAGTTTTTAACGTCTTCTTATTTACAAAATACAGTTTTGTATGTTGTCCTAACGACATGTTAACAACGTTGTTAGCTTGTGTGTTGTAAATGACAAGACAACGTTATATAGCTACTCATTAATAAAAGCTTGTAACAGTTTCCTAGTACAACCCCACTTACACATTCGCGAGCCATTCTAAAAGGTAAATTTAAGGTCTTGCTTGATCAGTTAATTTAAAAATTAATTTTAAATAATAATTCAAAAATAATTGTTTATATTTTACAAAAATAATAAAATATTTTATCAGTATTTTAAAAATTATTTTAAAAAAATGATGTATTATTATTTTGACCACATTATTTTAAAAACTTATTTTTATTATATAATTTAATATTTAATTATAATAATTAAACATTATAGTTAATATAAAAAAATTATTATTTAATTCTAAATCAATTAAAATTCTAACCAACAATTCTTTATTGCAATCAACTCAATTGTTAAATATATAATCAATTATAAATCTAATTAATTAGTTATTATTTAAAATCTTTATAATTAAATTATGATTTGTATTATTTTAATTTAAAGTGTATTAAATTCTAATCATTAAAAAATTTAATATCCACTTAATTAATACATTCATACTTAATTATAACATGTATAATTAAAATTCTCATGGAATCATATCTAAGATGTTTAATATATTAAGTATATTTCATATCATTAAATTACGCTTGTTATTAAATAAAATCATCTTATAAATAATGATTTTAAATAAGTTACTTACTTATATGAAATGAATATATTTAATAAGAGTAATTATATATATTAATCTTATGCATTCAAAAATATATTATATTATTGTGTATAAGTAAGGTTAAGAATATAATATGAAAAATAATTTTAAAGTAATTATATATAACATATCTATACAACTAATGTTATTTGTTATTAATTAAATTTTATTAAAATACAACAAATTGTTAAAAACATGTAGATAATATTTTGGGATATTGTATTATATGAAAGACATCACTTATTAATAAATAATTAATGAGATTATGAGATGTAAATTGATAATATATTAAGTTGTAATAAAAAATTATTTTTAATTTTGTGATTCAATAGCAGGTAGCTCAGTTAAATAAGTAAAAGATATGATGTTTGAGAAGTTTTATAATCAACACACATTATTCATTAAAACGAATGGAAAAGATAATTAAGATTCTTATTATCAATTTAAATGTTGCTGATTTAATATTTATTAACAATAATGATTTAATGCTTAATAAATTTAAAAACTCTATTCTCATGAAATATAATATGATTGATTTAGAAAAGATAAGATTTTTCTTAAGTATAGAAGTTTTACATAGATATGATGGGATTTATATATGTCAAAAAATATATACTTTAAATTTTTTGAAAATGTTTAAGACGAAAAATAGCAACCCAATTCATAAACATATTGTCCCATGGTGTAAGCTTTCCAAAAATGAAAATAGAGTTCATATTGATGAAAGCTTGTTCAAGTAGATGATAGGATGTCTTATGTACCTAATAGTTATGAAATCAGATTTGGTGTTTACAATAAGCTTGATTAACAAGTACATGACTAAACAAACTAAATTGCACCTGATGGTAGCCAAAAAAATATTGTGGTACTTGCAAGGAATCATTGGACTTGACGTTTACTACAAGAAGGGAGGGCATGAAGGTCTAGTTGGTTATATAGACAATGACTATGTAGAAGATGTAGAAGATAGGAAGAGTACATCAGGATATGTTTTCAAGTTAGGATATGGAGCTATTGCATGGTGTTTAAGAAAACAACCTATAGTCACACTTTTAACCACAGAAGCAAAGTTTGTAGCTACAACTGCCTGTGCTAGTCAAGCGCAAGCCATTTGGATGAAAAGATTAATCAAAAAGCTGAGTCTAGAAGAAAGCAAGTGTACAACAATTCAACAATTAAATTGTTAAAAAATCTTGTGTTACATGGCCGAAGCAAGCACATTGATGTATGCTTTCATTTTCTTCATGATCTTACACGAGAATGAGTAGTTTAATTAGTTTATTGCAGAACACAATAATAGTTAACATATGTCATGACAAAGCCCCTCACAATGGACACATTTCAAAAAATTCGAAGTCAGTTGGAAGTTTATGAAGTTCATGATTTAAACTAGTTGTAAACGTGTAATTTAACTAATTTAAGAGAAGAAATAAAGAGAATTTTTAAAGATTTAATTAAGATCTGTTTTGAATAAGTTCTAGTCTTAGGATGATTGTTATTATTTTCTTGTTATACTCACCACATTTAGTAAAACGTGGGAATGTTTTTCTCCATTTTTATTAAGTGTAAAGGCTATATAAGCTTAAGTTCGATCAATAAAATGATGTATTATTTTCAGAATTGTTAAGTAGTTTTTGCCTAACGTTTTCTTTAAGATTTATCTTGTGATTTCATTCTCAACATTCTTTTTTTTTTCTTTTCTCTTTTCTTCTTCTTCTCGACAGTTTCTCCCTCTATTTTTTTTCCTTTTCATTATCCGTTCTTCTCTTGTGTTTTTCTTTTAAGATTTATTCTCTATTTATAGAAAAAAAATTATACATCAATAGAAAAGAGAATAGCGAATTCAAAAAACGTAAACAAAAAGGGCAAAGAGCATGATAAAAAATTTCAAAAACGAATAATTTAATTTAGAAATAAATATTGCGTTTTTGAATTAAGAGAAACGTTTTTTTTCAATTTAATTCAAAATATTTCAACAATAATATGTTTACTTTAAAATATAGAACATCCCATGTCAAAAATTTCGTAAGTGCTCTTATAAATCATTAATGAGAGTGATCAAAGTTGTAGAAAAATATTTACCCATTATTCTATGTTATGAGGTAAAAAACTAATGTAAATAAGTTTCTAAAAAACTTTATAAATAGATGTGGTAGTTCAAAAATTTTGATACCTGATGCGATGATCAAAGTTAAGCACATCGTGATCAATGCATAGTGACCAATAAGCACGTGAGTTACACATGCTTATCATCTTTTTCACTCAAATGATCCATTTTCTAAAATTCGAGTGTTTAACTCATGTTTGACCAATTTTGCAATTTGTTTTTCCTCTTTGATCAAAAATAACAATAAAATACATATTTGTGTTTCAAATCACATGATAAACATGATCAGGGAAACAATACTCAATGATTTTCACTAAAAGTTGTTCAAATTTTGGGTTGGGTAAAAAAAAATCTTAAAACCAAGAAAAAAGCTTGTGAGATACAACCAAAAGTCACTATTTTGAGCCAATTTAAATGCTCATACGGTTTAAATGTTGAATCAACAATAAAATACTTCACAAAAAAAACCAATTGGTACAAAAAAATATAATTTTTGAAAAAATTCATTCATTCTAAAATAGAACACAATTATAAGTCATGATTGAGTAGTTCTAATATCAATTAATAGAATTTACAAGGTTAATACAACTCACAGCTTTAAGATAATTAGGGAATACTTATTAACCATATATATTTATTAATTATTCCGTTATCATACTTATTTAATAACTAAACATTTACTAGGCTAGTTCCTAAAGATTTTTGATGAATGGGACCACTATTTTCTTATCACATAAAATTACTAAATTACAACCAACAAAAACAAAAACTATTAACCTATGTTTAATAGCACAACAACAAATCAAACATAACGTAACATGAAGATAAAACCCAAACTTGAATTATAAGTAGAAAAAGGAAGAAAAAAAATGTATCCAGATGCAATCAAGCACAAAATAACTAAAAACGAACCAGAATTTTCCATTTAAATCAAGTTGAATGATAAGCTCAAAGAAAAAAATAAAAACGTTGATTAACATGTGCTTGGATTGTGGTAGCAGTTATGAACCAACCCAGCATTTGTCTACACCATAGATCCTTAACGCTAAAATGGTGTACAAGTCTCCAACACACAAGCAGTGCACAAATCTCTAACATAAAAGGCGCACAAGCAACCAAAACTAGCCACCACAAGAAGATAGAAGTAGAAATACGATAAGATATCGTTAATTCTGACTCTCTGGACTCCATCTGACTCTGGTCACTGATGGAGCTGAAATCAAGTTCTTTGAAATGATCAGGATATAGCTGGAATAATTAAAGTCAATTCAATTTCAAGCAGCCACAGAAAAATAATTGAACCAAAAGCCAGGCCAATACAAGCCGTTACTGACAAAATCAAGGCCTGTTTAGAGGAAAACAAAAACAAAAACAAAAACCATTACTAAAATGGGGATATAAAACACTAAAATATGAAATTGACAGCATTCCACCATCAATTATCTGGTCCATTGTTCACTTTAATTTCCAAGAGCCGCTCTACTGGTTGCCTACAAATGGGACATCGGTCTGTTTGGAACCTCAGAACCTTAGCACAACCACTGCACATACACTGCAACCCAGTATACAAAAATTAGCTAGAACAGAAGGCCAAAAACCAATCAAATATAAAAAGGAAAAAAGGAAAAGCATGCATAGTCTCAGTCCATCAAGAGAAAGTGGAAAAGAAGAGATACAAACTAGAATGTCTGGCTTGCTGGCAATAGTTTTTACTCAGGCTATATTACAAGTTTTTATTATTATTTTTTTCAGTTTAACCCTCGACATGGTCGGCTTCTAACAAAGAAAAGATACTATAGTTTTTTCAATATGATATAAAACATAAACAAATGAAATCTTTACTTACCATGTGCCGGCAAGGTAGAACAGTTGTGTCCCGTGGTTCTGACAAGCAAATAACACATTCTTTCCCAGAATCATTCTCGTCGAAATCACTGTCCACTGCATTCCCAATTCCATAGATCTCCTGCAGCTCATACCTCATCTTGTTAACCCATAAAATCTGCTTCATTACTCGCAACTGGTACTCGCCTTTTTCTTTCTCGAAAACAGCCAGAGTGATCTGGGAATTCCCAGATGAATTTCCATTTGATTCATGCTCACCTTGGTTCATTGGACAAGCTTCAGCCTTCACCGCAACAGGGTAAACTTCTATATTATCCCCTTTCAATAACTCAACCTTGGCAAACATTGAAATAGTTATCCCAGTTCCAGAAGGTTGTCTAAATTTCTGACCAAGACCCTGCAGAAAAGGCACTGTCACTGGCTTAAGTATGCTCTCCTTTGTCACTATGAAGTTAGAGTCCTGATCTTCTTTAGCGAAAAACATAACAGTAATGCTGCAGCAGGAAAGATGAAAAGGAAAACAACAAGAAACCTTATGAGCTATGTGCATTTACTTATACTTAATTTTGCAATAAATTTGTGATGATAAGAACTGGACAATAGTAAAAAATCAATATACTTTGAAATACACATTAAGAGTATGTTATTGGCATCCTTTTCAATTAAATATGATAAATGCAAATATTTGGGAATCAGGACAGCCTCTATATCCAGTTCTGTTGATAGCCAACCATAAGCAGAAAGACCAAATTCAAGAGCATATTCTACCAAGCTATGGCATTTGATTTTTAAAAATTAAGTTTGATCACTTATGTGTAGGCTATGACAGACCTACAATAATTGGATAACAATTGAAAGAACAGATTTGCACCCTTGTAAGCTTTATAAAACTGCAGAACTAAATAATGTCAAGCATCCAGAGTCTACAATTGGTTACTGTACTAATGTACTTGTCAAGTTTGTAATTCACAACATAAAATCTCCAACAATCTCCAATGAACTTCTCCATTTTCCACAAACTCTAAACAAGTAACAAACTACTGAAGAGTTTTCTATATGATATTGGACTGCCCACATTCAAAACACGAAATATTTTATGTAATACGTTCGGTGACAGCAGGGTCATGTATGATTTCCTGAAACACACAAAAGCATATTATTCCACATCTTTGGAAAACACTATTACCCCAAACCTCTTTTCTGCTGTTTTCTTTTTTTACTTCTCTTCTGTTGTTTGTTGATGAATTGGGGGGGGGGGGGGGGGGGGGGGGGGGGGGGGGGTTGCATAAATTGAATAAGTCCAAAGGTCAGCAAATATAATAGCAGTTCATGAACATCAACTTCTATCCACAGAGAATCCTTTAGGACTCACAAGAGCTACTATTTCTGTTGGTTAGCATGAATAAAAAAGCCTAGTTGACTTGATCAACTGCTCTTTCAGATGTCCAACCAAATCAATATCAAAACGGGAGCACAATCTTACAGTATGAGGCATATAAGCATTTTCCAATAAAAGCACCATCAAACAGAACTTTAACCACACATAACCTGACCTTTAAAATCCAAATCAAATCCCATAGTCTAAATGATAATCATTGCACCCATTCAAGCAATTTACCTTCCGGATGCAGTGGCATCGAAGGTAAAAGCAACAAGAAAGCTCCCAGGATTCTCCTCATCTGGCTCAAGCCGCAAAGTTTCCTTCTTGACATTCACATCGTTTTTAATGGTGACAGCTTTCTGATGCTCCACATAAGGTTTGTGTGGAGCAAAACCACCTCCACATGGATAACGCCCACCAACCCAATTGGCATGTGCTGGTCCCGGATGCGGATAGACCCCGCCCCCACGATATGGCTGTGGAAACGGAGCCGGAACAGGTTGTGGAGTATAGTATCCATGGAACTGATAGTAATGGGGTGGATTGGGATGTGGATATTGAGATGAGTAGGGTGTGGCTTCACCAAAAACGTAGCTGTTTCCAGTAATTTCAGGCTGCGGTGGTTGCGTTGGTTGTGACGTTTGATAACTCCGGTAACTCCGGCTCCGACTCGAACCGCTCCCAGTATTTCCCATTCCTTCTAATACTCTATTATTGCAAGAAAAGCCCTGAAGTCTTCAGTAAAAAAACCGAGAAAACCTGTGAGAAAAAGACTGAGGAAATCAAATCTAAATCTTAGCTTTACACCCAATAATTAACTTGAAATCACATAGACAAACAACAATGAAGAAAACAAAGTACAAATCAATACTTACACAGTTTCTATATTTCTAGACGAAAAAAAATACAGATCATGAACCTAAGAAGCGATCGATAGGTTTGATTATGACTAATGGAAAGAAAAGAGAGGAACAAGGAAAGATAAAAATATAATAATGGAAGATTGGGGATATGGAAGTCGACAATAACGACAACCACCCACCAGGCACCAACCTTACCACCATCTCCACAATCATCATCATAAACCAGTCAGCCACCAAAAGCCCACCAACGACAAAACCATAAACCTGAAAACAGATTGCTTGTTCGTGCTTATCGCTAACGTAACCCCTTCTTCTTCTTCTTCTTCTTCTTCTTCTCCTTGAATCCCTCCTTTGTATTATGTCCACGCCATTACGATATTATTAAATTCCCTCTTTCATTTATTTTTTATTAATTTCCTCCTTTTTCACTATAATTTAAAGATTATATTTAATTTTCCTTTGTTTATTTTTTCATCTCACTAGTTTAGTCACGGGGCAAATTATTCTTTACTTTAATACATATTAATTAGTTTAAACAAATAAAAAAAATTAATTTAAGCCAATAATAATAAAAAATAATATAAGTAAGAGATATTCTATTCTTTAAATATTTTAAATATATCAAATATACTATTACATTGAACATCATATAAAATATCCTTAATAAATTCATGAATTAAAAGTTATCATATTTTATTTAAGTTTCATTCTATTCCATTTAAATTTAGAGATTTATTTAAGTTTCATTCTATTCCATTTAAATTTATCTCTAATTGACTTATAATTATTTCATAATTATTATAAATAATTTTTTTTTATAATTTTACTTATCTTTTATATTCATTTAATATAAATAAGATATTTTATTATATACCATCTTATTAACATCTCAATTTATAAAAAAATAATTAAAATGTCATAAAATAAACTTACAAAATTATAATTAATACTATAAATTAATAAGATTTTACATCTTACACTTCCAAGTAACCTACCACCATTTTAATATAGACCTTAAAAAAAAGAGACTAGTGTGATCACTTTTCTCGTGTGAACCTTAATTTCATATTTGAAATTCTTTTTAATAAATAAACGGTTAGCAATAAGGTAACGGTCCTATACTTGGATCTGTAGACATCGAAAAGTCATCCCCCGATATGATGCCTTTATTTTGAGTATAAAAAAAGGAAGGAATTGAACCCTAAAGGAAGAGACTACGAGGCCAATTACACTAAGAACAAATAAGACATTAGTCGAATACTATCAAAGCTAGGCTTAGATCCTTCTATCGATAAGATCCCCCCAATCTTTTATCATTTCACTAGTAAGATCTTTGGTGTAAGAAGAAATAGTTGATCTCTATTATCTCGACTTGGTTCTTATTTCTCTATTTTTTAAGAGTATCAGTCGGGCTATTCTCCTACCTGTATCGAATAGAACACACTGAATCAAATATTTTTCATGTAAAACTTGATTTATTTAGATCGAAAAAATTATACGATTTAATAAAACTATGTTATGGCTCAAATTCGTAATCAATCTTATTTCCAATAGAACAGTTGATAATTGAATCCAAAATTTTCCATTCTTTTCTAATTCACTTGTTGTTTTAGTTCGAAATTTCTCACTATCCCATCTTTACATGTTAGCTTGGTCTAAATCAATTAATATATATTCTTGATTAAGTTGAAAAATATAACTCATTATCTTAAAATAAGAGTAATGTTTTTTTTATGGTAGGATAGAATTTTACCAATTAAATAATAATAAAACACTATCTAATAATTATATGTCATCGAACATTTACATGATAACAAAATTTTCCCATAAAATAAAATTGTTTTTTTTAGTCATTTTTTCTAATAGTGCTTAGATTTTCTTTTTATGTTGTGCATTAGTGCCTAGTACAATTGTTAGGGTTTAGACTCTCATTTTTTAGGGTTTTTTTAATTTAAATTTTCTTTTTTTTTTCAGTTCAATATTACTTTAAATTAATAAAATCATCTAATAAAGTTACAATACATCATAGAAATATTTATCACTTTTGATATGGAAAGATTAGTTACATTTGAGAAAAAATATATTTTAACTAAAAACAAAATTTCTCTTTACTTGTGTGCCTCTCGATTGACAATACAACGAAAAAGGCACAGATTCAACAGCTAAACCTTGGTTCAAGCATTGGGTTGATGGTGTTCCTAGCACACCAACTACGAGATGGGTTGAACCTTTTTAGGTCAATAAGGTTTGTAGGAAACGAACTTGTTGGGTTAATTTCTCGTGTAATTGCAAAAGCTTTTCAAAAATGTTTTGATAGGTGACCCTATTTGTGGTCTACTTAAGGTAAATTAAGGCCTCTGAAGGGTCTTCATAGTCAATTGGACCAAACCTCAATCACGTTGCTTTGGTGAACTCATTCCAAGTGAATGGTCCACAAAACTTTGCAAGTCATCTATGCCATTGTAGAGTGATGTCTTCTAGATGGAAGGAATCCACCTCCACCTTTGATCTGGTGTGATGTTAATGAATTCGAATTATTGTTCGACCTCATAAATCCTGGGTTATCTCCAAAAAATTTGGGAAAGGACAGCTTAAGGTGTTGGTGAGGGTAATCATTGTTAGGGTAAGAAGTTTGTGGGTACAAGGGTTCATCCCGTGCAAATGGATGGGGTTTCGGTGAGTTGCGAAAGGCTTGTAGCTCGATCAACATCGCTTGTAAGGCAATGGCCACTCACTTGAAGTTAAACTTATGTAATGCTAAGGTTTCAGATACCTCGTTGAGGAACTCGATGTTAGATTTGTTGCAGACATCCATAGATGGAACCTAGGTTGAGCTCTGATACCAATGATAAGGTGAATTTTGAGGAAAAGAAGAGAAGAAAAGATAAAGAGTTAAATGTATAATTTTTTGATATCTCTTTTATTTAATCTTTTGGGCTATATATAACCTTATAAAGAAAATGAAAAAAACTAAAAAAGTTACTACAAAAGCATATTTCCTTACAGGTTAATTGTCTTTCTCCCTATCGATCATGACCTATATAATCATTTTTGTGCTCGTATAATCTTGTTTATGTTCGTATGTGTTTGCATTTATTCGCACAAGCAATCTATGTCAGCATATGCATATATCAAAAAATTGATAAATAAAAATACTTTATTTTTATCATATATATATATATGAATGATAAATTATGAAAAATGATTTGAGTGTAGAGTATTAGGTGCGTTATCACGCCCAATATAAAATTACGTAGCTATTAAAAAATCGAGTTATATGAGTGCATTATTGATTTTCGTGTGTCAGTTCCCACTAATGTTGCAACAGAGGTCAATGACATTAATGCTTAATATAAACTCCTTTTTACTTTTTATATATTAATTTTCGTTGCATATAAAAGTCACGTGTTTAGTTATGTATTTTAATAAATTTATAAATAAATTTCTAACTTTATATATAATTAAAATTTTAGATCTTTTAATAAAGTAAAAAATTAGGTTATAATTACAATCAATTTAATCTTGTTTTTATTATTTTTATGACTTCCTATCCTAATAAAAAATATACATATTATTTCTATTAAATTATATAAAAGAGTATGAAATTTAATTATTCATAATTAATATAAAAAAATAAAAAATTTGCATGAAAGTACCTACTTTAATATTTAAGTAAAAATAAATTATGAAAACATGTTATAAGTCTTAATTTACATCAGATAAACAATACTTAAATAAAATATTTCTTAATATCATAAAAACAATCAAAATTCTTCTTATTTTAATTATAAGATAAGTCTTATCAATATTAAAATAAAATGCTACATATAACACGATAAATAAAGAATTTAAAATTAATATAAATATTATTTATGGTTAAAAATAAAATAGATAAAAATAGTGTTAATAATTAAAACACATTTTAAAATTAAAAAAAATATTAACTTATTAATAATACTCTTTTATTTATTACTAAATCTTAAACCGATTAAATTTATAATTATCTTGGTATTTTTCACGTGCCTTTTAATTACTAAACATGTTATTTTTATCTTTTTTATTGTTAAATATAAATTCTTATTCTATTAGATTTTTATTCTATAAAAAATAAGAATAACTAGTAAATGTATAATATCTAAAGACATAATCTAATTTACCAAAAAAAAATAGATTTTATAAAAGTAAATATATTTTTAATAGCAAATATTATCCTTTATCTTTGATTTAAGTTACATTTTATTTTAAAAAATATTTTTATCATAAATTGATGTATGTATTAATCTTCACATTATAATATAATTAGTTATTTTTAGTAAATTATTTCAACATCTAATCTTCACAATTAATATTCAATCAAATATTAATAAGTTACTCAATGCATATAACATTATTTTTTATTTTAAGGTGATAATATGAATTCATCAATTTAAATTTTATTTAACAATAATGATAGTAAAGTTAATTAATTAGATGAAGATAATTTATACAATTTTATTATCAATAATAAAAAAATTATTTTATTTTTAAGTATCTTTTCATCTTACTTTGCATATCATTTGACATTCACATTTTTCTATTTTTGTTTTATTATTATTTTTCTTCGTCATTCTATTTTTAGCCCAATTTATTTTACTTCGTAAAAATAATAATTCATCAAACACAAATAAAATACTTTTAGAACAACTCTCTTTTTATAATAGAATATAGATATATATTTTATTATTATTAAAATTGTATAATTTTTTTTTTCATTTTTCTAAGTGTTTTCACTCTACTTTGTATATCATTTAAGTTAGAAATTTAGTAACCTGACGTATATAAGTATGGACGAAAATATTAATATAGATAAAAATATAGAGATTTTAATTTTATAGAAGTATTGAGAATATTATTAATATTAATGGATATTTAAAGAAATTATAAAAATTATGAAATTTATAATTATTTTTAAAATTTAAAAAATATTAAAATAAATAATATAAACAAAAAAAATTATTCTTTTTATTTAAATATTATATATATGACTCAAATATGAAATAAGATATACATATATAATGCTATAATATCATCATTAAAAATATTTTTGCATTAAATGATTATTTAATATTGTGATATTCAAATAAATTATACTAAAATTAATGAAAAATTGAATAATAAAGTATAAAATTATTTTTAAAATAAGAATTATTTATATCAAAAATAAAAAAAATTGAAAAAATAAGAGGTAACAAATTATCTATAAATAAATCAAAATATAATGAATTATAACTTATAATTAAATATTTAGTTTTTAGTAAATGTGAAAATTTATAGAAAACTAAAATAATTTTCTTTTAAATAAATATTAACTTTATTTATAACACAATAAGTTACATAAATGTCTCATTTATATTACAGAATTTCAAAATTCAAAAACTATAAATATCGATATTTCTAAAATTTTGTTTGAAATTTTTAAACATTATATAACAACTTACAAAAACATCGGAAAATTTCAACATTTTTTAATATTTTCATGAAAATAAAATTTCTTTTAAATATTATAGAAGATATTTTAAAAACAATATAACTATATCAGTGTCTTAATTTTACAAAAAAAAATTATAAAATATATCAAAAAATATAAAATATTTTCATCTGTGATCAAACTTAAAAGTATATATATCTCCTATACATCCAAATAACCAATAACTCTTTGTAGATAGATGACTTAAATGTAAATAGACATTGAATTCTTAGAAAGCATATAAAAGAGATATTATTTATTATTTTTAGAGTACATTCATTATAAATTAGATTATTATTTTTTCAACCACTTATTGATTATTTGTTTTTTTAGGAAAAAAAATTGCACTAATTTTCATGAAAAACAAGTATTTAATACCTAATTTATTAAAAGAAAGTGATGAAAATATGTTGCTACCCTTTGATTATTCTCAATCTTTTGGTGACCTTGTTCATACATGGTTATGTGCAACAAATATATCTTCAATAAGACAAGTACATACTTGGAGAGAAAAAAAAAACTGGTGTATAGATGATAGCATTTCTCTATCAAACTGTGACTATAATCATCAGAGGTATTTGGTGTGCAACTCATTGGCACAAAGAATTAAGATTCAAACTCATAACGGTGTGTAAGTTTGAGTGCTAGAAAATAAAAATCGTGATATATATATTAGTATATTTTTTTCTAAAAAAATAAATATTCAATATTTAGAAAGAGAGTAAAAGTGATCGGTATAAAATAAACTTCAAAAATAATAAATAATACATCTTTTATTTTGTTTCTTAAAATAAGGTTGTCAACAAGACGGGACAAGATAGAAACTCTTCTCGGTTCTCCATCTTCGATTTAAAAGATGTCCACAATCTTCACTTAAAATTCTTTTAGGATATATCGGGGATTTTTAATAGGAAATCAGGCCCAAATGAAAAACAAGAATCCAATTAATATTTTTAAATTTTTATTATAAATAAATTATAAAAAAACTAAATTAATAATAAATTTTTTATAATAGAAAAAAGAAAATTTTAAATTAATAAATAATAAAAAATTAACAATATTTACGTAAAATGAACAAAAATAAAATATATGTAATAATAATTCATAATCTTTTTTTAATGAATAATATTGATAAAATCTTGTTACAAGTTTGAAGAATAAGAATGGATTATAAAAATTTATATTTTTAAAATTTAAGTAAATAATTTAAATAATTTTTATAAAAAAAATTATTGATATTATGATATAATAAAAACATAATTTAAAGATAATTATAAAATTTTAGGTTTTTAGAATTTAAATAATTAGTTTAAATATTTTTTATAAAAAAATTATTCATGCTTTAACAGGATAAAAACATATTTGAAAATAAAATATAAAATATATAATGTATTACTTATGATTAATTTTATTTTAAATGTAGATAAATTTTTGAAAAAATTATATATTTATTAAAACATGTTATATAGTTGAGGGGAATGGGAGAAGAAATGCAACATACATCTTTGCTACTACCTCATATTGTATAATAAGGATCTCCATTAGTTATTTTTTATTCTTTATTTTATTTTACCTCCAATTATTATTGTTATTTTTTGAACTCTAGAAGTAACTACTCACTTGCATATGCTTTAGTGCCTGCTTATTGCTTGTTCCAAACCATATTAGGTGATGGGCGTATGCTCTGGCTCCTGGCATGTCCAATAATTAATTGATATGATATTTGTGGAGAATCAATTTAATTATTTGAAAATTACGCAAAGCCCCTTTCTAGTAGAGAACTCCATTCAAGGAATTTTCATTTGAGAAACAATGAAAACAGAAGGTATCATAATAATACTAAAAACAAGTTTCTATGTATTGTGTAAAAGTAGCTTGTACAAGGAGACTGAATGGGTTTTGAACTTTCCTTATTTTGGTATGTAAGATAATAGTGATTTGTGACAAATATTATAAAATACTGAACATTAAGCATTGAAGATCATCAATAAAGCTTTCAATTTATTAAGGGAAAAGATGAAACCAAAGAGAACATTACCAGATCCAGAGGTACCCTACTTTGGTTTTTGAAAAACAAATCTGTTGTTAGACAAAGAAACAGACCAACATAACGGCACGTCAAGAAAGAGACACATGGAGATGCATCTCATTAACAAATTAATTTTAGTTAATCAGATAGCACAGGGAAGAACCTTAAAGGGTCAGGTCAGATATCAGGGTCTGGCTTCTTTTGTGTCAATCCAATAATAAAAAAAAAATAAAGAGAAATTCTTCAACAACCCGTAACTGCACAGTTGTAAATAAACACTGCTTTTTTACTCTACGAACTTTATTGAGTAAAATTTAGAATACATAATTTTAAATTTATTAATATTAGATTTAAATAAGTAAATAAATTACTTATATTATACCTACTATAATACTTTTCAAAAACAACTCACAAATTGAAGAGAAATACAAACACTCAAAGAAAAAATTTTCAACTTACACTCAAATTAAGAATACAAAGACTTATTTGTTTTTTATGGAATGAGTAAACCAAATATAAGGAGGCTATTTATAGTCCTCATCATGCAATTTACACCACACAAATATAAAACTAAGAAATAATTCTAGCAACATAAATATTATCTACACATTTCTCTTTTCTACAATCTTCAACCACTCTATTTATTCATCTTTCAACCACCTTATTTATTCATCATTCAACCACCTTATTTATTCATTCTTCAACCATTCCATTTATTTTCCTACCACTTTATTTATTATATTGGTGTTGATTTTCAACAAACCTTCTAGTCATAAGTAACATTTTTGACACCAGATTTCGGGTTCCAAATGTTTCACACAATACCTTAACCCTCAAGTCCTCTTTGCCCATCAACAACGAGGAAAAAGTTTTGTATGATCCAAGTTCATGCATATGCGGTGGATCTTTAAAATTTTAAAAAGATAAGATTGGTAATTATAGTAAAATGGATCTATTATAAACAATTAAATGCTTCCAAATATAATAATAAATGTAAGGATTCTACATCTCATCCATGAACCATGTGCATGTAAAAGTTGTTCTAAACACCAGAACTTCTTTTTCCAAATGACTTAAAAGCCAAGCCCGACCACAGTTATTATTCAACTTGTTGTACTCCTTCACTATGTTCATCGGTGTTCTTTAACTTCCTGTACTGCTTCACCATGTTGGTCGAATGCTCAGTTGCAAATAACTAGTTATTCTCAATTGCCACAAGTGGAGGTGCATGAGCAGTCTTATTGACATACGGATACATTTGATCTTTCTTCCTCCATTTCCTTGTCTCAAGGTCGTATTCCTCCCTAAAATAAGTGAAATGGTAGAGCTTGACATCCCATAAATCACATAGAATTTTTCATCCTTGAAAAAAATAGTGCATAATCTACCTGGATTATGCATATTTACTACTACAAAATGTGGTATTTAAGTCGATATGTAAAGTCAATTTTTGGAGAAAATCAACTTATAATGAATTTAAAGTCAGTTCAATAAAAAACTGACGCTACACGTGGACGTAGTGTTGGTTCGACACGTCAACCGATGCTACGAACTATATGGATAGTGTCGATTGACACGTAGAATTGACGCTACACACATAGATAAATTATTTTCTCTTCTTTCTTCCCCAAACAGAAATTATTCCAAGCACTACATAACTCTCAAAAACCCAAAACCTCCTCAATTCTTTCTCATTTTTTGGCCACCTACGACCACCAATTCCAGCGTCGCTTAGTGGGTTTTTTTCCTCTCTAACTTATTTTTTATATCCTCTACTTTTTTTAGCAAAGTACTCAAAAAATTTAGACCTATTTCTCACTAACAAAAAACCATTTTTTCTTAATTTTCTTTATTTTGCCACTTCATTTACTCTTGTAAGTATTTATATTAATTCTATGCACTTATTATTCATATTTCTTTTTATATATTATGTGTTATTATTTATGTGTATAAATTTTTGTATTATATATGTAAGTTTTGTATTATAACATCAAGAGAAGAATATGATGATCTTGAATAACATACGACAACATCATGGTAATTTTTTTGCTATTAATTAATATTTAATTTTTTATATTATTTAAACTATTTGTTAAACAGATTTTGGTTTTTTTCCTGTTATTACGTAGTGATCGAATACATGTTTTAATTTGAGTATAATAAAAAATGAGTAAATTTTGTAAAAAATTAAAAATTAAAAATTTAAACTCGGTTCAACGTGAGAACCGACTTTAAACATAAAGTTGGTTCACGCGTTGAACCAACTTTAAACAATTCACTTTATATTTTTAAGTCATCGTATTTAAAATCAGTTCACCGAATCGACTTTAAAGGTCCGTTTTGTAGTAGTGATTGGGCAACATTTCCCAACTTCTTACCATATAGTCATATAACTCTGTAGATTTCAAAACATTTCTATTTTTATCAATTCCTCTAGCAACAATAGCAATCCAAGCAAGACTATTACTCGCAAATAAACAGTGACAATGATTCATTTCTTGACATTTAACCCAACTATCAGTTGGAAAAGTATACTTCCATATAGCAAAATCCATGAGTTTATGACAAAAAACCTACAACTAACTACCTATAGCCATAAACTCTTTGCATGTCCTATAGTCCTTTACGTTATTGTTGAATTTTCATGTGTAAAACACAAAGTCTATTTATTTTACTTAATGTAGCTGTCTTCCTCTATGTAAGGATGATTACTAATGATTAGTAATACATACATGTACATAGTTAAGTACAATTTATATACAAGTATGTTTAAATATATCACGAGATTAGTTTTCATACTGTGCACTCATAAATCAGCGTTGTCTCTTATGCTTTTGTTTCACTTTGGGTGTGGATATTTATGAAAATTACTCAACAATTTTGAAAACAAAAAAAATGGGATTTTTTTGGGTATCTTAGGGCTCTGTCAAATTAACATTTCATTTTCTATTTCCAAATCACTATTACCTTGAGTTTTGTTTGATTTTAGTGTTTCGTGACTGTGTAAGTAAAATCGTGCTCTTGAGTGGTGAGTACTTGAGGCGATGTTTATGAGGAACCTATTTGGCTATGAGCTATGTGTCAACTGGTAGTTACTAGGATGTAACTTTTTCTTAAGTAAGGATGATTTGTGTGTTCGGCTAAGTGTATTTCCCACGTGTGGTAGTGGATGGTTTGTGTTTGAGTGTATCTATCACGCTTGGTAGTTCTCTTTTTGGTTCACTTTATTAATTGTCAGTTACTAATCACACTATATCGAGTAGTGTTGGCTTTGGAGGAAAGTCGGGTTCGTATGTCCGACCAAGTCGTTATAGAGGTAACAAGAGAGGGCAACAATAGGCAATTAGAATAAAGATCCCAACTGATAAAGTTATTGATAGTTTTATTCCTATCAGGGTTATAATTGTTTTATTTCTTAGTAGATTTGTTTGTAGTTGAGTGGTTTTTATAAGTAATCCAAAAATGTTACCACATAGGTAAAGGTTCTATATGAGTTTATCTCATTATATCTAGTGTTGTACATACTCTAGTGATTGACTAGTATAATTTGAGTTTAAATCGTATATGTTTCATCATAATATGGTTGTATATGTTTCATCATACTATGGTTTAAACTCTGATTAAAAAAATGTTGATATTTATTGCCTGCTTTTTGATTATTCTAATTATTAAATATTATAATTGCTTTATTAAACTGTCTGTTTGTGATTATTTGTACTACTGTTGTGATTATTTATTAAGTGTTTATCTTTTTATTGTTTGTATATTTGGGATGAGTCCTTAAGGAGTCAATATCTCTTTAACCTGATTGTGTATCGAGTCTTAGACTCATTTAATGTTGTTATACATGATCAATTTATATGTTAGTATAATATAAGTTTTTATCGTGTGTACACCAACATAGTGGATGTAGCATACCTATAGCTTTTTGTTTATTACTTTTGATGTATTAAATTAGTCTTTTTGCTTCCTGATTAACTTATATTTCTTATGTGTTTTATCTGTATTGAGTTTAATATGAATCTCTAAAGAAACAATATCTCTTACTCTAGTAAGTATCGACCTCTTTATTGTGATTTGTTATGTTATGTATAATTGTATGCTATGAAAGTAGAATCATCATTTATCGAATATATTTGTACATACGAGGTCTTGAAGTGATTGAGAATCTTTTATAGCTTTTAAGTATGTATGATCGATCTACATGATGTGTGATGTTTGCTATGTTTATACATGCTACTAAGCTGGATAGGAACTTGTGAGACACATCGTCACTTGTGTGTTTACGCAGTTTATTTTTTCTCATTGTTGATTGTTTTTATTATATATTGAATTGAGTATGTTGTTTTGTATTTTTACGGTGTTATTTGCTTAATTTACGTTTGTGAGACCTATTTGATCGAGTTGGAATAAAACTCATAAAAAAATTTTATAGGTTGACATTTTCACCACTCATCTAAATCCCAGTTGTCTATTTGAATCGAGAAAACAATTCACTTTATGCATTTACTCCTAATTCTCATTCATTATCAACATGATTGAAGGACTCTAAGAAGGAATCCAAGGCAATGTCATCCATTTATTTCTCACCTTATCATATGCCTTCCATCCTCTTACATCATAAATAAGATATACCTAATGCTCCACAATAGTGAACGGTTTCTTCGATCCAAATAAATAATCACTTTTAATTAACTAACGAAACTTTGTATTAATTCATGTTTGTGACACATAATCTAATCTAGATTCCCAAGGCAATTTAGGGTGACATTATCAATAAAACCAAGGAGAAGCAAGTAAATTAACTAAATTTAAGATAATCATTGTTAATTCTTTCCTTGGAATTAAGGCTAAACATATTATTCTCTTCCTTAATTTCTTCCTCCTTTCTAAACTCATTTTTGTTTAACTTTTTGGTCATTTTAACAAATTTTGAGTATACTCTCACCACAATTTTACAAAAAATAAACCAAATCTCACAAGTCAAAAGCAAACATCAATCTTCATAAAAAGGATTTACAAAAGGGTCCTATTAGGCCGTAACTGTTTGAGCACAATTGACTATGTACACCATAAATTTGTTCCAATCTTTGCATGCAATCAATCTCCATATTTTATTCTTCCTATAAATTTAACATTTTAAGATTAAAGAACCAATCACACACATTATGCTTTAGATTTTACATTTATGGTATACAAATTACTCAATTAGTACAATTTTTACAAAAATATTAAAATATTAGTCCAAAAATATATTAAAAATACGTGCTCAAAAGGATAGAATAAATATATATCAAAATAAACATATCAATTGTTTAATAATTTAAACATGTATTTATATTTTTATTTCAAATAAATATGTATTTAATTAACCATGAGATTAAAATTAAAATTCATATTAGCACATGTTTATAATATACACATATCTATCAAGAAATATGTGTTCATATTATTTTTAAAATATAAATATATATTAGCCAATTACAAAACATGTTACAAAACTCATGATAAACATGTGTTTAAAACTTAAAAAATTATACCAATTGTTTTTTATGATCACAGTAAGAACGTAGGTTTAACTTCTCTGATGTGTATAAGTTTGTAAATATTATTTAAAAAAAATTATAAATACGTATCTCACGAAAAATTGTAAAAAAGATTAAAATAATAAAAATAAAAATTATAAATTCAATAAATTAAAAATTTTAAAATAAAATATTAATGAAAAAGTTAAAATATAAAAGAAAATAATTTGGAAAATATAGTACAAATTAAAATTAATATAGTAAAGTAAAAAATGAAAAAGAAAAAGTCGAAGGGAGTGGGGTGTGAGATTAGAGTTAAAACTAGTAACCAAGGGGTTCAGTCACAAGCTTAAGTTATTTTTTAGGATAAATTTTACGATTTATCGTTAAAATTATAAATATATAGTAAAACTTTTAAAATTTTAAAATTTATTATCAAATTTATAATAATCTATCATTTCCTTGAAAAACTAACTAAAATTAACGTGAAATATATTATGTGATTACTCTAAAAAAGCCCAAATTTTTCTCGATTACCCACAACCCCTCACGTGAAAATCAAAAATCGTCGCCCTCGCCATCAATCTGGCGCCATTACTCTAGAGTTAGAGCTTGCAACCAGACTGATTTTGAAGCGACAATCATCATTCCTCTTGAATTAAGATCTTGGCATTCATAAGATCTCTATTTCCACGACTTTCTCTTTCATCGACACTATCACTGATACCCTTTCCTCCTTCGGCCCATTTCAAAGTATAAGATTGATTTTTCTGGTCAAGTAGGCATGGTGGGTTGCAGTGGTGGTCTGTTGAGGATGTATGGTACTTCTGTCTCCTATGATATTCATTCCCTTACACGGTTGCCTTGTTTTGTCTCTATTTCAGAGCTTGTTCTTAGTTTCAAGCTTTCAATTCTAATGCTTTGCTCGCATTCTAGAAATTGATAATTTTCTTATGAAGGCTCGTTCATAGATGGTGGATTGATGGTAAGGGCAACGATGTTTGGTTAATTTTTTCGTGAAGGATCGTGGATTATGGGTAGAAGGATCGTGGATTATGGGTAATCGATGGAGATTTGAAGGTTTTTAGAGTAATTAAGTCACATTATATGCATATAACCTATTCTATGTTATTGTCAGTTATTTTTTAACGAAAATAATATATTATTACAATTTATATTTTAACATCTAAAAAAGAGACGATAGATTTGTTAAAAAATATAAATATTATTAAAAATATATATATAATTCATTTATTAAAAAATATTATATTATAATAATTAATGTAATACTTGATTATAAGTTTAAAAAAAAACTTATACCTCTCACATATTTAATTAAATAAAAATATCAAAGATATAACTTTAATCATTCAAAACATTAAATATATATATTAATCTAAAGATTATCTATAATTGTCTCTTTAATAACGACAAAAAAAATCCCTTTAATACAATAATTTTTTAGAGTTTTCTTTTCTTTTCAAAATAACTAAATGATCAAACATGTTATATGATACATTCTTTATCATTATTATATTATGATTTTTATCAATTCAATAAAAAATTATAACATATATTTCTCTTTTTGGTATTAAATAAGTATGATTTTTATCCATCAATTTGTTACATTTTTTTAATAAGCTCAAATATCTATTAATTAAAAAGGAAAAAAATATAAGAAAATATCAAATTGAAATGCTCATACCCATCAACTCTACCTTTTAATATAATTTTTTTTTATCTTTTTAATTAATAGATGTTTGTGGTTGAGAGAAAGATATAAGGGATTGATGGATAAGAAACAAAATTATTTGATGTAAAAAAATACATATAAAATAAATTTGATTAAAAGGAAAAAAAATAAACAATTTGAAATAGAACATCAAAACTCCCATAAAAAATATACGAAGAAAATCTATATTCTAATAAGGCTTTTCAGATAAAGAATCAACATGTCTAACTAGGAGCAATTTTATACATCACAACATATCACACACGCATACAATATGACGAGCCTCATTAGATAATATTTGTAAATACAATTATAATATTCAATCATTATAATTTAAAATTTGCTCATAAATATATAGGATGCTTTTGTAGGGGATGGGCAGATTCAACAAAATGTCGTTAATGCCCAAGAGGTGTTTTAGAACCTTTTAAAAAGAAAGTCGTTCATTTAAAATTTGAGATGAATATAAAATGATATATACTAATATAATTAATAAATATAACTGATTACATGTAATTATATTTAATAAAAAATTATCACAATTGTGATTTATTGTAATATATTTTTAAAAAAAATGGCTTAATTTAAACAGTGCTTTTTAGAAACACGGAAGGAAATTGGATTATGAACTGTGTGGCCTCAATATCTTTCAAACATGATATACTAAATGGCTGTCCTATGGAATATTTTAATCCACATAGGGGGCTAGGGCCTGGGTAGTGAAATCGGTGTGTAAGAAGTACCTACTAAATTCTCATAATTTTATTAATTTAGTATTATAATTATTGATTAAAAACATTTTTAATAAAACATAATTGTGAAACCCTGATTACGTACAAGATAACAAAGCATTTTATTGGATTACATGTGTCCTACATGATATTGTATTTTTTTTCTTTTAATAACATTACACTCGCCCACATATTCATATTCGTATGCATTGATAATCTCTTATTTTTTTTAAAAAATATGCATCTATGCTGGCAAATAGTTAATAGAATGCATGATATTGAAAAACTTTTAAAAATGTGGAAGATATCATCGATAACGATATCAACAAATATTATTAAAAAATTGTAAAATTTATTCCTATTTCTAAAAACATACTAAAACAAGTAAAAAATAGATTAATTAAATTAATTCTTATTCATTTTAAACTATATTTGTAACTCAAATATGACATAAAATATAGTATTTAATGCTAGCATATATGATTACTATTATTTTTGCATTAAGAATAAATAATTATTTTTAATTTCACTATACCTATATATATTATATTTAAATTAATACAAAATTAAATAATATAAATACAAAATTATTTTAAAAATAAGAATTACATATACAAAAATAAAATAGCTTGCGTTAGAAGAGGAGAGAGAATTGAAAAAATTATATAACTTGTAATTAAATATTTACTATTTTAATAAATGTCAATTTAAGAAAATTTAAAATTGATTATTTTTACATGAATATTAACTTAATTTATAATACAATAAATTATGTACATCTATCTTTAATTTAACAAAACTAAAATAATTTAAAAATCAATGTAAGCAGTATATCCATGTTATTTTCAAAATTTACAAAACATACAGAATTATCAAGAAATTAGGACAATCTCAATATTTTTGTAAATATTGAAACATTTTTGAATATAGTGGACTATATTTTAAAAACAACATACCCATATCAATACCTTCAATAAAAATATCAAAATATTTTCATCCATAGTTAATGGTACCGAGTCATGAAAATAAATTTATACTATCTAAGGTAAAAAAGCAGGGATTAGTTTTAGATTTAAAAGGCAATGAATTAGACGTCAGCGACGTCTATGCCACACACAAAGAAGCAATCCAAGAACTTTTTCAGGCCATTCTATCTTGTTACCATTTAATCCCCCCCCTGAAAATCAAACCCCACTCAGGTACTCCCTAACCAAACTTGAAATGCCCATGACATAATGGAAAAAGGAAAAGAAAAATATTACCGTACAACAACAAAACCTAAAAATTTAGTCCGTATGGGTTATGTTGTCGCTTTTAGTCTCTTCCTGCAAACACTTGCGTTTGCACCAGCATACATACCTAAGGATTGGTCCATCATCACCAACGACCCAAGAATGCTCTGCAACAGCTTCCAGATTCATCCTTTGATTAGGGTCTGCATAAGACATTGTCATAACTAATCACTCAGACTAAAATCATTGGCGTGAAAATAAAAATAAAATTCTGCTAGTCATTCACAAACCTTTGCAAAGAAGTCCTTCCAGCAAGTTTTTCAACTGTGAATTCATATCTGGTAGTACTAAAGGGTTATTAACAATCTGCAGAAGCAGAACACGATATGTATTCAGATATCCCACAATAAACAGAGAGGGAAGGTTGTTAAACGTTGTCAGTTGCACCACAATGACATACACAGTTTCTATACCTTATCATACGTGTCTTGTAGTGTGTCTCCAATGAATGGATATTGTCCCAGAACCATATAATACAAGGTAACCCCAAGAGCCCACGTGTCCGCCACTTTGCCACGGTAAGTCACACCTACAAAAATGAAAATACATGCAAGTTTTTAATAAGCTTTGCATGGCACAACTGGTTGGGATATAATTAAAGGACTGATCATAGCGACTTCTATTGTAGATGAGTTGATATATTATTTGATCAAAGAGCTTAATAAACAAATACGACTTCACATTCTGTACATATATTATGATAATTGGACCAAATACAAAAGATATTCATTAGAAACTGACAAGACATATTTCTAGTCAAGAGACTATATTCAAACCTAAACAACATTCAGGTGCAGTGAATACAGGGGTTCCTGGTGATCTTCTAAGTTCATCATCATCATCCTGCAAACAAGAAAGCCATGTCGTCCATCTTAATGATATATTAACAATGACCATAGATATACCAAGAATAAAATAGGTTTAGTAACTTAGTGATACCCCTTTTAACCAAAAGATACCTATATTCTCAATGTAATATAATAATAGTCCTCTCATTTACTTTAAGGTACACAAATGGTCCAATTCATTTTTTAAATTGAAGATTTCATCACATGTTTGACACATATAATATAAGTTACGGATAATTGTATCATTAAGAGAGAGAAAATCTTACATACAACATGTACACCCCCCTGTTAATATTAGGGTTAATTTCCTCCCTACTTCTTACACCTTTTCCATTTTTATAAAAATTGAGTCAAGATAATTCCGTTCTGCCATGTATTCATGTATTCGTGCCCCATTGTATATAAGATTTTCTCCGGTAAGAGGGTTTGGTATTTTAATAATACCCCTATGTAAGAAAATGCACTTATAATTCTATATCAGTACACTAATAGTCCTTATATTTAATTTTAAATACACAAGTGTAAAATTAAGATTTAATTGAAAATTTCAACGCATTGTACATATAGGTAAACTTGTCTTTAAAATAATTAAAAAATAAAAAATTTCACTAAAACATTATTAAATGAAATTACGAAAAGCTAGGAGAGTTGAAAAAATCATAAAGCAATCAAATCATGTTGAAGATGATGGTTTTACAAGAAAAATCAAAGAAAGGATATATGACTTTGCAATGAAAACTTACGGATTTTATTTTATACTAAAAAATCTAAGCAGAGGAGAAGACTCATGTTCCAAAATAAAACACAAATGACATGCTTAGAAACGATAAACACTCAAACCATCAAAAATGTTAACTAAACATACTAATATAATCACAACAGTACAATAGTCTTAAACAAATGTAAATAATCTATATAATATAAACACTCAAATACTTAAGCTTGAAAAACACACCTCGATTTTTTTAAAAAAACATCTAAAACAAAACATAAGGAAGAACATGCAAAAGATAAACAATAAAGAGCATGAAACAAAACTAAGAACCAATACAAGACATATTAGATAATAGAGAGAATCTAGTAAATCAAAAGAAATGTAGTCTATATGATACGACATATGAATGACATGACTGCAAAAAAAAAAATCTTAATACTTTTACACTACATGATGAAATAATATGATGTGATGTTCATGCAAAAAATTGCAAAAGAAATTGAGGGTTAGAGATTAAGAGGTAGTTCATTGGTAGGAAACAACCTTAAAGATGAGTTTGTCCTTAATTTTTTACACACATATATAACACATGTTAAAATTTTCAATTAAATCTTAATTTTGGACCACCGACGTGCCTAAAATTAAATATAACTATTAATGTATTGCTATGAAATTATAGGTCTGCCTGCGTACCTTTTGTTAAATAAAGGTACTACTAAAGTACCAAACTCTCTGGATAATCGATGACTCTATAAATGTAGAGTCATTAACACACTTTTTACTTAATATTTACTTGTTTTATTCAATAAATAGTATTTTTAGAACTAAATATATTAAAATAAATTTTTTAATGAAAACAGGTGAAAATATAAATTTTGAGATTTTTTATGAAATTTGTAACGCAAGACTAGAATTTTAAACAAATTTAAAAGTAAATGGACACAAATGGATGTACCTTAGGACTTGATATGACCGTCTAGTCAAGGATGTTAAACGTGACACTGGTTGGGAGGCAACCCAATAGTATTTTACTTATGTTTTCATTGTTTTTGTTTTGTAGGTGAATAAATGTGGAGAGTAATAGCGCAATAAGATTGAGCATTTTAGCTATAGATGTGGGGTGTCATGACTAAGGAAGTTTTCTTTCCTTTTACTTTCTCGTATTTATATGTACAAATTAGGGACAATGTGCAATTTAAGTTTGAATAAGGGAACTTTATTCTCTACTTAAGTATTTAGTATGCATTTTAAATTTTTAGGAATTTTTTTTTGTTAGGATGTTTTTAATCGTTATTTGGGTAGAAATTGATAAATTTATGGAAACTAAATGCATGCATACTTGATATGAAATATATTAACTCAATGATAAAAATTGGTTGTCATGACTAGGATAAGGAATGTAACATATTTGTTAAGATACTTACATTAATCATATGATATGCTTGCTAGTTTTGATTAGATTTATTCAAATTTTTATACACATGTTCATAATTGATTTTTGGTGTGCTTATTAAGAGAAAATTTGTAATGAGTCATACGACTTGATGAAATCTACCAGGTTTTAGAATATATTTGATCGTCTCTTGAAGCGAAATTCTAAATAGTATTTAGCAAAGGAAACGATTTAGGCCTTATTTGTATCGATTGAGCCTTTCAAGCTAACTAACCATTGTTGATATCTTTAGTTCCCCATTTGAACCTAACAAAAAATCATTCGTATCTTTAAGTCACATTTTATGCCTAACCAATAAACATTAACTTTACCCTTATACCTTTAGCTTGTGTGAAAAGAAAAAAAAATGCAATAATGTGTTATGTTATATAGTAAAATGAAAAGTAATGCACCCTAAAAAAGGGAGAAAAAAAGAAGCAAAACTCACAACACAATTATCACTCTAAAGAAAAAGACAATTATCACTCTAAAGAAAAAGAAAATAGAATTGAAAATAAGTTTGGGGATGTTGTGAAGTTAGAAAAAAAAGATGTGAAATAGAAGAATATGAAAAGAATGATAAAAAATGATAAAAAATGGTACATTGAAATATTAAGTTAAAGCTCAAATGCACTTAAAACGTGCATGATGAATAAAACGAAAGATAAGGTGTGGAAAGAACCTAAATGTCCTCGTTTATTGACCCCCACTAAACCTTACATTACAAACATGTATTAATCTTTAACTAAGTGCATATTTATATTAGTGGAGATATGTGAAAAATAGACTTATGAGACTTGTTCTAAGATTGAATTGATTAGTATGCTCATATAGGTTGATTTTACAAGTGCATTGAATGATATCATGTACATCACACACACACGAATCAATTTATCAAAAACCCTGTATATCCTTGTATAGATGGAATGTTGATTAATGAATACGTGAAGCTCCTTGTCATAAAATTATACAACTTTTGATAGAAATAGTTTTTACGAAATATACATATTAATAAATATATATTTATAAATATACTACTCATGTTATTTTATTTAGTTATACTTAGCTTTACTTGAGGGCAAACAAAGAGTTAAGTTTAGGAATGTGATGACTCTATGAAAGTAGAGTCATTAGCGCACTTTTTACTTAATATTTACTTATTTTATTTAATAAATAGTATTTTTTGGACTAAAAATATTTAAATATAAACTTTTTAATGAAAACGGGTGAAAATATAATTTCTAAATTTTTTTGGGATATTTTGAAATTTTTATGAATTTTTTTATGAATTTTTAACGCAGAACCAATCAAGAGATGTCACGTGACGCTATGCAAGTAAAGGAGCTAACTGGACGAGCCACGGGGATGCCATCCCAGCAGATACAACCAATCGAAGATGGTCGTGTGTGAGGAATGATGCACCGTGTGTCATGTATCGAGACGGCGTTCAATTCGAGTTTGAGGGCAACCAAACATTTACACGCATGTCACCATTCCATTCGTCCATCCATTCCAACCATGCACCACACCATTTGTTACAACAAATCACGTTGCGCCGCGTGGTGCTAACTCAGAAAGCGTTGACCCAAACTGGTCTCCCTTACCACACGTTGCTCTCTTATTTGTCCACCGATTTCTATGTGCCACATGTCGCGCTTTGATTGGTTGGCACTATTAATTTTGCTTGCTTTGATCTCAACCCTTGATATGAAGCTAATCTGACGATCTAGATTCTATCTGAGCTATATTTAAGCCCTTAATCACCCCATAAATCCCAAAGAACCGTCATTAGCATAATTTTGATCAATTTTTGGAGTTAAAAAGAGATAAAAATACATAAAAATTCAAAAAGAGAATTTTGGTGAAGATTTAAGATAAAATTAATACTATAATTTAAGAGATTAATTGTATTTATTCTTCTACTCTTTTCTTTATTAATTTTATGTCTTTCTTTATGAAAAATATGAACTTTCGTTTATTTAATTTATTAATCTACGGATCTTATAAACCCAATTTCCACCATGTGATGATCTAATATTTTACCCCAATTATAATTTTAATTTAATTATATTATTTAATCTGATTTTTATGTTATTAATTGTATGTCCAATAATTTATCTATAGCAATTAAATAGATAATTAATGAACTTAATTAATGATTCTTATGAAATAAGATGTATAGTTTTAGACAGAGATGTATGATTCTTATGTATGTGATACATAATTAATGAACTTAATGAGTAGTATGCAATTTAATTGACATGAGAGTGTAATTAAATTAATTACTACATGATGTATAGTTTACTTGATAGAAGAATACATACTGATTAAATTCAATTGATCATGTAACTAATGGATAATTATATTGGGAGGATTTTAGCGATTCACATGTTTTATAAATTAAGAGATTAAATATTCTTACATATTTTCTCATATATCTTCTTAGTTATCTAATCTGATTTAATTAATTATTGTTATTTACTTTTAGTTATTTTAATTTTGGTTCCTTAAAATATAAAAACACAAAAAAACTGATTTTTATTTTTTTTAGTTTGAAAAATTAGTTTCTAATAAAATAATCTCTGTGAGAACGATTTTTTCTTATTATTATATTACTTGTTGCGATATATATACTTGTGTATTCATTACACACACTTCCTGAGTGGCAATCAATGATACAATTACCCTTCATTTATATTACATGTGCCAAGCATGTGATAAAATCCCCGATTTAAAACATGAAATTAAATAACTTGTGCTCCTTAAAGTAAATGAGAGGATTACTATTATACTACTTTGAGAATATGGATCCTTATTCGTACCTTTTGGTTAAAAGGATACAACTAAGGTACTAAACCCGAATAAAACTAAAAACATGTAACTTAACAATATACAAACATTCCTCTAAAAAACTATAAGTGCAAGAAGGTCAACCTAGAATGTAATTGCACTACGTAGTATAAATTATTTTTGGAGAGGAGGGAGGATCCTAACTTTTTCTCCAACCAATGAAATTCTTTAAACACGATAGTAGTAAAGATTTGAACAATTTCATTACCTCAAAAACCTGGCTGACACTGAAATCTCCTATCTTCACTGTACCACTTCCGGTTACCAGCAGATTATCAGGTTTGATATCTCCATGAACTACATACTGTTTCAGAAAGGGGAAAACAAATATCAATGGAAGTGCAAATAGCTATCAGTATTTATCATAGAAGCTCAACACATGCAAAGGCAATTTATACAAGACAGAAAATTCAACTCATCAAATGTATGCTAAGCACCATCCTTTTCTACCAATGTTAAAAGGGAATCAGCAAGAATTTCAACATCATAGAGTAGAGAAACTGAGTTAATCCACATTGACATTGATATAGATTATAAACAACACATGTAATCACCAACTCGTATAATGTAATCAATACTTTGACAAATGGTACGAAAGAAACAGAACAGCCCACGCCAAATGCCTGACAAACAATAGTCCCAAACCATACAGTCTAACCATCTTGATAGTGTAGGGATACATCTGTGGGCTCTAAAAACTTACAAGTAACAAACTCAAATGTATAATATGACCATAAATATAATCGCTTATATCTAACAAAGTCACAAAACCTAATTGCTATATTTCAATGCATTCAAATAGCTAGAATTTTCTAGCTCTAAGTAGCATTCCGTAAAAAGTTCTTGTTTCGGAGGAAAATTTGTTGCTTAAAGAGAAAGGTGAAAAATTAAGAGAAAAAGCACACATAGAACTCATTAAAAAATAAATGAGAAAAAAATACCAGAATCCGTTACTTATTGCAAAAATGACACTTAGCCTTAAAATTATTTTTTACTACAATTTGGTCCTATTATTATTAAAAAATGATAGCATAAGAACAAAGTTAATTTTTTTCAACTATATCAGATAAATATTGTTTTAACTTGAATAAGCTATAAATGAAAGAATTGAAGAAAAAATAAAATAAAATAAATAAAAACATCAAATGATTATTTATCCTTATGCAATCATTTTGTAATAATAATAGGATTAAACTATCATAAATAATAAGTATGAGAGAAGTATCATGTTTAGAATAATTACGAGACTCGTGCAACCACCCTCCAAAATAAATAACACATACATTGTCCAAGATTTTTCACAAAGTTCGACCACAAGAAAATATAGCCTAAGATACGATAAAAAATATTTATTTCTATATATGTATATCCCACTTAAGTCTCTAAATATAAAAGTGAAAAGATACCAACAGAAGACATGCTAAGGATAACAGAAAAATCAATGACTTTATTCAATGAAAAAAAATATCAACACCATACATGAGAATGAAGATACATTAGGCCTGAAACTATATCACGCAAGTACTTTTTTGCTGTACTTTCTCCTAAGCCACCTGGTCGGCCAGATCCTTCACAAACCCATTTGCCTTCTACATATTCAAGAACTGGAAAGAAGGAAAATAGCAGTAAAATATGAAGTTGATCAAAATGACTTTTGAACAGTTCAGTTTTAAGCCAATCTATTGGCTGCATTGAATCACTAAGAAAGTAAATAAGTGGCAATATATACCCATGTAGAAGTGATCGGACTCTGGGTCATTAATCACCTCAACAAGATTAACTATGTTAGGATGTTCAAGCATTTTCATTATCTGAACCTGCATTGTTAAAGAAATCAATAAATTAATATCCGTCACACTCAATATTGCTACAGACCAGAGCATATTGAGCACTTTATTCAAACAAATTCAAAAACAGAATTTTCAAAAGTTGTGTGAGATATTTTCCCATGATAGAAATAAAAAATCTGTTTAGATACTCCTTGAATGTCTACATGCTGCAACAACACAAATCAAAAGAATGTCATCACAGGTAAGGACATCAATGATCTAAGCAAGTTACATTGCAAATTAAGGTGTATTTTCAATGTCCTTTTAAAATTCATTTGTTGGGTAGTAGCATTTTAAATATCATCTGAAAAAGTAAATATGCAACATTGAACAAGATCTTCCCAAAAACAACATTGAACAGGAAGAGCCATGTGTCTGGTCAGAAGATGAAGTCGATGTAACAGAAAAGTACACACACTAAGAAACGGGACATAACCCAAAAAGAATATTAATACCTCACGCAAAACATCAGTCATTGCAGTCTCTGAAGGTGAAACCCGTTGCTTCAACAAATGAGACTTGTGGAAGGCCTAGAAATAAAATTTGAATAAAAGAAGTTGCATTATAACAAAGGTGATAAACTAATTTATCTATGAAGCACCGGTGAGTGTAAAATTATTGCACCCATGGAGTGGCAAAACTAAATTGCTCAGAAAATGCTTTCAGGAAAAAAAAACCCTTTAACTTCATGGTTTGTATTAAAAACAAATTAACAAAATATTTGCATGTCGGAGAAGCATGTAGCCCATTCCATGTTCAAATGTGATTAAACCCATTCCCTCGAGGTAGCCATTGTAACAACCATTAATCTACTTCATATATATGTTTGGACCTGTTCAAAGAACGGATAAGTATTGTGTTGGTTGAATTATTCTAATAAATATATAGTTGAATAAATAATGAAAAATATTTTACATCACTACCTTATGTTCCAAAATAACTCATGCTTCAAAATCTCGTTGTCTTCTTATATTATATCGATATTGTTTTCTCATCTAACACTATACCTAGCTGTTTCATTCACTGGACTGAATAGTAGGGTTTGTAAACAATTTAATTATTGATTATGTATAATTTTTAATTTTATAAAAGTTTGAAACAAATATTTTATTAATATGTTTAATGTGAATTGAATTCATTGAGTTTGGTTCAAAAAAATTATTCTTCTAATTATAATGAAAATTTTAAAGTTGAGATTAGCAATGAGTTTTCCTCTTACTATAAAATTTATTGTTGTCATATTGACATGTAGATTATGATGGAAAAAATTATTTGATCAATGAAAATTCAATTCTTTTTTTATATGTGAATCAATTCACAACAATTCTTAATTTTCCATGTCAATAATAATAAAATTTTCAAGTCGTTATTAATTATTTTGAGTTAGTAAATATATATATATATATATATATATATATGGTACTCTTCATTCTTTTGAAAGTTTTGATGGAAGGATTCATTTACTAATGCAACGCAGCCTACACCATTTGTTAAAACATTTTCCATTGAGTTTAAGAACCTATTCTTTTATTGCTTTATGACCCTTGTTTGTTTTCAACTACTACATGCAAGTAAAATTTCGAATCAATTCGAGCTAGTTTGAGCCAACACGAATTTTTTTGTTTGTCTCTAAGTTGCAAATTTGTGGCACAAATTAAATTTAATCCGTGTTAGGATTGGACTAATTTGAGTCAACTTGCAGAAATTGTACACCGTGTATGTTGAATAATTTTCAAGTTAAATTTATTGGATGAGACTAGCAAACAAGATTAAAAGATATAAATTGTAGAATGTAACTTATATTTTTTATCTATAAAATTAAAAGATAAACTAGAAAAGAAAATCATTACCTAATGTCTCATACTTTCTCAACATGCTGCAAGCATATCTCATTTATTTTAGTGTTTTTTTTCACTACCCATCAAAGAAAATGCCATTATTTGATACTTTGTTTAATGTTTATCTATAAAAGGCTGAACTACACAATAATCCCTAAATTTTTTCATATTATACACCTAGGCCTCTTATTATTATTTTTTTAATTTTCACAATTTGACTCCCTTGTTTTTCTTATAATTTGGTCCTTTTACTTTTAAATTTTCACAAATTTAGTCCAAAATTTGAAACCAACTTGAAACTAAACTTCAAAAATAAAAAAAAAGTAAGGGGACCAAAATGTAAAAATAAAAAAATAAAGTAACTAATTCGTAAGAAAAAAAACGGAAAATTAAAAAATAAATGGACAAAATCATTAAAAAAATTATGTGGAGACCAAAGTGTGAAATGTAGAAAAATTTGGAGACCATTTTGTAGCCTAGCCTCTATAAATAAAAAATAGAAATAATTAAAAATGACAAAAACAATAAAAAGATTAAAGAAGATGAAGCTATATGTCTAACTTTTTTCTTTGTGAAAGTGTCAAATCAACTAAATTTATCAAACATTTTTTTCCTCTCTCCTTCATGAAAATAAATTTTTTTGTCAAAAAAAATCAATCATGTATATATATACATACACACAGATTAAGCAGTACCTTGATTGCATAGTGTTTTCCATCAATATTACTCCGATATAGAACCTGTCAAACATGTAGAAAAATAAAATAATAAATTTATCAAGAGAAATATAATGTTTCCCTGAGCTCTTTGCTTACCACTTTCCCGTAGCTGCCAGAACCAATCTTGAACTCACGAACATATTCATTAACCATCTTATTCCCGTTTTCATCCTGAAGTTTACACAAAACGAAATTTCATTATATATGATTTATGGGATTCCTAAAAGCATATTACATCTTTGACTATATAGTATGCTAAAGGAAACAAAAATAAAAATCCAACTTGAAAAAACAACTTCAAAATAGATAGCAAAATGAGAAAAATATAACAAATCCATTCTATGGGACTTCAACTAAGAGATGTGGGAAAATTTAACTAGTCTTAAGATTCACAGCAGAAGCAATTTATTGCTAATTTTCATTTACAGTTTCGAAACAAACTAAAGAATCAACAATTAAACAATTTCTTATAAGAGTAAACAAGTTAAGATTGCATAAATTACCAAGCACACCATTAGAGAAAGAGAGAAAGAGAGAAAGAGATGGTACCATGCACACCTCACACAGCTTTCACATTAATAAATGATCAAGCTATGCTCAATTTTCAGACCATTAGTGACTGGCAACATTCCAATACATAGTTAAAAAAAAATTGACAATAAAGCGTACCTCTGTACGAAAAACTTTGTGGGTTTCCTTAACAGGGAACTGCCTACATACCAATCCATTCTGGGCTCTGAATTCTATAATCTCTTCAGAACGCTTAGCACGGAACTGCGGCTCAGTCTCATCACCCTGACAGCTGCTGGCACCATCACCATTAAATGAATAATCATCCTCCCCTTCCATATCTTCATCCCATAACAAACCTTGGGAAAGGTGGTTATTGTAACCAGAAATGGGTCTAACCATTCGCTTGGGTTTTCTAGAAAACCCAAAACAATTGCAACAAACAATCATTCTAGCAAAAGAATGACTCTTCTTCAACATAAGAATCTCAAAACTTGTATTTGTTAAGAGTTATATCACAATTCTCAGCAGCAACAAAAGTAATGGATTCTACAACCTGAAAAAGGTCAAACCAACCAATTTCATAATCCACACTGAAATGGAAGTTACATCAAACAAATTAAGCGCAAAGAGTTTCATAAAAGGCCAACCTCATTTCCTCGAATACTTTAGCCTAAATTGAGCATAAGCTAAAGCCACGTAGAAATTAGCAGGGACATAATGAATCACAAACCTGATTTCACAGAGGCAGAGGAAGGCTTCAAGCCCCTTTATCAACTCTGAAATTCAAGTGGATGCCATTCAGCTAAATGGAAAAAACAACTCGTATTATTCAATCCGTCACGATTCAGACCCAGCATCATTACGTCTCCACTTTATATAAACCAATGCAGGCTCAAAACCACAACCAACCAACAATACGTTGACCTTGCCCTACAATACAAGCATAAAACCACACCATATATTTAAGAAATAAACATAATTACTCTAATGAACACTTACAAAAACAATAAAATATTACAGCAAAATTAAAATGTCATGACCAAAATTCTATAAAAGGACAACTTTGCATAGAAATTATAGATGCAATCAAGCAGGGGAGACAAATATATACTTTTTAAATCATGCCCATTCTTCACAAATTTAAAATCAAAATTTTCAAAACCGTACGGTTCGTTCAGAGAAACGGCAGCGAATAGTTGATGAACAATCTCCGCACAAACAATCAGCAACTTCGTGCTAACCAAAAACTAAATAGACCAAACGAAGAAATAGGACAAGTAATAATAACTGATGTGGGTGAAAAGTGAAATTAAAAAACTTTGAATCTAACTCAATGAGAGAACAATTGGAGAGCCGGAACTGAAACCCTAGAATGCAAATGGACAATATTTGGGAACCCAGAGATTGAAAAAATAGAGTGCAGACAGATTCGGTAAAATTGGTTTGATTGGGGGCTAAATTAGTAAAAAGAAATTGTGGCAGTGGGAGATAGGTGTTAATTTGTTGTCTTGTTAAGGAGAATATGCTTAAAGCTTATTATACGTACTCTCTATATGAAAAAACCCTAATTTAAGCATGATAACAAACTTTATATATTTTCCGCCTAAATGATTATTATATTCTAGATAAATAACAGTCGTAGATAAATAATAAACTTTTTAGAGAGAAATGTTACATTTGCCTAACTTTTATTAGTTTATCGGATTGTTATTTAAAAAAAAACAACTCTTATTAATTTAATTAATTTAATATTATAAAGATTCTTTCTTAAATTAATTTTCTTAATATTTATATCTTATTGTTATCTATAATAAATCATATGAGTTTGCATTCTTACGAGTACGTAAGATTTTTTAAATGAGAGTGTATAATACAATATGATTGTATATATTTCACATTATTTAAGAAATTAAGTGATTATGTACTTATAAAGGGTGAATATTCTCTAAATAATATGACGTTTTTTGGGTTTCTTTTTATGATCAAAATTATGAGATCTTGTTAAATTCTCAAGTCATAGTCGTAGATCCGTTGAACTTTACCAAATAGACAAACTCGTGACACATAAAATAGGTCTTGTCCCGTTGTAAGCAGACGGATTAATCGATTTGTATTAATTATTATAAAATCCATTTTAAGTGATTTTTTGTTCTATGGACTATGAAACAATAAATTATATTAATATCTTTTTAAATTATATTTAAATTGCATATCTTCCGTTAAACACGTAAAAGTTATGAAAAAAGATAGAAAAGAAAAATAAAAAGAAATACATAATGCACACTTAAAAAAATCACATTAAATTATTTAATAAGGAGATGATAAGTATAATATTGTATAAAAATAATATATACAGATAAGTTAAAAATAATTTTTATATAAAATTATATTATAATTAATAAGTATAAATATATAAAAAAACAAATATAAAATTTATGTAACATGAAATAAAAATTGAATAAAGAAATAAATCACTTTATTTCATTTTTTTTTTTTTGCTTATTCCAGTAGTATAAGAAATCCAAAAAAATATATCACTTAATATAATAATTAATTAATAACAAACTTATAATCTATTATATATATATTAACATCAAATAAATAATTTTTTATTATAAAAACCCTTTAAGTGATTTTTGTTATATGGATTATGGAGTAGTAAATTATTTTAATATTTTTTAAATTAGATTTAAATTACTTATCTTTCAATAAATACATAAAAAATTTGAAAAAAAAACACATAAAAGCACACTTATAAAAAATCACATTAAATTATTTAAAAAAGAGAGGATAAGTATAATATTGTATAAATATAATATATATATAGAGATAAATTTAAAAAAAATATTGTATAAAATTATATTAAAATTATATAAATAACATAAATAAAAATTGAGTAAATAAATAAATTGTTATATCATAAGGCGTCTTTAATATAATTTTTTCCTCACCGTGGATGTTTGAGAATATCCAAAAATATTTTATAGGATACGATCAATTAATAATAAAAAAGATGGTTTCTAAAATCATAAGTAAAAAAAATTGTAATAATGTTAAAATCGTTTCTGATCAAACAGTTAAATCAATTATAATTCATAAAACTTTTCAATAATTCCTCTCATGAACAAAAATTGATGGAGATTTCAAATCAAATTTTGACACGAAAATAAAGTTCAATGGTTAGAAACTTGCATAGGATATGTAGGTATTACTCTTTAAATCTTCTTTGTGAAAATATATTTATCTTATTGATTGACAAGTATTGATTTGTTCTGTATTTTATCTAAGCAATGACATATTATGCACGAAAATATTTTCTAACACAATTCAGTTATCATTGTTATGTTCATTTTAGATATGAATATACGATTGGTTCTTGAGAGTTTCTAAAGAATTAAGCTCTACATCATTCCTTTTTGAAGCAACCATACTTCTTTCTCATATAAGTGATCTCTTATCTATAAGATTATTCACAAAAAGTGAAATGCATACTCCACTCGGTGTTCTATTTAAAAGAATCATTAAAATTCTTAACTTAACTTGTATCTTATGGGTATCACTATTTTCATCATAGGAATGGACTTTAGGGTAAACTCTCACAGTGATCTTAAAGAGGTTATCCTTTTGAACCTAGATCTTAGGATCTCTACTTAAATAGTTGCATTTCATTTGCAAATCTTTATTCAATCATGGGCTTCAGTCTCATTTCTCTCAGTGACTTATTGACTAACTTTCAATTTAACCATTTGGTTAACAGATCCACTATAATATCCTTTGACTTCACATAGTCAATATAGATAACCCCAGTTGAGAGTAATTGTATAATGGAATTATGTCTACGATGCATATACCGAAAATTACATGTATACATATTGCTCATTACCTTACCAGTAGCCTATTTACCATCACAATAGATGCATATGGTAGGCATATGCTTCATCTACTTAGTAATATTCTCTAAGAAATTGTGTAGTCATTTGGCTTCTTTGTCACATTTATCCAAAATGATCAACTTAGATTTCATCGTGGATTTAGCAATGCATATTTGTTTAGAAGACTTCCATGACACAACTACACCACCCAATCTGAACACATAACCACCAGTAGACTTTGAGTCTTTCATGTTAGATATTCATTTTGTATCAATATATCCTTCTAATACAACTGGATATTTTGTGTATTGTAGTCTATAACTACACGTGTATCTTAAGTATCTAAGTAGTCTTGTAATATCTTTTCAATGGTAAAATCTTGGATTGTTGGTTATCTACTTAGTTTACTTACAACATAAACTATACATTACTACAAAAGGAGGTATTTGAGTCGATATGTAAAGTCAGTTTTTGGAAAAAATTGACTTAAATAATTTTAAAGTCGGTTCGATGTAGAACCGACGCTACACACGTGGATAGCGTCGGTTCACCACGTCAACCGATGCTACATCCTACGTGTATTTCTTTATTTAAAAAATGCAATTTAAAATTGAAATTATATAGTATAATGTTTTTTTAGATCAATTATTATTTTATTTGACTCTTTAAAATATAATTTAGATATATATAGTATAATTTTTTCTTTTTTTTAGACAATTGGTTTTTAAAATTATATAATTTTGTGTATTTGTTTGGATATTTAATTTTATATACATACGTACATGCAAATATTTATTTAATTTTGTATATTTGTTTGGATATTTAATTTTATATATGTATGTACATGTACATCTTTATTTAATTTTGTGTATTTGTTTGGATATTATTTTAAAATTATTATTTTTTCTTTTTTTTTATACTATATATATCCAAATTAAATTTTAAAGAGTTTAAATAAAATAATAATTGATCTAAAAAAATTTCAATTTTAAACTGCATTTTTTAAATAAAAAAATACACCTAAGACGTAGCGTCGGTTCAACACGTCAACCGATGCTACTTCCTAAGTGTATTTTTTATTTAAAAAATACAGTTTAAAATTGAAATTATATACCACAATGTTTTTTTGGGTCAATTGTTATTTTATTTTATTTTAACTATAAAAATGTATGTACGTACATAAAATTAAGTATCCAAACTAATACACAAAATTATATAATTTTAAAAACCAATTGTCTTAAAAAAGAGAAAAATTTATACTATATATATATATCCAAATTAAATTTTAAATAGTTCAAATAAAATAATAATTGTCCAAAAAAAATAATAATTGACCAAAAAACAATTTTAATTTTAAACTGTATTTTTTAAATAAAAAATACATGTAGGACATAGCGTCGATTGACGTGTTGAATCAACGTTATCCGCGTATGTAGTATCGGTTTACCACGTCAACCGACGCTATCCACACGTATTAATCCATTTCTCTTCTCTCTTCTTCATCAGAACATCTTTTTCAATTTGTGCAGCAATAATAAACTTCAAAACCAAGCTCACCTCTTCACCTCTTCACTTCCTCCACTCTTTCTCATTTTTTGGCTACCTTCGACCACCGTTTTCAATGCCGTTTTGTGGGTTATATTCTTTTTCTTATTATCTTTCAAATCTCTTATTTTTTTAACGAAAACTCAAATTTTTTATACCAATTTTCTCACTTATTCTCATTTACAAAACACCTATTTTTTCTTCATTTTCTTCATTTAGTCACTTCATTTACTCTTGTAAGTATTTCTATTAATCATACGCACTTATTATTCATTTTGTTTTATTTTTTGTATAAATTTTTGATTTATGTATGTTTTGTATTATGCTTGTTATTATATGTTTGACTTATTTTCTGTAGAAATAATATCTGGATGTTGTGGGTTTGAGGGACTATAATATTTACCGTACGTGGATAAATTTATTTACATATAAATAATTATATTTTATTAAGTAAAAGTAATACAACTGTAACATGATTAAAATGATAATTTTTTGTATTATGTATGTTTTGGTGTATATTCTAATAATTAGAGAATTTATATATAATAATACTTGAAATATATTGATTGGATACATAATTAATATGTTTAATTAATGTCATTAATAGAAAATGGACAAATCTTTGATGTCAAAGTATAGAATTGAGCAGGATTACATTTATGGAGTTGAAATTTTCATGAAATTTGCTTGTAGAAATAGTAATAATACAATTAGTATGATTCGATGCTCATGTGTTAAATGTAAAAATAAGCGATTTCATGAAGTTGACGAAGTTAAGTATCACCTTATCCGTAGTGGTATTCTTTTGAGCTATAAATGTTGGTATTATTATGGAGAAAATATTGATAATACTCATGGGGAAGATATAAATAAGAATGTGAGTGGATTACGTACATTTTATCATAATGTGCAGATAGAAAATATGTTTCATGGTGTTGAAGATGAAGTACGTGAGGATAATCCCGAAACCTTTAAAAAACTTCTAGAAGATGCCGAAAAACCGTTGTATCCAAAATGCAAGAAATATACTAAAATGTCGGGATTGGTTCATTTGTATAACAACCTAATTAAACATAACGTATGTTCTATATTGTTGAAATAACTCTTGAATGTTTATATATATGTATGTTCCTAAAATTGTCAATTAATTTATATTTCTTCATTATTTGTAGATATTTCATGGATCCTCGAGTAATAGAGCTTGTAGATCCAAATGATCCATTGGGGCATTTGAAAAGAAGGGGTTGAGCGAATATACCTGATGCTCCACTTAACACAGATGATAGAGTACACATTCTATTTGATGCTACTGGTAATCCAATAAGAGAAAATGACCAACAATTGAAATCCTCTATTGGTAGACTTGTGAAGTCCAGTATACCAATCAATATAAATGATTGGACTCAGGTTGACGAAAATGAAAAGTTCAAAATATGGAAAACCATTTGTGTAAGTCTCTTACATTTTATAATCAATTCAAAATATGGAAGGAATACAAGACTTTCAGATTGGCAAGAAATTATGTGTTTCCATATTTTGAACCACTTGATGAAGTAGAGCTCTACAAAATCCCTGAAGGATACCCCTGGATTACACCTCAAGTTTAGAAAGACTTCGTGGATTATAGACGTATAGATGAATTTCAAATTATTAAGGAGGAACATCATAATATACAAATGCATAACATTCTTCCTAATCGTACTAGGAGGTCTTCAAGTCTTGAAGTTAGATATAGAATGATATTATTAATTTGCGTTAATTTATAAATATTTTTATATTTATTTTCCTCAATTTAATTTCATGTCATGGTTAATAATTTTTTCATAATTTTGTAGAAAGTTGAATCGGGTAGACTGGTTACCCGATCTGAATTGTACATAAAAACAAAGACTCCCAAAATGTAGAAGTCAAGATCAATGACTAAGCGAGGAGAAGAATAACTAAATAAGTTGGTTAGTAATTTTGATTGACATAAAGTCTATATGATTTTTAATAATTGATGTAATAATGCATGATATGTTTGTGTGCTTTATTATTTGTAGAGAGTTATTGAAGAATAAATATCCAAGGGTGAAATAATCGAAGAGCTTGGGAGAGATGCTATATATCATGCATTCGGACGCGAGCATCCTGGTCCTGTTAGGAGAGGTAGCCAATATGATGGTTATATGGATTATTTTAACATTTCAAAACAAAAGCCCCAGACAGTCAGTAAGGAGAAGTACACTAAAATTGAAGAAGAACTCAACTCCTTTAAGGCCTCAATGTTAAGTGAGATTGTCACTATAAAAGAATATCAATCACAATACATGTTAGACATGACATCATTCTATAATCAGGGCATGCCATATTGTCCAAGCATGCAATCATCCATGCTAGGCAGGCCACCATCCATGTTAGGCATGCCATCCATGTTAGGCATGCCACCCATGTAATCTTATGGCGCTCAAACTATATCCAGTATGGGATATAATCATCCTATTGGTCCTCCCTTATGCAAGGAATGCATATGCAATCAAGTAGTAGTTCATTTTATCCAATGCAATCTGCGCATTCTTACCATTAATCATATCACGATGAACGTTTTGGTGAGAATGTACATCCAATAACTATCCCACATGGGAGTCCTCCTCTATTTGATGAATCATATGTGGTAAGATTTTAATTTATGGTATAGATAATCTATTATTTTTATTTCTGATTATGTGTTTTATTTATTATATATAACACTTAAATTTTTTACAAAATATGAAATGTTTGTTGAAACATCCTTCATCAACGGACTTTGTTGCTATTGGAATGGTACAACAATTGAGCGATAATCGGATGATTCATAATCAATATTTTCCTAATCATTGGTGAATAGTAATTGATCAATCATTGCTCCACGATTGTCCACTACATGTACCTTCTGATGCTACCATAATCTAAGAGGCGGCTGGACAGTATGTGACTTGGCCGTCGATTCAAGTTGTTTTAAATATTAACGTGGTACTATTTTTTAACTTAAAAGATAACATTTGTTTACTACTATTATTTTATTATATATTTTATTGTTACTAACATACATAATACTTTTTTTAGTCTATTATACTAGAACTCTTAAATATGGCACATTTAAGAGATACAAAGCAAGTATCTCGTGCTATATCTATGTCTAGTGGCCAATCATCGCGCACTAAGTCATTCAAGAAGAAGCCTTGGAAAAAATATAGTTATGATTATGCTTTAAACTTTAGCAGAAATCTTGGCGTTTTGATGACTATTGTTGCGAGGGCATCTAGCATAAATGATGGATGGATTGTGCCACTTCCTATAAAAATTTATTGTGTAGACCTCGATCAAACTTATATATCGATCGAGTGCATATTGCAAGTATTTGAATATCAAATGATCGATTTAAATATAATTCAAGTGTGGACAAGGTGGGTCCTTAATCTGTTCATTTTCTTTCATTTATGTAGAACATATATAATTATATTTATATTATCTAATTACTTATATGTATTTATTTTATATAGGGCGTGTTATTATCGACTTCAACATAATCACTCATCACATTTAGCAATGTTCTATGATTCTTCATATGTCAATCAATATCAAGAGAATGATGTTAACATCAAAGCTAAACAATTATGTGATAGGGCATTAACGCTTAACAGAAATCAAAAGTTGATAATCCCTTGGCCACTAAGGTTTAAAGAAGGCCAAGATCATTGAATGTTGGTAATCCTTGATTTGTTCAATAATCATGCTTGGTACTGTAACTCAGCTTCCATAGAACTAAGTAAAGATACAAAAGCAGTTGTTGAAATGTAAGAGTTATAACTAGCTATTGATTTCTTCTATTATTTTTTGTAATATTTAATAAAAAACTAACCGTTTTAAACCTTGGTAGGCCATGGAAGCTGTGGAATAAGTTTAGGGGCATTGCCCTTAAAAAATCTCATAAGTTTATATGGAAAAAAATTATGGTATGTACAAGCAAATATTAATAATTTTATTAATTTTACTATTGAGTAATAAAGATGTTCGAATATGGAAAATCATGTACACTTATTTTTTGTAGGTTCCACAACAAAATAATGGAGTCATGTGTGGTTATTATGTCATGAAATTTATGAGCGAAATCATCACAAATATCAAAATTCTAATTGATGATGTGGTAATATCTTTTATCCATATACAGAAAAGTTTTTAACATATATGAGTTATTTTTGTGAATTCATGAAATTATATTCTTATTTTGATTTTAAATACATGTAGTTCTTTGGTTGGAACATGATGAGCTATGACTAACAAATTTTTGATGATTTACGAGAGGAATGTGCAGAACACATGATTCAAATTATATCATCACAAGAAGAATAAGAAGAAGATTCTAATGATCTTGAATAGCATATGACAACATAACGGTAATTTTTTTAATGATTTAATTTCTCTATTCCTGTGTCTAAAGTCTCTTCTTTAATGGATGTTTGGTTTGATGGATGGTTATGTGCTCATGTATTTAGGGAAATGCATTGTTTTATGAACCTGTTTTTTGCCTAAACTTCATCTCATCTCTCTTGCGTACTTTCCTTATGACAATATCATGGTAACACTTTATTAATCATTTGTCTATAAATATGAAGCTATCTAGAATATCTCTTGGTATTTTTAATGCTATAATGAGCTATAAATATGAAGTCAGGTGTAACTCCTATTTTGTTACTTGGCTTGTATGAGTTTTGGTGCCTATAAACGTATTACAAAATTGTTCCATACGTTTAAGGGCATCAAAACTCATACAAGTCAAGTAAGAAATTGGAGTTACACTTGATTTCATATTTAGAGCTCATTATAGCATTAAAAATACCAACTTGGTTCCAAATAGCTTCATATTTGCAGACAAAAGATTAATAAAGTACTAATATGAGTTTGAAGGGATAAAATTATTATTATATCACTCGAATGTCGCTATGGTAATCTCTTTTTGATGATTTACAAGAAGAATGGACAGAACACTTTATTCAAACATCAGGAGAAGAATATAATCTTGAATAACATAGGACAAGACTATGGTAATATTTATAATGATTTAATTTCTCCATTTGTATGTCTCTGAAGTTTAGACTACTTGTTTGATGGATGTTTACGTGCTCATGTATGTAGGGGAATGAATTGTTATATGGACTAACTGTTTTTTGCCCAGTTTCCTTGTCATTATGCTGATGATTCTAAGCCAACCAAGCTTGCTCGCACAATCCAATTACACTTTGACGATATTATTTTATTTGCAATTTAAGTTAACTATATATATATGTATTGTATATATATACATTATTTGTTTTGTAATAAATTTAATTATCAAGTAATTAATTATATTTAAATTTTTAATTATTTGTATTATTATTTATATTTTGGTTTTTTATGCTATATTGAATACAAGTTAGTAAAGTGAAAAATGAGAATAAAAAAAATCAATACACGTAGCGTTGGTTCACACGTTGAACCGACTTTAATAGTCCATTTTGTAGTAGTGATATCTAATTTTGTATAACTCATCAAGTACATAAGACTTCCTATCACTCTAAAATATTCCAATTGAGATACACTTTCACCTATATTCTTAGATAGATATAAATCTACATTTATCAATGTTCTTATATTTTCATAATCATCATTGTTGAATTTCTCAAGTATTTTGTTAACATAATACATTGACTTAGAATTAGACCATTTGATATCCTCGATATCGTAATTACTTGAATTACATCAGTAGGTATTATGTTTTTCATGTCAAACCTTGAGTTCAAGATATTCTTAGTAGATTTAATCATTTAATGATACAATTAATATGTCAACAACGTAAAGACACAAGATAACATAACCATCTTTAGTATCCTTGATATATATACATATATATTTGTCACATTCATTGATTTGAAAAACATTTATCCTCTTGACATTATCAAACTTTTCATACCATTGTTTTGGTGCTTGCTTTAAGCCATATAACGACTTCACCAATTTGTAGACCTTTTCTTCTTACTCTGGGTTGGAAAAAATCTCGAGTTGTTCCATGTAGATTTCTTCATCAAACTCTCCATTTAGAAAGGCTATCTTTACATCAATTTGATGTATATCAAGATTTCACAAAGTCGCAATAGTAATTACCATCTTTATAGATGTTATTCTTGTCATAAAAGAATAAGTATCAAAGTAATTAAAGACATGTCATTGTTTGTATCCCTTAATTATAAGCTTAGTCTTGTACTTTTTAATCGATCCATATGGTATACGTTTTCTCATGAAAAACCCTTGAATCCTACTGTTTTACTATCTAGAGGTAAATCAACTAGTTTTCAAGTGTGATTTTGCAAAATGAACTCAATTTCACTATTAATGCCCTCTTTCCATTGAGGATCTTTAGAAGAATTCACATCATCTTCATAGGTTTGAGGTTCACTTTCTAGCAAGTAGGTCAAAAAATCTGGACTATAGGACGTTTCTATCCTAACCTTTTTACTACGTCTGGGTTGAACCTCAACCTTATCATCAATCTTTTGTTCAAGTTCTTGGTCTTGACTATCTTCATTCATTGTCTCATAAGTTCAATTAGACAAACTTGATTCCTCTTGAGATTTACCTGAAAAATATATGTTCAAATAAGGATGTATTCTTTGATTCCAATACCGTGTTCTTGTGTATGTCTGAGATCTTTGACTCATGTACAATAAAATGATAAGTACTACTATTATGTGTATATCCAATAAAGATGCAATATATCATTTTTAGACCTATCTTCACCTTCTTAGGTGTAGGTATGACTACTTTATTAAGATACCCATATACTTGTAAATATTTATAAAAAGGTATAGTTCTTTTAAATAATTCATATAGTATCTTATGTGGTTTTTTTCAGGTTATCTTATTTAAAAGGCAAATAGCTAATAAAATAGTTTTCATCTATAAGTTCTATAGTAATCCATAACTTAATATTATTGCATACATTATTTCAAGGTATGATTCTTACACTCAGTAACTCCATTTTATTGAGGTGAATAAGGCGCTGTGGTTTTGTGTATAATTTTGTGATGTACACATAATTCACCAAATAGTACTTCATACTTACAACCATAATTACTGCCCAATATCTTGATTTTCCTGTTGAGTTGATTCTTAACTTCTGTTTCATAAAGAATAAATTTCTTTATAGTTTCATATTTGCTTTTAAGCAAATACACATAACAATTTTCGTAATATCATCTATAAAAGTAATAAAATACTTATTGTTACTCTTGTTTGGAGAAATTTCAAATTACATAGATCACTATAGTTTGAGTCAAGGGGTTCAGTGTTCCTTTGGATTGAATAGAACGATAACTGGTCATTTTTACCTCAACATAAGTCTCATACTTGTGTTCAGAATCAATTTAGAAATTGAGTATATGATCCAAGTTAATTTATATACGCAATATATCATAATTAACATGAATAATTTACCATGCCATAAATTGGAAGAGTCAAGTAAGTAAGCAGAAAAGTAATTTTATTAATTTTGTAGGCATTATATTTGTAATATTTAGCTTTAAAAGCCTATTACATGCATACCCTTGCCTATAAATATACCCTATTTTGGTGAACACGACCTTTTTTGACTTGGAGACAATTCTAAAGCCTTACTTATTTATCAATAAATCAAACACAAGGTTTTAGTGAATCTTAGGCACAAATAATACATTGCTTAGAGTCATATCCTTCCCAAAGGTCATCTTCAGTACTACTCTTTCTTACCCTTCAATAATAGAAGTAGTAGAGTTATCCATATATAGCTTTTCCCTATCCTTAACAGGTTTGAAAGTAGTAAATAACTCATTGTTTAAGAAAACATGTTAGGTTACACTAGTATCAATCCACCACTTTTTGGGTTTGATCTCACCAGGTTCACCTCAAAGATGATTGCATACCGGTTTAAGTTTACCATCATGCATCTCAGTTAAGATATCTTGGAGTTCACATATATTGATTGCATACTGGTTTAAGTTTACCATCTAATAATCAAAAAAGTGACTAACCAAAATTTTTTTGGCACCAATATTTTCCATTTCATACTTATGATCCAATGACTCCCACAAGTCTTTAGTAGTTGACGCACAAGTTTTCTATGTTTATAATAGCTTGTAAGTGCACAAATCACTTTATAGAAAAGTAATAAGTATATTTCCAAGGTTGGTCTAAAGAGGAACTATATAGTTTCAAATAATTTAACAAATCTATAAAGAAAAAACACGAAAAGTAAATCTAAACATCATGTTACGATAGTTTGGATTTAAATAGTCTAAACCAATAACATAAAATCAAAGAATATGAATAGAATTAATTCAAATAATTATAAGTAGATAAACAATTAATACTCAATAGAAATTAAGGTTAATTTTGTTTGTTTAAAATTAATTAGGTTATTAAAGATATAAATTAAGATTATTGATTTTTTTGTACGAAAATATCGTTAGATAGAGATTAGACTCTTTGTTATTAAAACCAATTAATATCCTTAGGTGGGGATCATCAATTGATTAAATGAAATTACGTTTTGTTTATAAATAAATAATAAACCATCTAAATCACTACTTTATAAGGAGCATGTAATTTAAACTCTGATTCAAAGTGTTAAACTTAGATCCTAAAAATTAACTTTTATATTTCAAATCTATTACGAAAAATATGTTGTTAATATATTTTTTAGTAGTAAACTTTGTAAAATTTTTGAATGAAGAAATAATATCAATTTATTTTATAAAAATATTTACTTAAATTAATATTTTACAAAAATAACAACATAAGTAATATCTCATAATAATATCCCATCATATATATTTAGATTTAATGAATGATCAATAAATTAAAAATAACATTAAAACAGATACATAAAATTGAATCTATAAATAATAGAATATAATTAAAATTAATACCTCATTGTATTCTTCAATTTATAGAACTTTTTATATCGATATGAGATTTGAAAAAGTTCCCAAAACATTTACTTATATTGTTTACTAAATCAAAATTACTACATAAAATTAAAGAAAAGAAAACTTTGCATAAACTAAATCCTAAGCTAAAAAAACTTTGATATGATTTTGGTGTGTCTAAATATGAGAAAAGTGACATTTATTTATAACAAAAAATTGGAGAGAAAATTGGATTGTGAGGGATTCATTTATGACTCTATAAAAGTAGAGTTATCGATGCATTTTTCTACTTAATATTTGTTCATTTTATTCATTAAGTGAAATTTTTGGGTTTAAAAATATTAAAATATGAACTTTCTAGTGAAAAGAGGTAAGTTTTTTTTATTGATTTTTTATGAATTTTTAAAATATGACCAATCAAAAGACACCACGTGGACACCACATAAGTAGAGGAACTGATCAGGCAAGCCATGTGGATGCTATGTAAGTAGAGAGAGCCAATCGCGTAACATTGCGTGTATCGGGTAACATAGGCTATGCCACATGTTAGTATGGCATTCATTCTGAGCATCACCATATAGTCAAATGTCGTGCCACGCATTGTCACCTGATTCGTCCATTCTTCCCACCAGGGTATCATGAAATTTATAATCGAAAATCCCAATGCATCACATGTTGTTGATTCAACGTGTGTTGAGTCCAATCCATTCCACCATGCGTCGCTTGCTGATTTGCCCAATAAATCCTTATGCCATGTGTCATCACAATATTGGCCAACACTGTTAATTTTTCCTTTTTTCATCTGAGCCCTTGATATGAAGCTGATCTGATGATCCAAATTTCATCTGAGCTAAATCTAACCCCCTAATTACCCCATAAACCCTAATGAGTCAAAATTAATATATTTTTTATTAGATTTTAGAGTAGAAAAGAGAACAAAATAAAATAAAATTTTAAAAAGAGATGCAATTTTGGTAGAGATTTAAGAGGAGATTGATTGTATTTTTTTTTCTTTTTTCTCATTTTTTTTATCAATTTTTATGTATTTTTTATGAAAAATATGAGATTTGTAAACAAAATTATATCCAGCTAATTTATTAATTTAGGGATCTTATGAACTAAATTTTCACCATGTGATGATCTAATATTTTACCCTAATTATGATTTCACTTTAATTATATTATTTAATCTAAATTTTATGTTATTAATTGTTTGACCAACTATTAATCTATAGAGACAATTTAATAGATTTGAGAGAATTATTTAATTATTTGTATTATTAAATAACATGCATAGTTTTTAGGCAGAAATGTATGATTCTTATGTTTGTTATCCATGATTGATGAACTTAATAAGTAATATGCAATTTAATTAACATGAAAATGTGATTAGATTAGTTACTATATGGTATGTAGTTTATTTGAGAGATGAATACATGCTAGGTTATATTTAATTAATCATGTAATTGATTGGTAATTATATTGGGGAAAATTTTAGTGATTCATATCTTTAAAAAATTGGGAGATTAAGTATTTCTATATATTTTATAATATATTTTCTTAGCTATCAAATCTAAATTAATTAATTACTATTATTTATTTTTAGTTCTTTTAATTTTACTTTCTTAAAACATAAAAGCACAAAAAAATTGTTTATTATTATTTTTTGTTTTAAAAATTAGCTTATAATAAATAATATTCATGTAAACAATCTTTTTTATTATTATAGTATTTGTTGCAATACATATATTTGTGTATTCATTGCATATAATTATCACGTGCCATGACCCACGATGCGACCTTTTTCTCGTTTTGGTTTACATCATTTCAAATAGAAAAAACACATAATGTCCAACATATATCCATCCCACAGCTCAAGTCAAACTGTTTGTTTCCACTTCTTGTTTCACCCTTTACAAACTGGTTGGATTATATGTACTTCTTACATGTTTTGTTCTATTAATCTTTTAAGTTAAAAATGAGTACTTAAGATATGCCTCTTCAAATGTTTATCATTTGAATCAATTTAAAGCCAAAATACCTAAAAAAATAACCCAAAAATTTATAATTTCGAACACATAAATTTACTTAAATAATGATAAAATCATGTAAATTGAAATCTATTTATAAAATTTAAGTGCAAATTAATCACATAATATTAGTGTTCTCAAGCACTTATCAACCATCTCCTCCTTATTATACTCATTGTATAATGGGTCAGTTAGGCCATTCAGAATATAGTTTCAACACATGTAATTTGACCATTTTCATGCTTCAATAACATGATTCAAAGGAACCAAAATCGATAGCATTGAGGGTAACCCAATGAACCATATAAGGTCTCATCATTCGGTTTACATTAGAATCATTCATAATAGTATCTGTGACATTCACAGTTAGGCTTTTAGTTTGGAACAATAGAATGGTTATTTTAAAAGTTATTTTTTTAATTTAATTTTATAAAAAATACATAAATAATAACGAAATTTTAAAACAACAAAAAATTATGTATAAAATATTTGTGCATCAATCAACAATATATAAGAAAAAATAACAAATTTACATTACATTTTACTATTAACATTTATAACATCTAACCAATTTCTGTAATAATACATAGAAGTGGAACATATTGTATTTTAAAAAAAAGGTACAACACGTCACCAACTTAAAAGGATCTCAAATAGGGATGTCAAAATCCTCCATATATTTGGGTAACTCTTAGTAATAACTGGACTATTTCGGTTTTAATGTATGCAATATTTAGGACGAATTTTAGGTTTGATTAATATTTATCTATTACTTTTTTTTTGGATTTGAGGAGGGATGGTTGATCTCTCGATGTTATAAATTATATATTTATATTTTATAGAATATAGTTTACATGTATGTAGTAGTAAAAACAAATATTAAGAAGAAAACAGAACACTTGAAGAGTAAGTTGCAATAAGAATTAATAACAGGGAGTAGATATTTAAAATAACGTATTATGAGAAATGAAAACAATCCCATTCTTTAATTTCCGTACTCAACAATAATATATTAGAAAACTTTGATTTTATCAATATGCATGCCAACGGCCAAGATATGAAAGAAGCCTGATTTTTCTCAAAGGTATATTGGCAGGATCCAACCGGGACACATGAACTCTTGGATCTCGTACAATTTTTTTAAAATTAATATTTAATAATTTTTTTTAGATATATATTTTTCAATTTAATATGTTCTTATAAATTTTTAAAAACAATAAAAATCTTATAAAAAACTCTGATACTTATATAAAGTTTAAAAATTTTATTCTAGTATTAATAAAAGATGCTTAAAAGCAAATAAATTCAAGTAATTTTTATTTTTTTATCGTATAAAAAATAATGATTTCATTAATTCATTTTTTTTATATCTTTTTAAAGAGCTTAGGTATTTGATGTACGTTTACTCTTAATAAAATGTAATATTTTATTAATTAAAAAATTTAGCACTCAAACAAAATAAAAATATATACGTATATAGTGCACAGAATCTATCAATTTTTTAGATCCCTCCCTTGATCCAATGAACTGGTAAACATGAACTATGCTTAATCAAACTGAAATGGCAGGTAACTTCCTTCTAAAGGTTCGTTGCCACTTTTGTTGCATTGCGTTCATACGGAACAATCATCTTTAATTACAAGTCACCTTTTGATTACTGCGAGAATGAGAAAAAAAGGTCCCATTTTGCTTATTATATATTAGTTTTAGATTTATAATTTGATAAGAGTTACTGATTTAAATTTAATTATATATATAATTGTATTAATTGTTGAGTATTAATGGTTATTATTGCTTATTTTTGTGAACAATAAGTAGAATATTTCTTGTAATAGAGATGTAAAATAGATTATCTTATTTTATATCGTAAAAAAATATAAATATATGTTATTAATAGATAAAAATAAAGATTAAATAATTAAAAAATATATTTAAAATAAAAAGAAAAACAACGAATTATCATTAATATCATTTTATTAATTAATAAACCTTAAAACTTAACTCCTAAACATTAAATCTTAATATCATATTGTTAACTAAATTCTAAATCTTAAGTTCCAAATTGTTAAACCCTAAACATATTAAATTTAGAGTTATTTTAACATTTCAAATATATATATGTTTTTTTGTTTTTTTAAAACTCTACGTTTTAATTATTAAACGTGTTATTTTTACTATTTGTTGATTCACCTGAACCTAACTCATCCCTTGAAAACGCGCTTACAAGGGTGAGGACTGCCTAGGCTTATAACCAGGTCTTCTGCTAGTTCCTTGGTCGATATGGAACTTATTTACTCAACACTCCCCCTCACATCGGCAAGGGTTTCGTCCCTGCACCGTAGGGGTCTGGGTAGTGTTGGGTGGCTCCTCCACTGCCAGGGTCTTGCTTTGATACCATATTGATTCACCTGAACCTAACTCATTCCTTGAAAACGCGCTTACAAGGGTGAGGACTGCTCAGACTTATAACCAACTCTTATGCTGGTTCCTTGGTCGATGTGAGAATTATTTCCTCAACACTCCCCCTCACATCGGCAAGGGTTTCGTCCCTCCACCGTGGGGGTCTGGGTAACATTGGGTGGCTCCTCCACCGCCAGAGCCTAGCTCTGATACCATGTTGATTCACCTGAACTTAACTCATTCCTTGAAAACGCACTTTCAAGGGTGAGGACTGCCCAGGCTTATAACCAGCTCTTCTGTTGGTTCCCTAGTCGATGTGAGACTTATTTCCTCAACACTTCTCCTCACAACGGCAAGGGTTTCGTCCCTCCACCGTGGGGGTATGGGTAGCGCCGGGTTGCTCCTCCACCGCCAGGGCCTTGCTTTGACACCATGTTGATTCACCTGGACCTAACTCATCCCTTGAAAACGCGCTTATAAGGGTGAGGACTGCCCAGGCTTATAACCAACTCTTATGTTGGTTCCTTGGTCAATGTGGGACTTATTTCCTCAACACCATTCTATGTAAATACCCACTATATTGGGTCTTTTATATCTCATGTCTTATTTAGTGTTCTAAATAGATTTATGGTATAATATTGTCTCAATTCATTTAAATATCATCTCATCTTATTTTGAGTGTAGTTCTAATGGAACTAACATTAAACGTATGTTATATCATTTTTATTAATAAATTTAAATTATAAATAATCATTTATCATATTTGTTATTGATTTTGTATTCTTATTTGTCTTACTTAGACTCATTGTTGAGGAGTCCCACATCGACCAAGGACCAGCATAAGAGCTGGTTTATAAGCCTGGGCAGTCCTCACCCTTGTAAGCGCGTTTTCAAGGGTAGAGTTAGGTCCAGATGAATCAACATGGTATCAAAGCAGGACCCTTGGCGGTGGAGGAGAACTACCCTACACTTACACCCGTGGCAACCATAAGACCACCACCGTCCGTCGACACAGTCGATGTGAGGGGGAGTGTTGAGGAGTCCCACATCGACCAAGGACCAGCATAAGAGCTGGTTTATAAGCCTGGGCAGTCCTCTCCCTTGTAAGCGCGTTTTCAGGGGTAGAGTTAGGTCCAGGTGAATCAACACTCATTATGAACAAATAAGATATCTCAATTAATACTGTTTCGTTATCATCTCATCTCATTAAAAATTAAGTACGATAAAATGAGATCAATTTTTAAAATTAATGGATTGTATTATACCTGGACTTGTTAGTCCCACAAAATAGGAGGCTTATAAGAACAAAAGATAAAAAATGGAAGCTTTCGTAAGAAAAAGGTTCCTTCAAAATTTGCCAACTCTAAGCTCCTTAATAATCTAATACAAAACCATAATGTACATGGTTAATGATAAAGTGAAAACTTGTAGTTTATATATTACTTCATTAAAATGCCAAGTTGAGAAATTCTTTTATTGTTCAAGGAGGATAATATGGGGGAGTTTTTATTCAAGATAAAAAGACAAAATTGGTAACGAGTACATTAGTTAATTTATTTTCGTCGAAAGAACAATTGCCCAGTTTATATAATACTTGCAGAAATGCCGTTTCTAAGCTGTAAATAAGAGTTTGAAGCACTATAAACGAGAATTAAGCCGAACTCAATCACCCATTTCCCATTCAAAGCCTCCCCTTATATATACCACCTTCACATTCTGTCATTTCTATCTCTCCTTCGTGGTTCATAGATTATAAGAATATCAGAAACTAAGGAGAAAGGACAATACCTAATATATAGCAGAGACAAGGAGAGAGGAAACACATATAAGAGATGGAAGGAAGAAAGTCATGCTTAATATTGGCTTTCTTTCTTCTACTAGTCATCACCGAAGCCACCTATGTTCAGGATGATGGTAATGATAATGGGAATAAGAAAGTTGCCAATGATAATGATGATGGCAAAAGCCAGAGCAATGCCCCAAAAGAGACTCCAAAGCAAGTCCCAAAGAAGAAGACCCCAAAGAAAGAGGCCCCTAAGAAGGAGACGCCAAAGAAAGAGAAAGAGGCCCCTAAGAAGGATACCCCAAAGAAAGAGACACCAAAGAAGGAGGCTCCAAAGAAAGAGAATCCAAAGAAGAAGACTTCAAAGAAGCGGTCACCCACTGATCCAGCGACAACAAACTATGACATCTTGACACCTTTAGTCAATGAAAGAGAAAGAGCTTTCTGCAAAGCAAGGGGTCATTGTCACTCTAAGACTCTTACTTGCCCAGCTGAATGCCCTCAGAGGAAGCCGAAGAATAACAAGAAGAAGAAAGGTTGTTTTGTTGATTGCAGCAGCAAGTGTGAAATCACTTGCAAGTGTAAGTATCTTTCTCTTTCTGATTTTCCACTAACAGATGTCCTTAATTTTTATTCAGTTTAAATAACTTAATCTTTGTTTTCAACATAGTGGGACTTTCTAGTGAAAGAGAAGGCATTATTTTGTTTGTCAAACTTGATAATATTGTAAAAAGAAAATATCACATATGAAACTATTACTATTTATTCTTATATATTTGACAGTTAGAAGACCTAATTGTAATGGATATGGCTCTCTCTGTTACGATCCTCGCTTTGTCGGTGGTGATGGTGTGATGTTTTACTTCCATGGAGCCAAAGGAGGAAACTTTGCCATAGTCTCAGATGACAATATCCACATTAATGCACACTTCATTGGAACCAGGCCACAAGGAAGAACTAGGGACTTTACATGGGTTCAAGCCCTTGCCGTGATGTTTGATTCTCACACCCTCGTAATTTCAGCAAAGAAAGTCTCAAAGTGGAATGACAAAATTGATGCTTTAACAGTGAGTTGGGATGGTGAATCCATTAACATTCCAACTGATGGAGATGGTGAATGGAAGACTAACAGTGAAGAAAGAGAAGTGGTCGTGGAAAGAACAGATGACACTAGCAGTATTAGATTGACAGTGGATGGACTTTTGGAATTGGACGTGAAGGTGAGACCTATTGGAGAAGAGGAAAACAAGATCCACAAATATCAACTCCCAGGTGATGATGCTTTTTCTCACTTAGAAACACAGTTCAAGTTTAAACATTTGACAGATCTTGTTGAAGGAATTTTGGGCAAGAGTTACAGGCCAGACTATGTTAGTCCTGTTAAGGTTGGAGTTCCAATGCCAATGATGGGTGGAGAGGACAAATATCAAACCCCATCTCTATTCTCCCCTCTGTGCAAGGCTTGTAGGTTTCAGAGGCCATCTTCAAGTGGAGGTCTTGCTGAATACTGATAACTATTTCAACCAATAATTTGATTTTGTGTATCTTGGGTTTTGGTATTTAATATTATTCTAAGTCAAATGAAAAAAAGAGCTCAAACACAATGCACATATCGTTCTTCTAAGTTAAACATAAGTTTTATGCTTAATTTCTTCCATGAGAGAAATCTGTATTTGAACTATATCAGTATCTAGTTTATAGCAATAAAAGTATTCATCTTTATTAATTATCTGAATTTTTTTTTACCAACTACTAAGCACAAGAACAAGATTTTTCTTGATTGATGTTAATGATCTGTAAGTGGGACCATGGATAGTGGGAAGGAAAAACGTTAGGGAGTTAACCAGGAGAGGACAATCCTCATTTTGATTAAAGGTCCGTTTCCAAACTTCAATAATAAAGGCCCTTGTAGGGTTAACGAAAACACAAATAATACGATCATTACTAAGGCAAAAACATACAAATTTGAATATACTGATACATCAAATTTCATAAATGTCTCTGAGCCAATATTGAAGTACATTCTAAACAAGTGTAGTATACAGCCTAAAGAAGGTTGGCGATCATTTCTCCTTCCAAGGACTGACAAGAAAGTTATTGTTCAAAGATCAAAGAAGAAGGGAAAAAATGCTACATCTTTATTTTATATTTTCTTTTATTTTTCATGCAAGAATTTAACTCTATATATAATGTCGATTTTGTAATTGTATTTTTCTTTGATAATCAAGAAATTATTTTATTCAATCATACAGAATCAGAGACAATAAACCATTTTGTACCTCTTAAAGGGGTTGTATGAGTAGGCCATTTTATGTACATGAAGCCTCTACTGCTAAACTCTTTGGTACTCCTTCACATGGGTCGCCAAATGTGTTTACTGATACTCCAATGCTACAACTCTTTGATCCAATGCAAGCCTGTAAAAGAGTTATTATTTGTGAGAGAGAAGGCAACATACTTGATCACAAACAAAGGCATGTGAACAAAATTAAACCTTCTGCAGAATGGATAGAGCCATATCGCTGCTGCATTGGCCGTGGCTAAAGCTCCCACAAGACCCATGTGGTGTTCCAAAACTTGCAAACTTAATTGAAGAAATAACCTGATCAGGAAGAGGGCACTCAAGTGACAATACAGGTTTTAATTTTCTCTTTGCCACTGAATCTGAACTCCACATCTTTATTGGTAATGGATGAGACTCTGACACATGTGAGCAAAAGCTTTCAGTTAGTTTCGTAGCAAAAGTTATCTGAGTTGGATCACCTCCAGTTTCTTCAAACAGCACAAGAGTGTTGCCACTTGATTGCAACCATGATCGAGGAACATGGTACCTACCATTTTATTGATATCAGAAACACAGCATTTACAGTACCCAAACTTTCAAAACATATGTTGTTATAGCAATTACAGTGTCTGAGATGGCATCCCGCAGTTCCTGCGACATTTGTTTGAGTCATAAGTCCCTCTGTAATTGCAATTATCATTGCAACTACTGATTGAAGAGACATAGGTTGGCCAATAGCGCCCAATGCTTTGTCCATTTACCCATGCTTCACCCTTACCCATTCCTGTGAAGTCTATTGCAACTGGATTATTTCCAGCAGGAGCTTCAAACGTTCTCTGCATTAACAAGTATTGCTTTGTGTTATATGCAAGAGAAATATAATGTTATTTCCAAAACAACGGGATCTACTTAGATGGAAAGAGCATGACCATTTATTTCACGAAACTACAGCAGTTACCAATCAATCATAAAAAAGCATTACAATCATGATGAAAACTATTGGGAAAATTAATAATAGCACAGCAGATTATGTGTATTTTGGTGAACAAATATAAGTATTCTTGGCAGTTGGCCATTCAACTTTATCAACTTATCAAGGACTAAAAACCAATTTATGTCAAAAGCAACTGGACCAAAATTCCCAATTGGTATTCAGCGATCTCATTTGTCCACTTGTAATTATTTTTAGTGTATAGGAAGCATTTTTGAACAATTTGAATTTCTTACTCTTAAACAATACAGAACCTGCATGCACAAACATTTGACATATTTAACTGCTAACTTACAGCAAAAAGCTTGAAAAAAAAAATACCTTGTACCATGTTAATGGTTGCTTCTTTGGCAAGGCTGGTTGTGATACCCACTGTGTAAAAGTTCCACTGGGTAGGTTTAACTCTTCACCTTTAAGTCCAATCTGCAGTCAAGTTTTCCGACTAATGTGAATATGTGATTCTAATTATTTTAACAACCCCACTTGTCATTAAATATAGTCTACCAATGATCTATGTCAGAGCATTTCAAGGAACAAGAGTCACCTGATATGTCCATTCCTGAGAAGAGAGATCAAGACTAACACCATTCTTTGCATTCTGGAGCTTCACTGGACCAGTGATCCCCGCACCCATTTTGTCAAAGAAAGGTCCATAGTTCTGATGCGCATATATATGTTGGGAAATTAGGCAAATTTTCGATAAGTCAGATTTATGAGAATACAAAGTAAAAAAAATAACACACAAATTTGATAACTGAGTTCGGCCAATCTTGTTTATGTTTCCGGACCTGGTGCAGATCTTTTTACTGAAAAAAGAAGAAATTATACAAGGTGTTTACAACACTCACAACTCACAACCTAATTTTCTCTCACAAAAACAGTTTTCTCTAAGCTTTTATCTCAATTAGAGTGAACATTTGGTTGATTGATTCATTACAATTATACATCTATTTATAGGAAAATTCACTCCTTAAATTAAGAGTTCCTTGAATTGCTCATTGAATTAAGCATTGATTTACTCCTCAAATTAAGGATGATCACTCCTTGATTTGCTCCTTAATTTGCTCATTGAATTAAAGACATTTATAGCAATCTCCAACAATCTCCCACTTAAAGACTGATTTCAATCTGTCTTCACACCTCGATCAATGCAACAATTTTTCTAGTCTTGTTACTCTAACAGACCAACTGAAGTTGAGTACAACTTCAATTTGTCAATAGTCACTACCTTTGTCAACATATCTGCTGGATTTTTGCTTCCTTGAATCTTCTCCAGTATTAACACATTATCTTCCAATAGAGATCTGATGAAGTGATAACGAAGTCCAATATGCTTGGTTTAGAATGAAATGCCGAATTCTTTGCCAAGTGTATTGCACTTTGATTATCACTGTGCAGAACATTCTTCTCCTGTTTGAATCCCAGCTCAGTTAACAAACCTTGAAGCCATATCATTTCTTTACTAGCTTTAGTCACTGCTACATACTCAGCCTCTGTAGTGGATAGAGTGACAATATTTTGTATCTGTGACATCCAACTAACAACTGTAGTTCCAATAGTAAATATATAACTAATGGTGCTTCTTCGGTGATCAACTTCACCTCCAAAGTTTGTGTCTACGTAACCTTGTACTTTTAACTCTCTTTTACTAAAGTACAAGTACTTTTCTGTGGTGTCTCGTAAATACCTCAAAATCTACTTGACTGTTTCCCAATGAGTTTTCCTTAGATTTGACATAAATCTATTAACAACTCCCACTGCATGGCCAATGTCTAGGTCTCGTACAGACCATTGTGTACATCAAACTTTCAATGGCTGAGGGATAAGGAATCTTAGCCATGAATTCTCTCTTTCTTCGTCTGAGGGGACTGATCCTTGGATAGGCGAAAGTAACTGGCCAAGGGTGTGCTAACTGGCTTGGCGTTACCCATGTTGAATCTCTGCAAAACAGGATTGATGTACTTTGCTTGAGATAACTGCAAGGATCCTTTCTTCTTATTTCTTGTGATTTGCATTCCAAGAATCTTCTTTGTTGGACCTAAGTCTTTCATGTCAAACTTCTTTGACAATTGCTGCTTCAACCTTCTGATATCATTTATATCTAAACCTGCTACTAACATATCATCAATATAAAGTAGTAAAATGATATAACTGGACCTATATCTTTTGAAGTAGCAACAATGGTCAACATTGCACTTCTGGAAACCTTCTTTGTGCATGAAGCTGTCAAACTTTTTGTACCACTGTCTCGAGGCTTGTTTCATGTCATACAAACTCTTCTTAAGTCTACATACCATGTTTTTCTTTCCTCTTTCTGAGAAACCTTCTGGCTGGTACATGTATATCTCTTCATCTAAATCTCCATGAAGGAATGCAGTCTTCACATCCAACTGTTCAAGATGAAGATCTTCAATGGCTACAATACTCAACACTGATTTGATAGTATTGAGCTTCACAACGGAATCAAAAATGTCAGTGTAGTCAACTCCTTCCTTCTATTGAAACCCTTTGACAACTAGGCGGACTTTGTATCTCTTGGAACCATCATGCTCCTCTTTCACCCGATACACCCATTTGTTATGAAGTGCCTTCTTTCCTATAGGTAACTCAACTAGTTCTCATGTTTGGTTGGAGATGAGAGATTTCATTTCTTTTTTCATGGCAAGCTCACACTTGCTGGAATCTCGAGTCTGACAACTTCAACATAGCATTCAGGCTCCCCTTCATCAGTCAACAACATATAGTTCATGTATCTCCTGTTAGGTACATAAGGTTGAGAAGACCTTCTCAATACAGGAGTTGGAGTAGGAGGCTATGGTGTGTCAGACTGCTATGTACTATTTTGTCCAACGAGTTCCTCTGGCTGAGGACTTGTTACAATTGGTTCCGTTACGAAACTATCTAGGACATCATCTACAAATACTGACTCATTATGCTCTGAGTCGTTGGCGTCTGTTTTATGCATGTCTTTATACATCACGCTTTCGTTGAAAATCACATCTCTAGTACAGATCACTTTCTTGTTTTTGTCATTCTAAATGCGGTAGCCAAACTCATCCTCACCATAGCCGATGAAGGTGCATTTCTTGGATTTGGGATCAAGCTTATTCCTTCCTTGATCACTGATATGCACAAATGCTACATAGTTGAAAACTTTTAGATGTTATAGTTTTACCTCTTTTCCGCTCCATACCTCCTCTGGTATTTTGTGCTCCAATGGAACAGATGGACCTTAATTGATCAAATAAGCTACCGTCTTGACTATTTTTGTCTAGAATTGCTTCGATAGACCTGATTGTATACGAATGTTTTTGGCTCTTTCTGTCAACGTTCGGTTCATACACTCAGCTACACCATTGTGTTAAGGCGTGCCTGACACAATTCTTTCCATTCTGATCTCGTGCTCATAGCAGAAATTTTTGAATCTAGTGTTTTCATATTCACCACCATTGTCAGTTCTGAATTTTTTGATCTTCAAACTTATCTCATTTTCAACCATAACTTTCCATCTTCTGAAAGCCTTAAATACTTCAGACTTATACTTTAGAAAGTAAACTCATACCTTCCGAGAATGATCATCAATGAAAGTCATGAAGTAGTGTTTCCCATCAATGGATGAGACGGTCGTTGGTCTCTAAACATCAGAATGAATAAGCTCTAACCTTATTTGGGGTTTTGCCACTTGTCTAAAAGCTGACTCTCTTTTGCTTTCCAAGTATGCAATCTTCGTACATGTTCTGTAGATTGTAGACCTAGAAGTTTTCCCTTTGAGTGTATAATCTTCATTCCCTTCTCACTCATGTGGCCTAGTCTCTAGTGCCATAAATTTGGTATTTCATTGCTTGCTACAACTACAATCGAACAACGTGCCTCTGTTGTCATGTAAAGAGTACTACTCTTCTTGCCTCAAGCAACCGTCATTACACCCTTTGAAATCTTCCAATCATCACCATAGAAGATCGTAGTGTAACCTTCACTAGCCAACTACCCTACTGAGATTAAGTTCCTTCTTAGGTCGGGAATATGCCTGACATCCTTCAACTCCCAAACAGACCCGTTCAACTTAATCTTCACTACACCTTTGCCAATAATAGCACACGGTTGATCATCACCAAGATATACCTTTCCAAGGTTTCCGGGGACATTTCTTGAAGAATTATTTCTGTGAAGTAGCATGGAACGATGCTCCAGAGTCTAACATCTAAGATTCTTCCTCACTCTCCAAAGAGCATATCAATGCATCATCTCCTCCTGAGGTGGAAGTAACATTTGCCTCTGCCTTCACTTGTTTGTCCTTCGGTGCGTAGTGCCCGGTTCTTCCACAATTCCAACACTCGATAGTTTTTGAGCTATGGGAATTATTAGGATTCTTGGATTTGGACCTCCTGTCCTTTGATCTATCTCGGTAGTCTATTCTGCCACATCCATTCCCTTTGGTTGAATTTCTTCCTCTTGACTCTGTATACAAAACTAAAGAAATTGACGATTTACCCAACTCTCTACATTGGATTTCTTCACTAAGAACCAGATCACAAACATCGTCAAATTTCAACTTATTGCTTCCTGACGAGCTTCCAGCTTTCTGGAAAAGAAGACAAAAGCATCAATGCTTGTACTTCTTCATCGAATTCAATTTCAACTGAACTCAACTGGGTTGTGACTGTGCTAAGTTCATTGAGATGTTGAGCTACTGATGCGTTTTCCGTTATCCGCAAATTGAACAAATGCCTCATCGGGTACACTTTGTTTGAGGTCGATGGCTTCTCATACATATTGGAGAGAGCTATCATAAGACCCGTTGCGGTCTTTTCCTTTGCTATGTTGAAAGCTACATTATGGGATAACGTCAATCGAATAACTCTGAGGGCTTGTCTGTCTAGAATATTCCAATCTTCTTCCTTCATAGCCTCTGGCTTCTTCCCTGAGAGAGGTTAATACAGATAATCCTCTATCTGCATTTTCCAAAAACCAAAATCTGTGTCATCGAATTTCTCGAGTTTCACCTTTCTTTCATCTGCGGCCATTACTCCCACTTAAATCTGACTTCCTCCGGATCGTTTCTGACTATTTTTGCAAACCACCGTGTATTAAAATACCTCCGTCAACAAACAAATGTCGTCGACAAAATTTCACTATTCACGTAATTCACTATTAACATGAATAGTAATATTGCAGGAAATTGACAAAAATTGACCACCAAAAGCTCTGATACGAGTTGTTGTAAAATTACGCAAATTTTCGATAAGCCAAATTTATGAGAAAGCAAAGTAGACAAAATAACACAAAAATTTGATAACAGAGTTCGGCCAATCTTGCTGCAGATCTTTTTACTGAAAAAGGAAGAAATTATACAAGGTGTTTACAACACTCATAACTCATAACCCAATTTTTTCTCACAAAAGCTTTTTTCTCTCAATTAGAATGAACATTTGATTGATTGATTCATTACAATTATACATCTATTTATAGGAAAATTCACTTTTGAATTAAGGGTTCTTTGAATTGCTCCTTAAATTAAGCATTGATTTACTCCTTAAATTAAGGATGATCACTCCTTGATTTGCTCCTTGTTTTGCTCCTTGAATTAAGGATATTTATAACAATCTTCAACAATATACACTTAGGTTATATTACTAATAAATTGAATCAGCTTTCTATTACAAAACCTTTAAGGCTATAACTAATAGATAATAAATCCTTCCATGAATACAGCCATGGAAAAAACTAACGACAATGACAATCGATTCCCTTCTTTACTCAATGCTTAATCTTAATGAAAGATACCAACCTGAAGCCCAACTGTCAAGCTCAGAAGATCTATTGTGTTCTTTCTTGGTATTAATGTGAGTGGGACATCCATCGTAACCGTAGGGTTGCCTGTTTTACTTCCTGCAAATGCAAAGGAGCTACTTATATTAAATGAATACAAGGATTCATGAAGCAATTAAAGCTACATTGTAATTTGTGTTGGATCACAATAGATAAAAATAAAATAAATTCAACAGAGTAAAATAATGACACTTACAATTTAACATGATTCATCTTTTAATTTAGACTACATTCACGGGACAAACTCTGAAAAATATTTCTTCTACTAATAAAATTAATGAGTATAAAGTGATAGACAATATAACAAATTGAGATAAATTCAAAATAATGACAAGTGTTTTCCAAACTCACTATTTTGTCACTCCCCTTTTAGAAAAAATATTCCAAATATTTTTCTAAAATATTCTCTCCCACTCTTTCACACACACAACACTATTTTTCATCAAAGGAAATTATTCCTGTGTTTCTCTTATTTGATGTGTATCTCTAAGGCAAAAACATTGCCTATTTATAGGTAAAATTACAACCACTGATTAATGGGACTGCATCTAATTTTTTTTATTTTCTTCAAATGTAATTAATGGGGCCGTATCTATATTTTTTATTTTCTTCCCCTTCCATATAGGTAGGACCTACAAATCTCCCCTCCCTACTACATGGAGAGCTCCACCAATCCAGAAGCTAAACGACAATATTCAAAATTTTGTCTTGGAAGAATTTTCGTCAACATATCTGATCCATTTTCTTCTGTATGGATCTTCTCAAGCCGTAATAGTTTTTTCTCTATTACATCCCTAATCTAGTAATATCTCACATCAATATGTTTTGATCTTGAAATGAAAGAAGACATTCTTTCCAAGGTGGATAACACTCTGACTATCACAAAATAATTGGTAACTATCTTAATACAACCCAAGTTCTTTCAAGAACTTTTTCATCCATAACAACTCTTTACATGCTTTCATTGTTGTTATAAACTCTGCTTCTGTGGTGGATAGTGCAACACATTTTTGTAACTTTGACTGCCATGACATAGCTCCCCCTGCAAATGTAATCAGGTAACTTGAAGTAGATTTTCTAGAATCTACATCGCCAGCCATATCTGCATCGGTGTATCCAACTAACATAGGTTTGTTATTTCCAAAACATAGGCATATTTTGGAATAACCTCGAATATACTTGAAAAACTATTTTACTGCAGCCCAATGTTCCTTTCCAAGATTTGAAAGAAATCTACTCACAACTCCAATTGCATGAGCGATATCTAGCCATGTACAAACCATGGCATACATCAGACTTCCAACTACTGAAGCATATGAAACCTTTTCTATCTCTTCTTTCTCTTTGTTTGTAGAAGGACTTTGCTTAGAACTTAGCTTAAAGTGATTAGCAAGAGGACAACTAATCACTTTAGCCTTGTCTATATGAAATCTCTGAAGTACTTTCTCAATATACTTCTCTTGTGACAATCATAATTTCTTGGTGTCTCTATCTCTAATAATACTCATGCCAAAAATCTGCTTAGCTGGCCCCAATTCTTTCATGACAAAAGACTTACTCAATTTCTTTTTCAAGTTATTGATTCCAGAAATATTCCGGCTAACAATCAACATAACATCCACATAGAACAAAAGAATAATGAAATCATTATCAGAGAATTTTTGCATGAAAACACAATGGTTTGAAGTAGTCTTTTTGTAGCATTGTTCCCTCATAACAAACTCAAATCTTGTACCATTGTCTCATTGCATGTTTTAAGTCGTAGAGGCTTTTCTTCAATTTGAAAACATAATCCTCTCTTCCTTTTTGCTTGAAACCCTCTGGCTATTCCATGTATATATTTTCTTCCAAGTTACCATGTAAGAAGATAGTTTTGACATCCATTTTCTCAACCTCTAGGCCAAGACTTGCTGCTAATCCTAGCACAGTACGGATAGATGTCATTTCCACAACTGGTGAGAAAATCTCGTCAAAGTCAACTCCTTTTCTTTGGTTGAATCCCTTGACGACCAGTCTGGCTTTGTATTGTGGATTGGAACTGTGTTCTTCAAGCTTCACCTTGAACACCCATTTATTTTTCAAAGTTCTCTTCCCTTTGGACAACTTCATCAGCTCAAAAGTTTTGTTCTCATGCTAGTAATTCATCTCATCTTGCATGAATTCAATCCATTTTTCTTTGGATTCGTCCTCCATGGCTTTTTCATAACTCTCAGGTTCTCTCCCATTAGTGAAAGTTACATACTCATCTAGAGGATATGTGGTAGAAGGTCGTCTTAGTCTACCACTTCTTCTCAATGGAACAAGAGAAGCCGTAAGTGTTGGTGTTGGATAATGAGCATCATCATCTTGGTTGTCTTTAGAACCAACTTCTATGGGAGCATCATTTTCATAAGGTGGATAAACTTGGTCTTCATCTCCAACTTGTCTTGGCATTGATGTTGGAGGAATTAATTCCAAATCTAGTGAGTCACCATTGGAATTAGGAACATCCTTATTCATTTTGACAACATCTTTAATGGTCTCATCTTCAACAAATACAACATCACGGCTCCTAACAAGTCTCTTTGCAATATGATTGTAAAATCTATAGCCAAATTGATCTTGACCATAACCAATAAAAATACACTATCTTGTCTTGGCATCAAGTTTGGATCTCTTATCCTTGGGGATATGAACAAATACTTTGCAACCATACACCCACAGATGATTATAGGAAACATCCTTTCCTGGCCACATTTTATCTGAAACATCTATCTTGAGAGGAATATAGGGTGAAAGATTCAACACATGTGCAACTATGAGTACGGCTTCACACCATAAAGTTTTAGGCAACTTTGCATAAGAGAGTAAACATCTGACTCTCTCCATCAAAGTTTTGTTCATCCTCTCAACTAAGTCATTCAACTACGGTGTCTTTAAAGATGTCATCTGATGCCAAATACCATGCTTTTTGCAGTAAACATGAAAAGGTCTTATGTTTTTTCAACCGTTATCTGCCTGAATGCACTTTAGTTTTTTCCCAATTTGTCTCTCAACTGAGGCATGAAATTCTTTGAAGACATCTAGCACCTGATCCTTTATCTTCAGAAGATATACCCACGTTTTCCTTGAATGATCATTAATGAATGTCACAAAATATTGAGCACCATTAAGTGACTTTGGCATTGGTCCACACAAATATGAATGAATTAGATTTAAAATATTATTCATTCTAAAAGGAGGGAAACTCTTAAAAGCAATTCTGTTTTGCTTTCCTGCTAGACAATCAACACTTTTCTGCAAATGTAGTTCATCTATTCCGGGCAGTATCTTCTTTCTAGCTAGACTTGTCATACCTTTTTCACCCATGTGACTGAGTCTTCTATGCAAAAATTCAACTGCATTGTCTTTCTCTACGATATTTACTGTATCGGTGGAGAGCTTCGTTTGCACTATACACAGAGTTGTATGCTTATCACCTTTAGCCACTACTAAAGAGCCTTTTGTAAATTTTCATTTGTCATAAATAAAGAAGCTACAATATCCTTCATTTGCAAGTTTACATACAGAGATCAAATTCAGGCACATATTTGAAATATGCCTGACATTCTTCAAAAATAGTCTCGTTCCATTCTCTGTTTCCAAGCAAACATCTCATCTACTAACAACCTTTGACAAGCCTTCATTTCCCATTCTAAAAACACCAAAACTTCCAAATGTGTATGATGAGAAAAATTCTCTATGCAATGTAGTGTGAATTGTAGCATGTTGAGGAGTCCCACATCGACCAAGGACCAGCATAAGAGCTGGTTTATAAGCCTGGACAGTCCTCACCCTTGTAAGCGCGTTTTCAGGGGTAGAGTTAGGTCCAGGTGAATCAACATGGTATCAAAGCAGGACCCTTGGCGGTGGAGGAGAACTACCCTGCACTTACACCCGTGGCAACCATAAGACCACCACCGTCCGTCGACACAGTCGATGTGAGGGGGAGTGTTGAGGAGTCCCACATCGACCAAGGACCAGCATAAGAGCTGGTTTATAAGCCTGGGCAGTCCTCTCCCTTGTAAGCGCGTTTTCAGGGGTAGAGTTAGGTCCAGGTGAATCAACATAGCACCACTATCAATCACTCAACTAGTCTCGTGTGATGCAAGATTGACAAAATATTTATCATAAACGATATTGAACTCGTCTATGTTATTTGTTTGCTCATCATCACTGTTGTCGTCTTTCTTCATTGCTTTGCCTTTGTTCCTTCTTGAACACCCGGTAAAATTTCTTGATATGACCCTTCCTCTTATAGTGATGGCATTCAGCATTGGCATATTTGTTTGATTTACCTTTGCTCTTACCTCTGGGTTTTTGTTCTCTATACCGTCTCCTTCCTCTGGACTCTATGATAAGGGCTTGTGCTTTTGAATCTTTTATGACAATAGGTTTCTACAACAACTTCAAACTCCATCTTGTCTTTCGCATAAGTCAAAGTTGTTGTGAGATGATTATAAGATGAGGATAATGATGCCAGCAACATCACAACTTTCTCTTCATTGCCCAAACTCACATTGAATCTTGCTAAGTGAGAAAGCTTCCTGTTGAAATCGCTAACGTGCGGCATCAAGCTCACATTATCTTCCTTCCTCATCTGATATAGCTCCTTCTACAAATAAAATTTATTGGCAAGGTTCTTTGACATGTACACGTTTTCTAGAGTCTCCCATGTTTCTTTTACAGTCTTGCAATTTTTTGATTCAATATTTTGCAAGACACTGTCTGAGATATTTAGATAGATTCTATTGGCTGTAATCTCCTCTATCTCCTCCCATTATTCCTCAGTGATGGTTGCTGTCTTCTTTTCTTTCCCCAGCAACGCGTTATGGATTATGAGAATATCCTTCCTTTGCCATAAAGAGAAATTATTATTGCTATCAAATTTCACAATATCTACCTTCTGGCTTGACATTTTTTTCTCGCTATGTTTCTTTTTCTGCAAATAAATACGCCCTAGACCTAATAAAATCTTTTTTGATATGACAGATTAGTCTATGTTGTAACCACAGAGCATACTAAGAATTTTACTAGACCAACTTTGATATCAGTTGTTGGGTCACAGTGGATAAAAATAAAATAAATTTAACAGAGTAAAATAATGACACCGGTAATTTAACATGGTTCACCTTTTAATTTGGGCTATGTTCATGGGACAAAGTCCGAAAAATATTTCTTCTACTAATAAAATTAATGGGTTCAAAGTGAGAGACAATACAACAAATTGAGATAAACACAAAATAGTGACACACAACTGTTTCCCAAACTCATTATTTTGTCATTCCCCTTTTAGAAAAAATATCCCAAATATTTTTTTTTAAATATTTTCTCCCACTCTCTCATATACACAACACTATTTTTCATCAAAGAAAATTGTTTCTTTAGCTTTGCTTCTCTTCTTTGGTGTATATCTTTAAGGCAAAAACATTATCTATTTATAGATAAAATTGCAGCCACTAAAATCAAATGTAATTAATAGAACTGCATCTAATTTTTATTTTATTTTCTTCAAATGAAATGGGACTGCACCTATATTTTTTTATTTTCTTCCCCTTCTATGTGGACGGGATCTACAATTAGACTCCAAAAACTTGTTGTCATTAAACATATAGACAGACAGCTATACTTTCAATTAGTCTTGAAGGCTTCACTCATCTTGCTGAATGCAAAAGAAAGCATACATGTCAAAACAAACATGCAAGTTCCTGAACAAAAACTGGAAGGCTGGAACTTTAATGCTTTATATTGCTACCTTCAATAACATAGTTCCTAATCAGCAACATGTTTCTAAGACCTTCTTTTGCAAATAGCTGGAATGAACAATGTTTTAATGGCCTTAATCAACCGAATATGTTAGAATGTCAAACTACATTTGATCAAGGCACATCATTTTTAATTTTTTCAGTCAATAGTGACTTGAAAGTTGACCCTTTTGTCTCCTCCTTTTGAAGTTAACACTAAACTGGGATGAAAAGGACAAGGTAAAAGAACCAAAACATTTTATTTCATACCAGAGGTAAAATAACTATATCATCACAGGAAAAATGGGACAAATGATAAATAAACTACCAAGTCCGACAAAAAAGAGAATTAAACAAGGACAAGCCAACTCTACTTTTCAGTGATACATATGGAGTTGACTTTTATTTTGCTAATCCGCAGATTTCACTTTGACATTTGCAAAACAGAAGCCTGACTAGAGGGACAGTGTCAAGCCCTCACAACAAAACATATAGAGGCATCTGTGGTCATCTAGATGTATGCAAGCAAAGAAACATAATATAAGATCTAAGAAGACAACAGGTGTCAAGAATTGTGGCAATAAAAAAATATTTTTTGATAACAGATCCGTTTGTTTTCTAACCTGCAAGTTTTTTATTTACAAAAACATGGAGGGCATGGCCAAGAGATTTCACTTGAATAACAGATTGAGATCCATCAAGGAAGAGCTCGTTATCTTTGATATCGATGCTGCCAAGCAACAAATAACTTTATGTCCTAGGAAAGCATTGAAACTGCCATCTGAAAAGCAATACATGTATCCTTTCATAAGCTCTGTAGATTGTAAAACTTCCACACCTTAAAGAGTACCACAAATAGTCACTTTTATCTGCAGTAGTATTGATTTGCTCCAACAGTCCAGGTCTGCTAAAAGAATCACCCCTTGAGATGCCTATTGGTTCATTTATCCAGCTCCATGATGAGCTCAAGGATGCAGAGGAATCAAGATCATTAATCAAAGATTGACCCGTGAAACTTGGTAGCATGGCCTGAGAGTTAATCTGCGATAAGAATGTCACCAATTTTGCTTAAGCATATAGCAGGAAGAAAAATGGACACAATTTATTTAAAACCATCTAAGAAATACATTGCAAAGATTCTCAGCAATGAGCAACAATAACAAAATAATTTTCTGAATATAGATTAAAGAAATAATGAAATAACGAATTTTAACTCAAAAACCTTTGCAGTATTAAACGCTACATTCTTGCAGTCAGGTAGGATGCTCACAGACCACGCAGGCAAGTGGTACGAATCACCACTAAAATTTACCGTTGCATCGGATGTACCCATGTTACCAAGGAAAGCAGCACATAGAGATACACCCTTATAAACAGCTGCCTGGAGATTTTGAGGAGAAACGGTATATGTTATTGAGAATTCTAATTGTAAGTTGCAAAAAAGAATAAGGATGTAAACTAGAAAGCTAGAAGGTCCCTTTTATTTATGGAAAAATATGAAAGAAATGCAGTAGGGAATTTCTCCATAACAGTGTTTGTTACATCTGAAAACAATTAGGTGAAACCCACGCACATCCAAAGTAGAGGATACATTAGCTGAATGCCAAGGCAACTTAGGTCTAAAAATGGTCAATGTGACTTCTGTTATGCTTATTAGCCAACCCATTCTTTCATCTAATAACATTCTCAATTCATTATTCATCATCAATTATCCTCCATTATTAATGTGAAAAGATCGTGATTAAACAAAAATTATTTTAGGAAGAAGAGACAGTCATTAACAAGATAATGGAACCATCAACTAGTTACAGTCTTACAGATGCTGCCTATGCTAGGACACGGTTTGTGAGAGTAAAAGAGCCATCAATCTATCTAAGAATAGCAATGCCAAATATTATCTAAAAGATATATATGAACTGGGTGAACTTAGCAGTATCTTTTTTTGGCCACCTTGATTGCAAATTATAACAAATTCATCTTTACTCATAAATAGGCAGGGATGCACATAAAACCTTAAGGATGAGGAGGAGGAGTTCACATAAAAGAAAAACTTAAGGACTACAAGAAGCTTCTAATCCTAACCATATCCACAATTTCAGAGATAAATAGTGTTCTCTAACATGAAGAAAGACATAATTAGAAAGGGTCTGACCTCCAAGTTTGAACCAAGAGATGTAATTGTTGGATCAGTCGCCACTAATGCTTCCTCTGTTAGTTTTATGGCTTTATGTAGGTCTTTCAGGTGACCCCACTTGGGTTGTCTAATAAGCCCTATGTAATAATTCATAAAAATCAGAGGCAAGTTGTTCATATAATACAAAAATCAGCAGCAATTGACCAAATAATAAATTCTTATAAATAAAGATTGATTATTTACATGCCAAGTGCTTCAGAGAGCATCATCATATAGAGCTATAATACAGGAGGAAAAATACTGCATACCATACTCGTCTATGGGAGCATCATAATCATAACTTGTAGCAATAAAGGGTCCACCACTAGATCGGCCAAAGTTAGTCCCGCCATGATACTATTTCAAAGCAATGAACAAGAAAATAATTACATCTTGCTTAGTTTTCCAAGTTTCTCATTTTTAAACTTAATAGCATGCTAAAGCACTAAAAAAACACCCTTATTTCGCTAGAGATTCCCCTACCATATAGTAATTTTGAAAAGTTCCACCTCGCTGGAAAAAGCGGGCAACAGCATATGCAAGGTCTTCCACTGGTCTGTAAGGCACAGACCCGCCGAAGGAAAGAAACCTGGCATTGGATGAGCCAAGATCAGAAGACTAGGACATAATATAGAAACATGCAGCAGTAAATCTATTCAACAATATGGAAACTTCTCACAAAACTAAAAGTTAATAAGATTAACAAGGCAGCTTACCATCCACTCCAGTTCTCAGTCCACATTTTAGGTTTATTATTTGAATTTGGTGCAAACTTATCACAGTAAAATCCATTGCAAGTGTTAATCTGTAAACAGTTGCATATTAGAATAAGAAGATTGAAGAAAGCAGGTTTATAACACTGCCCAAGGGGAAAGAAAGGCTCACGATAGGATCAGGAGCATCTGCTTGTTGGCACATGACCCAGGGCACTCCTGTATCCATAGACACAGCCATGCTTGCTGCCCATTTTACATATGATTTTCCAGCCGCACCATACGGTGGATCAATATCTCCATACTCGTTCTCAATCTGGTAAAATGACCAATAACCAATGAATAATCACCTTGGCATTAACAAGAAATAGGACAAGTGCAACTAGATCTAAACATTAAACTTGAGCAAATATAACTAAAGTAAACATCAACCTGTGATAGAATGATTGGTCCACCTTGAGATGCATAAAGCTTCTCGTGTTTCATCATATCAACAATCTTAGCGGTGAACCGTTTCATTTCTGCCTGAAACAGAAATTTTAAATTGATTTAATTGCATTGCATTATTTTCATAAATAGAATTTCATTAAAAATATGATGCACGGGTTTTTCTAATTACGTAAAAAAACAATTTTTTTTAGAGGTATTTAAAAGTAAGACTATATAAATAACTAAGTCACATTTGTGAAATTATATGAAAAATAATAATTGAAAGGGAACTGATGAAAACCATCGGAACATGGAAGGAAAATAAAAAAATAAATAAAAACCTTATAACGCTCATTGTCGGTTCGTAACTCAATCCCAGGTATTAAATGCAACCAAACGGGGAATCCCCTGTTCAAAATTGGAACATACCCACAAAAAAGGAGAAAAATTATAACTCAAATAATAAAATGTAAAACAGAATAATCACAAAACAAAGTCGTAGTTATATTAGACGAGTAAACAGAGAGTCGTAGTGGCTTTTACCCGTAGTTCCATTCTGCGCAAACATAAGGACCAATACGTAGATGGACATATAAACCAGCTTCAGCAACGAACTTCACGAATTTAACCAAGTCATTTCTTCCTTCAAAATCATACTGTAGGTAGATTCATCATTTGGGTCAGCGCAGAATTCAAAGAATACCAAATTTTGAACCGCATGACTTAATCTTATTTTAAACAAAGATGTCTTAAAGTTTTTATCACTTAAGGATGGGAAAAAAAATCACAAACCCATGTAAACAGAGAGCCTCGAAATCCTGAAATCACAAAAATGCAAGAAAAATAAAAGCAGAGTAAGAACAAAAGCCAAATGGATAACAAACCTGGCCTCGTTCTGGTTCGTGCAAATTCCAGAAAACGTAGGTCTCAATCACATCCAGACCTCCATCCTTAGATTTCTGAATGAGGTCCGGCCACATCTGCAACAACAAAGAAACACTCAATAATATTAAATTAGAGAGGGAAAAACAGCCATTAATGAAAGAAAGAGACCTCGGGAGTACTACGAGGGTAGTGAATGGACCCAGAAATCAAGACCCGACGCTTGCCGTCGATGACCAATGCTCGGTGATCGTATGTCACATTGGCACAATCCGACACCGTCATCAAAACACCGAGCACCAAAAGAACGACTGTTAAATATCCATTTCCTCTCATAGTTTCTATTTCTTCTTTGAAACAAACCAAAGCAAAAAAAATACTCGGATACGTAATTTCTTTCTCAAAATACTTTTTCAAGTTCCAATTAAGACAACATTTTGATTCCTGAAAACAATTTTATTGAAGCCAATGATAAATGAATTAAAAAACCAAAAAAAAAAAAAATTTGCTTGCTTATTCTGAAGCATTGGGTTTTACTTTGGTTTTTGTATATATGTGAAAGAGTTGGCTTATCCGTTTTGTTGAAAGAACTCTTGAAGGTCAGGGAATCAAAATGAATAGTTGATTGAGCTATAAACTAACATACGCCGAAGAGCGCACTCCACCTTATCACACCCTTTCTCTCTCTTTATAGTAGTATGAGATTTGATTATCTATCTGCTATTGAGTTTTGAGAGTGAGCTCAGTTGGCTTTCCTTTCGCCATGGCATATACCGACGTGGATAATAATAGAATGGTGATAGTACTTTTTTTCGCATATTTTGAAAATATAAATAACAATTTTAAAAATCAATTCAAAAAGAATTAAAAAAAAGACGTATAGACTCAACTAAAATAAAAATAAGATCAGCATACATTTTAAATATAAAAATTAAAATGTTATTATTTTTTATTAATATTGTATGTAAAACGATTTAAAAATAAATAAATATATATATTAGAGAAATATAAAATGTTGCTGTTGCACCTGAATTGAGGTGGACTCGCAAAGTAATTGTGTCACGTATGTTCGCTCCCGAGTGGAAGAAATTCTAGAAAAATGAACCAGAATTTTTTAGTTATATTAATTAAAATAATTTGATTTTTTTACTATTAATAAATGAAAAATCTATTCATCAAAATTTAACACTAATAAAACTTTTATATTTATATTTAATATATATAACAATATTTAAAATAAAAATATTTTTTTAAACTATAATCTATTTTAAAAAAAATTGATAAGAAAAATACATCATTTGCCTTTGCATGCAGATTTAAACTGAAATTAAGAATTCTAAATATGCTCACGAATTAACAAATTAATAAGAATTACATTTCCATATATATATATATTTTTTGTCTATTAATATAATAGTTACCCATTTTAATCTCTCAATAATTTTATTTATTTAAATATCAATCTTTATTTTAGTACGTACTGTCAATTTTATCTTTTAATAATTGTTTAGTTTAGTGTATTAAGTATATATATAAGATCTTTACTTTATAATTGTTTGTCTTGATACTTGACTAAAAATATATAGCTGTTATTTGTATCATTAGAGGATAAAACTTCATTCAATGATGGTAAAGATAAATATATTCTAATTATTTATTTGATATATATGATATGTCTAAATACATTGTTAAAAAAATTTATATTATTTTAATATGAATTTAAGGCTTCAATTTCTTATTTCTCCTTACGCATCTAAACTCCATGAGCCGCACCAATAATTCAACGTGGCATGCTAAGCAAGTGTAGGTAGCTCACCTAAAGATCATGAACTGTAGTTACTCGGCTTCCCATTCATTATTCATGAAAATGTGAAATGGAAAATTTCTGGCTTTCTGCTATATATATATATATATATATATATATATATATATATATGGTCATGCTAAAAACAAAATTAGAGCAAGATCCTCTCTAATCCAACACCAACCAACTAAAATGACCTAATTTTTGTACAAAAGCTGCTCCAATTCATTATTAAACTTGTTACTAAAAATAACACGAGAAATAATATCATGTTAAATTTTACATAAAATTGGATGTTTATGTCCTATTTTTTAATTTTTAAAAAAATTTAATTTTTTTATTATATATAATAAATTAAAATTAAATATATGATATAAAATTAGTAAAAAAATTATTAAATATAATATAGATTTAAAAATATAATACAAATTTAAAAACAATTTAATAATCAAATAAATTATTTTTAGATTCTCTATATTTATTAAAATATTGATTAAAGATACCTAAGTTATTTTAAGACAAGGTATTGACCTTAAGATACTTATTTTGAGATTCATGTACTTATTCTTGATATCATTTTTTTATAATTCTTACTTATAAATTCAAATCTTCTTATTTAATTCATATAGTGAATATAATATTTTAATTAGTGGATTTTTAGTTTTTTTTAGAATATATTTTTTAAATTTATTATTATTGATTAAATAATAATAATATATAATTAATAAATTGGTTAAATATAATAACAGTTAAGAAATTAATTAAAAAATAAAATAAAATAAATATTTTATTTTATTTTATAAAATGATATAATTTTTAATATAATATTTTGTGTTGTAGGTTGAGAAAAATATACTGCACAATTTCACCAAAATGGTACAAAAATTGGTAAAAAAAAAATGATGATAAAGATTGGAGTTGCTATTAATTAACAAAAGATAGAAAATACAAAACACAAACACAATTGAAGCAACAGATAGCAAAGAGAAGTTGTATCATCCCAATTATGAGTTAAAATAAATTTTGTTTAGATATATATGTTTAGGTGACTAATATTAATTGCTTAACTAGCAATGATGACTAATATTAATTGCAAATAAATTTGTACAACAACTAATTTTTGCCATGTTACACTTATAATTACGTACTGGATCCATGGAGCAACCTGGCATCCAATTAACGAATGATTAAATTTTAATTGTAAAATAATAATTGTGTTTTGCCTTTTTAGATACAATTATTGTTTTATTTAATTTATATAAAAGCAACATAACATTTACAAAATGGAGATCTAAATCAGATTCCATTAACACAAATTGAAAAGGACATCTTAATTGTTACTTCTTAAAGCTACACTAATACGAGTGCACCTATAGATATTTTGAGAGTAATTAATAAATACTATTCTTAAAGTAAATTATATATTTTTTAAAATATAAATTTTGCTTTAATAATAATAATTATTATTACGAAAGAAAATATGAATTGAGGTATTATTTTCTATCTATATTTTTTAATTAATATTTATTTTCTTTCAAAAATATTTATATTAATCTTTAATTTTATTAATTTAAAATATCATATAATTATATATTTTATTTTTAGTAAGAATTAACAATTAAAAAGTTAGTTACGACGGTCCCCCAATATCATAATTCCCCCCTAATGAATCTTTAATCATTTTTAATTATAGCTAAGTTGAGTTGAAATCTAGGGATAATGCTGGGACGCTAAGTTGCGTTGAAATTTTTAAATCATTAAACCCCCACCGTCAAAATTGCAATCACTATCATCTCCGTCAATCCTCAAAACGATAATGATCTTGATCAATATATATCATGCGATGATTATGAACAAAAATTAGCTTCATGTCCACACGTAATACAATTATGTTGAATAATTAGATGTAACAAAATAACTCACTCTGAAAATAACGATCACTAAGACACTAATAAAATAAACATTAAACAAATATTTTATAAATATTTGATATTATTTATATTAATCTATAATTAAGAAAAACTTATTAGTCAAAATGACTTGGTCCACAAAAAATAAATTCAACGACAATATGGAATTTTTTTGTTGAAATATTGAATTTTGTGATTAAAAAAGATCAATATGAGGTGGAAAATAATAAGCGTTAATTATTAATTTTATGAGATTGTTCGATATCCATAATATTTTGATATGATTGTATAGTTTTTTACATTTTCATGAATACTGATATTTATATTAACTCAAGTACAAAAGTATAACCTGAATTAGAAATATTATATCACGAGATACGCGAAATAAAGGGCAAAAAAAAAAAAACAATTTCAATATAATTTTAAAATAATTACAATATCAATGGTTGATGGATTTATGATTTATAAATATATAGAATGTAAAAAAATAATACTAATTACTATTCAGTTATTATTAATTTTTAATTAAAAAAATATTATATGTATTTAAATTTTTTGAAGATATTAAATATTAAAAATTTATTTATCAAACATTTAGGTGGTATACGTGTCACTCTACACCTCCAAATAGATCCCTCGTACCAATCATATTTTACTGCATCATCCTTATTTTTAAAATAAAAGGATATTTAATTCTTGTGCTTAAATACGTGATTCCAATTTAGAAGAATGAAAATATAAAAAATCTATTGTAAATACAAAAAATTCTCAGGCTTAATATATAAGGGAACCAATCTTTCCATTTAAATATGTAATATATATAAAATTATAAACCATAACTTAAATTTTTTTAATAAAAATATCCCTAACATTTAAGATAATTATATTTATTTTCTTTATTAATTTATTTTTAAGAAAACAAATTTTTAGATATTGGATTATTCATTATTCATGTTATAATAATATTATATATCAACTGAAATATCTTTAAAATGATGATTTATTTTATGTTGTTACATGTATTCTAAAACAAAACAAATATATATATTTTGTTTGAATACTAATTGATTTATAATTATAAATAATTTTTATTTAATTTTTATTTTCAAGATATTGAAAAAATGTTAGTAATTAAATTTAATGATTGTATATAACATGTGTATGCGTGTTTATAATTATTTTTTTAATAACATTACATAAGTGACATATCTTAAAGATTGAACATCTAACCTTACCATATATGCTTGACAAGGAGTCTATAATGTCATTGAGTTCGTAACAATCATACATAATTAGTTTTTTTAAAAGAAAAAATAGAGAGATATAAAAAACCTTAACTTTTCAAAGTGATTCTTCATGCAACATTTGTCATACCCATACATTACACAACATCAAGAAGCTAAAACTTAAATGAAATGAAATTAGGAAACAATTAAAGCATAAAAAAAATAACAACAAACAAACTTAAAAATAATTGAAGGCTCTTCGTTAAGTGATAATAAAGCTTACCACGTTGGTTTGAAAAACCAACAACAAATGTAATCTAACATAAAACGAACTCGAGTAGTGGAAAGGTTGAAACACAAAAAATAAAAAAAGGGAAAAAAGGAAGATGAACAAGAAAATGGATTGAGTTGAAAAAAAGAAAAAAAGAGGAAAATAATAAACCTTATCATGATAAAAAGGAAATGGAGGAATGAAAGCATATATTGTATTTGTGAGTGTGTGAATAAAGTGCAAGTGTGTGAGCTGTGAAGAGTACTAGCAGAATGCATCAAGTGTGTGTGTAAGTCCTAACCAAATGGATCATGCACCATGTGCTAATAGAATGTCTTGTCACACAAGACATTCTATTAGCATCTCATCATGTGTAATCTTGTTATTTCATTCCTTATAAATGCATATATTAGTGTAAGAAATATTATCAAGTAATCAATGAAAGTATACATCATTTTCTTCATTCCTCAAGTCTTCTCTAAATTTTCTTAAATTGTTTCTTTCATGATATCAAAGCGCTAGCCTCAACCATAGCTAATGACACCACTATTGTGCAACACAATGAAGATTCTGAATCACTAAAGCTTATCAGTACTTTGCATTCACTCTCTGTGATTCAAAACCTTCTTCAAAACCTATCAATGACGACCCCAAACTAGAGTTTACCTACGTATCTCATTAATGCTAATTTTCTCGTTAAGTTGGATAAAACCAATTATCTCACTTGGAAAGAGTAGCTAAAACATGAAATCACAATTTATGACCTTCAATCAATTATAGATAGATCAACTACAATATCTTTGAGATTCATAAAAAAAAAGTAGCAACAAACAATGGAGACATCTTTGAAATTTTGGAAGTGAATCCAAACTATGAACTATGGGATAGGTAAAATAGTGTTGTAAAAAACTATATGTATTTATCATTATTACCAAAGCTATTTGAAGCATCTCATTATTGGTATGAACATAGCATTTGATTATTGGACCATTCTTGGGAAAATGTTCAATGACGACTCTCAAGCAAAGTTAATACAATTACAACGAGAGCCTCAATCACTTAGAAAAGGAACAAGAACAATGGAGCAGTACATTAGTCACTCTAAGGACCTTATAGACCGTCTACAAACAGTTAGTGATTCACCAAGTGATAGAGAATAGATGATATATGTACTGGGTGGTCTTGATGGCCATTATGAGTCCCTGGTTACCATTGTTACCAATAAGAAAAAAAGTCTTAACTCTAGATGAATTTTTCACTAGAATAAGAAAACATGACAAATAAATGGAAAGTATGCAAATGCCTTATTCTTAGTCGGTACAAGCCAACTACTCAGTCACTAAATAACCCTATAAAAAAATCCCACAATCGAAGCAACTCTATGTCTCTCAGTTAACTAATATCCTTAAACCATTAGTAATAATGTCTCATAACAAGGTAATTCCTTTGGCTAGAATAAAGACAAAACACCACCTAAAGATAAAATCCAGTTCCAAATTTGTATTAAATTTGGGCACACAACTACCAAATGTTATTTTAGATAGATGGAATCAAAGAATAATAAGAAAAATACCTAACAATGACCTCCTAAAGGGCCAACTTCTTCAAGAGAAAAGTGGCACAAGTATAAACTGAGTTTCCTTCTCACTCCCAATAATAGTTTCATCAACCCACCCCTGGACTAGTAATTCATCATCCTCATTTTTCATTAGCACCACAACAATTAACCCATGATGATCAACACTACTTTCCCACCACCTTAGGCTCTTTTAGCACCAATTACTACACCAATAATTTTTTTATGACAAAGCTTGGTGTATGAATACTAGAGTAGCCTATCACCTAACCAATAATTAGAATCAAGCTTAGAAGCCTCAGCCTTACTTAGGCAATTCTTTTGTCATGTTAGGTAATGGGTCTACTATTCCCATTTCTCAATCTAAATCTACCATCATAATTTGTTCCAAACAAACACTAAGTTTATACAATTTGTTGTTTGTTTCTCAACCTGAAAAGAACTTGATATTAGTAAAGAAATTATGTGAGGATAACAATGTATCAGTTAAATTTCATTGCACTAGTTTCTCTATGAAGGATCAAATCAATCAAACTACACTGCTCACTAGATGCATTGAAAATGGATTGTACAAGCTAGGCGATAGTACTGGTATTTTCAAAAACCATCCAACACAATAAAGTTACATTCAATAAGGTTGTTCGATATGAGAGATTAGGTCATCCTTATGCCTCTATTGTGTATCAAGTAGCTCAAACTCGCAATAAATCTATATTACCTAATAGTAGTCTTGAATTCTATGGAGCTTGTCAACTAGGCAAGGCTCATAGAATACCCTTCCCTTATAAACATACTATATCTAAATCTCCATTTTTCATAGTTCATGTAGACCTATGGGATCTTGCACCTGTTACTTCAAAACATGGAATGAAATATTTTTTTTTCTTTTTGTTGATGAATGCACAAGATTTCAATGGATATATGTTTTATCTAACAAAATTGAAGTTCCAAATATTTTCCTACGCTTTAAAGCACTCATTATTAGATAGTTTCGCACACACATTCAAAAACTTCAAAGTGATGGAGGCACAAAACTAAAGAATCTTGAAACATATCTCTTTCAAGGATGATATTCTAGAAAGATATCGTGCCCTTATACTACTTCCCAAAATGGGATGATAGAAAGAAAAAATAGGCATATTGTAGAAGCATGTTTGGCCTTATTGATTCGAGCAAGTATGCCTCTTACATATTGGGAATATAGCGTTAAAATAGCTATGCATCTTATTAATTGAATGCCTCAAAACTCTAAACAATAAAAGTTCATATAAACTTGTATTCCATCACTTTCTGTCGTATGACTACTTTAGGATTTTTAGGTGTCTGTGCTACCCTTATCTCAAACCATATAACCAACACAAACTTAAACCAATGTCTTTACCTTGTGTTTTTCTTAGATATGTAGCTCATCATAAAGGCTTTTGGTGCCTTGAACTAGTGTCTTAGGGAGTTTATATCTCCAACCATATAGTCTCCAATGAACATGATTTTTCATTTCTTAAAATCCTTGCCACAACTGGGACTATAAATTAAAACACGCCACAACTTATGTTTTTTCAAATGCCTTCGGTTACTAAATAAATATATAGTATAATTACTTTAAAATTTTGATTAATTATCTTGTGACTTAGATCCCGTGTATATATTTAAATACTTTATCTATATATTTATATATAATATATTTATATTTTATAATCAATATCAAGTCACTCATGAATTAATATATATGTATATCTTAAATTAAAACTATACACACAACGAACCAATAATCTAAGCATATACATAAACATTTATTCATAGACTTTTATATTCATAATTATGCTTTATATATAAAATGTTAACAAATTAGAAGATTCTTACTATTCGTGAAGCTAACAACAATTTCACTTAGTTAAGTAACGTTTTAAGATTGTTGGCAAAATTTCTTGAATTTGTTTTTGATTATTGATTTCCATGATCTTCAAGTCAAATCTCTTAAGTCTTCAATATTTTGAAAAACAGTCAAGATAATTAATGTTATAAATATGTAGTATTTAAAATATTAACTTTATTTATATATAAATAGTAGTGGAAAGTGTTGGAGAACATTTTTTGTTCTATTTTCAACTTCACATTGTTGTTCTTTCTAACTTCACTTGTAAATAGCTTAACACAAAAACTTATTTATATATTGTTATGTAAACATTCATGAAGGAACGTTGCAACACTTTTATAACTTTTGATTTTTTCAAAAGTAATGTCCCTTTGGAAAATAATTACAATCATCTAAAAGATATGTCTCTTTATAAAATGTCACATCTTTTCAACATAAATCACAACATTTAATTTTTAAAAGTTAAAATTATTTCACATGTCTTTTACCAAAAGACATCGTGTAAATTATTATAACTTTTAATCTAAATGTTATAACCATTTTTTTTTTGAAATGTTACAACATATTAGATGTCAATCAAGAAGGTTCGAAAGTGTCTAATGAATTGCGTAAAGGAGTGTTAGCATTCTTCTTTTCAAAATAGGATGTTAAAAATTGAAGACTATGTGAACATAAGTTTAAAATAATATAAGGTGTTCAAAATTGGTGACCATTTGAACATGTGTTCTAATAAGTAGGGTTTTTAAATTTGATAGCAAATTAACTTATGTTGTAGATTGGACATTTAAAATTGATATCATGTTGATTAAAAAAAAAGTTGTTCAACCATGGGAGCACTAATATTTTTGAGCATATATGCATTCAAAACATGGGTGTAAATGCTCGTGTATTTAAAATAAGGTTAATTTTATAAAAACGGAATGTTCAAAATAGGATGTTCAAAATTGATTCTAGCTTTTTAAAATATAATGTTTAATTAGGAAGCCACGGTCACCAGCGTAATCATGTTGGGGCTGCTAGGAAAGTCATTCTTCCCTCGTTTTAAATATAATATTTATTAAATTTTAGATAAATTATATGCATATAATAATATTTTATTTTATTGAACTTAATTTTTAAAGTTTTATTATTTAAAAAAATATTAAAACTTAATAATTTAAATATATTTATATTTAAATGAAATACAAGTTAACATTTTTTTAAATTAAAAATAAATAATAATAAAAAATTAAGTAATATTATTTTTCATAATTTATAGGATGATCTTTCTAAACTAAACTTCTGAATCGGACGTAACTTGTAAAACTGGATAATTACATAAACAACTTTTAACATGAGGTATTTTGAAAACCAATGGTAAAAGTTGTACTATTATACGTAGCCTTAAATAAATTAAATACAAGTTTTACTCAAGTAGTAATATATATATAATTATAATTAATAACCATACTTAATTTGTTCAAATTGGATGAGATTGTAGATGGGTTCATGCACGTGAAATTTTGACTACTGGCTAGTTAGTATTTAAATCAGTACCAATGTCATTATATATAACACCAACTAATAATCAACTAAAATATTATTCATTATTTATAAAATAATTTCTTATTAATTATATTATTTTTTTCTTTTTATTGATTTTTTAAAGAAAAAATTATATCAATTTTTAATTTTATTGATCTAAATCAACACGCTATTTTATAATAACAAATAATTTCTTGGAAAAGAAAAAACTAAGAATACTGAATTATCCTAAAAGACAACAATTCGTTTCGTTCTCGATGATATCAAACGTTAAAAATATTCAATTTTTAAGGACAATATTCCTGTCAAAGACGTAGGACACAATTCGGCTTTCAATACTCCCATCAAACGACAAAGAAGAAAAATAAATGGTTATATTTGTAGAATAACTGGCAGTTGTGATTAAACTATCTAGGGAAGGCCGGTCTGAAAAACCCTGGTAAAATATAGAATCATATCGTGATTTTTTTTTTAGTTTTATTTTAATTTCTTTTTTCCCGATGTAGCCCATTGAAATATTCTCTAATTGTAAAGTATAAGAGTTGTAATACCAAGGTTTTAAGTTTTACGGGTTACGTGATTAGTTTAGTTATTTTATAAATAATTATATTTTAAATATTAAAATAATTAAAATGAATGAAAACTCTTGTAACTGCAATTAATGAAGAATTTTGAGAAATTATATTGATAATTCAAGAACAGTGAGGGAGAGAGAGAAAGAGAAGATAAATGTAAAAAGTCTTTATTAAATTGTAATAAGTGATCACCTGTATATTTATATACGATAATATTAGTGTGGTGTACCTAATAACAGAGTGCTAGTTGTATATAATAGAATAGTAACAACTTCTACAAGCTATTAGCAGTTCATTAGTGTATTTTATAGTCTAACATTTACCCAGCCGCGACGACATCTCTAAATGAACTAAGCTTGATCTTCATGGTCTTCTTATTATAGTCAACTTTGTTATCAATTCAGTAAACTTTTGTCCGGACAATGCTTTAGTCATTATGTTAGCTATATTCTCCTGAGTTGGGTGTATGCCACTTGTAATTCACCGTCCACAGTTTTTTCCCATAAAATGAAAATCAATTTCAACATATTTAACTTTAACACAAAAAATTGAGTGTTTAAAAGTGATCAACACTCACATTATCACAATAAACAATATGAGTTACTGATGATAAAATTTGTAACTCAATTAAAACTTTTTGAACTCAAATGGTTTCAACTTTAGTGAGAATCAAAATTCTAAATTATGGTTCACTAGAAGACCTAGAAATAACCTTATGTTTTCTAGAGATCTATGAGATGATTGAATCACCAAGATATATGCAATATCCTCGTTGGATCTTCTATCCTTTTAACAGAAGATTCACTTAATCTACATCAATGTAAGCTGTTAAGTGCAACTCTTCGGATTTATACAACATTAACCTATGTTCAAAAGTCCTTTTGATGTATAGATATATTTGCATAATTTATTAAATGTGAAGCTTATATATGGTCTTGTCAAGGTGCATCTATAACAATATGATGCAAGGTAACATCTTCAAGGGCATCACCATCAAAAGTTGATTGCATATAATCACATGAAAATGTGCTAATTTTGTATGATGAAGTTGCACTCGATCAAATAAGTCGTTGACATGGTTCTACACACCTTAACATCCAAGAAATAGTTGAGTTTCCCGAGGTCTTTAAGAGTAAACATTGAGCTAAGATGATCATTGCGACTCTAAATCAGGGAAACATTGTTACTAGTCACTAAAATTTCATAAACATATATAAAAAAATGATAATGTTGTCATTCTTATGTATAACATCATAGATGCATCAAAATTGAAACCATGGAAATCCCACTTGTCTAAACAACCATAGAGTTTCAAGAACCAAGCCTTAGGGGTTTGTTTGAGCCCATTAAGGATCTTTCTTAGTTTGCAAACATAGTGAGGAAATTAAACATCTTCAAAACCAACAGGTTGTGTTATATATACATCCTCTTCAAAATCACCACTTAAGAAGGTTATGTTCACATCAAGTTGTCTTATAGCCTGATCTCTAGATAAAGAAAAAGTGTAGTCTATACCATCTAAGTGTTAAAAACCCTTGGATACCACACACGAGTTGCATTTTTCAAGTGTTTTATCTATCTTTAGTTTGGTTATGTGAATCCACTAATAACCTTTCCATATGGTGGATGAGGTACCAACTCTTAAGTTTTATTTGTAATGAGAGCATCAAATTATGATTGCATTGCTTGTTTCCTTTTAGGAATTCATAATGCTTCCTTAATTGGTTCATGTAAGCATGGGATGGGTGTTGGATGGATCAGATTGGTGTTGAATATTAGATGGTACTGGATAGGGTGTATCAAAAGGGTTAACATGAAAGGTATTAGGATGAGAAGAGTAAGTTGAAATAGGTATGTAAAGAAGGGATGGTGAACCAAGTGTATTAGAAGAATTGATATCAATATCTCTTGAGTGAGGTGGAAAAGAGCCAAATGACAAAGTAAGTAAAGGTGATGGCGATGGATCAGGAATGGCCAAAGTAAAGTAGGTATATACGAAGTGGTACTAGTAATTTATATTCGTGTAATAGGCTCAAGACTAGAGGAAGGAGCACCTGTGCTAAAACTATTGTAGATAGGTGTTAACCTTGACAAAATAGGTATAGTGATAATGAAAGGAACACGATTGTTATCAGATAAAAGAGTTTGAAATAAGTCAATAAAAAGGCTTAGAAAATGAAAGTGATGTTCATTAAAGGTAACATGCATATAGACAAAAACTTTATTGGAAACTAAGTCTAAATTACCAGAATCCTTTATGTTGAACTATATATCCTTAAAATACACAATGTAAAGATCGAGGGTCTATTTTATTTGTATTATAATGTCTTATGTAAGGGAAGAAAAGACACCTAAACACCCTAAAGTAAGAATAATAGGTTTGGTATGAAATAATAGTTCAAAAGGACAGAGAAAATTAAGTGTTTTTGAGGGTATTATGTTGATCAAATGGATAACAATTTTAATGGAATCTGTAGTCCTAATAAGAAAGTGGAACACCATATCTTATAAGCTTTGATAAACCAATTTAAATGAAATGTTTAGTTTTCCTTTCATAAGGCAGGTGAGCACAAATGACTCTTCTATTGTAACCTTCTTAGAATAAATGAATTTCTAAACTTTTTAATTCAGTGGCACCATCCCTTTGTAAGGACTTAACGTATGTATCAAGTTTCCTAAACACTATAGCATCAAAATACAAGAATATTTTTGTAGCTTGATTCTTATTATGAAGCATATAAATCCACTAAAATATGGAATAATCATCTACAAAGAGAAGGAAAAATTTCATGCCATGATTAGAACTAACAATAGTGGGTCCCTATTGATCAATATGAAAATTATCAAACATACATTAGGACATCTTATGTACATAAGAGATAGGTAGCTTGTGAGACTTATCTATTTGGAAAGCACTACAAACATTTGAACTACTATTTGGCTTTAACATTTTAAATGTATGTTTAGCTACATGCTACACCACCACTGACTAAGGACGACCTAATCTTTCATGGAGAAAAGTCTCACTAATAAGGTATTATAATAGGTTACCTGAGCAGATGATGAAGGAACTAGGATAGATGATGAGATTGGTACCTTATAAAGACCATTGTCAATATCCCTAAGCAAAGTAGTAGTATTAGATGTTAAATCATTCATAAAAAACATGCCAGGGAAAAACTCTATTAAAGCATTATTATCTCGTCATAATTTTCTCGTATAAATTAAATTCTTCTCCAAATGAGACACATATAACAAATTATACAATTGTAGTTCACAAGATGAACTAGACAACACCAGCAATATAGTGAGTGGTAGGAATTGTAGATTCACTGCCTAATATAACAAAAAAGCTATATGTATAAAGTATCTACCTCTTGAAGTTGATTAAGATCAAAAGTGAGATGGTGAGTGGCTCCTGTGTCCATAAACCACTTTTGAAGAGAAGTAGCTACTACATAGGCTTGTGGCAAAGTAGAATGAGAAGAAGAATCCTCTTAGGTAGGTAACTTGTGTTAAGTGTGATTTAGGATTTTGGATCTTGAGTTGTCATTAGATGCATTAGATGCATTAGATGTACTAGTTTTAGATTACAAATACCTAAAGTAACATTTAGCTTCACTATAACCCATCTTTTTACAATTTTGACATTGCAAAGTAGATCTATTTTGATTAGGCTCATATGAAGATCAATTTTGTGCATACTTAGGTTATGAAGGACCAGGGGAGTTTTGATTGTAAGAGTTGTGATTATTAGGATAGTTTTGAGAGTTTGGTTGATGTTATGAACTTTTAGCATAATTAGCTTGAACTAAAGCAACATATGGTCAATTCATTCTTGCATATTGTCTTTCATGAGTGCATATAAGAGTGAAAACTTTATCATGGTTGAGCACAAGTCTCTTACCAGTGATCTGAGTAACTAATGAAGCATAGTTTGAGTCAAGTCCTCCAAGGACATATAAACACTACTCACAATCACTAAGAACATCACCAATCAAAAATATATGATCAATAAGATTTGTAGCCTTACTGATAATAGTAAGGCTACATTTTTTGAGTGATTACATCTGTTAATGTAAATCCATGAGATGTGATTGAAAGTCATAATTAAAGGTTTTTTCAAGCGTAGTACAATATTCATAAGCTATTTTCTTACCAATCAAGTGCTTGGGGTAACTAATAGAAATAGAATAGTAGATCCAATTTTGATGATAATCTTGCCTGTTTGATAGCTAAAATGTTGGATTTTCATCAAACATTTCCTATGATGTAGTAGATCCATCAAAGTTAACAAAAGTAATTATTTTCTTGATGTATTGTATTGGTGCATGTGCTAATCCATAAACAAATCTCTTATGTCTATAGACTGTGATTACATGATGCAATTATTCTTTCTAGATGAGCTAATTAGACTTATCAAGTTTAACAAAAAAAAGTAAGGTTAGTTGGATAAGAAGAAAAGGAAGAAACGATGAAGGATGATAAATTGTTGACAATCGAAGATATAATAGTAGAAAGCTTTTGGGACTTAGAGGAAATCTCTAGAATTTAAGGATCCACATGAGTGGAAGGTGGAGTGTGAAAATCCATGAAAATAGCTTTAATACCATGATAATTAAAAAAAAAGTGAGAAAGAAAGAGAGAGAGAAAAAGGGAAGATGAATGTAGAAAATATTTATTAAATTGTTAAATTTGATCACATGTGTATTTATATATAACAATATTAGTATGTTGTAACTAGTAACAGAATGCTAGCTATATATAACAAAATAGTAATAACATTTACATGCTATTAATACTCTACTAGTGTAGCTTGTAGTTTACCTAAAATAACATTCGTAACACTTATAATAATAAAAATAAACATAATAATATTGAAAGGAATCCTCAGAGTTCAATATTAAATAAGTTTAATTTGATGGCATTCAATGTAAAAACATTAGGATAAAGATATTTTTTGTAGTAAAAATATATTAATTAGATATAAATATTATTGTTTTTATAATTACAAGTTTTAACAGTATTATAAATGCTATTTTTGGGAAGCATCATGATGAATATAGGTCTCTTTAACATTTTTTTGTTTATTCATTTTTTCTTAATGTCTTGCCAATAAGGGATGCAAATTCGAGCAAATCGAGCCAACCCAAGCCTAAAATTTCAGTTAAGGGTGGATATTGTTAGTCCATGTATATTATTGGGTTGAGTCGGATATGATGATCCAAATCAAATGAAGCCTAAATCCTAATCCTAAAACATTTGGTAGATTCGAGGTCAATTTTTTTTAACATTGAATTGATTTAAGTTAGTGCTTGAGTTTAAATTATGAAAGAAATTATAAAATAATGACATACAATATTCCAAGAAATATATATTTCATAAATTTATTTTAACTTATTCTTCAGTTTAAATTTGGGCTAGGCTCGTTATACAAAGGTTTGATCCTAAATCTAACCTTAAAATTATTCAAGTATGGTCTAGCTAGACTTTTGATCCTCATGAAACTTCAAGTCAATTTGAATCAAACTGAATCATTTGATCTTTGATCAAATTGGACTAAATTTATAGGCCTACTTGTCAGTTGCCTCTCATGGCTTACATAATTTCATTGGAGGTGAACCCAAAAGTTTCTTCTATATATAAAATGTGTCATGATGATCTTTTGGTCGTTTGTTTTTGCATTTAAATTACAAAAATGGCTTTACAATCTTTTTTTTCTTGTATACCAATAAATATCAAAATGCTCATATAGTATATTAATTTATTATGAAAAGTTGTTATGATAGTTTTGTTGTGTATCGACTTTATATTGTTATTATAACATCTACAATGATTTTTTGTGAATCTTTGAAAGAAAACTCAATGAGGAAGAGGACTTTGATATATTTTCTTGATTAAATATGTTGCACTTAGTAGTGCTATTTACACAACACTAGACTAATGACATCTTAACATAATAAACTATCTATCTAAATTAATAAATATGTGAGTGCCAAAATTATTTCTACACACAAGTTGATAATAGTTTCATATCAGTCCTCAAACTCAAGGTGGAGGTGACACCATGCTTTTGGTTTTTAGTGAATGGAATTGAGCTTCTACTAAGGGCTTGGAAAGTGTATCTATTTCACTTTAAGAAGTTCTTGCACCACTTGGTTTCGTACAAAATGCCAATCATTCTCAACATGTTTTATATGATAAATATACTTATTACGAATACTTATTTTGGTGGTTTTATTTCATATTGATTATACATTTACCCTGTGAATAATTGTTTTAATAATATTAAAGGTAAACACCTACAAAGGTACCCAAACAAATACCAATTCTACACAATGATACCTAAACTATTTTTTTTACATAAAGATTTCATACTTTTATTTTGATTACATATAAGTACTTAATTAGGATTAAGGCTTCCCAGGTAAGCGTATTATCACTAATAACCTCGTGTTATGCATATTTTCATATTTACCACACATAACCAATACTTCAATTTATTTTTCCACCATTAACCCTAAACCCTAGTTATCCTACCCATAACCACACTTTGAGAAGAAAAAATAGAAGGTTAGAGACAAACCATTCAAGGTTGGAAGCAATGTTCATTTCATTCATTGCCTAATTGTTTACAAATTTTCTCTATTTTGCCTCTTATATATAGTACTTTTCAATTTCTCATTTTGTTCCACAAACGTGTGGATTTCATCTTCAAGCTCTCCTTTAGTTTGAATAAAATCCATAATCACATTGCAAGCTCTGTCACTCATCCTATGTTCAAATCACCTCCAATACCCACACCTTGGATTCCTCTTGAAAGTCGATTTTGGACACACAACAAACCTTTTGAATAATTTATTGGAGTCTATGTTGTTAATGCCTTTGCCTTGGTATCACAACGATAGAAATGAGTTGGTCGATTAAATTTTATGGACATCTATGAATGTACTTCAAACATTGTAAAGAAAGTTTAGGCACTATCGCGAAAATAGAAGTGGAAATGGAGGGGTTATTTGCATTCCATTATCATAGCGAACATGAAAATGGAATGGAAAGGTTAGGTTTTTTTTAATGGTCTATCTCCAACCTTTATCTATTTTTTCTTATAAAAGCATGGGTATGGGTGGGTTAACTAGGGTTAAGGGTGGAAAAATGAAATGAAGTATTGGTTACGCATGGGTAATAAGAAACTGAGCACCATATGAGATGATTAGTGATAATACACTTACTTGGAAATCCTTAATCCCAATTAGGTACTTATATGTTTAAAATAAAAATATGGATATCTTTCTATAGAAAAATAATTTGGGTATCTTTGTGTAGAATTGACACAAGTTTGGATACCTCCATAGGTATCTACCTTAATATTAAGAGTGATAATGCACATCCATGTGCGGATTGGGTTCAACCAATTCATTTATGGTTGGATCATGTTTGTATTGAAATAATCATTTTCATATCGAGATCATGTCATATATCATATTAATTAAAAAATTAACTAATATAAATTATTTTTGAATAAAAATGCTTATTAAGTTTGATCATGTCATATCTATTATATTTGTGTAGAATTAAGTTTTTAGTTAATAATTAAAATATTAATTAAATAAGTTTATAAGTATTATCATATTATATTTGACTTATCTATTAAATGAAGTTACGTAACTCTTGTCATATCATGCGAAATTACTTATATTTGGATTATATTACTGATAAAAAGTTATTATTATATATTTAATTTTTGTTAAAGTAACAAAATAATAAACTATTTATTTTTAAAATATATTTATAAATTACTTTTATAAAATATTTATATCAATTTTCCCTTTATTATAATAAAATAAGTTAAAATTTTGTATTTAAAGACCTTTTTTTATTTTATAAAAAAAAAATAAAAAAAAACAATAATTCTTTGATAATTAATACCATTGTATTTATTAAAAAAAAGTAGTTCAAGTCCGTTACGTTTAACGAAAGTATACTTTAGATTCCTTATCTATTAGATGGAATAATACAAATATGTTACTTTTACAAAAAAGGTCACGAAAATTTATTTTGTAAATGTAATGAATATGTGCTAACCCACTTTCATAAAAAATACGACAATTGATCGCCACACATGAATTATGGACAATGAATACGTAAATATACGTATCACAATAAATAATATAATGATAAGAAAAAATCGTTCTCACGAAGATTATTTAATTAAAACTAATTTTAAAACTAAAAAAAGTAAAAATCAATTTTTTTAATGTGTTTTATATTTTAAGGAAGCAAAATTAAAATAACTAAATACAAATAACAATAATTAATTAAATCAAATTTGATAAGTAAAAATATATAAGATAAAATATCTAGGAATACTTAATTCTCCAATTTTCTAAACATGTGAATTGCTAAAATCCCCTCAATATAATTATCAATTAATTACATGTTTAATTGAATCTAAACTAGCATGTATTCCTCTCTAAAGTAAACTACACATAATATAATAATTAATTTAATCACATTATCATGTCAATTAAATTGCATACTACTTATTAAGTTAATTAATTATGTATCACATACATAAGAATCATATATCTCTGTCTAGAAACTATGCATATTATTTAATCAAGACAAATAATTAAATAATTTTCTCAAATATATTTAATTGCCTTTATAAATAAATTGTTGGCCAAATAATTAATAACTTACAAATCATATTAAATAATATAATAAAATTATAATTATAATTAGGATAAAATATTAAATCATCACATGGTGAAAATTGTGTTTATAAGATCCCTAGATTAATAAATCACATACACATAATTGTGTTCATAAACTCATATTTTTCATAAAGAAAGACATAAAATTGATAAAGAAAAGAGTAAAAAAAGAAATATAATCAATCTTTTGAATTGTAGTATTAATCTCTTCTTAAATCTCTACCAAAATTGTGTCGTCTCTTGAATTTTTTCTGTATTTTTCTCTCTTTTTAGCTCCAAAATTTTTCAAAAATTATGCTAATTAAGGCCACTTAGGGTTTATGGAGTGATTTGAGGCTTAAATATTGCTCAAGTGTGATATGGACCGTCAAATAAGCTTCAGATCAAGGGTTACAATCAAAACTGATAGTTTTAGCCAATCATAGCACGACATGTGACATCAAAAATTCATTGGGCGAATTCAGGAGCGACGTGTGGCAAGGGAGATTGGTCAGAGTCAATGCTCGTTGAGTGAGCGACACGCAGTGTGACGTGATTCGGGGAGAGAAATGGTGTGACATATTGACCAATTTCTGAACTCGGATTGAACATCGTGTTGACATGTGGCACGCGCGTCATCCTCCTCCCATGTAGCATAACGTGATTCGCTCCCGGTGCTTGTGCGGCTTGCTTAGTCAGTTCCTCTGTTTGCATGGTATGCCACGTGGCAACTCCTGATTGATCCTACGTTAAAAATTCATAAAAAATCTCAAAAAATCTCAAAAAAATTCCAAAAATTATATTTTCACCCATTTTCACTAAAAAGTTTATATTTTAATATTTTTAGCTATAAAAATACTATTTATTGAATAAAATAAGTAAATATTAAGTAAAATAGTGAACTAATGACTCTATTTTAATAGAGTAATCAACAATACAAATCTATTACTTTTACAAAATGAAATTTTATAATGTTCATATAAAGATAGAGAATTTATATTGCCTCACTTAATAAAAATAGATTTAAAGTTTAAGTTTTTTTGAAAGGGATAATTTTAGTAATACCCCAAGTTTTGAAGTAATATCACAAATATCCATAAAGTTTAAAAAATATTACAAATACCTCCAAACTTAATGAAAGTTAAATATAACAAAAATGACATAAATATTAAAAAGAAATAATAGAAATAAAAAATATAAGATATCTTATGATATTTTTCACAGAAAATGGTAATTAGCAAAAACAAATTTGAATAAATACAAGAAGTAAGATTAAATCTTAAAGAAGGAAATAGATTCAAAGATTCATCATTCTTCAAAATAAGGAAAATAAAAAAATATTTTTATGGAAGGTTATAGTTTATTATGAAATAAGTAATAAAAAACGAGTATTAATATTATAGATACAAAAAGAAGATATAGCATATCATTAATTGGTAAAAAAATCATTAAGGATAAACTATCAAAAATTCCTTGGAATGATAAAATAAAAATTAGATACATCCATTTAGGAAGAATCCAAATATTAATAAAAACACATTTTAAAGAATGAATAGATAGCCAATAAAATTAGCGCTAGATAATAGAATAATAAATAAGAAAATTGCTTTATTAAGAATGATTCATGAAAACATAAGATACCAAAACTTAAAATTCACAACATATTTTAAGTTTGCTATTAATATTCATGATAAAATTTTAAGCCAAGTGTTAAGTTTAGCTTATGATTTTAAAAGATAAGATTTAATGAAAGAAGGAAATCATTCATTTTCAATACACTATATAGTAGGGTATTCATTAACAAATAACCATAATAATTTAATATATGAACAAAATGAATTCATAGAAATAGATTAAAATCTTTTAAGAGCTTGGATAAATAATAAAACAGAAATATTAACATATTTTAAAATACCAGAGAAATGATACTTAGATGTTAAGGAAAAACATTTAATACTAGAAAGAAAATATAATGTAACAAGAAATAGTAATGTATCAATATTTATGTTTATAGACCCTGAAGTGTGAACCTCTAACGAAGAAATAAAAGTAATAGATCTAAAAAAAGAAGTTGAAATAACGAAAACATTAGTTTATGATAAAATAATAATAAGATGTTTAAAAACAAGTTAAAAAATATAGAATTAGATTTTGAAGGAAAATTAGTAGCCATAGCAAGAATATTGAAAGCTTTAGTTCTTTTAACAGAAGAAATTGATATAGCATAAGAATCAAACACCAAATTCTTACAAGACATAAAAGAATCACAAAAGGAACTCCTAAATAAAACAAGAGAATTTATAAAATTAAGAAAAGATATAAATAACGTCTATTAGAAGTTATAAGTAAGGAATTTATAAAATTAAGAAAAAATATAAATAACACATCAAGAAATAATGAAGTTATAAGTTATAAGATTGATCTATTGGAAGGATTAAAAGAAAAACCACCTAAGAGATCAGATGCATTGATATCTAGGAATGAGAAAAGAAAAAATTGAGAAAAACCTCAAAGATAAAAAAGTAATAATCACAGTTTAATGATATATGGAAATGAATTAGAAGAATAATTTATGAACCCTAAGAATAGTTACATATGAAAATTAGTTAGTTTGTTAACTCTAATAGATGAAGAACTAGAAAAAAATTATGATGAGAAACTTTATACAAACAAAGAGGAAGATGATATTACAATAATTAGTGAAACTGATTCCGAATCAAAAATCATAACCCCAAAAGGTCATATGAAACTAATTTCAGCTTCAATTTCTTACCGAGAAGAAACATTTGACTCACTAGGGAAGAAAGAAAAAAGATAAAGGTTAGAAGAACCAGATATTACTTATAGGAAGGAACAACAACTCAAGATAGAAGAAGGATTACATTAGGGAACTAGATGTATTATCTCGCCAAAATTTAGACTCCATGAAAATTACATATATGATTTTTAGATTTAAACTCTATAAGAAATAGGAAAAAAAATCCTTAAATGAATCAACTAGTGGTATGAGTGTAACTATACAAACCTCTCCAACTACACAATCAAACATTTCAACTTGTAGAGTCTTAATAGTTCAAAAAATGACAAGAAATATTAAATTTTGGTTTACAAATTTAACAGAAAAATAACACTTATTATTGCAGGGGAATGCCCCTATGGATAAAGAATACTTAGAAACTGTAGTAAATGAAATATATAAAAAAATTATTGGATAATATAAAGTAAGACATATCACTGAATCTAGTAAAAATGAAATTGAGGAAGCTAAATGACATCTAATAAATATGAAAATCTGTAACATGTGTTATATAGATTCATTTATTTGTGAATATGAAATATATTATCATAAATTACCACTCTCTATATAAGAAACTTATAAGAAAATGTTATTCTAGAAATTACCTAAAAAATTGCATAAAAACTTAAAAAAAGAATGAAATAAAAGAAATAAGAGATTTATACCAGAAACATTTGAAAGAAGAATAAGAAGTCTTAAAAATTAGATAATCATTAAATGTGAAGAAAAACAAAAATATAAATAGATAAGAGAAAACGATAAAACCTATTGTGATATAAGAGATTTTAGAATGCGATAAAAATATGGATGCAATATAAAACATTGTACATAAAAATCTAAAAAAATACAAATGATTTAAATTTAGGAAATAGAACTTCCAGAAATTTAAAAGAATATATAATAAGGAACCTTAAAGGATAAGATATTTTAGAAAAAAAAGAAGGTACAAGACACCATAAAATAAAATTATTACCCCGCTAGGAAAGAAGAAATATAGATGTTGGATTTGCAATGAAGAAGAACATTACTCCAATGAATGTCCTAATAGGCTTCAACATAAAAAAGAATTTTCATAGAAAGCAAAAATCTTAGAAGAAGCTTTTAAGATTGAATTAGAGCCAATATAGAAATCAAACATAGAAAATACTTGTACTATCTATTTATTAGAAGAATCTGGAGAAGAAATAATGGACTTAGAATTGGAATACTCCTCATCAAAAGATTAATGATTTATACACCATTGTAAATCTAAACAGTGCCTACAATAAGGTAGGATTAAAACTTAGAGATTACACAAATCATCGTTTACATGCATATATAGACACATGAGCTAGTATGTGTAGCTAATAAATATGTATTTTAAAAAACTCTGAAAATAAGCACAAAAAGATTTAATTATAGGAATTTCTAACAATACTATAGTAAGTCTTAATAAAATCTTAGAAGATATAGATATAATGATATGAGGAGAGAAATTTCATATTCCTACCATATATCAACATGGAACAAGAGTTAATTTATCAATAAGAAATAATTTTTTAAACTTATATCATCATATTGTAAAACCATGTATGTGTCAAAAATAACAAAAAATTAACTATATTAAACCCAATTTTTTTGTAACAACATAAAAACCGAAAATGTGGTGAGATGAGAACAAAGTAGCCACCAAATCATTATTTAGAAAATATTTTATTAGATATAGAAGAGAAACAAAACTTATTTCTTAATAAAATTCAAGAAGATAAAGTATTATCGGGCATTAGAAAACTATTAAAAATAGTAAGTTTAGAAAAACCTTTAGACCTAATTAAAAAAAATCCAAAATAATTGCCAACATAAAACTAAAATACCTAATAAATCCATTAAATTAAAACCTATGATTTATACTCTAGAAATTTTGGAACTAAAGGTCATAATATCAAGCAATTCACCACACTATAGTCCATCATTCTTACTTTAAAAAGAAGCTAAAAAAAGAATAGAAAAAAGAGAATAGTAATAAATTTCAAAATATTGAATAAATAAACCGTTGAAGATGGATACTTTATTCTCAAAAAAAGAACTATTATTGTTAATAAAAGGAAATAAATAATTCTCAAGTTTTGATTGCAAAAGTGGATTTTGACAAATAAGACTAGATGAAGAATCTCAAAACTAATGGAATTTAATTGCCCTAAAGGACAATTTCAATAGATTGTTGCACCATTTAAAAGTATCTTTCAAAGGTATATGAACAACATCTTTAAGAAATTACAAAATATTTAGCGTATTTACATTTATGATATTTTTAGTTTTCAATAATAAATTAAATAAACATTATTCGGATATTATTAATATTTTGCAAGAATTATGGAAAGAAGGCATTGTACTTTTTGAGAAGAAAGAAGTTATTGCTTAACAAAAAATTAAGTATTTAGGGTTAAAAATTGAAACTATAAAACATAATCTACAATCCCATATACTAAATAACATTCAAGTATTTTTCAATGAATTGGAAGATAAAAAATCAATTACAAATGTTTCTAGGATATTTAACATATGTAAAAGCATACATCAAGAAACTTGCAAACATACGAAAACCCTTATAAGTACAACTGAAAAAGATCATGTTTGAAAATGAACAAAACAAGATACTTTGTATATGAATAAGGTAAAATTACATGTAAAGAATTTACCAACTTTATATCACCAAGATTCAAATGACAAAATGATAATTAAAATAGATGATTCATAGGAATATTTGGGAGCAATTTTAAAGGCAAAAATAGATAACAAAGATGAATATCTTTGTAGGTATATTTCAAATTTTTTCTATGGTCTAGAATTAAATTATCAAAGTAATGAAAAAGAATATTTAACTGTTAAAAAAGTTACCAAATAACTTATAATATATGTAATGAGTTTCAATTTTATTGTTAGAATAGAAAATAAAATTTTTGGTTATTTTTTAAAAACTAATATTATAGGTGATTATAAATAAGGAAGATCAATCAGATGAAAAAATTGATTTAATCATTAAAATTTTGACGTTAAACATCTTATAGGAAATAAGGATAGTTTAGGAGATGCTATCACAAGAGAATTAATATTTTTAATTATTTTTATCCTTATAAGAATGGAACATCTTGATATCAAGATCAAAATAAAGGAAAATGAGATAAATTTCCTTCAAGAACAACTCAAGTTTTATGCCTAGAAAAGTCTCTTATGAAGGCTGGAAGAACTTATTAGTTTAAAAAAACCATTAGAGCCTAAAAACTCTAAAGAATAATACTAATCAAAGATTCATTCTAAAGAAGTAAATTTTTTTGAAGAAATAATTCAAAATAAGAAGGAGGAACCTAACAGTTCAAAAAGTAAAGGAAAAACTCAATTGGATTGAAGAAGTAGGAAAAAAAATAAAAAAAGATTTATGTGGTCAACAATGACCCAAAATCAAGAATTTACAATAACTAGCCATAACAAAGTAAAGCCATTATACGATATAGTTGAGTGACTCATAAAGCCTTCACTAACAGAATAGAAGTTGAAAGCAGTTATGCCAACTATAGAGTGACAAACCTAATAATTCTAGAGAAAATAGTAAAAAATTACTCTACAGTACTACAACAACCAATACCACTAAACAGGTTGAAGACTCTAAGAAAAATAGTATGATCATGAGTACTATTCAGAGAAGCACCCTTCACATAAATATCAAAGATAATACGAACACCAGTACTATTTAGAGAAACATCACCCATGAATGCATTAGTCATTGAAGAAAAAAAAGACCAATACAAGAATTTAAGTAAACCACAATGGTTGAGTCTCTATAATTTAGCCAAAAAATCTACCTAGAAATATATTGAAGACATGAAGTTCTACATTATAAAAAAGGAAATTCTCGCAAGAAGTAAATTCAATATTCTTGAAGGAGTTGATACAATCTTTGTTTATAGAGCTTAACATACAGAATTAATTGAAGTCTTGTATCCAAGAATTGATTTAAGTGAATTATGTTGTTTTTTTGAAGATTTCAAGAAGGATATCAAGAATTTTAAAAAGAAGATCAGATCAGGTGATAAACCAATCTACCTCATATTTTTAAGTTCACTTATGGACTGAAATGAGGAAGGTTATGTTAGTTTCTATCATTTTATCAAATTAGGGATTTCCAACACTAACAGAGAAGTTTCCAAAACTAAGGGCACTTCTAGAAAAATAATTCAACACATAGAAACTCTATTAAGATGCCATATGTTGGGCCAAATCTTTCATTAACTCCAAAAAATGATAATTCTTCCACGTTCAAGATAAATTTTAATAATAATACTCTGGATATCTACCAAGAAACAAGGAAGGTGTTCTCTTTTTATACCAAGAAAATGACCAAGGATCACAGATGCATTTAATGCATTAGAGATTGAGAAAATGAAGATACATCATCTATGTCATCAAAAGAGTTATTGGTAGAAAACAAAAAAGAATAATAAAAATGTAAGACCGTTGGCAAAAAACGACAAAAAGAAATAAAGATGTAGAAACCACGTCTTTAATCCGAAAGTCATGCAAAGTAAAAATAAATAGCTTAGATTCAAAAGCCAAAAGCAAGAAATGAGGTGAATTATTAAAGTAGAGGTAAAATAGTGATTCCCACTATTGTAAATAGGGATTATTTGCTCTATACAAGAAACACATATTTTCATTAGGAGGACACAACATAAAACATAATTAATCTCTCTACTCTAAAAGTTATTCATTTATCAATTATATATTTAGGAATTATAAGCAATTAAGAATTTTTTTAATATCTTTAGTTGGCTTTCAAAATTGTAATAATTATCAATGTTACGAATAAAATGGAATGTAGTCACTCTTTTGCTACTTTCTAATAAGCCTAATTTGAACCCCATATTATGTGCGGATACAAAATTAATAAAAAAAATAAGAATAAAGAAATTATAATTGTAATAATTATAATTTTAAGTCAATTAAAGGTCTTGAATATTTAAAGATTTGTTTATAATATTTATAAAATTAATAAAAAAAATAAGTATAAAGAAATTAGCCATAAAACTATTTGAAAATAAACATAAAGAAATTAAAAAAATTAAAACAATGTCTTGATAGGAAATTTTAATGTTTACTTTATAATGCAGCTAGTCCCAATTTATTTTGATTGAAAATTTAAAGGTTTAAATTTAAATAATAATCTATAAAAAATAACAATTATTATTATATTACAAATAATCCTAATTTAGCACAAAGTTATAAGAAAGAAAAATAAATTTTTAGACGAAAAGTTAATAAAAGATATTAGTAATATAAATTAACTTAAAAATCGAAAATATTATTACTTTTTTTTTTATAAAAATCGGGAAGATATATAAAAATATTCTGAAAGTCTAGACATCATTGAAATTTTTCCTCCGGTAATATAATTGAGTAATCTTTTTTTCTTTATTTGAATTATTGCCTGTGTATTACATCCAAAAACTAGGTCGAAATTGTCCAAAGGATAAGACAATTCATTCAGTTGGCAGTCTTTTTTTCTCCCTCTTTATCGCAAAATTGTTTAATCATCTTAGATTTATCATTTTGTTGGCTTTATTTTCAGTTTTCACACACAAATAATTATAGTTTGCAGACTACGTTTTAATAGTCTAATAGATAAAATTGTTGTTCCCTTACCAAAAATACTGAGGCCAAAATTGAGAGCCTCATATTTCATATTTAAAACTGCTGCATGCTAATAGTTTGAAATATTTTTTTGTTGTTATAATTTAGATAATAGAGTGACCAATTATTTATTTAAAAAAAATTAAAGACTGTTGGTAGTATAATTAGCATAAAATATTTTTTTTAATAAGTTGAAATGAAAACTATTAATTAGTTAGTATAAAATGAAACATTTCTCTTAGTTATGTATCAATATATAATTCTCCATATATAAGTTAAAATTGTTATAAATTTATGGTTGAAACTATTTTTTTTCTAAGTTAGTACCCAGCCTTCTCATTTCATATGATAATAGAATATTAAAACTTCTAATTATATTAAATTTATATATTTTTATTATAAATAAAAAGTCTACTCTAAACATTTTATATCATTTTAATTTAACTCTAAATAATTAAATTAATTCAATGTTAAATTATAATTAACTAATTAAACAATGTTACTGGATCATTACTGTAAATTAACATGCCGACTTCATTAGTGTTTAACCTATTAATACGTCAGTTTTTTTATCGAGTGGTTTTGTCCATGAAATGGTAATAATATTTTAACTACATTTTTTTAGTTTTCACCATGACATATGTCATTGTAATCCACGTTATAAACATTCTATGCTCTTTATATTATATAAATAAAATCATAATTGCATAAATAAAAAGTAATATTATATACATTTACTTATTATATGCATGAAATGTTAATTATTAATAATTGAAGATGTGAGAAGAAACTTAAATATGTTTCAGTTGCTTAACATTTGGGATGATAACAAAAATACCTTCAATGTTTAAGTCCTTACAAACCTACTCCTAAACATTTATTAACATGTGACGTTTATATTATTTTCACCCTTTTTATTAACAATTTTTTAATATTATTTTCAGTAACAATATATTTTACGTAATATTAATATATATATATATATATATATTAATAAAAATGATAAAAATAATATAAATGTTATATCGTAATAAATATTATAAATATTTTTACAACTACTTAAATGTCATGATGAGTATTTTATTATTGAACTCAAATATTAAGATTACAAAACACATGAAGGTTAATTAAATTATTCTATTTGATTGATGTATGCATTAAATTATAATAGAATTTTTTTTTGATAAATAAAACACTCTAATTTTTATATAATTTATTTATTTACGTGATTTTATTTTTAATTTATTTTTAACAAAAACTTATACTTTTTAAGTTATACAAAATAATATATGTGTATCATATTTTTAAATATACAGAAATTATATATATTTTTATATTATAAAATAAATATTTATGCACCATACAAAGAAAATTTAAAATAAATCTTATTTATAAAAAACTATGCCATCTAATTAAATTAAAATAAAAGAAATTTATTCACTTTTCTACATCTACTATATAATAAACATGATTCAGCAAAAAAAAATTATTATAGCAAAGTGACTTAACAGTTAGAATAAATATTACCCTATTAACTGATTAAAGAAAAGTAAATACTTAAAAATATATTTTTTAAATAACATAATCATGCAATTCATATTATTCTTTTACTCTTAAATTTAAGTGTTTTAGAAATTTTATTTTCTTTTCAAAATTTTATAAAACAATATCCTTTCATCATTTAATTTTAGATATATAAGTTGTCTAAAATTGAGATTGAATTAAAAATTAACAATTCTAAGAGCATTAAAATTATTATAAATTTTATTAGGTATTAATTTGAGATAAAAGCTTCAATTTTTCTGGCAAAGTCATTTATCTTCATCTAATTTTTCTTGCAACAGTACCATCTTCAATTGATTTCTTTAATTTTTTTTAGATCATCTCTAATTTTCTTGATTTTGTTTCATTTTAAGATTAAACTAATTTTTTTGTTAATAATAATTAATTAAAAATTTTATTTTTTAATTATTTCATAACTGCTTTGATATTCATTTTTCATCTATCTGTACTACATGCTAAAAATCTTCATTTAAATGTCAATTTTAAATCACTAATGTACTTTAATTAAATGTAGAGATTATTGTTATACTATAATAAAAATATAATTTTATATGCATATTTTTTATTAAATGTGTTTATTATTAAATTATATATTTTTTAATAATATTGAATGTATATGTTAAATTAAATTAAATTAAATATTAAATAAGTTAAAATAATTATATTTTAATTTAAATAATATTAATTTATAAATAATGTATAAAATATTTTTTAATAAAAAAATTTATGCTATTTTAATTTTCTTAAAAAAAAAAAATTGGTGTGTGAATGCACAGCATTAATATTCAAAAATATAAAGCTGGCAGCATGGCCCACAAGTCAGAAAAAGTCGTTTTAAGTTCACGGTCGAAAATACTATCGACAAGTGGTGGTGACAAATCGTGACAGACAAAGTATATAAGACAATGATCTAGATAGGTTTTATCAACATCAACCAAAAGTGATAATTAATTTATAACATAAATTACAAATAAAAATATACAACAACATGCATGGAATTGAAGGCCTTCCCTTACGACACAAGTACTGTCCATCCCGTCCCTTATAATAATTACTTAGATATCTGGACCATTCATTCAACAATAATATTACCTCTCCTCTCTTCTACTGAGTTGACTCGTCCGCTTTCAGACCTCAACTCACCTCCAAATTTATCTAAATTTTAATTTAATAATCCTTAAAGTACTCTTATATTAATTTCCCGAGAAATTAATTAATTGGTATTAAATAACCTTCATTGATGCTTAAGAAGCTCAGTGTTGCCCAGTACTGTAATGTGTCAAGTCCCCCATGGAAACAAAATTGGCTAACTCTTGTTGAAAGAATGAACCACTAGTAATTGCCTGATCACCTCCAACTCCAAGAAAATCCCTTGTCTCGTTTTCTTTGAAAGTAGTAGTAGTACTAGTACTAGTATTTGCTTGGAGTACAGGTACTACTTTGTCTTGCTTCAAATTTGCTGAAGGTTGCATCTCTAAGTTGTTACCCAAAAAAGAGGTAGAGAACATTAATGACCCATCTCCCAATGTGTTTGTTGGAGTTAAATTAGAAGATAATGAAGTCACAAAATCATTGAAGGCCGAGTTCGTTAAACCAAAGTTACTTGTTGACCTTCCATTGAAGATTGATAATGGGTTGCTACTTGAAGATCCCATTTGTGTTGCTTTTTGCAGAAGTGCTGTTGCTGACATGTGAGCTAGAGGACTACTATGCTCCTGGTTGTTTTGGTTATTGTTCAAATACAACAAATTTCCTTTGCCTTCTTCTTGTTCTTCTTCTTCTTGTTGATGTTGTTGTTCTTCTTTGAGTCCTCCTCTTTGGAATGAAGAAATGGAGAGATTATTACTCCAAGGTATTATATTTATACCTTCAGGTAGCTTATTGTTGAGCCATTGGTGAGTTTGTGATAAATTAGAAGGTGATGATAATGATCCAAACATGTTCAATGGTGGTGGTGTTGTTGTTTGTAGAAACCCAGGATGAGAAGGAAAAGTTGTGGAATTATTTGCTGATATGAAAGGATTGGAATTGAGGTGAGAATTATTTGATGCTGCTGGATCAAGCAACCAGATTGGTAGCCTTGTGTTTGGTCTCTGGTGGTTATTGCCAAGTAGTACTGATTGATCCGAGGAACCCGAAAACTGATTTTGTTGAAAGATTGATCTTGATGATGATTCAAGATTGATATTGTTATTTGTAAAGTTGTGATTTCCATCGATGAGATTTGGATTTGTAGCTGATACTGTACCGAACCTTGCATTTTCTTCTGCCAAAGCGTCACAGAATGCCCTATGAGTTATAAAGCTGTCCTTCCTGTTTTAACAGAAAAAAAAAACTATTTTTTTTTATTTTTAACTAAAAATTCCAGACAAATATTATTCATTTCTCTTCAAATATGCATGTAACTTACTCTTAAAGCAATCAAGAATTAGTTAATGCCACTCAATTCAAAAAATGATATAAGTTTCAGATAAATTATATATACATCATTTCAATAATAATTTTGTTAGTGTTATTTTAAAAAAATAATAGACAATATATTGCATTTTTTAATAAAATCATTGCAACGTATCTTTAAAGTCATTGGCCTATAACACAAAATCAGCTCATAGGTTTCAAATCAAAGTTGGTAGGTAGTAAACAAATGTTACTCATTTATTACAAAAAGAAAATGTTAATTTGGGTGAAACTGAAACTAGGGTATATATATATATATATATATATATTTCGTGTATACGTGAGATATGAAGATAGCATTAAATTCAATCTAAGTCTTTTATGCAATTTCTATAAATAGGAGGAGAATATAATCAATGTTTGTAATAAATAAATAAAAAAGTACCTGGAAAAGAGAGTACCACAGTCACATTTGTACTCTCTAGTCCCACAAATTTTGCTATGGGCTTTCCAATCAGATTGAACTGCATATTTCTTTGAACATTTCTCACACTTCCATTTCTTCTCACCATGTTTTCTACTATAATGTTTCTTTATTCCAGTAAGGTCTCCAAGAGCTCTACAAGGGTCGTTATGAACACAACTCTTTTCTGGGCATATATAAACTTTTTTTCTAACTATTTCATTTTTGTTTCTCTGCTTCAGTTTCCATGGAAGATTGTGACCTCTTCTATGAAGCTGCAAGTTTTGGTCTCTTTGAAAACCTTTGTTGCATATTTCACATATAAATCTGTTTGTCGCCATTAGTGATTTTGGAGACATAGCTATAATTTCTGCATCTGGATCTACTACATACAAAATTAATTAATTAAATTAAAACCTATAAAAAAAACAAATTAATTAAAAATATTCAAAAATACACTTGCCTGGTGTTCCAGGGAGATTTCTCTTCTTCTTGTTTGGATTTGTGTTGGGGATAGAGTTAGGGTTAGGGTTTGAACTTGTAATGAGTTGATGATCTTGAGCAAACCCTTTAATGGTGGATGGAATTACCGAAAGCCCATCTTCAGAGTTCATCTTAGAACAAAGAAAACCACTTAGCTAGCTAGATATATTTGTGTTGTGATTATTATTAATAAATCGAATAAAGCAAAAAGAAATAGCAAAGAAAAATTGAGAAGCTAGAAATTGAATACAAGCGACCAAAATAAAGATAACAACAAAAGCTAGCTTATCGCTGTTTACAAAACAGTTTGAAAATAAATAAATCAGAGAATTTAGGGAGTGTGAGAATTTTTGATTACTGAAAACAGATAAAACCCAGAATTGGTAGTTGGTTCTACTTCAAAGAATTGGAGTCTTTCTGGTAAATCCTTCTTTGTTGCTTGAATTTGGAAGTAAAAGAGCAAAGAGAAGACGAGAGAGAATGAGAGTAGAGAGAGAATGAGAAGGGAATATTTCTTATTTCTCTCTCTATCCTTATCAAGTAGGGCTGCTTGTTCTCAAAGTCGGTCAGACAAAGCCAATAGACTCAGCTGGACCACTACTACTATCAATTTTCTACTCTTTTTCTTCATCTTATATAATATAATTTTATTAAAATAATTAAATTTAAAACGTGAATAGTTAAAAGGAAGTAGGGAAATGATACATGCATGTCGATTTATAATTACATTAATTATTTTTTATTGTGTCATAAAATTTTTGAAAAATAAAACTTTCTTATTTTCAATTTTATTTTTACACACATAACACCTTATTTTTTATGTGAATGTAAATTTGTATACCTTAATAAGTAAAGCACTTGGAGTGATTCCAATTTAAATGGAGAAATATTATTTGTTCTTGTATTTACAGAACACCACGAGATAGTAGTGTTTTTTTTTTCCTTTTATCAAAGTTAAATATTTAGTACATGTTTGTTTCTAAGTAATAAAATTTTTTATTGTATGATTTTTATAATTATTTATTTAATTGTTAAATGATATTGTATTGTATAAAATAAAAAAATGCATGATTATGTACAAATTTAATATCAATAGTGAGTTAAGTCTAAAATGTACTGAAATTTTACTTAATTTACTTGAAATTTTAATTTTAAAATATGTTTCAAATATAATTAATTATAATATAATTTTACATTAATATATAATTTACATTTTAAATAAGTGCTTATATTTTGCTGGACCGCACACTTCCGTTAATTCATAGACATATAATTTTGTATTAAGTCTTAAAATGAGAAAAGTCTTAAAATGGTTTTTTTATTCAACAAAACTCTAGAAAGGTTTTTTTTTTATATTTATTTTCTCAAAACTAAAAAGATTTAGTTGACTATTGTTTTGTGTAGAAATTCTTTTACGTACCGTGTGCGTAATGATTTTTAAGAGGATTGATTAATTATATAATAAATATTATTAATTAACATAGAATTGTCATGTACATTGAAAAAAATTCTATTAAATTAAGATGCATTATTTTTCTAGTTATTTATAAATGTAAAACCTTGATATCATGTTAATGTTAAGATCCCATGAAAGTTGATTTGAAAAAGTGGAAAACAGAGTTTACGAGAAAAAGAGAAAAAAGTGAATGGCCTTTTACAGCCCACCATAGACGAGGTAAGAATGATTATCATATAATTTGCCTTTGGAACAAAAAAATAAAAAAGAAAAAGGCCAGAAGCAGAAAAAGGAGAGAGAGGGTAGTGTCGTCCGTGAGAACTGAGTCACTGACGAGCTGACATTGGACCTAACAAAGACTGACGGTGAAAACCGAAGAAGTTAAAAGGTTAAATATAAACAAATTTTCACTCAAATTTTATAATTATATTAGTTATGATTTATTATATTGTAAAAAAGGTTTAAAAATAATAAAATTATTTACTTTTTAAAAAAAATGCTGGCACGAAATGTTATAGCAAAAATGAATAAAAATTTATATATATTTAATATTTTAATAGTAAGAAATAGATAAAATTTACTGTTAATAGTCTTACTCATCAATTATTCTTTACTATTCATCATCTTTTGCACCAGTCGAAATATCACTGCCTCCATTTTATATCAATTTCAGTAAGGCCAAGTACGTTCACTTTGGTTGAAGCTTTCTTCATTTTTGTTTTAATCTGCTATATTGCTCTGTTTTTCAATGTTTTATCTTTATACCCATTTGCATATTTATTATTTCTTTTCCTTCTTATTTATGGGTTTTTGCTATTGAATCTTCATTAATAGCTTTTGCTTTTACCACCCATTTCTTGAATCTCTTAAAGGTCTTCATCTTGATGAAAAGTTCATATTTTTTTTTCCAAGATCCGGTGAAGAAGTCTGTAGAACTCGAAACTTTAAGAACATGAGCGAAATAAGTATCGAAGGTTTTTGGCAGAGGATACTGATATGGAGTTTGTGCGAATAGAGTGGACATGGATGCCATTGAAGCTAGTGAGAATAAAGCTTGATTTTTGGCATAATTCTGACTATTTGTTCAAAAATTATGAGTTCGAATAATAAATTTAATTATTTTTTTGTTTTTTTTATATTTCTCAATGGTTGTGCATGAAAAACTTATGAAATCGGATTAATATATAATTCGATAATAGAAAATTTACGAAATTTAATCTGATATTATAAATAATACAAACACAATAATTCGAGAATACATTTTAAATTTACTCTAATTTGATTGAAGTTTGGAATTGTGAATATAAGACTCACTTCAAACATTAATTATAAGAGTATAAAATCGACTTCTTTCTTTCAAAAGAGTACAAATATGTAGATCTAAATTTGAAATCTTTATACTGCTAGAGCCTTTATCATAATATTAGCAATTAGCAATTTGTTTTTGGAAGAAGTATTCTTAATTTAAGGAAAAAATTAAAAAGTAAAATATGAAATAAAATATGGAGTAATTCATGAAGCAAAATAAAGAGTTTAATTCAAGAAACAATTTAAAGAATTATTAATTTAAGTAGTAATTCAAGAAGTGAATTTTTCTATAAATAGATATGTAATCGTAATGAATTAGTCAACCAAGTGTTCATTCCAATTCAGAAAAAAGCTTAGAGAGAAAAACTTTTATGAGAGAAAATTGAGAGTAATTTTCTTGGGTGTAATTGGGTTATGGATTGTAAGTTGTGAGTGTTGTGAACACTTTGTGTAATTTCTCCCATTTCAGTAAAAATATATGCAACAGGACCATAGACGTAAACAATATTGATTGAACTCCGTTATTAAATTTGTGTGTTATTTTTCTATTCTTATTTTCTCATAAATCTGACTTATCAAAAATTTGTATAATTTCTCAAAATATTCTACCTCTATTGTTTCTGACATTACCTCTTTTTTTTAATGAAGTGAAAATTAATAAAAGACGCCTGCCTTTATACTTATTGAATTATTAATTCTTGACTAAGTAACTAGAACTTGTATAATCACAAAACACACTTTGCAAGCACTTTTTGCATCTACGTTACTCCAATCATGGTATAAGCTAGTGCTTAAACCTCTGCCTTTGTAAATGATCTTCACAGTACTATTTTCGTTCCTGACTTTCGTAACACCTAGAAATAATGGCAAAGGAAGATGCAAAATTTACTTGTGTTACACCCATCATCTGGACTAGCTAGTAGCGTAGTCAGCATCAACGTAAGCTTCTAGCTCAAGCTTGCGAGACTTGTATAATAATAGGCGAAGACTTTGAGTTTCGTGAAGCAAAATGAGAAGATCTAGGCGGAGCATATAATGAAACTGAATCTCTATTTTTTATTAAATAAATATTATGCTTTTACCCATATTTTAAGAAGTTTGAATCTCTAATAAATTCATTCATTTCTCACTCCCTTCTCCTCTATCCTTCTCTTTCCTTGTTCCTTTAACAGAGTCCATTAAGTGCTGCACTTGTTTTTTTCTACCCCTTTTTCCTCTACTTATCATTACATCACTTATTCATTTATCGTATATATATAAAGTTATTTCTCCATTCTCCACTTTATTCTAATTTTTATTTTCGAGTCTAAGATGTGATTTTTTTGTATTCACATATTTTGACCTTTCGTAATTAAGTTGCTATAATGATTTTTTTGGTATCTTTCTATTATCAATCTATCCAACTCAGTTATTACCCAAAAAAAAAAAAAAATACAATGTTGCTTAGTTAAAATTCTGCTATTTAAGCCTTACTATGTATATGCATTGTGTTAATCAACTTATTACTTGCTTTAAATAAGCATTGGAACCAAATTCTTTATATTTAATTACATGAATTTGTGAATTTTATTAGGTTATAATATAATGGAACATTAACTTAAAAGTTAATGATAAACTAAAACTATATAAACATTCTTTAAAAAAAAAATCCAACAAAAATAAATATGTTTATTGATACTCCAATTCTTGATAAAACTCAATGTTCTAAATCTAAAAATAGTGAATTTGAAAAAAATTGTACTAGTTCTATTGAATGTGATATAGGTTTATATTGTCAAATATAATCATATCATGTCAATGAATAAGATAATATTTAAAGGAAATATATTAATATGGGACCATATCAACTTAAATTAGATTTTTATCCATTTATTTCTTTTGGAAGCCAACAACATCGGTTTCAATAATCACGGTTCACAAAATTTTCTTAGAGTATTCTTCAGAAAAAATAATTTTTTTTTTCTTTCCATGCTTTCTCTTTGAGTGTAAGGTACTCTTCAAAATATCCGATACTCACTCTTAAATATATGGAGATTGAAAGTTAGTTACTAATAAAAATAAATGTGGCTTTTTGACTCACGATGGGATCCAAATTCATCACATAATGGTACCTTGTAATAAAAAGAATTATAAGATTTATGGGTATTGGTGATAGTAAATACGTTTGACTCACTTTCAAGTTTCAAGTAAATATGTTTCATTTATACTCTTGTTCTTAAGCATGTTAGATTTTATATTAAACATATAGGAATATTTAGTATATAAGTTGCTCAATAGATCGAGTAAAAATTAGATCGATCATGTATAATCTAAATCATTTTTGGTGATTTTAAAATTAGGATAGATTGATTGATCGATTGAGGTATTGGATCGATCGTGAATCAATTATATTCAAATCTACTTGGTCTCGAGTTTTTATTAATAGTTGTCTAGATGAGTCGAAAAAGGTTTCGATCGATCGAGCAATAAGGGCTTCAACTTTAACCTAATTATTTACTCAAGCCAAACTTTTCAATTACCATATTGTCCCCATTATTTACGGCTCTAAGAATTATTTTTGGACATATTGGTAATTAATCTTTGACCTAGCATTGAGACTTCAATATTTTCTATTTAAACGAACCTTTAGCCTTCTATTCTCCTAACCATAATTACTTTAATCTTAATCATAAGCTCTCTTTCTCTCAATCTATTTTAAAAAATCAAAATCATATTTTGTTAGGCTTCTTTCTTTGATTAATCTATCAAATATTTTGCTATTATGTTTGATTGATTAATAAGCTTATTTATTTTTTGAATCATCTAGTTAGGATTTTTTATTATTGATTAGAGTTTATCAGAATGTTACTCTGGATCCATACACATTATTTTTATAAACTGTGCAAAAAGTGTAGGCTTATAAGTGGATTACTTAGGAACATTATCTGTGATAGGTAGTTTAAGTCTTGATCTTGCAATTAAACATTATTTTCATAGTGGATAATTAGGTGGTCTGGTGATGAATTGATGATTTTTCTCTAGGTCATTGTTCTGACCTAGATTGTTTCCACCTAAAATATCATGTGCCAATCCTTATTTATTTATGTTTTATTTTATGTACATACAATTATATATCTGATTATTTTTGAAATTTTAATTTGACATAATTTGATTAATTATCTATTCACTCCCTCTAGTTAATTAGTCCTGTAACTAAAACTTTTAAGCATGTTTTGAAAAATCCAATTACACACATTAATAAAGTGGTCCATGAAAAATCTTCATAACAAATAATGCAAGATCGTTTACAACTCAAGGCTACAAATAAAGGCCATTAATTAGCTTGCAAAGCAAGCATATATTTTCAGAGGTTATGATGCATCTATCGCGTCATTTAAACATGATAAATTTATTAAGATGATCAAATCATTTGGATTAGTAAATTTAATTATTGGTAATGTTACCCTAGATTGTGCTCTTGTAAATACAAAGTAAGCTTATCAAATGTTTCAAAAATGTATATTAAATATTATTGCAAACAATATGTATTCATAAAAAAATATGATAAGAAATTGGCAAGGTAAAATTTTGCATTTATGTTGATAAGTCGAGTAAAGATATTAATTATCTTAAGATTTGTTGATTATGATGAATTTTATGAAAAACGTTGTTTTGATATTGTTCACATTCAACAAACTATAGCTTCATTTCTTAAGGAGAAAATATGTTTAGCTCTTTCTAAACGTAATCTTCAAGTTAAGAACATCTATGGTCAATGGTATGATGTTGCTAGTAATATATGTGGTTCATAGAATGGATTGAAAGTTTTGGTTATTAAAGACTTTCCATCTACATACTATGTTCATTAATTTGCACATAGCCTCTAATTAATATTTATTGCACCAAGGGGCGGATGCATGTGGTATTGATGAGGGTATGTGTCTCACCCCAATTTTGTAAAAAATAAATTTTTAAGTGTAATATTTATTAAATTATAGTTAAATTATATCTAAAAATAGAAATGTATCTTATTTGAATTTTTAATTTTAAGCCTTTAATATTCAATATTTTGAATATATTTTTTTTTACTAAAATAATATACATATAATATTTTTTAATTAAAAATATGTAATAATTAAAATGTAATTCATTATTTTTACTATGTATATGATGCCCCTCTTAGACATAAATTCTAAATTCGATACTAGATACAGCTACTAAAGAAGTCCATAATATATATTTTTTCTCTCTAAAGTTAAGTTTAGTTATCATTCTTATCGGAGTTTCAACTAAAATTTGCTCAGAACTTAAATCAACAAGAGAAATTGAATTCATAGAGTTATTAGCCTCTAGAGAACTTTAGATAAGAAGTCGAGTTAATCAAATTTATACTTTATAACAACCTGAAGTTACAAAGTAGAACTCTGATTTTGATATTATAAATATGTTAATTGAAATATTTGGTGTAAAATGTAATTTCTTGATAGCCTTTGAAATATTTGGTGTAAAATGTAATTTCTTGATAGCCTTGCCGAAAAAAAGGCCTAATTATAATATAAGATGAGAAGTTTAAAAAGTAATTCAAAACAGTTAGATATTTTGAATTTATTTTCTTCTTATTTTTTATGGACAAAATTATGAAAATTATTAATTTTTTGTCATATATTACAATATTAGTCTAGATATTTTGAAAGGTTCAAGACTAGTCAAATCTACAAAATCCATTACAATAATAAATAGATTTTATGATAGTTTTAAATATGAAAAACGCTCAATCCTTCTTAAAAGGGTGATTTTGGGTTGGTTGTAGGGGGAAATTTATGAAAACTTTTTAAGGAGGGTTAACTTGTCACTAATAATTGTACTCCTAAACATTTCTATCAACTCTTTTGCGATGGTACCAGTCCAGTTTGTTATTCTAGTGCATAAACTATGTTGTGTGAACTAACTTGGAAACCTCCAACCTCCAACCTCCAATGATAGCACTGACCTACCAGCCCTTCCAGCCACTACTCCTCGAGCTCAGCCTCCAACCTCAGCCACTTGGGCACGAATACAGATTGCATATATTTCCTTTTCTAGCTATGGAGTTAGCTCGGCGCTCTTATTTCAATTTTTTTAATGTGATGAAATATTTTCATATATTTGTTTCATTATTTTCAAAATGTATTTTTTATATGTTTTTCAATTAATCTCTATAAGTAAATGTATATATAAATAGATTTTCATAACATTAATTGGATGTATATATACTAGTAATTATTAAATGAAAAATTATTGAGTATAATACATTAAGAGATATGTTAATTTCATTTTATTGTCCCAGTATTTTGACATAACTATTAAAATTAAAATAGAATACTAAAATAAAAACATTAAAAAAGAATTAAATTAAAAAAAGTTGAATTGTTTTAAATACATTAAAATAAAGTAACAAAATAAATGAACTATTAAAAATAGAATACTTAAATCATTCAAGAACATGGGTACAAAGTGTTTATTTATATAAGTTAATAATTGATGTTGATATTCTTTCTTAGGTATTTTTTAGTTGAGATTTAAGAACAAGCTTAAACTTGCGATATAAGAATTAATTATTTATATATATATATATATATATATATATATATGAAATTAGGTATTTTGATGGATAAATCTTGTATATGTATGGATGGAAAGTCTACTGATCAATTTAACAAAAAACTTAAAAACTTTCTAAATTTTGCTATCGAGAAAACTTTTTGAAAAAAAAGTTGCTTCTCAAGTGAGTAAACAATCTAAAAAAAGTTTGTGCATTCAATGTTGAATCACTTGATAAAGTAAAGTGACAAGTTGAGTCTTCTAGTCTAGATGCGACCTATACATGTCATATCAAAATAAGCATACAATTAAATGTTAACAAATGAAGTTTTCTTAGATGCATTGGACGTTAAGGCTTCTCTGATTATTAAATATGAGAATGTTATTTCTATTTGCACAATTACATCAAATGCTATTGCTTCTTATGAGACATATTAACTACTTATTATTAATTTATAACTTCATTTTTGGATTATAATATAGTTACGATGTTTTACTAATTATTTTATTACATTAATGTAAAATATTGTTTGATCACGTGATAAATTCAATTAGTAGAGCTTTATATCATTTTGTACATCCTACCTTGATTTATAATGCACTAAGTTCTAATTAAGATGAGAAAATTGATACTCTTGCTTAATGAATGATTAATATTTATGAGGATGAATGATTTATAATTAGTAATTTTTGTTACGTTAAAATTTATGTAGATTTTTTTAAACTTATAATATATTTGATGATTTTAGATTATTTATAGAAATTATTGAATGCTTAGAATTATACATCTATATAATGATGTAATCGAATAGTTAGAGTCACTTGATAATAGTCTAGCACATAAATTTAGACAATTAGTGTCTAGATAAAATAACACAACTTCAAACCGTATTTACCATATATAGCATAATTGTATGTTCTTGTAGTGCTATCCTTCAATGGTATATGACCATCATGCATCAATTTAAACCACCTCTTAATATTCAACCTATCAAAGTAATTATTAGTTACAAATGTATTACTTATTTAACATTAATATTTTTTATTAGTATTTAATTTTTTAATAAAACTAACTAATAATTTTTATCATAGGTTGAGGTGAATTTTATGTCATGCTATATATGAGGAATGTTATATACAATCTAAGAAGAGATCGTCAAAAATTAGTAAGTATTAATTAAGATGTATATTTGGATTCTTTTAATGCTTTATATAATTAATATATATTTTCTCTTGACTTGAACATGATAGAAAGAAAATGTACATAAGAGAAGAAATTGAAGTTTATCGACATGAATGGTGTACTTATCTCATCACAAAATAAATACAACATGATATTATTATTTTTTATTTAGTTTGGAAGAAATGATAAAAATGATAACATTTTAATTGTAATGGAAACATGCATGAAAATTACTCTGATTTTTTGAATTAATTAATTATTAATTTTATATTAATGATTATTAGTTATGTATATATAATTTTATTCAAGTGTAATTATAATTAGTATTACTTAAATAATGATATTATCATTATTGATCGTAGATATAACATTTTAATTGTAATGGAAACATGCATGAAAATTACTCTGATTTTTTGAATTAATTAATTATTAATTTTATATTAATGATTATTAGTTATGTATATATAATTTTATTCAAGTGTAATTATAATTAGTATTACTTAAATAATGATATTATCATTATTGATGTAGATATAACATTTTAATTGTAACGGAAACATGCATGAAAATTACTTTGATTTTTTGAATTAATTAATTATTAATTTTATATTAATGATTATTAGTTATGTATATATAATTTTATTCAAGTGTAATTATAATTAGTATTACTTAAATAATGATATTATCATTATTGATTGTAGATATATTGAGAATGAAATATATATTACAATTGTAAGAATTATATTTTCTAATTTTTTTGTACTGTCCCAAAATATTAGCAAAAAATGGTTCGTAAAAGTCTTTTAGGATAATTGTTGAAATATTTTCTAGAACAGTTATTAACTGTCCCTAAAAACCTTTCAAAATGATTTTTAATTTGTAATATATTCTGGGATTATTGTTAACCATCTCAAAGAGTAAGTTATACAACAGTTCATAAAAGTCTTTCGAAATAGTTGTTTATTTTTAGGGATAGTTATTGTTTTACATTATTTATCGTTCCAAAAATTTATATATATAAGGATGCCTGCATAAAAAATGATTGTAACCTGAAAAACAACCATCTTGAAAGACTTTTAGGGATAGTTTACTGACCATCCTAAAACGTAATTGTGTAGTAGCGAGCACTTTAGAGAAGCTAAGAGAATGTTGTTGGTATAACTTTTTACAACTCGTGATATTATTTTGTGAAAAGAATGACATTGATACAACTTTATAATAATTTAATAATTGTTTAAATTTTTTTTAATAGTTATGGTTATAAATAATAATTTTTTTAAAGGTATACTTTTTTAAACTTTAAGTTATGGGTATATTGTTTTTTATGTATAGCAATAATTTATAAATAAATTTTAACATCAATTTGATCACTTTTTCGATACAAAAAATTCGATATGTCTAGATTCAGATTGATATATTATTCAATCAGATTTAAATTCAAAATCTTTAAATTTAATTTGGATTGATGAAAAAATATAATTTTAATACGATGGTTACCCTATTAACGATAATATTTTTTAAACAAACTATATTACTCATGCATATAATGAAATCCAAAAATGAACTTACAACTCTTACTACTCTTTCAATTGATGAGCATGCCATTAGACCATAAATGATGGAGAAAAAATTATTAAGTAAAAAATGGTACTCTTAGTTATAGGAGGAAATTATATACCATAAATAAATATTTATAAAAAGAAAATAGAAGATGATTTATTTATTTTATTCTATATAAAAAAGAGGTGTTTTTTAAAGTAATATTTTTGAGTAAGAATATTAAAGAATATAAATGAATTATTATGTTTAATTTTTAAAAGTGTTTATAAAATAATTAGTATACGAAATGAAATATAACTGTTATATGAAAAAAAATTATTATAATTTTATATGAAACTTTAATAAACTTTTCACAAGTTTTATTTATATTTTTCTCTTATTTTCATGCATTCGAAGTTGTGAATTCGGAGTTCAAACTAGGGCTGTGGAATATACGTAGTGATGGTTCTTTTATCTTTTATCTTAGTTTCATATAGAATTGCAACTATACGTAGACGTGTAAAATAGATAAACACACTTGTTTTGTTTTTTTATAAAAGATAAACTACCCGTTAAAATTTATATTTTAGTTGAATACACATAGCCAAACATAAAAATACAACTTAAAAAAATTAGATTCCTATTTATATTAAAATAACGCTATTAGAGATACCTTTACCTATTTGAATTAGAATCCACCTAATTATATATATATATATATATATATATATATATATATATATATATATATAATTTATATTATTTACTATAATTTCAATAAATTATTGATATAAAAAAATATCAATAGAATATCAAATAATAATATAAATATTATTGATAAAATGTCAAAAAAAATTGATAAAATATCGTTAATGATTAATTTTATTTATTTTTGAAATAATTTATCATCAAATATTATGATTTAAATTTATTAATCATAAATTTATTATTTTAAATATTTTAATTACTTATTTTTAATTTATTGATAAAAATAAATATGAAATACATTTATATTTATATGTACTAAATAAAATAATTAAATTTAAAAATAAATAATGACTTGTTTGATATTTTTGAATATTATTAAAGTTTTTATAATTTTATTAGTCTATAATTTTCATAATTTTCTTAAATATTTTTGCTGATAATAATAATATTTTTGTATATTCAGTACATTCATACAATTTAGGAAAATTTGTTTAATCTTTAAGAATTGTTTAATCCATTTATTTAAGATAAGTATTTTTAAGTATATTAATTTATTTGTAAGAAAATTATTAATAGTAGGTGTGATTTATGTACTATACATATACATATATACATATATATATATATATATATATATATATATATAATAAAGTTATTTTTAATTAAAAAATTAATTAATTTTTTTAACAAATCTTTCGATTAAATTTAAATTAATTTTTTATTATCTAATGTCTAATTTTAGATATTCAACTATAAAAATATTATTTAAGGTTTATTTAAAAAAAATTAATTTAAAATAATCTTTTTCTTAAAAATTTAAATTAAATTTTTAATTATTTATTAATTTTTTACGTATATATTTATCAAAATATGTAAACATATATGTAAAATATGTAATATTTTATTATATTTAATGAAAAGTGTGATGAAAAATTAATTTTATTCTTGCATTATATTTTTTCACCAACAAAAAAACTTTAATTTTTTTTAAATAAAAAGATTAAATAATAACTTTAATATAAATAAAATAAATATTTAGATACTTTCTCATATAATTTGAATATGTTAGTTTTACCGACATTCATACTTCAAGCGACAATTGTGCGTGTGATGTTGGTCGAAATACACTGACTGTCAATGCGTGTGATGTTGTGCAAATGGTATTTTTGTTTGAAGTTGTTCACCGACAATTACAGACAAAAAAGAAGAAGAGCGTTTGATTCTCTTGAGCAAATTAAGTATCTTATAAAATTTGGTGTGAAAAAATAATTTTACAATAAGTTATTTTAAAATTGGTAAAAATATAGGGTTTTGAATAAGAAGTCAGGAACTTATTTAGCTGAATAATTTAAAAACTATTTCCTATATTTAAAAATAGTCTGAAGTGTTTGGTCATGCTTTTAAGTTATTATTTTCTAAAATATATTGTTTTATAAAACAAAAAAGAAATGAGAATAGCCAACATGTGTTTTCACTATTTTTCAAAACAAATATAAAATCATGAAAAAAAATCAATAAATAACTTAAGTTACAGTTAAATAATGAATTATTTTTTTGGTTCGTTATTTTAATATTATCATTATTTTATTTTTGATATCCTTTTTATTAAAATTTTTGAAATAATAACTTAGTGTTACATTATTTAAAAATTTGTATTAATTTAATACAATTTATCAATTAATTGAAATTTTTTATATGTATAATAATACATATGTGATATTTAGAGAATATTTTCATATAATAAATTAATTAAATGATACTCATAAGATATTTTGAGTTATTTAATTAATTTATTATCTAATAACATCGTTTGAACGTCACATGTTTTATTACTACAAATATAAAAAATCTTCATTTAATTGATAAATTTTATTAAATTAATATATTTTTAAATGATGTATCATTAAGATTTTACCTCAAAAATTTAGATAAAAAATATCAAAAATAAAATCACGATATTATTAAGATAATAAACCCATTTTTTCCATCTATATTTTGCATAATATCAACTTTTTTTTGGTTATAAACTTAATATAACTACTTTTTTATTTTACTTAGTTTAATATTTTTTTCTCCTTTCAATGGTACAGTAGTCTTGATTTTTTTAATATTTTTAATTAAGATATATACTTGACATACATCATATAACACATATTAGAAGGAATTATATTTGACATGATATTGCCACCAAATATTATAACTTAAAAGAGCACATTTAACAATAATATTTTATTAATATTTAATATGTTAATATTATTTGAATGCATGATCAAAACAAATTTAATAATTATTTTAAAATAATGCATTTTTTATAGAATTATTATAATGTATTTTAATATATCATTTTTATTTGAAAGTATAAATAAAAAGTTAACCTTATATAAATATCATAACTCTCTACGTGCACAATTTCTTACCCACATATGATAACGTATCAAATTTAGAGTAAAAAAGAATATATTATGAAAATATACTTTTAGAACAATTTGGCCAAACATCTCGATGAATATATTTTTTTTATTTTTTATTTTTGAAAGTAATTTTTTAAAAATAATGGCCAATGAACTCAATATTTTTTAATATTATTAAAAATATATTTGATAATGGTTTTAAAAATGAATTTGAATAGAGGGAAAAGTTAGTGTAAAACTTATTTCATTTCTTTGTGTATATTTAATAATCATAGAAAATTAGAATAAAAATATTAATTTACTTAAATAAAATTTTAAAAGTAATAATAAAAATAAAAAGAAATATTAAAATAAAGAAAAAATTTATAATTATATCCCGTGAACTTGAATGAATCACTATCAAGGGAATTAGGAAAACAATCGATGAGAGTACCATTCTTAAATTTGTTGGAGTCTTTATTCTATTTGCATTATATTTTTAAGAAGTAAATAAGAGAATAGGAATGAATTTATTTCCCCTTATCTCCTTCACTTGTTAGTAAGTGGAAATGAGTATGACAATTTATTAATAATAATAGGGTGTATTTATTAATCTATGATCAGTTAAATGAAAATATTAATTTATTTTAATATTATTTTAAAAATAATAATTATTAGAGAAAATATTAAATATAATATGTTATATATTTTTATTAATATTAATAGTTAATTTCACCTTTATTTTTAATACTTTCTTATTTAAGATTCAAAATAATTCCATTTCGTCATATATCTTACCGGTCATTATATGAAAAAAAGAATTAATTATTAGTATAAAATAAAAATAATTAAAAATAATATTAATTTTGCAATTACATTTTTTGGATTTAGGAAATGGAATCAATATTAACGGTATTGATGGTATGTAAGCCCTTATTCACTTTCTAGTTTCTACCGTATTTTATGAAATAGCAAGACAATGAAAATAATTCACTTAATTTTCACTCGTTCTTTTTATTTATTTTTTAGTAAACACACCATTAATTAGGAGAAAATGCACAATAAATAAACTATTTACAAAAAAAATCACAGATAAACTATTTATTTTATTCCATATTGAAAAAAAAAACGTTGAACTTATATAATTAATTTAGCTAAAAAATATATTAACAACAGTCTATTTCAATTGAAATTTTTAATAATTTTTATGGAGTTATGAAATTCATATTGTAATTACAAAGTTATTAATTCCAAAATATTTTAAAAACTAAGTATTTTTATAAACTTTTTAGTTAAGATTATACGGAGGAAAAATCCCCATTTCATTCTTCACTATGTACCCCAAAGATTTTTAAGAATTTCTTATTTTATCATTTCACTTCAAAATTCTCAATATTACTTGTTTAACTATTAACAATATAAATTCATAAAATTTCATGATATAAAATTTACTACAATCCACGTGAATCTAGTAACTCTTAAAAATTCCAAAATTCTAATTAAATACAATTCCTTAATTCGACCCTTCTCTTAGAGAGAGTAAATTGAGAAGAAAAAAAAAATTCTTTTCTCTAAACTGTCATTTTCCCTTCTAGCTTTCATGTTCTTCATTAAGCTCCATTTTTTGGAAGCTTGCATGTGAGGCTTTTTTTGAGTAAATTTTAAAAGTTTGTATAGCAATTTTTTATAAATTCTCTTCTATCTTCTGTACATACTACTCTGTTTTTTCTATTTCCTTTGAACTCTTACATGAACTTGAGATTCATTTAGTAAATAATCTTTTTTGTGATCTCCCTCTTCTTGGAAGAGTTGATGGAAGACTCGAAAGATGATTATGATGGTGAAGATAATGAAGCCTCTTACTAGGAGAAGATATCAAAATATTCTCACAACTTTTAGTACAAATCTTGATGAAGAAGGTGAACATAATAATGAAATAATGATAATCTTGAATAATTGGTCAAATATGAAAGCTTTTGGTTTTATCTAACTACAAATACAATCAGATTTTTTTGTTTAATATTTTCTGAAAAATCATTGAATCAATTGATTTAGTCAAATACTTCGACGAAAAAAAATGTAGTACGAACAAAGAAAGATCATGAATATTCTCTCATCGCAACACAATTGATGATTAGTATTGATTATTTTAATTTTAAGTTTGATGTATTTAAAAAATTAAACTTTGTATTATGTTATAAAATAAATTAAAAATAACCTTTATAAATGTATCTAAATGTTAAACTATATCACATGTCATATGGATCCATATTAGCATGTACCTTACCATCTTTCAAGATTTGAGTCCACCTTAAATGGACCTTCCTTTTACAAAAGAAAAAAACATGTCTTTCTTTATTATTTAATACTAGGTACATTTAGATGAATAAAAATTAATTTATTATTTAATTCTAGATAATAACTTGCTCACTTAAGAATCTTTATTTATTAGCAAGGACGTGTATTTTCAAACATTGGAGTATTGTGTATATTCTTCTCTAGCACCCTTTGCTTTCAGTATTTAACTAGTTTGCATAATTCATCATTTTCTTCTTTGTATTTATCCCGTTGATGATTTTTTTTGTCAATTCAGTCTATATGTCTTGTAACTCATATCTATGGCTTCAATACGAGTCTTTAAGCTGCTCAGTTCTTAATCCATAAACTCGATGATTTCTCAAAATATATTTGCTTTTTGCTATAAATCTTTGTCAATAGATATTGCCTACAATAAGTAAAAAAAAAAAGGTTAAAATTACACATTATTCTCATTATACATTACTAAATACCTTGAGAGGTCGTTCATGTCAAGCACGTATCTGGCCATCAGGTATCAAATCGTCTCTTTCTCTTGTTTACGAGCTACATGAATGGGGGATCAATCTACGGGCACCCCAAAGTGATGGTACAACTCATCTTGAGCATTAAGGTTATCAAAAATCTTGCTTTTGAAGAGGTTACTCAAATCACTACTTTCACTTCATTCGAGTTTAGCAGAAAAAATACTTTGCAATGGGTTAATGTCTTCTTCTAATGGAAACAATGCTTGGATAGGGACATACCTCATTGACAGCTCCTCTGGATTAATCTCTTTATCCACGACATAAGGGAACGCATGAAAAGACTTGGATTTCTTGACTTTCTTCCCTATAGAGGTATTAGAGGGCATTTGATTCACCTCGTCATTTATGGTAGAGGAGACGAGGTGTTTCTTGGTAGCCCACGAAAGGGTGTCCAGGGTATAATAAAAACATGACTCCATTTCGATCATATCGTCCAAGTCAACTTGGTTGTAATCCATTTTACCTCAAAAATCTAAATACAATGACCTAAAAAATACTACGACCTTAAAAATTACAAATTTAAGTATTGCTTTGGAATAACCTGAAATTCAAAAATTGAACTTACAATTTCATATAACTGCCTTAACTCTTAGGAAAAGATCAAAATATTATTTCCAACAATAATCCCAAATGCATTAAGAGGCAATTAAATATAAGCTTAAAGGATTTTAATTTGAGCAATTAATTAGGATTTTAATTGGAGCAATTAATTGCTAAATGACTAACATAAAGTGACAAATACCATATATTATGATCGGTTCACAAATCAAATTATATTACATCAAAAATTATATGTCCCCAAAGTTACAAGTCTACTTTATAAACATGAGGACAAGGACACAATATGCATTCTATAGAGTGGCTTCTTTGATGACACCTATCGACCTAACTTCCAGTATAGCCTCATCACCACATGGTGAAGGTTATAGGGTGCTTATTTGGGAGGGCATTGGTCCAGCTACTTTGAAAATCCTGCATCAAAGTGAAGTGGGGGACAAAGAGGTCTAGCTTCTCGGCCTGGGTCTTAATACTGCTTACAATAAAACTCATCCCGCTCCTATAAGCTTTGGTGCACTCCAATTTTAAAGTCTTTACCAGGTTAGACAATGAGCTCATCTGGTCCCCTAATGAGCCCGCCTTACCCTTGGCCTCCTTCACCACTTGCTCGAAATGGCTTACCCATTGACCCTACTTAAAGTAGTAAATGTCTCATTTTCTTAGCTTCTCAACCTTATTCGGTAGGTCGCCTTTCTTTTTAAATTTTTTTGTACTATATTTAGCAATGAGGGTGTGCTTATCCTCCATGGCCTTCTGATACTTTGCTACTTGCAAGTGGCTTGCTTGCACTTCACGCTTATAGGCCTTAAGCGACAACTCGCCTTCCCTGGACAGTTAAAAGACATGTAACCATAAGATGAGTTACAAAAACATCACAAGTGAGAAATAAAGAATACACCTCTTAAATATACGAATTCATCTTGATCAGATGGTCGGCCATCAACTCAACATTGGACCCCTCTTCCAATTTATGGGCATTTTTTACCCTGGTTCTCTTAGTATTACTCTCGAAGTGATGATAAAGGTCCCTTTTTTAGTTCAGGCTGTCCAAAGACGCCCTCATCAAAATATGTCATCGGGGTGTCTAAAACCATGGCATCCCTTAAGATGACTTCATCAAATTCAAAGTCATCTAGATCTATGGCCTCAATTTTGAACGTTGGATCCTTAACAACCTTTCTCTTTTTAACGACCTTGGTTTAAGGGGTAAGGAGAAGGAGCTAGGCCTATTAGACATCATAGGTAGACGAATCACCTTGATAGGCTCATCTAGAGAAGCAAAGTCCCCACTAATAGATGGAAAAGTGGTGATAGGTTGTAGGTATGTGGGAACCATATCTTAAATGCTAGAGGTGTCAATCAGGTCCTCAAGATCGATGTTCAAGTAGTATATATTTGCAAAAACAAGTACAAAATATTAGTAGCAGTCTGAGTTCCAACCATTGGTATTTACCTCGTTACAAAATAACGACCTAAGTACTCATTTGAATAGTCCCTCCAGACCCCAGATTTTTTCAAATGGGCTATAATCAAAATTTCCCTGTAACTCTCATTTGAGGTGTTCTGAAGCTTGATCCTTCTTATCTTTTCCTTACCATCTAGACCTAACTTGTTTATCAACTTAATTTCCCAGGGTTGAGATTTACTGAAGTGATGGTTCCAAGTATGGAAAACTGGTAAATCGACCTCGTTGCCTTGATCGTCCCTAGTAATATAAAAATACTTATCTTTCCAACTTGATGTGCTATCAGGGAGTTTCAAATGTAGCCTATGCTCAACAAAACAAGATATGTATGTTTTTTCTTTATCCAAGTTTTCCTCTTTAAGTAGTACATACATCTGATTTCATCACTTATTAGATCCATTCTGTGTTCACCAGCGACAACGGAGAGATATAATAAAGTCTACCAACCATTGGGATTGACTTGGGCAGAGATGAGGTCAAAAGTGTTGAGGGTGTGAGCTATCACCCTAGGGTATGGGCACATGAGTCCAATTTTTAAGGGAGCTAAGTGTACCACCGACCTCCCTATTGAGGGATCATCGAGGTCACATAAATAAAGAGGTATTAACATTAGACCCACATAGGATGGAATGCTATATTTTTTTTATTTCAATGAGGTCTTTAACGGTCAGAATGTTAGGCATCTTTTTTGTCTGATGCTCATCTTTAGTCCTATGGGTAGGTTCCCTCCGGTTATCACGTTTCTTCTTAGGGCGAGGTACCTAAGACGTTGTGGATACAAGGAAGAAAATAACGGGCATCGGGCTTCGTGAAGACGAGGAGGAAGCAAGATGGGATCCATATGAAACGGGGAGAGCTAGTATGCTTTCCTTGGTAGGTGCCACGCCCATGCCAATAAGCCTTATTTCATGACCAACGAAAGTTTCAGCTGGTTTCTTAATTTATGGAAAGCTCATTGATAAACGAGTGGAGTTTTGAGATCCTTCTCGTGGTGTGCCTATCCTCAAAGGGACACTTTATGTATGGTCTGAAAGGGCATCTTTAGAAGATGATGAATGGGCTATATTTTTTCCTTTGTTAGAATACATAGTTAATAATAAGCAAGAGAGGAAGAAATTGTCTAATGATTAAATGTCATAGGTCTAATGAAAAGAGACTTGATGATAAAAAAATATGGAATGGTTTTCAAGGAAATTCGCTATCCAAACAAAATAAAATTCAAGCAAAGTATCTTTAAATGGACTATTGGCAAAAAAGAGTGGTATAAAAAGTTATATCGAGTTGAGATCTTTTGAAAACAAAATTTAGCTAAGTTACTTGCATGGGGGGAATGGAAGCTGGAAGGTTTACCCATTAAAACCCATATTAATAATGAGAATATCCCTCGGATAACTTGGAAACCTCGTGAGTAAGGGAGTTGGTGTCAAATATAGCAAGCATGAAGAGATCGCTATACAGACGACCTTAATAACCTCACCTATTAAGAGTTTGTTGTTTTAAATTTCTTATTAGTATCAACCTAACCATGCAGGTTTAAGGAACGAAGTTTTCCCTTGACTTTTCAAAATCAAGGGAATATAGGAGTTAATGTTTGATATTATCCAAGTTAGAGGTATGTGACCCTAACGACTTGAGATACCTCGCTCATATGGTGAAGATAATATTTTCGTCATACATCTCGCATATAGCAACCTGGATCATCTTTTCATATAAGACCTTAAGTAGCTCGTATATTATGACTTGAGGACAACGACTTAACTTTGTATTGAATTACTTTTTGTAATATACTCTAATAGCTTAAATAGAGCTCTTGTCAAATATAACCTCAACATCTCTAAACAATACTTTTTTTCTAATAAATAGATATGTAAACGTTTTTGGACTTGCGGCTTATTTTGATTGCTCGGTAGTTAAAGAATATATTATCCACTTATTCTAATTCCTTTAGCTCTAAATAGGTTCCACACCAAAAATGGTTCTTCTGAAACGTGTATGATATATTTCTAGCCATTTTATATAAATCATGCAAATGATTACGAGTTCAACACAGGATTATAAATCAAGAAAGCAAGAAATTAACATGATGATCAAAGAAAACCTATAAATTAGGATATTAGAAAAAGGCAACAACAAAAATAAAGAAAAATGTAAAAAAGGAGAAAAACTTGCATATAATATGAGCACGAAAACGTGATGGAATAAAATCATTTTGACTCTTCATTTTTATTAAAAAAAGAAAGAAAATACTTAAAAATTAAACATGAATTTAACGATTGATATTAATATAAGACATACAATATATTATATGTAAGATTTTTTCGTCAAAAAAGGTTTTAACTCGATAGTTTTAATTTAATTCTGAGTTCAATTAATTGAACCCGATTGTGAAAATACAAGTTACAATGATTCTTTAGTAACTGAATTGAGCCAACACTATTACAATATTGATATATGACTTCGGTTTTTAACCGTGATCGTAGGTCTATGACCATAGTTATAAAAACCGAGGTCATAGACATACCATTTGATTACGATCTTGTAACCAAATGATATGTCTATCACTTAAACTGTGATCATATACATTTTAATTAATCTCATTTGTCAATATAAATTACAATAAATTGAGAAATTGAGAAAATTAAAAGTTATTATATTAAATTTAAGAAGGAAATTACATTTAAGAGTTTATATATGAAACAGATTGGACCATTTGAAACAGTTTTAAGAAATAAAAACCGGACCGGACCGTTTGATTTATAAAACGGTTCGGTCCGGTTTGGTTCCCAGTTTGGTCCGATTTTTTTATAATTTAATGAAGAATAATGTAAAATTTTTAATATATTATTAAACCAGTCCGATCCAGTTCGAATGGTTTAAAATTAGTACAAACTGAACCAGACCGTTTGATTTTGTCCAGTCCGATTTTACAGTTTGGTCCGATTTGATCCGGTTTATGAACACCCCTACCATCTACAATGAGCATATCAGCATCTTTATTCCATGAATATAAATAAAACACCCCAGAACAAAAAAAAAATTCAGGGTCATTACTCGTATATATTTAAGTGTGAGGATAAACACAGTTAAACAAGTTTTAGATCAAAAATCAAATAAAATTAACAAGCATCTCAAGTATGAAAAATTACGAACATATCTTACAAGTATTCTTTTTCACATGAGACATCTTGAAAATGACAGTTGCAATCAGATATATAATTTCGACCAAAATCTTGAAAATCAGTTGTAAAATCGAACAGCAGGGTGAAAGAACAGAATGACCTTAATTGGCATCAAAGATGGTACTTTACCCCATAAATCTTGCAAGCACAACTGGGAACAAAAATCATGCAAGTAATCTACACTGCTATTTAACTACTAAAATCCTCATTCAAGAGCTCTGGATCGGAGGACTTCTACTTTTCCACAGAACAACAAAGGTAATTGTTAAATGTAATAGACATTGTGCCAAACGTATATATAATATTAATCCTTTGTGATCAATACCCTTACTCGTGTGAAACAACTAAAACAGAACATGAAGAAAGTCATTTTTCACGGCTCCTGTTCTGCGCTCAAGTTTAAATGTTGCAGTAGAGCTCTGCTTCTATATCAATCTTAAAATTCACGTCAGACAAAGTTCAGAAAATTCCATATGCCCACAAACATCTCAGGGATCTTTCATTAACTATAACATGAAATTACCTATACAAGTATTCACCTTAGTTTTTTATTTAACTAAATGGTGAGTTACAACTGTAATAATCAATTTATGAATTTTATTCACTTATTTCATATCTCATCAATTTTAATATCAGTATAAATTCTTTCGTGATTAGGTTACATTGCATGCACATTTTAAATTATTTTTTAACTAGTTACATATTTTGATAAATAAAAAATTAAAATCAAAATTAAAACAAGAAAAAAAAATACAAAAAATAATTTAAATTATTACCAAATCAATCATAGAAGCAAGTGAATTGACAATAATTATCCTCGTAAATATAAAGACATAATACCCACAAGTTACCAAATCATTTTACTTAAGACGTTGTACATTAAAACAAAAATTCAATTATAAACTTAATATAATCTAATTAAAAAGATATTACGTAAAGATTATCAATAAATAGTGTAAGTATTTTTAGTGAGTCAATATATATATATATATATATATATATATATATATATATATATATATATAATCTAAAAATGTTGAAATTAGGAGTTTAATATACTATGTATTTATAACTTACTCTTATTCTATACCATATTGGCAAACCTTGAATCCTTCGATTTTGATGACGATTCAACATAATATGAATCTTATATAATGAATCATTCAAAAACGTTTCTACTTTTAAATAATCTTATAAAAATTTTAACTTAAACATTCAAGATTTATCCATTCTAAATGATGTCATCACGTGTATTGGTTAAAAAAATTATACTTTAAAGATAATTCATGAAAATTAAACGTGAAATTAACAGTCAACTTCTCACATGGTTTGCACGTTTTTATAAGATCTTTATTTTCTATTCTGGTAAAAGAAAAGGAATATATATATATTATGACCACATGCATCATATTTCAATTAGAACAAAATATAAATTCAATAAATCTAAAGAATAAGAAAGTCAGTTATTTTACGTGCATATGAAGTTGCTACATAGAGAAAGTTTGATTTTTTTGTAGCTTTAATGAACTTGTATAAAAATTAACTTAATTAGTACAATATCATAAGGAGATAACCAATAGAAAACTTGTGCATGAGATCAAAAAATATGTATTTCTTTTCTACCAATCTTTCTTTTTTTGACTTAGTTTATTCTGGATGAACATGATTTTTCTATAAACTTATTTTTCTTATAAAAAAGTTACATATAACTTATAAATTAATATGATTGGACATAAAAATTCATGATACTTTAACCTACCTCAAGATTGCTAACTATTTATTTTCATACATCTTCAAATCTCATATCTTATGAAAATATGCAAACCATGTGAGAAGTGTAAAAACAAATGAAATTAAAAAAACAAGAATGAATTTATAATATAACACAATATAGGCCTAAGTTAAAGAAACACAAATAAATTCGTAATAAAAAATACAATAAGAAATATACTAGGATTAGGTTGCAATAATATAAATTGATGTAATAGAAATTACAATATCACGTATATTCGGAGCTGTCGTGAGCGACAACGAAGAAGAGATCAGTTGGGTTGAGTGAGATAGGAAAAAGGAAAAGGAAAAACATAGAGAAAAGGAAGAAGGGAGGGAAAGGAAAAGAAAAGAAAAAAGAGAGGGAAAACCTTGAGAGATAGAATGCGTGTCGGTGAGAAAAGAAAAAAAAAATAGAGGAAAAAGGAAAAAAGATAGAAAAATAAAAAAATAGAAAGAAAAAAAAATTAGAAGAGTAAAAAGAAAAAAATTAATATAAAAATTTGATACGTGGTATAAAAGAGATAAAATATATGAAATTAAATTAATAAAAAAATGAAAAAAATTTAAAATATTTTTTATATTTTTTAAATAAATAAAACAAAACATATTGTTTTAATTATTATCAATATAATTTAATAATAGTAATTATATAATATAAATTAATTTATATTTAAATATTTTTTGTATTTTAAGTTATATAAAGATGATTATTTTAATAATACAAATGATCAACACTCAATTTGGATTAGGCTGACTCTGAGGGAGAGGTGGACCATGAAAAGCACGAAGACGACTTGTAGCGTTCTCTTGAGGGTTGTTTGGCTGATGATGATCTTCGTCACTCACATAATAATGAATTATAGTCACTAACAGAATCAAAAATCCCAAACACACCATAGCATAACAATGACGACCCATTCTCCCCAACAATCCTTCCACTCTAATTTCCATCTTTTTTATGATTGATCTCTTATAATTTTCTTCAATTTTCTAGTTTCTGTTTCAAGTATTTAATAATAAGTGAAGATAAACAGACAATGTATATATAGAACATGGTTTGGAATTTGGATAAGAAAGAAAGGAAAACATGGGGTAAAGCCAAGTGGGAAAGTTGATATGCAAAACTGTGGATTGTTATGGGAGTGTGTGCATATTTGCCTGTCGTTTTGCTAAGGAGAAAATGCTTTTTTATCATTTTCTTAACCTTCACTTTAAAAAAATCAAAATTTATATATTTTAAATTTAAAATGAATAGTTGTGCTTATATAAACTGTTACATTATATATATATATATATATGCCGATTGTCATATTTAAAAGTTTAATTTCTTTCAAAGTTTAAAAAGATTGTTGGGTTATGTGACCTCTAAATAAATTTTTTACCCCTTTATTTTATTCTTTTAAAATTATTCTTATCAAACTTCACTAAATTATAATTTTCTTTTAAACCATAAGGTATTTGTTTACTCGGTGGCATTGGGTGTGGGCAATATAATATGGTAGACAAAATTCTCTTAATTAACTTTGTCAATTTAAATTGCTTTTACTGAGAAAGATTGAACCCGCCTAACAACGTTCGTCTTTAAGTCGCTTACACCTTGTTTCCACTCTTTCCGTTATAGTTAAAATTATTTTTTCATCAAACGCGCTTTTAAAATAATTATTTTTTTATTTACTTGAAAATTTTTGGCCTGAGTTTTTTTTTTTTCATTTCTTGATATCAAATTTCTTCCCCCAACGTTTCGACGAGTATCATGATATTTCATTCATTTTATTTTTATAAATTAAATATATTAATCATTTTTTTAAAATTAACGTAATTAATCATCTTATTATTATATTTTTAAACATTTTAGTACAATTTTAATTTCTTTTAATAAAAAACTAAGAAAACCTTACTAGTATTTTTTAAAAAACAATGAAAAGAAAAATATCTTAAAAAATTTAAAAAAGTCTATTAAAATTATCAAAATTGATCTAAAATGATTAAAATACTTAAAAATATAACAATAAAATGATTAAAATACACCAATTTATAATAAAATTTGTATTATTTATAGTTAACACATCAATATGATTTTTTTAAATTATGATTTAGTTCTATAACCTTTTAATTTTAACACATTTAGTACGTTTTGAATTAAATTTGATAAAACAAAAAATAGTTAGTACTTTTTGGATTAAATTTGATAAAACAAAAAATAGATAGGAACAAATCTTTAAAAGCATAGTCAGGAAAATAAAGTCTAATATTTTTAAAAGTTAGAAGATCATAACTGTTGTTTAGTCTAATAATAAAATTTATGTCAAAAGAATTTGTCATATTATCGTGTTGTATTTGATACGTTTATGAAACAAGTTATCTATGTCAATGCATAAATTGTGTTGTATCAGTGGTATTTGTGCTCATGTCCTATCACAAAGTGATATATAAGCTGACAAATATCCTTTTATTCATTTCTTGTAAACTGAGTTGATTGCAATGGCGGGTAAAGAACATATATGTACTAAATAATCTTGAGAATCAAACATGGCCAGGTTTTCTGAAATGTGACAAAACCATAATTGGAAAAGGTAAGGGTTCTTCTTTGGACTTCGGAGAATCGGGAGTACAACTCCATCTCCTCGATCTCTGCTGTCAAATCTCTTGTAGCAAACAAGAAACAGATATTAACACAAACAGGGAATTCAGCGAGGAGAAAAGGGATTTTAACTTTTTCATTATGTCATCATTGAATGTATCTTTTAAATACGTGAAGAATGCATCTTTTTTCTATATATATTTCCTTTCCTTTTCTTTATTGTCTTTCTCTTTTCTGTCTTTTGTTTCCTAGTATTTTTGACAGAATGAATATGTCTTTTATAAAAACAAAAGCAACTACGTACGTACTAATTGTAGTTTTTAATCATTATCTAAAAAACTAATATTTTTTTTAAATTAAATTATTTTGATAATAATAAATGAGTTTGATCGGATATATCTATAAACAAACCATATGAACTCAAGTTCAAAATCCAACATAACGGTAACTTGAAATCTGCAGTAGCATATTTCTGAACGTTTATTTACAGAAACATATGATAGCTAGCTAGAGATTTCAATATGTTAAACCCATAATTGGGAAAAAAAGGTATTTTGGATTAAAACTCCATCTCCTGCCAAAATATACTGTAGCAATTAAGCAGGGAAGCATGCAGATATAACACAAACATAACAAATTATTCATTGTTTATACTTGTGGTCTTTTGTCAAATGAAAAATCTTTGCGCCCACTGTAAATCACGTGATGTGTTTGTTCCTGCTGTGTAGTCACTTGAATAGAGCTGGGATCGTCGCTAATCACTTCCACAACCTTTTCATGCTCTACATTACTTAACTCAATTTGATGATGCTTAGGAGATGAAGAACCATGAGTTGTGTTGAAATGAGGGTGAGAAGGAGAGGGTGAGCCTGTGTCACAACGATCATTCGATTTTCTTGGTGAATTTTGGATGCTTTCTACTTCGTTACGGTAGTTGCGCAAAAGATGAGTTGGAGATGCGTGGTGAGAAGGTGTAGCTGGTCTACTTGACATTGGTGTCACTGAACCTTTGTTCTGTTTTATGCGCTTTTTAGCTGTATGGTGCCAATTGCGTAAAGCTGCTGCTACTCTCTCATTGAATATGGTTGGTTTCATGGTTGAACCCATCTGCTCATAAAATATCATAGCAAATTCAGATAATTATCTCAAGAGATCATATATAGTACTGAAAATCTATATGTGTTATTCAAAGAATTGATATTTTGACAATAGAGCTACCAGTATTTATTACCTGTGTGACAAGAGCATGTAGAGGTAGAGTTACATAACTGCAGAGAATTTGAATGAGGACCCTGAAAAATAAATACCAGAAATAAAGTTAAGATGTTTAACTTTATAATATTTTTGTAAATAAAAAAATTTAAAGAGATATTTAAACTTACCCCATTGAGATTCTGATGACAACATCTTCTGTACGCTCATGGAAACAAGATTTGAGCCCAAATTCGTACTGAAAAAAACATAATGGAAAAAAAAAAATGAGTAACTTGGTAACATTTGATTGACTTGATGAACATATAGGGCACGTTTAAAAAGAATGAATCAAAAATTTAAAAAATTGGAAAGAAGTAGAAAGGAAATTAAATTACTTCAGATTGTGTTTACTTATACTATTTTGGAATCAGAATAAAAATAGCTGTTTTATTAAAATGTCTTTTTAGTGGTACTAATAATATTTTGAAAAATAGTTTTTGAAAAGATAAGTTTTATATTTTTATGCAAGAGTACTTTCGGTCGAGGAAATCATAACCCATAAGTAAACAGGAATAGTGTACAGAAATACTTCAAGGAACAAAATTTGGTATCAAACAATTTTTTTTTATAGGCCGAAGAGAACAATGTATTTGCAATGTATTCTCCTCTCAAAAAGTTCTTAAAGTTGATACATGTAGTTACAAATTTATGCTACTATTGATAATTTATTATGTTTGTTATTTTTTTTCACATTTTTTAAAATAAATAATATTTCATATGATTTGAATATATAACTTAAAATGATAAAAAGTTAAGTTTTAAGGTAAGATCATTAATTAAAACACTAATAAGAATCCAAGTACAAGGATGGATAAAATCTTACCCAAGTCCATGCAAAGAAAGCAAGTTGAAAAGCATTCTGCAATAGGAAAGTATAATTTAATACCAAGAAATAGTGTTATAGCATATTATGCAGTTTTAGTTAATTAAGTGGTTAATTACTTGAAATAGAACAAAGTTGATTAGGTAGAGGATGAGACGAGGACTGTTGAACCAGAAGAGATCATCACCAGGCTGAACTACAGGTACACCCTTGACCACCTCTCCTCTTGCTTGAATTCTAAGTCCCATTTTTGTTATAATCACTTGGAGCTTACTCCCCACCAATAAAATTATCTGCAGTTTAATAGTTTACTTTTATTTTCTTTTTTTACCAACTTTAATTTTTGTGTTTGGTTAGTAAAATGAAAATATAAGGAGAATAGAAATGACAATAAAAATAGTATTATTATTATTATTATTAAGTTTTTTTAACAGTTAAATCAAAATAATAATAAATATTAAAATAAAATTTATTAAATTATAAATAAATTCTTTTGATTTTAAATAAGATAAAATGATAAAAAAAATAATTATATAAATGTGTAAAAAAATAAAATATTTTAACGTATTCTGTATTCTTAAAGGGTGTCAAAAAAACAAAAATCCCTACTATTATTAAAACACTTTAAATTTTATTACAAATTAATATTAGAAAGAAACACAATAATATATTGAATCATTTATATTATCATTCTTATTATTATTAATTAAATATTACCTAAGTTTTGTAAAATATATAAAAATAAATCGAGCATTGAGAGGAAATGATTTTGCTTACAATCAATGGAATAAATGGTAACCATAAATAAGAATACCAGCCTGTTCAAACAAAAAAAAAAAGAAATTGTTAAGCAACATGTAGAAATATGAAATAGATTATTTAATATCTTTAATAGATTTATGATACAATATTATCTTATTTTATTTAAACATTTTTTTCATTTAGATCGTAGTCTTAATGGACATAAATTTAAATATATATTGTATCATTTTTTTTATTAAATTTATATTATAAATAATTATTTATCATATTTTATATTATTTTTATATTCTTACTTGTCTCATTTAGTTTTATTAGAGATAAATATTATATTTTAATTAATTTTATTTTATTAACATTTTATCTCATTAAAAATTAAATCAGATAAAATGAAATGATTTTTAAAAATTAATGTATTATTTTATAAATTTTATTAAAATCTCATATATTCAATATAAGATGTTATCTTAGTTAGGTGCATAAGGTGCACTTGTTTTTATTTACATCAGAAAACAAAAACTTGTTTAGAAATAAATGTACTGTCAAAAATGGCAATTTATTCTCTCACCATGAGTATTAAAGAGTAGAAAGAGCACTGCAAAGAACCAAATTGGAGGACTGAAATTTGAGAATAAATAAATAAATGTTATTTTCCAATTGATAAACATAATAATTTAAATGAAAAATAAATAAATAAATAAATAGGAGGGAGCTAACAGAGAAGTACCTACCTGATTCCTACAACCACCTTGAAATCTTCCTCAAGTGATCTGTTTATGTACTTTTGAAAATTGAATTTCTGATGACTTTGAGGTGCCAAATGTGCCTGAAATTGCTAACTTTAGTACAAAACGAACTAATTTATTATTATTTATTTTATTAACAATCTCAACGATATATAATTAATTTAAATAATTTAAATTTAAGACTAAATCAAAGTGTTTGAATAATGTTATTTAAAAAATATATTTATTATTCATTTATTATTAATATTTTGGGCGAAGGCAAACGAAAAATAAAATAAGTAAAAGGGAATAATTACCATGATAAATCCATGTCTCAATGTCAAGTAATCTACTTTAGGTACAGACCTGACAAATTGTCTGAAGAAACATACCTACAGAAAAACCAAAAAATATATATTTTATAAATAAAAAAATAACAACTAAATTAATATTCCTCGATTTAAGTTATAATAAAATTGAGTAATAGGGAGGAATTAATTAAAATGGAATGAATGAAAGGAAAAAAAAATCTCGGCACAAAGATCCGTGACCTTAAAAGTTAAAAGTTATGACTCTTGACCTTTAGAACAAAGGGCAAAGTCGTCAATAGATTAAAAGTCAAAGTAGAAGAGTCACCACATTGGTGCTGAAAACAATAAAAGTTCCTCTCACCATAAATTATTTTCGTAGATAATTTTATAAAATAAAAGTGTATTTATCATACTTAATTAATGTATTATAATATTAATTTTATTATTTATTGATAAATAAAATTATATTCTTGTAATTATATCAAACTATTCATTAATATTTTTAAAATATATGATAATCTAGTATTATAAATCAATAAAATTTAAAATTATTATATTTTTTTTAAATACTAACAAAAAGTAAAAAGATAAATCTATCTAATTAATAAATAATATCTTTCTTACCAAGATAAAAGAAACATTATCAATCCTCAATAAAATACTCTTATTGCCACGAGTTCTGTTAATACGCCTTGTGAATAATTTATTTTTTTCCTTTTATTTCTAAGACGTACGTAGATTAAATTAGTCATATTGTATTAATAATACATAAGCATATATTCTCCTTTATTTTTATACGATTTATTTAATGAACTGATTTTTTTAATTCATTAAAAAATTATTTATCATATCATTAAAAATATATATTTATTATATTATTAAAAAATTACATGTTTAAAAGAAAAAATGAAACTTTATCTATTAAATAGTTATATCATGCATTTATTCTAAATGATATGGATATATAAATTTACATATATATATTAACTATGATATATCAAGTAATAAAATAAATTTAAAAATGATAAAATTATTCATTTTTTAAGAAAAAATTCAATCATTTAACAACTATAATTAATATGACCATAAATTTATATATATTTAACATTTATCATAATTTAATTAATTCTTAAAATATTCATCATTAATTAATCATCAATTATAAAGATAACATGCAAAGTAAGGCAATTAACAAACCATTGTGTTCGAAAATATACAGGAACAAAGTCGTAAGGCACCGCATAATTAGATAAAGGGGATTTTTTTTTTAGGGGTCACTTAGGCATTAGGCATGTTGTTTATTAATTGGTATCATTTAATTTTATTGTTTAGACAAATATTTTTAGGTTTATATGTTTATGAAAAATGAGTCACAATTTGACTTTTCTAAAAATATTTTAATCTTAAAATTGTAGAAGATATATCACATGATGAAAATGTGAACGCGTGAGATTAAGTAAGGATAAAAATAACATTACAATAAGAATTATATATTTATAAAAAAAATTACATAAAAGGAAACAAACCTCATCTTTTTCCGCGTATCTCATACAATTTTCCATTAAATGCCTAAAACTAAAACTAATCATTAACTTTTATCATATATTGATTCAATTTACAAATTTGTAAAGATCAATATAAGTCATCTCATTTACTTGAATTAATTATTTCATTTATGTTTCTATTTTTTCTAAAATTTAATTTTTTTTTATTCATTAACCTTATAATTTATCTTGCATTTGATTGACATTTTTAGTCTAAATTGAGCAACCCAACTAATTAACATCATTGAAGATCTATTTTTGTAATAACATTGTTAACTTGTTAAATTTTTGAATTTTAAACATTGTAAAAGATTCTTTTAGTGAAAATATAATTATGAGTATTATTAATCTTAAATTTATTGGTATTAAATGTGATCAAATAATAAAATCAACTCAATAAATAATAAATTAATTCATATTTTTTCATTAATTTAACATTTAGAGATTATTTAAAGAAGAGAGAGCAATCAGAAAAGAGAAAAATTTATCAAATATAATATAATCAATTGAAACAATAATAGGAGGGAATAAAGATAAAATTGTTAGAGATTGAGAGAATTTTTTTAAATGACACATGTGTTCTTAAAGTATTTTGTATTATATTTTGTGTAAAAAATATATTGTACCATAAAATTAAATTATTTTTCAATTTATTCTTTTTATAAACAAAAATACTTAAAAATCATTTTTGTAAATAAGGATACTAAATGACTCCAATAATCTAAAAAAAGAGTACTAATTCAACCTCCACACTTTTTTTTATCATACTTGTCATATCATTAGTTATATATAAAAATGGCCTAAAGCTCGTTTGAATATGAATAATATTAAGATTCCTATCTCAATTAAGCTTGAGTTATATTTTAAAAAAAATAATCAATAATCTTAATTATTAAATTATAAGTGTTTGATATGTACGGTGTTAACACTTGTGAAAGTGTTAGATATATAAAAGTATTATTAATTATTCTTCCAACAGTTTAAGGTTTTGTAAGAGTTGGTAATCAGTGGTGAGTGTGGTTAAGTTTTGATCGTTTTAACTTAAAATGTTAATCGAACCGGCATATATTAATTTGATAGGTTTGCTTTGTGATTTAATCATACTTATTTTTTAAGTAAATTTAAATAATTTTACTTTATGTTAATATAAAATTAATGTATAAGATTTATTGTTTAACCAATAATTTAAATAAAAATTATATATTAACATTTAAACTATAATTGTGCATCAATTTTTAAGTAAAGAATAACCTTTAAAAATGAATAAATTGATGAGAATAAAAAGTAATTTATATTTTTTATTAGTTATATACAGTAAAGTTTTTAAGAAAATACATAAGAAATATAATATTTTAAATTGTTTCATCTTTTTAAATGATATAAAAATTTAATTAAAATTAAATAATTAATTATAAATATATATGATAAATGTACTATAAATTTATAAAATAAAAAATAAATGTGTATTAATAATATGTAAATCGATTTGTAAACTTTAAAATTTTAATCGACTCAAAACACATTAGTTTTTGCATTTTAAAACCAAAATCAATATATTTGGACCTATAAACATAAAATTGGATTCTGTTTAGTTAAATTTAGATCTATAAGTTTATTTATTAGTTATTATGCACATTTTACAAGAAAATTTATTTTTTAAAAAAATTTCAAATAATAAGCCTTTGTAAAGATAAAATAGCTCGTGTTTGAGAAAAATTATTGAAAATATAAATGAGTTTTCAAATCTATCTCGTAGAAACTAATTTTTAAAAGAATTTGTAACTGACCTACTCCCCCAAGTAATTATGTAGAAATGAAGGGATATAAAGAGTACTCACTATCCACATGAGAAAAGGTGTTCTGGTCCAAAAACTCATATGCCTCCTTCCGAAGGATGTGTCTCTTGCAAACCTGAATCTCTCTGGATCTGTACATAACAATATATTCATAATATCTTCAATAAATTTGTGTTATTTTCACTTTTTTATTGAGAGTATAATATAGAAATTTCGATCGATACGTACTTTCAGAAAATCTTTAAAAGTTTTTTAACTTTTTCATGCAGAAATTAATTTAGTTACCAATAATATCTCTCTTATGTTTTTCAATATTTTCGTAAGCTTTAAAGGTTGATGTTTCCATAAAAATGAAAGCGTATATACTTTTAATTGCTTTATATGTGGATCAGTGGATGGGACCAATTTTCATTGTCACTTACCATGTGAGAATTGATATTCAGCTGTTCTTGTTTCCTTTTCCCAGTGTTTCCAGCTTCTCATCTGGAATCAAATAGTAACACTCTTATTAATTAATTAAAAAAGGGGGAGAGAGAGAGAGAGAGGATATATTAGTAATTTAAATATATGTTATAAAAAAAGAGTGTTATTATGGTACCTTGGCTCTTCCTAAAGCCATGGTGAGGATGCAGTAAAGAACATGGAAAACAGCCAAAACAAAGATAAATATGTGTAGCTGATGAATACCTTCTGCTGAAACAAATGGTACTTTTCCCTGCAAATTAATTCTGTTGTAAATTTAAATTTACTCCAAATACTTATTAATTTCAGATATTTCATCTTTCTAATATATTAATCAGCTCATGAACTTCCTCTATAATAAATATAATATATATTTCCTAACAGGGGTATAAAACTAGTTCACCATGGAGGGAAGGATCATATTCTTATAATAAAATATTTGATTTCAGCAAACAAATATATATGCATCTATAAAATATTACACATCTTCACTAGATCTCCCCGGAAAGCCTTTTTGTTTTGTGACATATTAATGTTTTGATTAGATGTATTTTATACATAGAAATTCACTTTTAATTCTTTTTTAAGTTATTATGCATATTTTTTTTTAATAATATACATATTACATGTTTTATACAAATTTAAAAATATGGTACAAATATTTACCATTTAAATAACACAATCATATAACACTCTTTTGCATAATGAATAATGAAAAACCAATAAATTAACTAACAGAAAACAGAGAGTATATATATATGAAAAAAAAATGATGAGTCATGAATTTGCTGTGAAATACCTTGACTGCACATTTATCTTTACCAGCCGCGGCCAAAACACGCCGGAAATTTCCACCGTAATTTAAAGCTGAAAGAAGTTTCCGACCATTGCCTTCATATTCATCATTATAAGATTTTTCTTTAACTAATGATACCTCTTGTTTCTTATTACATGGATGCCAAGTTGCACCAGCTTTCTTAGGTATGCAAATATTTGATATTGGACCTTGTCCTACCGTTAGCAACAAGGATATGAATCCCAATAGCATAAGTTCTACAAAACCCAAAATCCAAATTTACTTCATTTTGGTCATGAATGAAAATAGTGAAAATTTAGAATAATTCTATATATCATTAGTAGGAAAAAACACCTTTGAAGTGGATACAAATCTGACCATATTAATTAGATTTTATAAAATTACATAACAGATTTAAGATATTAATTAAAGTTTTACAATTTTAATTACCTGATTTGATCTTTTCCAATGATTCATAAACAGCTCTTTTATGTTTCTTCCTTAACCACTACAACGTACAAAAAGAGAATATTTTCAATGTCTTAGATAAAAATTAATTACCAATCAATTAATTAAACGCAAACCCATTGTTTAAAACTGGTTTAATTTTGAATTCATACCTGTCCTATGAGATGGATGATATGTTCGATGATTATGGAAACCAAGACCAAAACAAAACAGACAACAGCAACTGCCCATGTTGGAGTTTGCTCTAGAGATCTTCCTCCAGTACTAGGTCCAGCCATGAGTGTGTTTTAAATTGGCTCTCTCTAAAATATTATTATTATTATTATTTTCACTGAAGAAATTAAAGCCTAAGTGATGAATGAATCGCCACAGATGTTGGTAATTAATATACGTTCAAGTTTGAAAACTGAGAAAACTGACAAAATTAACTGAAAGTGAAGCTTACATAAATAGTAATATTGAGACAGAGAGAGCATGCAATAGATTAATGGTTTTCAATTGTATATACAGAGGAAGGTTTGTTCAGACTTCAGAGGCAGATCATCAGATTCCCCAAAATCTTTTATATATTTATTATGTGAACTTGATGATTGAATTAAAAAGAAAAAAAAATAGAAAAAAACCTGAAATATAATATGAACAGATAGACTTGAAAGGGCGTATGTGATGACTTTGCAGTTTGACTTTATAAACGCGTATGAGAGAGTTTCCACTAAACAAAAGTTTGATGCAGTATACTCATAAATTAATTATTATATAATTATGATATATAAGATAAGAAATTAATTAAGTTTAATTATGACCAGTATATATTGGATTAAAATTATTAATTTTATATTTATTCTATTGGAATATAATAAATTGAAAAAAAATTATTTTGATGTTCAAATCAAAATCGTACAAAATTTAATAAATTAGATTAAATTAATGGAATAATCAAAATTTTTAGTCTTTGACTCTCACATTTTTAATTAAAATAAATAAATTAATGAAATAAATGTGATTAAGTTTAATTAAAATAAGCGGTTGAGTTTTTAGTCTTTGACTCTCACATTTTTATTTATCAAATTAATGAAATTACATAAAAGTTCAATCATCTGCTTAACAGTTGGTAAATAAAAAGAATCTAATTAACTAAATTAAGATAGGAGACTTGTGTTTTTTATATTTACACATTAACCACCCACATCACTTTAACATTCACGATGAACATGTGTCGCCCAAATCAATTGATATAACTGACCACATCTTCCTTATTCAAATTTAACTCCAATTTTTATATTTAATAAATAGTTATTATTTAAATTAAAAAAAACATATATTATTATACACAATTTAAATTTAAGCTACTAAAAATATAAACATATTACCAATATAGTTATATATATATATATATATATATTCAAAATCAAAACAACAAATATTATTTAATTTCAATTAAAAAAAATATAATAGAAAATAAATTATTAATAATTGAGATTTAAAAATATAATAAAAAAAACTATTTTTTTAGATCTAAATAATTGAGATATGAGGTTAAAAAATCACTTAATAAATTAACATGATTGTATCTCATATGTATTTATATAAAAACACGATAAATAATCATAATTTATTATATTATTATATTTTAATCTTTATAATTTAGAGATGTTAAGAAGAAAAATTATACTTGTTAACGCCAACTATTTCTTTTTTTTTTAATTAATATTTGATCTTGGGTCCCGAGACATCTTAACGGTCTGATTGACTTAGTCGCGAATCTTTCGAAACAATATTATCATACTTCAAATCAAGATGGAAAGCTACGTCGAGACCGTGCAGATCACCCTCAGACAAACTTCTAAACATCTTACATTTTGATGTACTTGTAATTGAAGAACATAGTGAATAAATAAAATTCAACCTTTTAAAAGGAAAAAAAATCGATATAAAAACTTTTTGACCAAGTAAGATTGATAAGAAATATTAATGTTATTTTCTTTTAATAAAACGATATAGTTTATGAAGGAAAAATAGATAAAAAAGAGTTATAAACTTAACGTAGCTAGTATATATAGGCCTATAAAATATGAAGTATGGATGATCTTGTCAAATCTAATTTAATATTCAGCTAAGTTGTGTTTTCGTGACTGGGTCCATATAACCATATTTTCAGCTGTTACATTTATTTAAATTATTATATGAAAAACAAAACAATAATATATATTGAGATTGTTAAAAAATATATTTAATATAGTTAAAAATTTTTTAGATAAAACTGAATTGTTTATATTTTAAGATATGAGATATAAAATATAAAATCTATAAATGAGAGACATAAGGAACTGTAACTCAAACACATAAAATTTATTTATATATTTAAATTTTTAGAGTTTAATTCTTATTTTTGAGTATATTTTTTTTAGAAAAATTATATTATATTTATCCAAACCAAAAACATAAAAATAATTAAATAAAAAAAATACCTCAAATGATTATGTATTAAAAAATTAGTTTTATTATAAAATAAGAGTTATCATATTATTGTTGCATTTTGAATACTTTAGTTATTTCTTACTAATTTTCTTCTTTTGAAATATTTTTTTGTTAAAAACACTTAAGTTGACTATAAATGAATTGGGAGACCCAGATAAGAGATTTTTTGAAGATAGAAATGTCTAGAAAACTGAAAATAAAGTGAAAATAGAGTAAATTAAAGTAATCAAAATTTATCTAACATGATTAAATTGATTACAAATGTAAAAATAAGATGATTAAAGTGTATTAATTTAAAATAAAGTTATTAATATATCCAAATTGTAAAATTAAAGTGACATTAATTATAATTTTTTTACTTAATAATCTTTAAATTTTATTAAAAATAAAAAAGAGATTATTTATATATAGACTACAAACAATTAAGTTATTTTAGATAAAATGTTTACCAAGAATCAAGCTGTGTATAGCCTATTAAGTGACTACTCGATATATATGATTTATATTATTGGATTATGATATTTATTTCATTCATATTATTAAACTATTTTTCATCATATTTATATCAAATAATTATTATATTTGTTTTATTTATATTATTTCATTAGTCTCTATTTAAGGTATCAAACTTAAAGTTAAGTGGTATATTTCAAACATATCATTTAATTATTTGAATTGTTTCAAGTATATCACTTAATTATTTAAGTTGTTTTAAATATATCACTTAATTATTTGAATTTATTATTTAACTATCTTGTTTCAAATCTATTACTAATGTATGATGTTATTAGATGATTATTAATGAAACAATATAAGTGAAATAAATATAAATATTATAAATAAGATCAAAAATAATTTAATGATATTAATAAAATAAATAAAATAATTTAATAAATTTTTTATAATTTTAACATGTGTATGTATCTTATTTTCAGCACCAACTGCTTAAACCACTACTAAAAACAATTTATGAATTCTAATATATATAATCTTCAAATTCTGACTTCAAATGTTTTTTTATTTGACCCATATTTTCATTAATTTTTTTAACACAACATAACATATTTATAACTGCAATTCTAACATCAAGATCTTAACTTGTTTAAATAGGTTTTGCCTCGTTAAGCTACAACCCGCACACCATATCCTCATCAATTTTATTTAATATGGGGTGAAATATTCCATTCATTATTTCAATTTTAAATTATTTATAGATCTTGTTTAATAAAAATTAAAATTTACTTTCATACTTATTCCTTTTAACTTTTTTTAATTCAACTTCATATTTTACTTTTATTTTTATTCCTTCTATTTATTATTTTAATCCAAAGGATAACAAAATAAAATAAAAAATAGGAGGTCAATTATCGAATAAAAACATATCAGAAAAATGATTTATAAAATGAAAAGTTACATTAGTCCTTTTACTTATATAAAATGTGTCATTTAATTCACTAATTTAAAAAATGTAATATTTAGTCTATTTATTTGTAAAAATGGTACTAAAAATAGACATTTAATAATTCTAAATTTATTTAAAAAATAAAATTAACATGGATATTTCAATCATAGGATAGAGATAAAAGATGAAAATACCCTTACCAATTATGTTTACAATTTTTTGGTTTGATAAGATGGAATAAATAACAAAAATATCCTCACTAATATCTATTTAATTTTTTTATCAATAAAAATATTTTTGTGATTATTTTATAAAAAAAAACTAATAACACATGTTTATAAGTAAAATTACTAATATACATATTTTTATAAATAAAATGACTAATAAGAACCTTTTTAAAGTTAGAAAAATAAACAATACTGTTGAGATGGTCCGATTTATAGAAAGAAAAACTAGAGAGAAATTAGAGAATTTTGTAGAATGTATGGATCTCTTATGAGATCTATGTATATATAGAGCATTACACGCATACATATCGATTACATGGGGGTACAAATCACAATCTGTCAGAGAGGTACAAGAGTAAAATAAAATACATTTAAGCTTGAGGTCGACCACCCCATGGCTCGGGTTGATGGTCAGCCTCCCAACACCAAAGCTCTTATACGTAGGTAGGTCTATACTACGAGTGTCGTTATGGGCTCGATCATAGGTAGATCCTCCTAGGATGACTTGTCTTATCTCTTGGGCTATTAGTTAGATCGAGCTTAGGGTCGATTCATATGTTCAAACATCCAGTATCCTTATTCTTTCAACTCGGTTCCTCAACATGAGTGGAAGAGTAGTAACTGGGCACCGAATTTGAAGCTTTTGACTTGCTCTAATAAATGCTCATTAGTTAATTGGAGAGAGAAAATATGCACCTTTATATAAGGAAAGGCTTAGGCTTCTTTTCATTTTATCGTTCCTACACATCAAACAAAAATTGGAACAAAAAATGCTTTGTCATCTCAGCTCACGCCATACAAGTTCTCAACTCAACGTTAAGAAAATCAGTATGGTACATAGTTTATTTGCTTGGGCTTTAAAGGAAACCTCCTAGAGTCTAATAGTTTTATGCTTTCTTTTCAAGTTAGTCTATAAAATCATTCCACTTTTTACTTTCAAAACTTGACCTTAGGTAATTTCTATTTCTCATACCTTAACATTTTATGTTTTATAATATTTTGTAAAGATCATTCATAGAGAGTGTAGTTCATACTTGCTCTATATCATACTCTCCCAACTCTCTGGAAATTTGTGCCAATATCCCTATGACCTTTGGCCTTGTCAATACGTTCTTAAATAGATGCGAGGTGACTACTACCATTGTATATGAGTCGAAGTAATGTTTGAGCTTTTTTTCCATCATCTTTAGGGCGAAGACTAACTTGTCGATCATTGGGTACCTACTTTAGGCGTCTGTCAGGATTTGGCTAATGGTAGATGGGGTGTTGGACCTTGTTTCTTTTAGCTAGGAATATGGCACTACAAGTCTGGGAAGTAACAACCAAATATAAATAAAGCATTTCTCTTGAGAATGGGTTGAATAGGACATGAGGCTTGCTCAAGTATTGTTTAATTCCTTGAAAGACTTTGTCGCAATCCTCATTCTAGAAAATTGATGTGTTCTTCCTCAACATTTTAAAGAATGGAAAACATTTATTTGTGCATTTGGAAATGAATATGTTCAGTGCTAGTATTCTTTTGTTCAATTGTTGAATCCTCTTCAGATTGGTAGGAAGCTTCAAGTTGACAAAGGCTTGTGTCTGGTTTGGATTGGCCTTTATCCCTCATATAAATATAAGATACTCTAAGATTTTTTTCTATAGCAACACCAAAAACCAATTTTTTGAGTTGCCTCATATCATACCTTCGAATTATGGAAAACATTTCTTCCAAGTCTTTGACATGGTTTATTGGTTGTGTTGACTTTACTACCATATCATCTACATATGCCTCTAGATTTCCTCCCAATTGGTCAACAAACATCTTATTTATGAGGCATTAATATGTGGCCCTCTGTATTCTTCAAACTAAATGGCATTCGGGTGTAACAAAAAGTCCCTTCCTCAGTGATGAAAGATGTTTTTTCCTCATCCTCTAGATGCATTCTAATATGATGGTAACTAGAATATGCATCCAGGAAACTCATTAAGCTGAAACTGGTGAAGGCATCAACCAGCTCATCAATACTTGGGAGGGGGAAACAATCTTTTGGACATGCATCATTTAAGTCCATACATATGCGAGAAAATACGCAAGCCTTTTTTACCAACATCACATTTGACAACCAGGTTGGATAGTTCACCCCTTTAATAATCTTTGTCAACTTAAGTGTGATGACCTGACTTTTAATTACCTCATTCTTTTCTCTAAGGAATTTCATTTTTCTTTGCTTGATAGGTGTAGCTTTTGGATCAACATTCAACCTGTGAATTATAATCTCTGGACCAACCTCAGGTATATCTATAGGTCTCTATGTTGTCAAGTTAGTGCTCATCTTTGGAGAGTGATCCTCTTCCTTATCTCCAATTGGTAGATCTTGCACCTCATTTGAATTGATAAACTCTACTAGATATCTACCTCTTGTTCTTTTTTGACAAGGCTCATACTATGGTTTCTGAATCAGGACCTCCCCTTTCCTTTGACCAACGGTTAAGAGCAGCCTCTTTCATAGTAGCATTATAACAACCTCTAGTTTTTTCATAGTCTTCCCTTATCTTTTTATGCCTCCTCAATCAGGTATTTGTGACTTAGTCGAAAATATATGGAATTGCTTTTCATCTTGTGTATCCCCATTGGCCATTTGCCCTGTGATTTGGAATGAAGGGTTTTTTTTGTTAATCCTTTTGTCTTAGTTTTCTATGTATAGGCTTATTCTTCTTTTCTCATTCTCTAGAGCAGCTTCCACAATACCTTGCTACTTTTATCCAACCCTAACTCCCTTTCCAGATGATGAAATTTCTCTCCTTCCCATAAACTTCCTCAAATGTTTGGGGGACCATTTTGGTCATCTTTGCACACTAATTATTATTCTTTAGTAGACCCTACTTAAAGGTCTCTATTGCAATAGAGCTAGAGAAGTTTGAAATCTCTAACTTTTTCTCTCTAAACCTTCTTATGTATTCTTTAATATGCTCACCCCTACCTTGTGTGATTGAGAAAATGTAGTGAGATTATTTTCTCAAGGGCTTGGAAAATTGGGAAAAAAGATGTTGTAGTACAGGGTGCCAGGTTATTAAATCACTTTTGTGTGTCATCACATATGGTGGCAACAAATAGTTTATACATAATGACATCTCTCTTACCTTGAGTGAGGCTCATAGAGGCCATATTCGTCTTGAAGTATCGCATGTGAGTTACCGGATCTTTCATTTCTTGGTAGTATGGGATCTTTCATTATGTTCTATTTCATCATAAAAGAAGGAGACACATGGTTGCTTGCAATCCTTATCCACATCATAGTATGCCTTACCCTTGTCTTGATTTTCATGGGCCCTTTTAAGGGTTTAGTTTTGTTTTCTGTTAGGTTCTTCTAAAGCTTGAAATAATGTCTTCCAACTTTTTTGCTCTTGTAGTAATTGCTCATTACTAATCCCCATCGAGCTAAGAAAGGGGTTTCCCTCAGTTGCGTTATTACCCTAGGATGGCTCGGGCACTACATGATTCGGCTCGATCCCACCAACTAGATTAATGGCTGACTGCGATTATAATGCCTTATTTTTTTGCCTAGTCTTTTGAGCTCTCTTCTTAGCTAAAGAAGTTAACGTGCCAACTCTTGATGGGGATCAGTCTCCACTCTGGCCTTATTGTGGGCTTGAAAGATGTGGTCTTGTACCATGTTACCTCTACCATGATGGACGTAATTCTAGGAAACTATGCTCGCTTACTAAGTCTTTCTCTTAAAACTCGAGGTAAATCCTTGAAAATAAGTGGTCAGAAGCGAAAGCTTGACCTTTTCCCATAATGAGTGCCAATTTTTTGTGATGTTTTGATTTGTAGAGAGGGAAACTAAAAAAAAGTTAGAGAATTTTGTAGATTGTATGGATCTCTTACAAAGACCACTCCACAACTCGAGTTGATGGTTGATCTTCCAACATCAAAGCTCTTATGCTTAGATAGACCCATATTATAAGTATTATTAGGGGCACAGTCACAACACATGTCCTCTTAAGACGACTCGTCTTATGATTCGAGTTATTAGTTAAATCAAATTCAAGATCGATCCATATATTTAAACAAATATTTTTACTTAAAAAAAACCCTTATTTTTTCTTAATTTATATGTTATTACTTTTCAAGAGAAATTTCATTTCTTCATTTCTTAATGTATATAATTTACAATTATATATGTAATTATGATATTCGCAGCTCAAAAAGTGTACATGCATATAAGGAAATTTAAAATTATTATTTTAAATATTTTTTATATTATAATAATATAATTGAAAATTTAAATTAATTTTAATAATTTATTTAGATATGTGCAACTTATACCAAACAAGTAACTAATACATATTTTTTTTTCTTATTATTAATTAATGTTTTCTCAAACAATACACGTAACAATAAATACAGATTTTTAGTCAGGCGTTAGCAAAAAAATTATTAAGAGATATATACACTTAATAAACAAAATTAGATAAATATTTACATATAGATTAATATTATTTTTTATCAAGTATAAAACTAAAATAAAAATACAATCAACAATTAATTTTTTTCTACCAAATATTAATCATAAAATAAAAATTTAGTAATATAAAAAAATAAAAGATAAATAAATAAAGATATTCAATTCAAAAAAATAAAAAATATTTTAAATCGTATCATAAATAGGATTTATGACTTAATAGTAACTATTTTTTAGGAAAAGCAATGAATTAAATGAAAAGTTTAGTGTTTTTTTTTTGTTTGGGTGGGGGCGGGAGAAGTAAAACAAAAATTAATTTTGTTCATAAGTTTATTTTCAATTAAAACAAATATATACACAAAATAAAATTTAAAAATTAAATATATATTTTTAATAATAAATACGAGTTCTTATATTTTACTATCTTAATTAATTTTAAAAATATAATATTAAGGAATAAGTGAAGAGAAAAATAATTTATTATCTTAATTAATTTTAAAAATATAATATTAAGAAATAAGTGAAGAGAAAAATAATTTCACAAAATTTATTATTTAGAGTCTTAAATTACTTAATATATATATATTTTAATAAGAAAAATAAGAATAGAGTGAATTTACTTTTTTAATTAGTTAATAATGTATTAAATAATATGAATTAAATACATAATTTTTTTAATTCTAATTTTTTTAAAATATTTTTAGGATATTATATATATATATATTAGATATGGACAAAAAATAGGGGGCGATCGATGCCCAAGTCAATTGCCTTGTCCACATAGAGACAAGCCATCTCTGAATTACCATTGTTTACTCTTATATTATATGATGTCACATGATTATTTTAAATACAGAGAAGTAATATATTTTTGATATGTGGCTTCATATTAATAATATGCGTAAAAAAATTATATATAAGTTTATATAACATCAATATTGTTATTATATTAATTTTAAACCTGTGATTAACTTCATAATTTTTATTAATATATACATATATACGAAAGATAAAGGGTTATAATACTCACTATACAAGATAAAGGATAGCGACAAATTTAGAATAGAATAATACAAATATATTAATTATTAAAAAGTAGATAATAAATTCAAAAATTTAAAAATATTATAAATAGAATAATATATATATATTAAATTATTATATTTTAATGAAATAATTATTAAGTAAGTTCATATTTTTTGAGTTAGAATTAATTTAATGAATATATAATAACTCAAAAAATATGTATATATTATTAATATTTTATTTATGTTATTTTTTAAAATTTTAAATTTATTTTTTAATAATTAATAAATTTGTATTAATCCGTCCACCCAAAAATAATAGATTTTAATCAAAATCATTGAATTGTTATTATCTTATATATATATTGGTTGGCATGCATGCTACTTTATATATAAGATGTTGAGCTTTTAAATTAAAAATTACATATTTATTTAAATCATGGAAAGATCTTATATTGTTTTTAACGGAAATCTTCACAGAAAAATAAATATTAATTGAATAGGTTAGTAAATTATTCTCAAAACTCAAAAATAAATATGATAAATTATAAAAAATAATAACTTTAAAATTTATAACAACAAAAATAATATCATTATATTATTAAATAAATATAAATAATCGTAATTTAATTTAAACAATGTTTAGTGTAAAATAATTTAAACGGCGTTAAATAATTATAATTTAATTTAAATAGTTTTTTGAAGTAAAATAATATGATATATATTTTTTAATTATTGAATATAAATAATTATATTTTTATGATTAAATTTTTGTTATTTTTTTTAAGTAAACTTTACTCCTTCCAAAATCTAAGCAATAGATGTCATGAAATATAAAATAAAAATTATTCGTGTACAGTGTAAACTATCTCACCTGACGATTACATTCGGGGCAGTCTTTCTTGGCGTACCTAAGCGAGGAATTAATGGGGCGAATCCAAAGCCTTGATTCTCTACGTGAAACTGCATACCTAGCTAAGGTCATCGGCAAATCGAATAATGGAATAATAGATCTACCTACTATTTGGCACAGCAAAAACGAAACAAAAAAATTACGTAATTTGATAAATTATCTAATAACCACTTAAAATTATAAATTTTATTAAATAAATTCTTAAATATAAATTTTTTTTCAATAACATAATACTTAAATATTTTAAGAAGTTAAAATAACTCTCAAATTTAAAATCATAATACACCCAATATTATTCTTACAAATAAATCATAATAAATATAGAAACTAAAATTTACCAAAGTTATTATATTTTCTCACTCACACCCTCTCACTATAAGCACTATAAAAAAAACCTTATGGCTTTCCCCTATATATGGCATCATTGCCACTAAGTCATAAAACATACTGTTAATATCAATTTATTAGCTAAGTAACTTCCTCAATTTGCTAGCCAAAACTAATAAATTGACCTTAATGCGCTTAGATTCATATATAATGCATGTAGATCTTTGGCTTACCAAAAGATAGATATCCACCTTTTCACATTACACTCCAACAAAGCCAAACGTTATTGGCTTTTATAATTTTTTTTCAAAGCACTATAAAAAGAAATTAATTTTGGGACAGATCCAAATTGAAGGAAACAAAAAATGCTCAACTGTTTCAAAAGAGCGATATTGGAAGGACGTTGTTGGAGAAATTTTATGGAAATGTTTTAGGGATGATTATTAACTGTTTTAAAATGTTAAGTTTTTGAAACATGTTTTAACCAATATTTCTGAAAAAGATACTAAAACACATGTGATCAAACACATTATCTACCCTTTTGAGACTGTCCTTACAAATCTTAATCATTTAACACTATTGGGATCTCTTCTCTTCCTCATATTTACCCTAACTCTCCAACACATAAGCACCGTTGCAGCAAATCTCCAATGCCTCCCCTTACGTACGTTGCAAGCACCTTCCAACTCTTGTTCCAGCCTCACGCGGCGTTCTCAGCCTTTATTAATTCCACCCTCTTGCGTTGCATTCCCAGCCCCTATCCTCACGTCAAGCGACAACAAATTGCATCTAGTAGTAGCTCCTCACCTCTAGCAGCTTCTCCCTACCTCTAACTAGTACTCTTCCTCAGTGTTACAGGTAACAACAACTGCTCTTTTTTATTGCTATTGTTATTTCTATTTAGAATAAGTAAACATGATGTCATCAAGTATCACATCAAAATGATAACCTTAAAATAATCTTACTTAGACTTAGCTTAACTTTAAAAGAAAGCTTTTAACACTATATTTTACTAAAAATGATAACCTTTTAACACTATATTTTTATTATAAAAAATGGTAACTAATTCATTGAACTTGACTCAATTTTTTTACCTCATATTAAAATATTATTACAAAAATTTAATTTATTTTTGTCAATATTCACGTTAATTTTAAACGTGATTATAGCTCTAGTTTGAATAAGATATTTAAGCTTATTTTCTTTCTTCCTTTCATTATGATCAAGAGACCTTTACATACTTTCATAGACTCGTGCATTACATAAAAATCCTAACCAAGAGAATTTATCAAGTTCAACGAAAATAACTTTTTAATTAATCTAACATTACTCATTGTTTGATTAATTCAATTGTATATCTTCATCTTAATTGTACATTTTTTAGTGACCTTGCTCCTTAATCCATTGGCCATCACAATGTGACCGTTAGGACCAGGCTTGTAACTATTAAATAGTTTCTTGCTTGCACATTTATGAAAATAATATCTAGAACCCAAAATCTAATTAATCATCCGATGAGTCTTCATCGATAGTCACACATGACATCAAACTCAAAATCATAAGTTTCACCGATATTAAAACTGTCATATTCTTTTATTTTTTTATTCACCAAGATTTATTATATCTTTTAATCTTTCTTAACAAAATATCTTGATGTAATTTTTTTATGACAATAAAAGCATTAATTGTCATCTCTTGAATGCGACATGAAATGATTGCCATGTCTTCATCAAGTATACTTCTTCCTCTATTTAGTGAGCTTGCTTTTAAATATTATCGAGCATCAAGAACATCTTTACATGAAAAAATTATTAATTAGATAATATTATTAGTTTTTAAAAATATTATTGATACTTCATCCACAATAAACGTAGTTTTTCCAATGAGTAATGTTGTCACCAGAAAATATAACTTTAGTAATGAACACATGTCTTTATCATCTATCTTCACATCAGCACTTAAAAGCTAAAAAATATATCTATTGAACATGTTTTGATGGTTCCTAATGTCATAGTTTTCACCCATTCTCAAAACATATAATTCTTTCTTTAATGTTATCATTTTTAACATATACAAATTTTTTAATTTTTCTACAACTTTAATGGAAAAGTTTCATTCAATATATTGTAGTTGATCTCGTAAACCAAAGTCAAGTGAATAGTGTTCATTGCTTTTGTTTTCATCTAACCCCAATAATCTTCCTTTATGTCCTCTAACTTCGTTCCCTTCAATGCCTTAAAAAGCCCTTGTTACATCAATATATCCTTCTCATTACTTTACCCCTCTAACTTCATTCCCTTCAATGCCTTAAAAAGCTCTTGTTACATCAATATATCCTTCTCATTACTTTACCAACTATTTGAGGTAATTTTTTCATTAAATTTTTTGTCTTCAACTTTGTTGTTGTCATGTTGCTCACTCCTAACCTTTGGCTCAACTACTACTTTTGAACATAACAAAAGAGTAAATTTACGTGGTTTGTCAAATTTTTTATTCCATGTACAAAATCATAAATTTCACTATTATCAATTCTTATACATGGATTGTCAAATTTTTTAATCCATATCCGAAGTCATAAAACATATTATTAATATCAATTTATTACCTAAATAACTTCTGCTAATCAAAATTAATAAATTAACTTTAACACACTTAAACTCATGTCTAATATAGATCTCTGGCTCACCAAATTGTACATATTTTTTTTTTCATATTACACTCCAAAAAGCCAAAAACACTTGGCTTTTACGATTATTAAAAAAAACAATTAATCCAACACATATAATAAGATCAAGTCAATCTTTTCTTTCTCTTTAAGTAAGTAAACGTATTTTATCCAAAGTTCGAAATTAGGATTCATTTCAATATATATACACCCACAAAAAAAGTTTTATAATGGATCATATAAACGCAATGTCTTTTTTGTTGTTGTTTATAAGAATATTTTAATGGGCCTTCTAAGTAATTAAGTCAATGTAATTCTTATATAACGCAAAGAGTAAAACCTTTTGTGTTAATTACCTAAAATTGCAACATAATATAATATATTATATATTTTATTCAAATAATATTACCATTTGAGCTTTAGAGTTTTTTTTTTTTACTTAATTGCCTTTATTTATTTTTAGATTTAATTTTCTCAACTTACTCACTCATACCGTTAGTTTTGGTTTTTTTATATCTTTTTATTCTTATCTATTAATAATCTTACATAATTATCATATGTGTATGTCTTACATATTATTCTTTAAATATATATATATGTAAAACTTACATACTCTTTCAAAAATATACATGTGTATCTTACATACTCTTTAACGATATGCATATAAAACATAGATATATACTCTTTTCAAAAATATTTATATAAAACTTATATACTCTTTCAAAAATATGTATGTAAAACTTAAATTCTCTTTCATAAATATGTATGTAAAGCTTACATACTTATCATAAATTATGACTTTTATACTTTATTTGTGCTACTTGTATCAAAATTGACATTTATTAGCAAATCTATTCTATTTAGGTAAAAAAGCAAGTGTAAGGTAGCTATATACGCATATTTTTATTAGATAAATGGGTTGTGTTTTGTCACCCAATAAAAAGATATGTTCTTATCGTGTCGAATGGTTGCACTCAAGTCAGGTTATTGTGTTGTTAACTAAAAAAAAGTCAACAAAAAAATTGACTAATTAAATTTGTTTGGATCCTGTTGTGTCATACTTAATAGGTATAATAATAATAAAATGTTAATTTAGCAGGTTAATTATGGGTATTGTGTTAAGTAGGGTTTTCCATATTTAGAAAATATGTTAAATTAATTAGGTTATTTTGAGTTTGAATCATTCTCGTGTCATGTTATCATGTTGTTTCATAAATTGTCATCCTAGTTATATTGATAAATTATTATACGCATCACGATACGTGTTGTGTAAGATTAAATGTTAAATTAAAATTTTTAAATGTTAAAGTAGTTGTATAACCACTTACTAACATGTGATCAATTATATTATAACGTGTGAATTATTCATACAAAAAAAAGATAAATTTCTCAAAATGAATTATGAAAGTTTATGATACGAATGCTACTTGAACTTTTGAACTACTCCATTAAACTTAGGAAGCAAAACTATTAAACCAAATTATGTCACCGTAAATTATGTAAGTGTATGATCCACATTTTAAATAAAAGAATATTTATAATTGTTTTATCAATACTTATATATTATTTTTTTTTTGGAAAAATAAATGTATATTTAATCTATATTAAATATAATTTACTATTTAAAAGTAAACCGAAATAACATTTTGGTCACATAAATAAAATATATAATGAAAGTATGATACTAATTTTGCACTTAAGCTCTCATAATCTGGCCCAACATAGTTAGACCAAACAAGCAAAACCCATTATTCAACGCATAAAATTCAAAAACGACTTGACGTATAACTTTCCAAGAACTGCAAAGTCTGCCTCATAGTCATCGGGGTGTCTCTAAAACCTGTTGACGCCAGTTCTAGGTTATTCAAAACTTTGAAATACTCCTAAAAATCCTCTGCAAGAAACAAAGATTTTTTTTATAAATTTTACGGGGGTTGGGAATATTTATGAAGAAAATATTTTAATTTAATTTAATTTTTAAATGAGTCTTTCAATAACACATTTCAAGCTAAAGAAAGTATCGAGCTCTAAACGAACACATTTTATGTATATTTCTATTCTTATACACGTTAAATTTCATATTAGATGCATACAAACATTTTGTATTTAGATTATTCAACCAATCGAAATATGTGTGGATCAATAGAGGATATTAGATTGTTTGAGAATCGATCTATTTTGTCTAAAAAGTCTTTGATTTAATTTTTAAATAAGGTATACCGATTGAGGTTTCATGTTCGATTGATCTAGTTGTCTCGTAATTTTTTTTAATACCTTAGATCGATTAACATTTTTGGCTCAATCGATTGAGTCGACCTAGATCGATCGAGCAACCAGAGTCTCAACTTTAACCTAATTGTTTACTCAAACTAAACATTCTAATTACCCTTTTGTTCCTATAACTTACTACTTTATGAATTGTTAATGCACATAATTATAATTGGATTTTAACCTACCATTAAGACTTCAATCTTTCCTATACAAAGAACTTAATGCTTTATATTTTAAATAACAACAAGAGCAACAATTTTTTTCATCCTAAGCTGTACTTTCAAATTGCTTTGCCAAAACAAGATCATAATTTTTTAAATTAATTTGTCAAATATTAGTTATTATATTTGATTGATTAATAAATCTAAAAATTTATGATATTTTGATTAAATGTTCATATGACTTATTCTTTATTTTGTTGTTGGATTATTGGATAAAATAATTATGTATGTAATATCATAATTATTTGATTTGATTATTCATCTTTAATGAAATTATCTTTATTGAACTTGTGTTTAATCTTCTCGGAGAAAATTGCTAGATGATTTAATATTAATTGATATATTCTTGAATCTTCAAATTAGAATTATTCATCGTTGAATCCACTTTATGACACACCTTTCACTTGTGTTATTGTGCTAATTTTTTAGGTGTCAGTTGAATGAGTTTGATAACCTATATGACTCGAGTTTATCAAAGTATTGGTTTAAGTCTGAACACCTTTCTTCTAAAGATTGTGAATGAAAGTAGCGACTTGTTAGTAGATTACTTGGGGTATTATATTAGAGGACAATTTAAGTCATGGCCTTGTAATTGGACCTTTTTTATAGTGAATAATTAGGTGGTTCGATGGTTCGATGGTTCAGTGGATCGATGATTTTCCTCTTAAGTTATTGACGTGTCCTAAACAATTTCCACCTAAAAATATGGTTTATCAATCTTTATTTATTTTCGTTTTATTTTCTTTACACACAATTATATGTCTTAACTATTTGTAAAATTATAATTTGGCATAATTCAATTAATTATCTATTCACCCCATTCTTTAGACCTGTAACATAGAAACTTTAAATTAGTACCAGAGTGTGTCACTAGATACACTTAATGTTGCTTAGGACTTCGTTATGTATCATTTGAGAAAGGGTTCTTCTACAACTCTAACTCGATCCCTACTTTGATTGGTCTAACTATCCATATTAGAAGGCTCGTATGAGAACCTTTCTACGGTCTATAGATGAGAGTGTATGGAACTATGTTCTTTATGGTTGGAAACCACCAATAGTTATAAAAAATAAAGCAGTCACTTTTCAACCTAGGAACGAGTGGACTAATGAAGATAAAACTAGTAATAACTGGAATAAAAAAGGAATTATTAATATCTTTAGTGATATATTTGCTCATGAGTTCCGTTGTATCTCTAATGTTGATATTACTAAGTATTCTTGGGATATTTTAGAGGTTGCCTATGAGAGTATCACACAAGTTAAAAAAATTAAACTTTGCATGCTTGGTACTCAATTTGAAAACCTTAGGATGAAAGAATACGAGACCTTTTTTAATTCTATGCTAAATTATATGATATTAGTAACATCTTTGTCAATCTTGGAGAGAAAATTGATGATTACAGGATAGTTCAAAAGATTCTTTTCTCATTATCAGATCACTTTCATGCAAAGGTAACTATCATTGATGAAAGCAAGGATGTAAATACCATCAAAATTGAGGAACTTGTTGTCTCACTTCAAAATTTTGAGATGAGCTTTCAAATACCTCTAAAGAACAAAGGTGCCACTTTCAAAACCACCATTATTGATAATGGTACGAATGACAATGATGAGGATGATGAAGAATTGAAACTCTTAGCCAAAAGACTCATAAAACTCTTCAACCATAACAATTTATAAATTAACTGGCAACTAAACTATTCAAGGGGTCAAAATCCAAGAAAACTCCAACCAATAGGTTTAGAAAATAAAAAAAAACTAAACTTATTGGACCTAAATGTTTTGAATGTAATAACGAAAAGAACAGAACTGGAAAGGCTTTCAATTCCATTCTTTTCGACTCAGAAAGTGACAAAGACAATCCTAATGACTCAAAAAATTATGGTACCAACTACTTGCCATTTACTACAATTGCTGGTGGAAAGTTTAGTAAGTTTGATATTGATTTAGACTATGAAGAAAATGATAATGAATTCCTACTCAATACATTTAATGGAAATAATTTTGATGAATTCTTTATAAACTTAATTGGAAATAAAAGACAAAAGGATAAGTTACTTGTAGAAGTAACTAAACTAAATAACAAACTTAAATCTTTTGAAATAACTTCCTCAATTATAGAAAAAGAAAAAATTGAACTGTCTCAGCATGCTAACATTTTGAATTCAAGTCTTACAAATCTCAAATCTCAAATAAGTATCTTTTACAAGAGTTGGAATAATCCAAAGAAGCTATAAAGAGATTGCTATTGGAGTTAAAAGGTTAAACAAAGTCCTTAACTATGAAAAACCTTTTGGAGATAAAATAGGGCTATGCTATATAGATGAACACTCTACCTCGTCATCTTCAAATACAAATGAGTTTGTAAAACCCTCTAAACCTTCTTCACATACTATACATTCACCACCAACATCAAATACCACACTTGTAAGTGATTCTAACTCTACTCTTACTGTTATTAATTATTCATAAAGAATTATTGTTCATATAATTGATAGAACTGTTAAGTTTGTGGTAGGAAATGTCACATTAAGCCAAAGTATAGATTTGTAATGAGTGTTCCTAAATTTAATAATTCTTTCCATGATTCTAATTATAGGACTTATTATCATCATCCATCTATGCATAGTATCTCTAATAAGTCAACTAGAAAGCAATAAGTTGTTGGTTCAAAGAGGCAAATGGATTTCAAAACTTTTAATTATAGGATTAATTATCATCATTCTATCATGTATGTTGCATCTTCATTTAAGATGAATGTGAAAGCTAAAGGTAAGTCCAAGAAAATGCCTATGACAACTAAGGTAGTTGATTTCTAATCCAAAGATATAAAAAAAATCAAAATTTAAGAAAATTTAGGTAATAAAAGATTGTCTATTTTTGATCACCTGATCATCGTTTACTATTCACCTAGGTACTTTTATTTGAATACTTAATTAACCTTAGGTGACCATATTTATTAGATTTATTTTTTTTCTTTTTTATATTTTTATTAATGTTTCTTTAGTTTTAATAAAAATAAATAAAAAATGAGTAGATTTGCTTTAACATTGACATGAATTTTATATACTACTCTCATATTGCTCTAGTTTTCTTTATTGACTTTACATTGTGTAAATGAATATTTTGACTTTTGTATTTACATATTTTTCACATCTGATAATCGATGTTGATATAAACCTACTCATGCACTCAATGACACACATATATATGTCATGTTTAGAGTTTATGATTGATATTGTGGGATTTTAGGCTTGAGATAACCTTGACTTTAAAATTACGTTTGGGTTTTATCTTTCACTTTATAAAATGTCACTATAGAGAGATATCTAATTTTGAGAGTACTACCTATTGTGATGTGTGAAGCTACCGTAATTAATAGAAAGTATTACCTATTGTGATGTGTGAAACTACCATAATGAATGGAGATGGGTATCTATTGTGATGTATGAAGCTATCGTAGTGAATGAAGAGGGTTACTTCACAATTAGTGTGAAATTCATCATATTAGATTTTTGACTCATGTATATTTCCTTAAAAAAAATAACAATAAAGGAAAAAAAAACACAAAAGTTTTCGCATGCACAAAAAGAAAGAGTCGGAAATGGTTATACAAAAAAATAAATAACCAATCCCTCACAAAAAAATACAATAGGAGAATAAAAAAGAAAAAAGAAATATAAAGTTAATTAATTTTCTCTTGGTAAGTAAAAAAGTGTGAATTCAACTATAATTTTTTTTTATGATAGGTGATACTCTTTTATTTAAGTTTTTCATAATTAATCATAAATAAACAAATTGGTATTCTATTGTGGTTCCAATACATATTTTACATTTGGTGATTGTCGATATGTCACCATATATATTAGTATGCTTGTGTGTCTTGTCTACATATATTTATATTGTCAATTGATAGTTACACTTTGAACAAAATTAATTTCATCTTTTATATATACTATTGTAGTCATGTTTAGCTAAATCTACTATCCTTAATTCAAAAAAAAAATTTAAATAAATTTTTGTTTTATTTTAATTTATTTAGGGAAGTCATAGAAATTAGGGAGAATTTATTCATTTTTTTTAAATATTATTTTTAGTTCTCTGTTTTGATTGTTACCGATATCTTCAGAATGTGTACTCCTATTTTTAATCACTAAATATATTGCTTGCTTGCTCAACCTGTTTTTCATTACTTCATTATTATATTATTTATTCATATGACAAAAGGGGATAGAGTTAATGAGCATTAATTGAAAAGATATAAAGGGAGAGAGTTATTGATTAAAAATTTTCTTTGAGAGATTACACATAAGAAAAGAGTGCATTGAGCATTCAAGTTTATTCATATAGAAGAGTACTAATTAAATGTTCTATGTATTGTTACTCATTACTTATGTCTATTTCTTTGATGTTTTATTAAATATAATGAACTAATAAACATTGAGCCTTTTGGGATAGCTTGTATACCTCTTTGTGTTTTTATTTTAAAGTGTATATTTAAGATGTCAAGATTCAAGTGAAGATAGCTTCACCAGATCATACGATAGTTTCACTATATAAAATATATTTTTCCTATGAGTGTAATGTAGTAAGAGAAAGAGGTTTTGTCACATAAATATGTCAAAGGAAAATATTGTAAGGTGTATTAGTGTTGATGATATTCGTAAACAAAACATTTAAATGTAATTTAGTTTCTAAATGAGTCTTTCAAGAGTACTTTTCAAGTCAAAGAAACTATTGAGCTTTAAACGAACACATATAAAGTATATCTCTGTTTTTATACACGTTAGATTTCATATTAGACATATAAGAACATTTTGCACTTAGAATACTTGATCGATCGAGACATGTCTAGATTGATCAAGGTGAGTAGATCAATCGAGAATCAATCTATCTTGTGTTAAAAAGTCATTGATTTAATTTAATTTGAGATAGATCGATCGAGGTTTAATGTTTGATAGATCGAGTATTAAATCGATCAAGAATCGATTCACTTGTCTCGGGATTTATTTTTAATACTTTAGATCGATTGACCTTTTTGGCTTGATCAATCAAGCTCAATTTTGATTAATCAAACAACTTAGACTCAACTTTAACCTAATTGTTTATTTGAGTAAAACATTACAATTATCATTTTGTTCCCATTATTTACTACTACATGAATTATTTAATAGGAGGAATTATAGTAAAACTTTAACCCAACATTAGAGCTTTAATCTTTCCTATATAAATAACTTAATATTCATCATTTTAATTAATTATAAGAGCATCATTTTTTTCATCTTAAGCACTCTTTTTTAAATTATTTTACAAAAACATAATCATATTTATTTAGCTTTATTTTTTAAAAATTAATCTAAAAAATATTAATATATTTGTTTGATCCGTTAATAAACCTAATCAATTTATGATATTTTTATTAAATACTCATATAGCTTATCTTTTATTTTTTTATTGAATTATTCAATCAAATAATTATGTGTATAATATTATAATTATTTAGTTTGATTATTTATCTTTAAAAAAATTATTTTTATTAAACTTGTAATTAATTTATTTATTTTAGGGTTGTTAAATGATTTAATATTCATGAATATTCTAGTTATAGTTATTCATGGTTGAATCTTTTAATCCAAAGGTGTGTAAATGTCAAAGTTTTAATACGTGATAATTTATAAAATTTTAATTTATATAATTTAATTAATTTTTTTAATTTTTTTAATTAATTAGATCGTGAGTTTTTTTCCGCCTAATACTACTACAAAAAGGGGCATTAAAGTCGGTTAAAAACCGACTTTAAATTAAACGACTTAAAGTTTAAAGTCGGTTCACGGGATGAACCGACTTTACGTTTTTTTTTTAATTTATTTATTTTTTATTATACTCAAATAAAAACTTGTATTCGAGCAGAAAAAAAACAAAATCAGTTTAGCAAATAGTTCAAATAATACAAATATTTGAAAAATAAAATATTAATTGATAGTAGAAAAATTACCATGGTTTTGTTCTATTTTATTCAAGATCATCATATTCTTCTCCTTATAATACAAACCTACATATATAATACAAAAATTTATACACATAATAACAGAAAAAAATATGAATAATAGGGGATCGAAAAGATTAGTTAAAGAGGAAGAAAACTCACTAACCGGTGCTGAAAATAGTAGTCGTAGGTGGCCAAAAAATGAGAAAGAGTGGAGGAGGTTTTCGGTTTTTAGAGTTCTGTAACGCTGAAAATAGTTTCTGTCTGGGAAGAAAGAAGAGAAAAGAATTTATCCACGTGTGTAGCGTCGGTTCCACGTGTCAACCGACGTTATGTTACGTGGATATCGTCGGTTCCAGGTGTCAACCGACGCTACGCTACGTGGATAGCGTCGATTCACCACGTCAACCGACGCTACGTCCACACATAGCGTCGGTTTGACACGTCAACCGACGCTACATCCTACGTGGATAGCGTCGGTTCTACACCGAACCGACTTTACGTATCGACTTAAATACCCATTTTTGTAGTAGTGTAATTCCTTTTATCTCTAGGACTCCCTAAAAAGCACATTCATCGAACCCCATTTTCAGGTACGATGTAATTTTCATTATATCTTATATGTTACTTCATAATTGGCTTCATATAACCAATTAATTTGAGTTCAAGCTAAGCAGCTAAAACTCAGCCTTCTTAGATATCAAAGCCTCGGCGTAAAAAATACAAATTTCCAAACTCAATTTCCAGGTAACAACTGCAAACTCTTCTGTTTCTTTCTTTCTTCGATCCCCCCCCCCCCCACCTTCTTTTTGTCTATAGTTCTTTCTGAATTTTCTTGGAAGTTTTTCAAGAAAAATCGAGTCTTTGGTACAATTCAAAACACAAACATTCCCATAAAAGCTCAAACTCACAAGCCGATTATGAAATCCATAATCGCAGTCTTTTAGAAGCAAATGAAAACTGATTTTGTTGTAAATTAGTACTCGCGGAAGCGAAGATCGAGTCTAATTTTTGTTGCATAAATTAATAATAATGGGTAACAGTAAAATAATAAGCAGTAATAAAATTAATGGTACACAATGATTTAAGTGGTTCAACTTTTTAATGTGAAAAGTCTATTCTATTGACGACGGCACACCGAAGAAAATCCCCTAATAATCTAATGGAGATACAAACACCAATTTTCAAAGAGCTTCACAAATTATACCAAAATCCAAAATCAATCCACAAAATATACCTTCTAATTTACTAGTAATATATAACAAGATAAATTAACAAACTTGTTATTAAATCAAAATATTACCGTACAAATGAGATGTTATATAATTGACAACAGTGAGAACATGAAACTGTGGAAGGAAAAACAGCTTCTTCATCTTCCAATTTCTAGAGTTGTTATATCTCCTTGTAGTTTTTCTTTTCTTTTATTCTCTCTGCTTTCTGTTTTTAATTTGTTTCGGATGTTGCATTTCACTAACGAAAATGATATATATATATCAGAAAAATGAGATAGGGTTTAATATATGGATTTGGGCTTAATTTGTTTTTGAGTTTGGGCAAAACTATTAACAGATTTTATGTGCGATTTTTTCAGGTTCCTAATTTGGCATTTTGTTTGGCCTATGACCATGCAAAGGAGGCATTTCAAGAGTTGAACTCGAGACCTCTCGCACCCTTAGTGAGAATCAAACCACTAGACAAAAATGCCCATGCTAGAGACTAGCCATTATTTTTAGCAATTTTCATAACCAACTTTACCTAGAATCCAAGATTATCACGATCTCATCTCTCGATCTTTACTAGCACAAATAAACCTAGATAATAACACAGATGAGGCCAGGATGTTTCTTTCTACTTTATTGGCTATTTGGAAATTCGGGAACTCAAATGTCCATCCTATTATGTACATGTTTCGTTTGGCAAGGTTCAGTTTTTTGTTCAGGTTGGCGCAAGTGCTGAAAATCTTCATTTGTGACCATTAAATTGGATTAAACCTCGTAACTATTGGGTTAAGATAATTATGGAAGCCTCTTAGGATTTAACTACATATGTGGCTGGTTTGGAATTTATTTGTGATGCAAGTAGGGATTTTGGGTGCTAAAATGTACTTGACAAATTGTATTGGAATATATAGATTTATAATTTGTTGTGAGTTGCAACTGCATCAAATTATCATTACAATTGTAAATAAATTTAAATATCTAGTAATTTAGTAAGTATACTTTTTATAAATAATAATTTTTTTATTTTTGTAGATATCTACTAATTTAAAATTAAATATGAGAATAATTTATAAATAATTTTTAAACTCAATTCAATTTTATCAATTTCCAAAAATCCTACCTATTTGGATTCTGATTCTGATTAGTTTAAATTTATTATTTTATTGAATTAGATTTATATTGAAATTTTTTAAATTTAATCGAATATATTAAAAATAATTCGTTTTGATTCAATGATAAGCCTCAAGCGCTAAGGTTGCATTTGAATTGGGCCGGTTGCTTGTGTAATTTTGGAGACTCATTCTCTGGGATCTGTCCAAACAACACTTTTTCGTAGACACGAAGAATCCCCATGTATGGCCTATTAGCAAAAGATGTACTTTACCATTTGTCATATCTGAGCCAGTTTAGGCTTCATTTTGTTTTCGTAGGCTGGGAAAATTTATGGGCTCGAATTTGTCAAACAACCATTTTTTATTACAGAAAATAAAAAAAAAATTATTTTTTTATTAGTAGTATCCATAAGACATAAAACTTACTGTTTTAATATTATATTAATTGATATTTTATTAAATTATCCTCTTACAAATTAAATAACAGCACATGCTTGTTATTGATTCTCACTATTCACTCACCATCTTCGTCAAGCACGCAACCTCCTTTCGAGAATCAACTAGCATTGCAGTCTATTATAACAATATTTCGAACCAAATCAATTCAAATATTCGATCCATATTGGTTCAAAATCAGCGAAAGAAATCAAAGCAATTTTATTACGTTATATAATCCTAAAAATTGTCAATCGCAATTTAAATTAAAAAACTAAAATTTTGAAATAAAAATTGAGAATATTAAATCAAAAATTGATATATTGATTTACCTCTTGCATCAACTTAAAAAATTTACAACAATACAAACTAAGATTGGATCAAGTTCTACAAGTAAGTTTTTTGTCCATCACTCGATTCTCTATAGATCTAAATTATCCTCTCAAAAATCTAAAATCTATTTATTTTTTATATATTTTCAATTCAAGTATTTCCCCGATCACTTTACGCTTCTAAACTTACCAAATATGTTTCTCTCCTATACATTTTGATTTTAATCGAGTCTTGAAAATAAATATATATAAACAATAGGAAAATTAACTAAACAATATAAAAAACTTAATTAACATCTTAATTATTATTGAATTTTTTTATACCAACTTACTTAAATAATGTTATAATATACTGAACTTTTTATTTTTAAATGGATTAATGTTACAAACGAAATATAGTATGATATAACATGTTATATTTTAAAAATCACATAATGTAACATCATTAATCTGTTATATTTTTTATTACGGTTGTTATATTAATATGTTTGGATATTTTATCTTTCCTAGTTTATGTGTATTTTTTTGATATTTTTCACTTAATATTATTATGAATATAAGATAACTTTTCAAATTCATTAAATAAGTGAGACAAAGATTGAAATAATTTTTATTCATGGTGGGAAATGGATATTTCATGAAGAAAAAGTCAAATGTATGAATGGTATTTAAAAAGGCACATGCATAAAAATAAATATGATTTTGAAGGAATTAAAGAGAAATATATGTGATGCATTACATCTAGTTGGAGATATCGACATCAAGGTGAAATATATGGGAATTCATATAGCCCTAGGCTTAGAAGATGATAGAGACGTGGAGTACTTCATCAATACAACTGTTGAAAAATATAATGATGAGACAAATTGTATGTAACTCATACAATCCAACAAGATGTCCATGAAGAGATTAGGTTACATTCAAATTCTGATTATGTAACAACAAACTTAGTTAGTAAGATAGACTCAATAACAGATATTGAGACCGAGGAAGGGTTATTCAATGGTACGATTTTTGATAACAAAGAGGCTCTCAAACTACATGTGTGGCCATTAGCAATAGCTAATAGATTTCACTACAAAATTAACAACTTCAACAAGACAAGTATTAAAACGAAGTGAAAAGATGAAAATTATCATTAAAGACTTGCAAAACAATAATATGGGACAATCAGATGCATTCAAGGTAATCACTTACAACGAAAATCATTCATGTTCACATATTTTCAAAGATTAAAGAGACAAATATGCCACATACAAGTATGGTGCTAACAATATCAAAGAATTTTACCAAAAAATAGGTAAACAACTGAGGTCAAAAGAAATAATAAGTGATATAAAAAGAAAAACAGAGTCACAATCACTTACAAAAGAGTAATCATGGGAAAAAAGTAAGTATTAAATCAAGTATGAGAAGATCCTAAAGAACCATATAATAAACTATCTGGATTCTTCTACATGTAAGAAAAGGCAAACTTAAATTCATATACTGAAATAAAAACTTATGCAAATTCCAACTTCAAGTATAGATTCATAGCATTTGGAGCATGCATAAATGGATTAAAAAAATACATGAGGCTAGTACTAGTAGTTGATAGAACATTTATCAAAGAAAGAAGATGAGGGGTATTACTTATAGCAGTTACTAAAGATATAAACAATTAGGTAGTTACTAAAGATATAAACAATTAGGTAATAATAATTTTATGATAAAATTATTGTTTACTTAATCATATTTTAAAAAACTTCATATAGTAACTTGTTACATTTATACAAAATTGACGATATAACATGTTACCTAACAAGTTACTAATGTAACAAATAATGTAATGTAGATATACCCCATTGCATTTGGGGTGGTAGATGAGGAGACAACAAATACATGAAAATAGTTTTTTAAAAGACTAAAGATGCTTATCGGAGAAAAGTAAAATTTGGTTATAATTTCAGATAAAAATACAGCAATAAAATAACCAATCGGTATGGTTTACAATAATAAGGCACATCATTGTTATTGTTACTATTACATGAAATAAAATCTTATAACTTATTATCACAAAAAAGCTGCAAATAACTACTTCAAACTAGTTGCTTACGGTTATAATGAAGATGAGTTCAACAGAAATATGTACATACTTAATGAAGCTTCAAAATCAATGATAAAATACATAATCAAAATTGATTGTTCATTATGTACAAGATCAAAATGTCAATCTCCAATAACAAGGTACCAGTTCATGACTTCAAACAATGCGGAACACATAAATTCAATGCTAAGGTATATTGGAGACACCCATGTAACACACTTATTGTGAGAGATATGAGATATAATCCAAAGTTAGTTTTACAAAAAAGAGATTAGTTGCTTCAAATATAGGAATACTAAAAAAATGGGTGCAAGATAAAATTTAAAAAAAGAAGATCAAGACAGAACATATGAATGTAGTAGACATAAATAGTCAAATAGTACAAGTGAAAAGGAGTTTGAAAATTACATTGTAGATTTAGAAAAAAACTTGTACCAATGGTAAATTTCAAGCACTTAAGATACCTTATGCATATGCAATTGCAGCATGTAAAGAAAAGAACTTATCTATAGAAGACATGTGTTCAATATATTACAGCACAACTTACTTGAAGTTAACATATAAAGCTCCAATTTACCCAATAGAAGAAGAAGAAAAATGGAATCTTTCAACTATTGTAAGATATGTCCTAGTGTTGCTACCAATTATTAAAAAAAAGATGATACTATAGAAAAGAAAAATAAAAGAAGAATAAGAAAATCAAGAATATCATCACTTAGTTATATTAAAGGGCTCAAAAGAGAAAGGAAGAAGAGGAAGAAGAAAGAACCCTCAATACAATAATAAATTTATATCACCTTATATTTTATATTATTATTGATTTACTTCAATTTAATTTTCTATTTTAATATTAAATTCACATATGAATTTTTGACAATTAAAATTATAAAAACAAATAAATTATATACGTTAATATGTGTTTATATTGGTTAATAAAAATTTTACATTAAAACCTCATGATCAACTAATATTTATGAATCTTTTGAATTTATTTATTTTGTTTGTTAACATAAACTATATATATTTTAAGAAGTATATTGGTTTGCAAATATAATGTAACATTACATTGATTTTAAAAAACAAAATAATATGTTACATAATAATAATAATAATATTGAACATAAGGAAACTTGTTACGTTGTTCTTACAAAATAATGTAACATGTTACTAGTTAATACTTAAAATTAAGTTGGATATAATGTAATATGTTACATTGGTATTACAATACAATGTAACCTATTATATAATATGATCATGATACAATGACTTGAACAAATTTAAATGCACAAGCAATAAAGTGAAAAATTATACCTTTAAATTCTAATATGATTAACAAAAAAAACTACATCCAACGAACCATTAATTTAAAAAAACATAAACATTACATATTAATTTGTTCATATTTTTATAAATACTACAATATTTTTTAAAAAAATTCTACTATCTTTCCAGCATCCTAATAGGCGGAGTCTATTAATCTATTATTACAAATAAATTTTATATAATATATATACCTAACCTTCGTAAAACTAATGGAATTGATTATATCCAACATCCATCTTTTCATCAAGAACTTCACAATTTTGAGAAATCAAACCCCACAATTGAAACATAAAAACATAAAAAAAATATTATGATTAATTAAAATAATATTATAAATAAAAGTATTAATAACATATAATTAAAAAAATTATTAACAACATAGAATTAAAAAATTCTTACATATTGGTCTACTTTGAAACACCATTAATCAAAAATATTGGCCAAAAAGTGTATAGATTGGTTTGTTGATTCTCTCTATATTCATGATAACCCAAAAAATACAACAAAATGGGTATCATGATCTCTATATGATTACAATTTTTCTTTAAATTAGATGTATCCAAAGAATCATATAGTTTAATAAATTATTTGTATAAATATATGACACCACATATCCAATGATTACCGTTAACATTGATTGGTACATACAATATATATATAAATCTATCAAATCGATTGGCCAATGATCAATTAAATTTGTTGGCGTAGTAGCAAATTGATCCAAATAACTATTGGCATCTACATGGATATTCTTTGTATTTTCAAAGACAAGCGATTACTAAATTCATACAATCCACCTACAAATAATAATATGCAAGTTAAAATTAAAACACTAATAAATATGTTGAATGGTTATTATTATATAAACTGATAACACATTGAAATACAATATATAAAACCATATATCATTTTGGACATGCTAAGTAACACTTATATCCCTTTTGAATCATTGTGTAACATATTACATCGGTTTTGAACTATAATGTAACATGTTACATCATTTTAGATATATTACGTGACTATCACATTATAAATAAAATATGGTGTAATATATTACAAAACATGATATACTAAAAAAATAAAAATACAATCCAACTCTCAAACAAAAAAATGTGTCCAAATTAGAAAAACTCTTACAGTTAACTATTATGTAACATGTTATATTGTTTGTGAACTCTTATGTAACATGTTACATAGTTTTTGAAATGCTATATGACATGTTACATTGTAAATTATATATAGGGTAATATATTTCATAATATCATAAATTGAAAGAATAAAAACCCATACAATACGTGCATTAAAAAAGTCTTCAAAGTATAATAGTTCTTCAAACCAAAAGTATCTCCTCATGCACGTACCTCTTACAAAACACTATCTAAATACTATAAAACAAAAAACAAATATATGCAACTATCAAAGCATATGATAAAAAATAAAAAAAAATATTTCATAAGTATAATTTTCAAACAAAATTAATTGCAATACTTACAATGCCATAAAGTAGTCCCTTAGCTCTCGTCAAAGGAAGAATAAAATCATCCTTATCAATGGGCAAATATTTCCTTTTAAACCATTCATTAACTTGGATGAACTAATGAATCATCATCCTCACAAATATGTATAAACCTATGTGGATCATCAACATGAGAACTCAATTCCATAGGTTTAATTCTATTTTAAACAAAAGACACCCTTATTAGGCGAATAAACAAACAGACTATAAATAGTTATTAATGGTTTAGCTCATCTCTTTTCTCTCTCTAACACAAAAGTAGATATAGATTTAAAAGTTGAAAGGCGAGGATCAAATCTTATCTTGGATCTTGAATGATAAAGTTGCACATATTGATCTAATTGATCGAATGTATCATTATCAATAATTGGATCGCAAGAGGGAGAATGTGAAGTCTTCATAACAATTTGTGAGGATTTCAAATCGAGGTCAAGATCAAAAGATGATTTGTCTACATCATCATCATCATCAAGCATCTACCACGAACATCTTATTTTGTAGGTCAAATAGGTATAGTACCAGCCTTAGTCGAAGACTTGTATGATTTGAAAGTATGTTACCCCATTAATAAAAAAATTTCAAAATCAATTCAATGATGAAATTGATTAGTAATTTAATAAAAATATATATATTAATATAAAACAATAATTTATAACTTACAGATTGAGAAAATCTCGAATGAATCATTATAATATCTACACAAAGTTCATTAATGGTAGCTCCGTGCTCATTATACCTCTAATCAAAATAAGTTCTTTGCTCACTTGATTTATTATCAATATATGAAGTTAGCTTGTTACAAAAATTATTAAAGTCTACATTCAATGACTTGGATCTTTTATCTAACCCTTCATCTCGAAACTTTTTTTTATTCTCTTATAAATTCTCCTTCAATAAAGCTTCATCAATAGGTTTATGTTATGAACCAACAACTTAACTTTGGGACAAACACAACTTATCATAATAAATTTATTTCACATATGAAAACAAAGATTTAAAACAAGATGCACCTACCAAAAGAAAACATAACATAATAAGCAATATTAACAAAATAAAATTAACATAAGCTCACACATGCTAATTCAAAAGTTATTTAACAAATAACATAATATATAAAATATTATTAGGCTGTTACATACAATATAACTTATTATGTAACATATTAAATTGTAAGTAAGAAGTTATGTAACATGTTACATCATGATAAAATCACATTTCTACATAATGTAACATGTTATATCAAATATTAACAAAAGATGTAACATGTTACGACAATGTAATTTGTTGATGTAACATGTTACATAACATACCAAAAACGATGTAACATGTTACATTTTGAAAAAAAAAAACAAGTTGTTTCTTACTTAAGATAAAAACACAATTAGAAATAAATCATTATCGCATAAGGTTTATAGAAAATAACCTTGACTTAGGCCAGTTATGGCTTGATAATAGTTATCCACCTTAGCATTATTGGGATTTCATCACTCAAGCAAACAATTAGCTCATTCTCGATATCTAGAATGATATTGTATATCCAAACTTGGAATGCTAAACTAAGTCCATATGTATGAAAACGAACCCTATCGTCCTTCTTTCTTTTGTTTCAGCTTAGTTTTGTTCTTTTTTTGATCCATTCTCAAAGCCACGTTACACATATGTATTAATCTTTGTTCAAGCTATCAAATAGTAAGTTGAACACAATATCACCCCAGGATAAGAATTAAACTTATATTTGGAGTGACATTAAACACATCTCTTGAATTATGATAGTAGGTTATATATATAAAACCCAATGGAAGCCAAGCAATGCTAAATTGAAAATCATTGAGTGTTTTGTTTAGAATCTGAGATCTACATTCTACCAACCTTACTTTCTAAAGTCAATCACTAACCAATAGTAACACTTCTTTACAAATAAATATTTTTTTCAATTTCTCGAGCAAACTACACTCTAAGAATTAAATCAAACAAATCATAATGGTGTCATCTTCTCTAATCTTAACAAAATTAAACTCATTACTAGCAACTTTCTTCCCTTCAGAAGTCTTACTACTCGAATGAACTTTCTTCGGTTTCATACCACCCTTTTTCTTATGGGTAGTAACGGAGCGTGAATTAGGCCTCTCAATACAATCCACCAAAAACTCAAGATATTTGATGGAACAAAACTTACTAAAATACTTGTTAATAAAAGAAGTTGAATCTTTATCAACATCAATGAACTCATCTTTGTTCAACAAGTTAACTATCTAAACTTTAGTGTGAGAGAACCTAAACACCTTGGTAATTATATGGAACCATATCTCCCTAACAGATTTACAAGGGAGACATTTCCTTAACAACAACGAACGGATCAGTTACCCACTAAATCTACTGTTTGGTAAATTATAAAAAATTTCAAAGCATAACTCTTGAAATTGTAATTATTGGGCCTTATTCGGTACACTCTTTATACTAGTCATTATCATTTGAGGTGTGTCAATACCAAGAAGGTTAGGAGAAGATAAATTATCTTCAAAGTATGAAACATAAAAATGAATGAAAAAACAATATTAAGCAAATAATGTATTATATTATATTTTGTAATACAGTACAATAACATTAAAAAAGAAAAAAAAAAGAAAAATAATATGACTTGATCATTGATGATATACAACATATAACCATATACATAATTACAAATAAATAACAACTTACATGTAAATACCAAATATACAATACAAACTAATAATGAATACAAATTAAAAAATAACACATAACTAAAAAATGAAACTAGTTACATTACTATTCTAATTTTATGTAACATCGTACATTACTAACGAATTCAATTTTATTTTACAAATACCTTATAGAGAATTATAAAACATTATAATAATAGAAAAATAATGTGTAAGTTGTGCAAAACATACTAGATAGTGTATAATATTTCAAAAAATAAAACAGAAATGAAACAGAAACAAACAATATAACTTGTTACCTCAAAATTTTAATACAATGTAACAATGTACATTCAATTTACAATAGAATAATATATTACAAAATCTATAAAAAAAATTACAAGAAAGAATAATGAAGCCATATATATTTTTACAAAAAGAAACAATTTACATGAATATTCCAAATATACAATATATACTAACAATGAATACATAGTAAAAATACACAAACCAAACAATAAAACATGTTATATTACTATTATATTTTTATGTAACATCGTTCATTATAAAAACATTCAATTTTATTTTATAAACATCTTACAAAGAATTATAAAGCATAAAATAATACAAAAAGAATGTAAGTTGTGAAAAACATACTTGATAATATACAATATTTCAAAAACATACAACAATGAAGCATAAACTTGTTAAATCAAAATTCTAATGCAATATAATAACATACATTCAATTTATAATAGAATAATATATTACAAAATCAATAAAAAATTTATAAGAAACCAAACCTCACTAACGTCATTCTCCAAATGAATACAAGCCTTCTTAGGTTGTTGTGCCAAAATAGTATCAACATCTTTCCTCTTAGACATCTTATAACAAAATCAAATTCATATATTTTAATTAAATATAAAACTCTATCTCAAATACAACACAAAAAACATGACAAAGGTTTCAAAATGTAAAAAAGAAAAAAATAGAAATAAACCTAGTGAATGCAATAATATATACTATATAAAATATTAAACATAACAACAAAACATAACACAACAAATTGGTTACAAACTTACTTCTTAGTAGTTTATTTCAATGTACAAGATTGAGAACAAAAAATAACAAATATTAAATCAAACAAATGAAAGCAAAACATATATAAAACACACAATAAAAAATTGAAATAAAAAATGTAATGTACCAAATAAATGATGATAAATTAATGAAATCAAATAACAAACTTCACCAATTGGTGAAAAAAATTTATTTTTTATTTTGAAATAACGAGAAAAATATAAAAATCAGTAGTAAAAAATACCAAAAAACAATTAAGAAACCAAGGAAAAATTCACATACTAGTTGTAAACTGAGTATAGTAAGAAAATGCACACAAAAGCTTTGAAATAACAAGACAAAATCAAAGAAAAATGAGGGATTGCAACGATGATGAAGAGAGAAATAAAAAAGAGAAAAAAAAAACATAAATGTGATTTGTGTGAAAAGTGTGAATTCATATCCCACCCTGCCCAATATATGTGATGATATTATAGGGCAATTTTGTAATCTCCCCCTTCAAAACGACTTCGTGCCACAATTTATGTTAAAAATTTAGCTCCTTTAATTTGCCCACCATTTTAACACATTTTGACGGTATCATTGTAATAGAGGTTAAGTGAAGAAATTTTACTATTTGTTGCATTCAAAAAACTATTATAAGGTGAAAGGGAAAACATTCACATATATAAATAATATTTTTAGAAAAATTAATATTTTATTCATTCAAATGAAAAGTACAAGAATAATTAAATCAATAAAATAAAAATATATCAAATTATCATAAGTTAAAGTCAATAAAAATTATATGTAATATGGTTTGAACATTCTTCTTTAACTCTTTCAATTCTTTAAATTTGTATGACTCTTCTCATTGATAATATGACAAATCTATAATCTAATTTGACTATTCATGTCTCTAGATATTCATGCTTTGAATTGCAAAATGCTTAAATAAAAAATATAGATCTAAATCTAAAAACAAAACAAACTAAAATATAATAAAACGCGTATAAAATCACCACTAAATCGAAATCTAAGTGAAAGAAAAACCATAAAAGATCAAAATCTAGATGTAATGTATAGATTATAATATATTTTTATTGAAATAAACTAAATGAAAATGAAAATCTATCAGAGAGATAGCTCCTACAATAGTAAACTCACGTATCGATAAAAAAATGAAAACAATAAACAAATAGATTTTTTTAAGAAGAAAGAAAGGAAGAGACTTAGGTTTTCTAACATTAGGTTATGAATAATATTTAGTATACAAAAATTATTACAAAATATTTTAAAATATATTTTGTAAGAATTATAAAAAATTGTTATAAATTAGTGATATATTATTTGATGCATTGTCAAAAAATACATTTTGAAATCGTACAAAATCCTACATTTCTTGTAATACCGGGAGTATATGTATATCTTATTTAATGTATTTATTGATAAATATAAAAAATCAATATTATTTATTCTCTTAATAGTATAATTTTTTGATATAATTGATTCCAAAACATATAAGTCATATATTCAAAACCTAATAATCTTAATTATTAAATCATAAATATTTGATATGAATAACGTATATTCTAAATATTTAGAGAATCGATAGATATACAAAAATAATGTTAATTAATCTTCGTTAACTTAAGATTTTGAGATAGTTTGTTTCTAAATATCTCCGATTCTAACATTTATCTAGTCAAGATGGAGCATTCAATTTGTTAGAAGGGGGCTAGAAAACCATTAGCGTGTGAGAGAGTTATTGGGTTGTTTTTTTCGTGGTTTTCCTTACGCGAGTATTTCTCTTCTTGATGTAATTGTATTGTCTATCATTAATGGTAATGGTAATGGTAATGGAAATCATTTCCTTACAGAAGTGAAGAAGTGGATATAGCTAGGCACACTACATTGTTCCTGTCGAATCACTGTAAATATTGGCGTGCATGTTAGTTCATCTTGTTTATAATTTCCTTCCGTATAGTGTCATAGTTGTAGTCAATTTCTCATGTTTAAATTTATTAATATCTATTCGGTATTATCACAGAGTTGGCGGTGTATTATTATGGAGCTTTGTGGAAAATTATCAAATTATATTTCCCAGGTAAAGCCTAATTATCTTGAAATTTTTACACATTTTACGGTTCAATATTAGCTAGCTACCTGCTGAATGTTTGGTGTTGAAAAGGATGTTCAATAATAATAACAATGATGATGATAAAATAAATATTAAAGTAATTAAATATTTTATTTTATAATATAATATTATTAATTTTTTGGTTTCTTTTAATAAGATAGTGTATATATATATATATATATTAAAGAATATTAGCGGAAAATAAGAATTGGCTGTAATGCAGATTATAGCTTGTTTATGCGATAATTTAATATCTAATAGAAAGTTATTAATTTGAATGCTGACTGAGTGAAAACGACACTTCCTTCAAAACCACAAGTAATAATAATATTGTTGAAATTAAATTTTGTATTAAAAACAATATTGTTTGGTTTTGGAAAGGGTCGGCTTATTTTTATAACTAATTAGAAAGTTCGATTCTGGATCCTGGATGGCTAGCTAGTGAAACTGCATGCCATATTTGGCTGTGGATCTTACAGATTATGCCTCTTTATTCATTGTCAGTATGTTAAAAACGAAAAAATATAATTTTTTTTATCTCTTAATTTTTTTTTATTGATCAAGAATAATAACACAACTTTGTTCGGAACTTATGATTTTTTTTATACAAGAGCCTTCAGAGCCTCTATTTGACGTTAATTTCGTCTCTTTTTTATGTTCAAAATATAGAAAATCTTATTTATTTATTTATTTATTACGTTCTAATTAGTAATTAAGCTCTACATTTAAAAAATAAATTATTATATGTAATGGATTGGGACCGATTAATTTATTTCAAAATGAAAAAAAGAAAAGTATATTTGATTCTTATGTATATAAAAATATATATTTTAATAGTGGATAATTGAAATATAGTTATTTATAAAATTTTAAAAAATATTGTAATCGAATATTTATTGTAATATTGAAACTGTGTTTAAACAAAATTAAATATATACTAATATTATTATTTTATATATAAAAAATATATAATTTTAATAATTAAACACACAATATTTGATATAGTTAGAATAAATTTTATTTATTCATATTTTATATTTAATTTTTTAAACTAAATATATTTTAAAATAAATATTAAAAAAATTAATATTGATTTATAATTAATAATTAAATATACTTAAAATTAATATAAAATAATTATAATTATTATCATAAATGACTCTATCCGTCCTAGTGCCATCCACATATTTCTGAATATATAGCTAGCACGATGATTTTGAAATTCTCAGGTATGTCAGCTGCGACTTATCGCGCTTTTGATGAAGGTCAACTTTGTTGAATTTTAAACCATGTTGAAATTAAAACTAGGGTCAGACTTAAGAAAACAAGTCAATGATCCTTGATACTAGTTCTATTTCTGTTTAAGTATTTACGTATATATGAAATTTGGGTATATATATATATATATTCATTAATAAAATCTCGCTCAGGTAAATAGCGATTATGTATTTAATTTATTGATTTAATTATATGAATTTTAAACAGTTAAATTTGGTGCACGTACTCATTAATCACCTTGACTAATATACATATACATATATATAGAGAGAGAGAGAGAGAGTATAATTAGTATATTGGGCATGCATATTTAAGTCACGGGAAATTTGGCCGCTGCAGGAAATGAAAATCGACGTTATTACTTAACTCAATTTCTACCGAAAAGTAGTTAAGAGGAAATTAGCTGGAAAAACATAATAACCATTGTAAGTCAAATAGATGCTTCTAACCAAAAAAGTAAAAAATATTCTCTAGAGTGTCTGAACATATCTGAAAATAATAGGAATGGGATATTTTATTAATTATATAAGTTAATTTAATATTGAATCACTTATTTTATTTTTTTTTAGATTATAACGTTAATGAGATAATATTATAATAAAATATTTTATTTTTTTTAAACTATTTATTTTAAATAAATATAAATAATCAATAAGATTAAAAAAATAATAAAAAATAAAACATATTTATCTATAATAATCATAAATCCATTAAGCATAATTTTAAATAGGATGGAATTTTAATGAAATGAGATAACTTTTACTCATAAAATTATTAGAGATATTAAATAAAACATAAAATGAGATATGATAATCCATTTGATATCTATCTATTTAACTAATCAAATTGACATTAGGGATGAATATTTTAAATATGTATAACTGAAATTATGATTATGCGTAAAAATTTAACATTTTTTTTCAAAAATAATCATAACCGTTAAGGTGTAAGACGATGATAGTTATTGTAATACCGAAATTATGATCAATCGAAACTTAATATATATTAATATTTTTTATATATATATAATTACATAAAAATACGTTTTTAATAATAAAACAAACAATATTTAGAATAATTAGATTGAATTTTATTTATTATTATTTTTATATATTTTTATTTTACTTATAAATATGTGTTAAATAGTTAAAAAAATAAAAATTAATGTATAATATTTTAAATAATGTAATAGAATAAAGAATATTTTAATATTTATATTTTTAAAATTGAATATATTTTTAAATAAATGTTAAAAATTAAAAAACATATTTAAATAAAAAAAATTACTAACTTATAACCAACATTTATTAAACTAATGTAATTAAAATTAATATAAAATAATTATACCTATTAATTTAATCGTTCACATTCGAGAATCTATAACCAAAGAAATGTTTGGATAAAAGATAACTTAAGAAATGTTAGTTGCACTTGTACTTGGAAATAGCAACTTTTTTTCAAATTTTGAAATTATAGTAAAGTATTACAAGAAATATAAAATAATTATACCTATTAATTTAATCGTTACCATCATGCACATTTGAGAATCTATGACCAAAGAAATGTTTGGATCAAAGATAATGTAAGAAATGTTAGTTGCATTTGCACTTGAAAATAGCAACTTTTTTCAATTTTGTCAGTGTAAAAATTAGCATAATTAACATTATATCTTAAATGAATATTATTTTTTATAAACAAAACCGTGTATAATTTAAAGGTATTCAAAAACGTATATAATTTGTGTTCTTAAAAATTAAAGGATAGTCAAATGATTTTGTTTAATATAACAACATTTTATTTTTAATAATTTTAAAGTAGTAAATTATAAACAAATTAAATTATTTTAAATTAATTTTTTATGCTTTTAGAAAAGCAATTGTCAAATAAAAAATTCATTGCATTAAAAAAAATCATCTCTACCACATTCAGAGGAAGTGAATGATGTAACATATAAGTAGTAGCCTTGTACTTAATATATATATATATATATATACATCGGGTAATAGAGTGTCCATGGTTCGGTCCGGTTTTGTCTAAAAAAAATTTAACCAGATTGGACCGTTCATATTACTCGGACTGGACCGGATCAAACCGTTTGAAACGATTTTAAGAAATAAAAATCGAACCGGATCGTTTGACTTATAAAACGGTTCGGTCCGATTTGGTTCTCAATTTGGTTCAATTTTTTTTATAATTTAATGAAGAATAATGTGAAATTTTTAATATATTATTAAACCGGTCCGGTTCGGTTCGAACGGTTTAAAATTAATACAAATCGGACCGGACCGTTTGATTAGTAAAACCGTTTAGTTTGATCCAATCCGGTCCAGTTTTACGGTTTGGTTTGATCCGATCTGGTTTATGGACACCCCTACTGGGTAATTAGAGTTGTTTTTATTGTTATTAAAATAAAATTTTAATTTTAAAAATATTTAATCTTAAAATATTATAAATTTTAAATAATTTAATATTAATTTTTTTTGTTAAAATATCAATTTAATTTTTTTAATTTTAAATTACATAATATTATATTTACTCATGTACTTTTTCCCCTAATTATGTTCACTACTTTAAACAAAAGATCAATAAATGCGAATTACAAGTTAAAATTTCTGATACGTAATATATATATATATATATATATATATATATATATATATATAAAACTTTCTGTGCTATTTAATATCTATTTAATGCCTGAGCAAAGGCTCCTAAAAGTTTCTTAATTACTAAAAATGATCATTTATTTTAATATTGGCGCCTCTGACCGAATGTTCGTTCCAATGTTTCAATGTTACACTTTTTTCGTTGAAAATTTTGAGTAATAATAATACTATTATAATAATTTTTATTATTATTTTAATAAAAATATACAAAATATTTATTTTATTTATGATATTATTTAATATTATAATTATTATATAAAATTTTTATTAATAGATTATTTTTATTATAATAATTATTTACATCATGATAATATAATTATTTAAAACAAATTTACTTTTTTCACAGATGCTCTTTTTTATTTTAATGTTTTTGAAACATTTTAAAATAAAAAGATATTAAAATTCAGCTCCAATCATATAGTAATTTTTGGATGGTGATTCTTTTTATTTATATCCGTTGATATTAATTTTAATTTTAAATATAATATAATATTTTAATTTTAAAATAACATCCAATACTATTTCACCCGTTAACATTATTAATTATGATCATGTGTCATTTTATAACATTATTTGCAATGGAGCTCAATTTGTATAATTAATTTAACTAAACGTGTTAGAGCATTCAATTTATTTTGAAAACTTAATCAAGGTCAAATCGAAACGTACTCTCTTTTTTTTTATTTTATTTTTTTTATTCTGCATTTCTTCTTGATTGCTTATACATCAAAACAGATCCACGTGGTTTTTATGTTACTTAACATTTTAATTTTATAAAATATAAATAAGTATTTAAATTATGCTAGAAGATTAATTCCAAGAATAAAAAGAAAAACAATTTTTAAACACAATTTTGATAATTAAGCACTTTGATAATTATGTTTTTTTTTTGTTATTTTGAACAATTTTTAGAAACAATAGCCAAACAATTCTTTATTTTTTAAAATCATTAAAACTGTTTTTTAGTAATGATTTGAAAATAATTTTTGAGAATTATTTTCAATAAGTACTCAAACAGAGTCTTAATATTTTCAGTGAATTAATAATAAGATTTCTTTAACATCACGAACTATTTTAATGTATTTAACCTATTTAATGATGTCCATTTAATTGGTTAAACAATTCTTAGTAAGCCTTATCACATCTCCTTCCAAATTCATTTATTTATTTATTTTAATTTATTTCTCAACTTCTTTTAACTTCTTATTTTCTCTTTTTACGCGTTAAGTATGCATGAAAGCACACGCATTAACAATAAGAATATTTTTTTTACAAAATATTTATTTTACTCATGAAAAATATTCTTAATTGAACATGCCTTCATTATTTAGGTCTAGTGTTCATATTTAAAATTTTGTTTAAGGCTAAATAAATTAAGTTTGTCGGTGATTCATGATACAGTAAATTTATTTTTTTCTAGATCTATATGACAATATTTTTGAATGTATATACAAATTTTTTTATTTTTATTTTTATTTTTTGCATGAACAATTGTTTAGAAATAGCGTCACAATCTTAAAAACATATGTTTAGAGGCTCCACAAGGTTGGTCTGATTGGCGCCTTTAGTCAGAAAGATCATTTAGAAATAGAAGGGAATTTGAGACACACCGAATAAAAGATATCGTTGATCGAGCGGGAGATAGTGAATTACTTAAATAATTACCTTTCGTCTAATATATTATTTAATCATTTTATTTAAAAAATATTTTTAAATTATTTTACTTATAAAAAATGTGTTATTTAAATCCTTCTGTTTATAAAAATATACTCAATGATAACAAAAATAAATTTTCATTATATTTTTCGTTAAATATAAAAAAATAATACATATATTTATATTTTTAGATAGTTATATATATATATAATTAATATTTAATTAAAAAAATTACGTAACTTTTATAAGAAAATGTTTTTCTTTTAAAATTAAAAAAAATTTATTGTCTAATATACAAAGTTATATATTAGATAAAGAAAATTTAATTTAAATTTTATTGAAAGATTTGTTAAAAAATTTTACTAATTTTTAATAAAAAATTATTTCATTAGATATATGTTTATCGAAAAATAAAAACATATATGTATCACATGTAATATTTTGTTATATTTAAAAAAAATTAGATAAAAATATAATTTTATTCTTATATAGTATATCTTTTACGAACAAAAAAAACTTAAAAACGTATTTTTTAAATAAAAAATTAATTTATTTTTAAAACTTAAACAAAAAGATATCAGTGATATTCTTTTCTATTTTAAATGTAAAAAGAATTAATAGTACAATTTTTCTCTTACTTTTTCAACCAAAAGGTCTTCTAGTGAGATTTAATTACAGTAAGTTTTTATTTATATAATAAAAAATAATATATTTATAACAAATAATTAAAATATAATATCATGTAATATTATTTTTATTATAAGTTTTAAGAATATTAATTTTATAATTTTTTTAAATATTTTAATTTATAATTTTATATTAATTAAAGATACGATTGATTAGTCCCTTTGAACTATTTTGTAAATAATATATTAAAATATTATATTTATTGTTCTAAACAGAATTTTTATTTATTTATTTATGAAATGTGAAATAATTTTTAAACTTCCGAAAGTTTGATTAGATTAAATCTTGAGTGTTATTATTATTTCTCCAAGATCTCGGCTGAATCCGACTCTTCTTTAATTAATTGTATTAAAAGAATTACACTGGTTGGACCTGAACCAGTTCAGCAACTTGCTTGGACTTCAATTCAAAAGCGTAAGGTCTCATCAGGCATTAATTTGTAACTTTCTTCCTCTCATTTTCAGTACTGACATACCATTACATAAATAACTCTCTCCTTTCTCATTTTCTCTCCAAAAAATTTGCTTGCCCTGCCTCTTTGTTTTGATGCTGATCATCAAAGTACACTCTCACTCACAAAACATAAACAGTACCCATGGCAGCTGGATCAGGAAAATCAATTACTACTTTTTATTCTCTGCAAGACACACCCACTTGGGCACTTGCTACTGTTTGCTTAGTTTTCATCTCCCTTTCCATTTTCATTGAACACTTGATCCATTTCATTTGTAACGTAAGATTGATCATTAATTTTAAATTGGGTTATTTTCTTTTAATAAGATGTACATGTTCATTAAATAACACGTGCCCTTTTGATTATTTCGATTCAGTGGCTGAAAAGGAACAAAAAAACTGCCTTATTTGAGGCAGTGGAGAAGCTCAAATCAGGTAAAACAACTTCACCAAATTGATGATGTCTGTAGAAAAAACAAGAACTTACTCAGAACGATTGATATTGTTTGTTTATGTCATGTTATATTTGGTAAAATGAAAAAAAGACAACCATATTTGTGGTATTTTTGTTGCAGTTCTGATGCTGTTGGGTTTGATGTCGCTGATTTTGGCTGTAACTCAAAGACCCATCTCCAAAATCTGCGTACCTACCAAAGTTGCTTACACAATGCTTCCATGCCGAAAAAAATCACCGATTAAGACTACCAAAGCTTTTGATATGACCCGATTTTGGACACCCACACTAACAGATAATTCTTTGTTCATGAAAGATTCATTCTTTGAGGATATTGGTTTGGAGTCAAAGATCAGGAGATTAGCAGGAGGTAGTTCTAGTAGCTCTACTATAGATTACTGTGAATCCCAGGTAAATTATTCATCAAATTTAATTTATTTTGTATCTTTGCTCTCTTGAACTTGAAAATATGTAGCTCTTTGCACTTTTCTTTGTGTTTCTCTTTAGTGAATGCACTTAAATTATCAAAATGAGTGAATTGCAGGGGAAAACCTCATTGATGTCGGAAGATGGAATAACTCAGCTCAGCTACTTCATCTTTGTGTTGGCAGTTATGCAAATTGTCTACAGTGTCCTTACCATGGCTTTAGGAAGGGCTAAGGTATGTATAACACAAAATGCATGATCGATAAATACCGCTACTAGTAATACTAATATACCGAATTTTATATCGTGTCTCAAAGAAAGTTTTTGGTTACTAAGTCCTTAATGTTTTTGTATATTACTTGAATTTGGAAACCGGGAGTGAATAGTACATGCCACATGCACTGGTCCAATAACACAGTCAAACTTTTATTAGATTTAAAAATTGGAAAACTATCCCATCTAAATTAAAGTTGCACGCATTTGATACTAGTAAATATGGTGGATTGCATGTAATTAAAACTTCACTTTATGTTAAATTTAAATAATAACATTTTTAAATTTTAAATTTGTAATATAATATAAGCTTCAACTTCTGCAAACTAATTTTTGTAAACAAATATTAAAATGTTGTGATTAATTACAAGATAATTATCAAAATATTAAGTAATTATTTACTTAATTAGTTATTGAAACAAAGTTATAAATTTTACATATTTAAGAAAATTGTCAATAATATACAATGTGCATCTTAATGATCATTAGTGTGATTTCATTAACATGTAGGCTTGATACCCCTTTGAGAAATTGTGTAAAAGAAGATGTTCGAAAAGATTTCATTACAAATTTCAATTTTTTTTATGTATATATATAAGGGGAAAAGGATACATAATGCCAGGTAGGTAATATACTAAAATTTAAACGAATCCAACATTTAATTGTATTAATTATTGATTTTAATTCTTTACTTAGTTGTATATAATTGATAAAAACTGTTATACTTAAAAAAAAATTAACGCTATTTTAAATACATAACTAAGAAAGGATCGAACATTTTTTGTAGGAAAAAACTTGAAAGTTAAAAACTGTTTATTTAAAAAATAAGTTTTTACAAATACTTTATCTTTGCCAACTTAAATACACATAAATGAAATAATTAGAATCGCTTTCAATCTGGATCTGAATAAGCAGAAATCGGTGCCACATAGCCTTCTAGTTTCATGGTAAGATGAATAATTATAAGATGAATAGAGTTACTCCTAAAAGATCTTAGAGAGAGAGAGAGAGAGAGAGAGAGAAATGCATTGCATCCCTTATTGCCATTTGTAATAAACCCGGCCAGCTATGGATACCATTTCATATAGAGGACATTTCAAGGGTTTTTGTTTTTTCAAAGTGATCATTTTCCATCATCAATTTGTGATTTCTTGATAGTTGAAATTATGGTCATTTCTAATTTCTTATATTGAAATGATTTTATTTATTTATTTCCTTTTCCTTAAGGAAAAAATATTCTTTTATTTTATTGGCATATTTCAAGCGCGTTTTGCAATGTAGATGAAAACTTGGGAAGCATGGGAGAAGGAGACTCAAACGTTGGAATACCAAGTATCTAATGGTATCACAATCTTCTTCATTTTTTTATTTTTTTTGGGTCATATTCTCTATTTCTTAGTTGCTCTACTTTGTTTGTGCTTTAAAATGATAGAATAGAATATGATGGCTAGCTAGATCAAAAGTACACCTCAAGGTTCTCCCTTTCTTTCTGTGCTTTTCACTCTACTTAATAAATTTTGACCAACAACCTCAACCTTTGATACTCACATTGAGAAAAGAGAAGAAAACATTAGTGCATGCTTAATTGCTTCTCTTAATTTTTTACATAAAGAGTAAATATTTAAGTGTTGAACTATTTAAGTGCACATGCATAGCCTTCAACTTATTATATGAATTTGTAATTAGCTTCTCTTTGCTTCCTTTTAAACCATTTTTCCTATCACTGATGAGTCTTCAATTTAGATCCTCGTCGATTCAGGTATACAAGACAGACGACATTTGGACGCAGACATATGGATTCTTATGCAAGAACTTCAATTCTTCTCTGGGTTGTAAGTTACTCTTTCTCTTATATTTTTTACACGAACTCTATTAACTGTAAAACAAGGATAAAGTTCTTACAAATTTGTATATTTTGTTGTATGCAGAAATGCTTTTTCAGGCAATTTTTTCGTTCAGTTGCAAAAGTTGATTATTTCACTTTACGACATGGGTTTATTTCGGTTAGCATCTCACTCTTCTTCGACGTTTTGTTGATTATTTTTTGTATTTCAGTCACATGTAGTATAAACAAAGTAACAATTGTTTTTTATATTTTTTAGCTGAATCAAAGTAGCAAGTATTTTAACAGCTTTGTGATAGCCCAATTAATACTTCGGATTTTACTATATGCATAAGGTTGTGGTTTCGAGATTACAAAGGATAGTCTCGATCACATCTTCTACTAATTCAAAATTTAGTTTCTCTTATCGAACTGATAATTAACCTAGGTGGTAAAACGAGATTATCGTCCCTTCCATCTGGTGTGGTTGCTTTTATGAACCAAAAATAAAAAGTAACAAGTATTTTAAGAATAACAACTTGTTCTACTTTAAGTCTATATAAGTAGCAAAATTCATTTAATTTATTTTACAAAATTTGCAGGCTCATCTGTCAGCAACGAATAATTCCTTCAACTTCCAAAAGTACATTGAAAGATCACTGGAGGATGATTTCAAAGTTGTGGTTGGCATCAGGTTGGTGAAGTACTTCTGTGCCTAAACACTCAGCAACAAACTGTTGAATTAATTGTAAAATATTGTCGTTGTTCTTCAATTAACAATGAAACTCAAATAAGCAAGCCCTTCGAAATGTATTTCTTTTTCTGACCAAAAAAGAAAAAAAAAAGTTGTATCTTTTGCTTATAAGAGTTTTTTTTTTCTTTTTCCTGAAGGCCTTTCATGTGGTTCATAGTAGTTATCTTCTTGCTTCTGGACGTGCACGGTGAGTAACATTTCCTAATATTTATTTCATTAATTTTTTTTTTATTTCTTAGTTTATCATCTTTTTATTTTTTTTATTTTTAATCACTTGACTCCTAATTAATGACTTATCGTCTCAAACAGGCTGGGAAGTGTTTCTTTGGGTATCATTTATCCCACTACTTGTATGTACTCTATCTATAAGCTTAAGACTTACCCATTTCCTAATTACTAATTAAGATTTATATCCTTATTTTCCTTTATACTAATTATTTAAATATGTTCCCTTTCATAGTTAGTGCTTGTTCTTGGAACCAAACTGGAAGTAATAGTAGCAAAATTGGCGCTTCAACTCCAAGACAAAAACATTGTTGTTACAGGAACACCTTTGGTGCAGCCAAATGATAATCTCTTTTGGTTCAGTCACCCAAAATTCGTCTTGACTCTTTTGCATTTCACTTTGTTTATGGTAATTAATTTCCTTAAATAATAATCCAAATCAGTTTATTACATATAAATATGATAACCAATGAAATTGACTGAATTTTTTCCCCTTCAATTTCCAGAATGCTTTTGAGCTTTCTTTTTTTGTTTGGGTCACAGTAAGTTCTTTATTTTATTCTTCCCTTTTCTTATAGCAATCTATTCAATTTAGAGGACAAATTAACATTTATCTAACACAATAATTCTTTTTTATTTTCTTTTATTCAGCTCGAATTTGGAATACATTCTTGTTACCATGGCCGTATAGATATCATCATCATCCGTGTGGTATTAGCGTAAGTCCTTCAATCCCCATTATATATTTATGGAAATTAATTAATATTTATTATTTATATCCACGAGACATTTCTGAAGACAAATTGTTCTTAATTGTAATAACCCTTGTTTTGTTATGAATAAGCTTATTAATATCTTTTGATTAACTATATATATATATATATATATATATATATGCAGAGTCACGGTTCAAGTTATGTGCAGCTACATTACTCTTCCCCTCTATGCACTTGTGACTCAGGTATATAAAAATGTATCTTACCAATGTAGCTAGGAATTGCAATTTATAACACAATATGAATATTCTGATATGAACACAACATCATCGTCATGAATTCTAAGAAAACCACATTTTATTTAAAATAATGTATTTTTGTTCGTTAATTAATTGTTGAGTCGATGACCCATAAGCATGACATGAACACTGATAGAGTTAATCTTGTTGTAAATGGTTTATTATGTTTATTTCAGCAAAGTTTATTTTGTTTTCTGGTATCGGTTCAGTCAAGGTAGGCTGTCAAAGTAATCCTAGCGGATGGCTAAGAATAGAATAAAGGTTATTTTTAGTGAGCAGTTATTTAGATTCCAGTTTTTTTTTATTTAGTGGATGTAACCTTTCATATAGCAGTTATGATTTTGTATTTGTTTATATATATATATATAAGAAAACCAGAAAATGATGCAGGGAGTTGAGCATCGCAAAATCTTGTGTATCTGTGAAGTTCCAGTTACTTTACTTTCTTTAGTATAACCATCAATTGGTATCAGAGCCGTGTTGAAAAAGCAATGGCCAGTGATACAGGAGATCAATCAAAGACACTTGCAGTGGTCAAGCCGACGGCAAGAGGAGCCTCAATCCCGATCCATTATCCAATGTTAAGCGAAACGAACTACGGCATATGGGCTGTCAAGATGAAGATAATCTTGCGTTCGCTAGGAGTATGGTCAGTGATCGAAGGTGAAGACACAGACGACGACAAAGATCAAGGCGCCATGGTAGCCATTTCACAAGCCGTGCCAGATGACGTGATGATGGCAATCGCAGAGAAGCAGACGGCAAAGGAGGCTTGGGACGCACTCAGGGAGATGCGAATTGGCGAAGATCGTGTCAAGAAGGCACGTGTACAAGTACTGAAACGACAATTGTACAAGGTGCATATGTAAGATTCAGAAACCGTAAATGAGTATTCGATGAAGTTGACTGCCTTGGTTGGTGAGATCCGATCACTTGGCGCGAAACTTGAAGAAAGCGAAGTTGTTGAAAAGCTGTTCAGTTCGGTTCCAGATCGATTTCTTCAAATCATTGGAACAATTGAGCAGTTTGGAGATGTAGACACGATGTCGGTTTCAGAAGCTATTGGGCGTTTGAGAACATTTGAAGAGGGATTGAAGGGGCGATCTCATACAAAGAGTACAGGAGAGCAGTTGCTATTCACCCAAGCCGAATGGGAGGCTAAATACTCAAAAGGGAAGAAGGATGAAGGCTCGGGCAGTACCAAAAGAGGAGGACGTCACGGGAGAAGACGTGGTCGTGGGCGTGGTTATGGTGGAGGTCGAGGAAATATTGAACGCAATAACGAAGACCGAAAGCCACGTAACTTCGACAAATCCAGGGTTAAGTGTTTCAATTGCAATGAATATGGTCATTTTGCAAAAGAGTGCCCCAAACCAAACCAAAGAGAGAGAGCCAACCTTGTCACAACGCAAACCGAAGATGAACCGACACTGTTGATGACTGAGATTTGTGAAATTTTCCACTCGGCACCAAGTGAGGAAGTGCTGCACAAAATGGAGAAGGGTTCAGTGATTGTTCAGGAAGCGCATGAAAATTTTCCACTGGTGATGGTTCAGTGATTGAAATACAAGGGAAGGGGTCTGTAATGTTTGAGTGCTTTACTGGTGAGCACCGAATACTAACAAATGTCTATTACATCCCTATGTTGAAGAGCAACATAATTAGTCTTGGCCAATTAGATGAAAATGGATGTAAGGTTGAGATTGAGAAAGGAGTAATGTCAATACTGGACTCATCAAGAAGACTGCTAGCAAAGGCCAGCCGTTCAAGAAACAAATTATACATGTTGCGCATTACCCTGTTTTCCCTGAATGTCTACTAGCAAAAGGCAAAGAAGTAGCATGGCGCTGGCATGCAAGGTACGGGCATGTTAATTTTCATGCGCTGAGGCAGTTGGCTAAAAGGGAAATGGTGCATGGAATGCCAATGATCGATCAAGAAGACCGTATCTGTGACGGGTGTTTGATTGGAAAACAGCATCGAATACCTTTCCCAGCAGAAGCACAATACAGAGCCGAGTTACCACTTGAACTGTGGCACATAGATTTGTGTGGGCCGATTACACCTATTACAAATGGAGGGAAGTGTTATTTTATGTTGATCGTTGATGATTGCACGAGGTTTATGTGGCAGGTGCTGATTCGAAATAAGGATGAGACATTCGAAGCCTTCAAGAAGATTAAAGTTGCAGCCTAAATGGAGAAGGGTTGCAAGTTGAAAGCTTTTCGAAGTGATCGTGGTGGTGAATTCACATCGAAGGAGTTCGGGAGTTTTTGTGAATTGCAAGGAATCAAGCACTACCTCACAGCACCCTATTCCCCTCAACAGAACGGTGTAGTTGAACGAAGGAATCAAACGGTGGTCGGCATGGCAAGAAGTTTATTAAAGAGCAAGGGGGTTCCTGGTGAATTTTGGGGAGAGGCAGTGTCAACTGCAATTTATCTGTTGAATAGAGCACCAATAAAGAGCCTTGTCGATAAAACTCCCTATGAAGCTTATTACAATCGAAAACCAATAGTAGGACATCTGCGGGTTTTCGGATGTATTGCTCATGTGAAGATTGTTACCTCCCATCTTCCAAAACTAGCAGACTGAAGTAAGCCTATGGTATTTATTGGATATGATGTGAACACTAAAGGCTACCGAATGTTTGATCCTAAATCAAAACAAGTGGTGGTAACACGAGATGCCGTGTTTGATGAAGAAAATAAGTGGAATTGGTCTGAAACAACTGCTGTAGAAACAAGAGCAAGAAATGACATTTTCTCTGTGATTTATTTTCCTATCACCAGTTCAACTGATGTAACAAGGCAGCGGATTGAAGAAGAGAGACAACATACTGACATGATATCACCACAACCCGAGTTTGATCAAGAAATCACCCCTGTCGGCAGTGGGAGAGCAAGAGTGTCCGATTCTGGTATAGCACAAACTCCAGTTCCCTTTTCTGTTGAACAGATGTCAACTGAAAATCTACAACCTGAGGCATCGGAAATAGGGCCAAGAGGAAAACGAGATATCAAAAGTCTGTATGATGAAACTTCCCCTGTTGAACTGGAATACTCGGGGCTGTGTTTCTTGGGAGAGGAGGAGCCATCGAGTTATGAAGAAGCCAAGACAGATTCGGCTTGGAGAAAAGCTATGGAGGAAGAAATATCCAGTATACAGAAAAAATAGAACTTGGAGACCTGTTGCATTACCAGAAAATCAAAAGCCAGTGGGTTTGAAGTGGATTTATAAATTGAAGAAAGATACTCAAGGCAGAATAGTGAAACACAAGGCGAGATTGGTAGCGAAGGGGTATGTTCAAAAGCAAGGCATAGATTTTGACGAAGTATTTTCTCCTGTTACACGGTTAGAAACTGTAAGGCTGCTGATTTCAATTGCTGTGCAGAAAGGATGGGAAGTGCATCATATGGATGTAAAATCAGCGTTTCTTAACGGTGATCTGGAAGAGGATGTTTATGTAATTCAACCACCGGGTTTTGAGATAAAGGGGGAAGAACATAAGGTGCTGAAATTGCACAAAGCTCTATATGGTTTACGGCAAGCACCAAGAGCGTGGAATTCAAAACTGGATAAAACATTAAAAACAATCGGTTTTGAGAGGTGCAGTTTAGAGCATGCAGTATACTGCAAATATCAAGGAAGAAGGATAATTGTTGGGGTATACGTGGATGATTTAATCATCACCGGAGAAAGCAATCAAGACATTGACGAGTTTAAGTCTCAGATGAAAGGGTTGTTTAGCATGAGTGATATTGGACCACTCAGCTATTATCTGGGAATCGAAGTGTTTCAGTCTTCTACAAGAACTACACTAAACCAAGCAGCATATGCAAAGAAGGTGTTAGAGAAGTGTGGGATGAAGGACTGCAATCCAACGCATATTCCGATGGAGCCTCGTCTGAAATTGAACAAGGAAAGCACCAATCCTCCTGTTGATGTAACTCTGTACCGAAGTGTGGTGGGTAGTTTGAGATATCTACTGCACACACGTCCAGACTTGGCATTTTCTGTTGGTATGGTGAGTAGATTTATGGAGAAACCCACGACGGAACACATGGCCGCAGTAAAACACATACTAAGGTACGTGAAAGGAACATTGAACTTCGGTTGTGTGTATGAGAAGAAAGAAGAAAATCCGGAGTTGATTGGTTATTCTGATAGCGATTTAGCTGGTGATGCTAATGACAGGAAAAGCACATCAGGTTTGATGTTTTTCTTTGGGTCAAATCCTATTAGTTGGTGTTCACAGAAACAGAAAGTGGTTGCACTGTCTTCATGTGAAGCAGAGTACATCGCTGCATGTGCAGCAGCGTGTCAAGGAGTATGGTTGGGACGATTGTTGGCTGATTTGCTTAAGACCGAGGTTAAGAAAGTGGTTCTAAAGATCGATAATCAGTCCGCGATTGCTTTAAGCAAGAATTCAGTTCATCACGAAAGGAGTAAACATATCGATACTCGATTCCACTATATCAGAGACAGTGTTGAGTCGGGTTTGATTGAAGTTCGACATGTTTGCACAGAAGACCAGTGTGCTGATATTTTAACAAAGTCACTAGCAAGGATAAAGTTTCAAGAAATGAGAGGAAAGATTGGTGTGAAAAACATCAATAAAGAACAACAAGCTTAAGGAGGAGAATGATAGAGTTAATCTTGTTGTAAATGGTTTATTATGTTTATTTCAGCAAAGTTTATTTTGTTTTCTGGTATCGGTTCAGTCAAGGTAGGCTGTCAGAGTAATCCTAGCGGATGGCTAAGAATAGAATAGAGGTTATTTTTAGTGAGCAGTTATTTAGATTCCAGTTTTTTTTTTATTTAGTGGATGTAACCTTTCATATAGCAGTTATGATTTTGTATTTGCTTATATATATATAAGAAAACCAGAAAATGATGCAGGGAGTTGAGCATCGCAAAATCTTGTGTATCTGTGAAGTTCCAGTTACTTTACTTTCTTTAGTATAACCATCAAACACAACTCGACTTGATGAGTCAACCCGTAGCTACTACTATACTATGAACATTATCAAATTAGCTTTTAGTTTCGGGATTAATTGTACTTAGAGTGATTAATCATGCATCCTTTCGAAACTAATTAATATATATGATTATTATAGTTATATAAATATATAAACAAAATAATATGATGTTGTTATTACACAGATGGGATCAAATTTCAAGACTGCAGTGTTAGAAGAACACATTGTAAAGCTTATAAAGCAATGGCATGTTGAAGCAAAACAGAAGAAGAAAAAGCAAGACACTTCACAATCTGGTCATGACTATTCTTCTACTAATAAGGGTTTAGATTATAGTAACACTACCAATAATTCCCATGGAATTTCTTCACATCACCGGGCTACAACTTCTCATGAAATTATTAGTCCTTGCGAGATTGTTGAACTCCAACCAGAAATTATTCCTCAGCTTGAACTTGACCATTCAATAATTTCTTCTCCAACTAACATGGTCGATACAGAAATACAAAAAGTGGGTCAAAACCCAGGTCAAACCTAGATTATCATCTTCGGTATTGATATTTGATTTCCAAAATTTTAATATTTATTACAAATTTTGCAAATTTGTACATGTAAAATTTAAGTTTCTAGCTGTAGATTATAATGTTTAATTGTAAGTAATTTTTTTAGGGTAATCAATACTCAAAGGAATAATATATGTATTGTTGATGAAGGATGATCTTGGTTAAAAAATTAATGGTCCAGACTAGAAACAAATATCACCGGCCGACCAAGCTTAACTTCAAACTTTTTTTCTTTTCTTTTTTGCCGTAGAAAACACAAGTTTTTGATTTTGTCACCTAATAATAGAGAACGAGTAACTTCAATAGTTTTCCTTTTCAGATATCCCGGCCTCCAGGGAAAAAAAAACAAAAAAAATTTCTCTTCTCTTAATGTTCCATTCATTGACTACATGCATTTGGGATTTGAGTAGGCAAATTATATAATATAAACATATAATAGAAGGAACCAAATACAGGACCAAGATTGGACCTTTTGCTAGTTTACAAAAAGACAAATCTAAATACATCTATGAAAAGTATAATATATACGCTTAAAGCATATACACGATACCATTAAAGATTTTACACATTAAGAGTATATGCTTCAGGATAGGGGTTTACATATTAAATAAAAAATTTATCAAATTAATAATTATTTTAAATCGAATTAAACTGAACCTCAATTAAAAAATAATAATTTTAATTAGTTATAATTTTAAAAAATTATAAATCTAAACTAGTTGATGGATTTCATTTCACCCTGAACTTTTATAACGGATAGTTTTATGAATTATTAAATTAATATAAAATTATGTATTATATATTATATTTAAAATTATTAAATTAAAAAAAATTTAAAAACTATTATTTATTAATATTAAGAATAAAAAAATAAACGTCTATTTGTCTAAATAATGTATAATATAACCTAAATTGTTAACCTAATAAACTAATGCAGTAAGTAAGACAGTTGGTAATGGTGATAAGTAATAATATCAATACATCAATGGTAAGTTGGCAACCTTTTTTTTTCCTTCTTGAGTCTAGACGCAGACTTCTAGAATTCACCAGTTTTCTTCATGTTGCTTGGTTACTCGCCTCTCAGCTTTCATTAAAACTTCCACCATATTTACCTCTTAGTCTTTACTAAGCCACCTTTGCTACTTCTTGCGGTGCTGCCATTGGTAATCACAACACAGATAAAAGTAAAAATTGGTAACTAGAACATTGGTATTATTAAGTTACAAACTATTATTTTGAATTTCTACTATGAGGTATGAAGAATAACACATAAGCAATTGAGTATATGTTGAAATATTAAATTATAATTTTTGATAACTTGATCTTTATTACAAATAAGATTTGTTGTTTAATTCGGAGAATCTTACACAAATACACATATTCATAATATTTCTGTATAATACTAGTAACTAGTAAAAAATATTATTATTATTATTTATAAATAAAATTGATCAATCAAACTAAATTCTTAATCTTTAGACGATTCAGTTAATTCAAGTATTTTAGTTGGTTTTAATTTAATGTTTTAAAAAATTGTCAATATCAATTTGATTTTTATTTCATGATAAAATCGATCAATTAAACCAAATTCTTAATCTTTGAACGATTCATTTAATTCAAGTATTTCAATTAGTTTTAATTTAATGTTTTAAAAAAATGTCAACTTCAATTCGATTTTTATTTTATGATAAAATGATCAAATAGAATTTTTTGTTGACTCTTTGTAAAATACTTGTATGGGTAAGAGCTCACAAATCTATACCCGAATAGGAAGTTAAACGCATATTAACAAATAACCAAACTTCTTAATTCGTCGAGAAAATAGGGAAGATATAGATTTGTTATGAATGACCTAGTATTAAATAGGGAAGATATATGTTTGCTATGAATGAACTAGTATTGAATATAGTTAATAACAACAGCAAAAGAATATTCTTTCGTGTTTTCAAACATGATGAGTTCCACATATTCATGCAAAATTAAAGGGGAGATGGATTATGAGATGTAAATATAATTGGTCTTAATAAAAAAAGAAAAGTCTCATAGATGTTGTGATCAGGTCCAATAAAGATCGAGCCCAATTACATTCCATTACAACAAACAAGAAGTGTTGTGGTCAGACAAAATAAAAATTGATTCGAATTTGTGAGAATGTGACTTAAAACGTAGTAGAAATGAGTCTCCTTCTTAAAAAAAAAAAATCTATGTCCATTGTCATTATTGGTCTAATACTCTCATCCTGTACCTCTGAATCGTTTTGCATACCGATCATGTTTGTCGTATTGATCCCAGCTCTACATCTACTACCACCAAGTAATTTTGCATTCAGAAATACTCCTCCAGACAAACTAGTCGGTAACTGTTGGGAAACCGAGCATGTGCTACTACTGATTTTGACCCACATCTAAAAAATCATCCAAAAACACATCAGGTCATTTATGTTTGGATTAGTTAGAGCAAAGTTATTAGCCAAATTTAATCAAATGGGTCCATTGATCCTAAGCTTATAATGCAGTTGAAAATGTAAATGTATTGACATGTCAATTCCCACAGCCCCATTCAATTTACACCCCCACATGCTTGTTTGTAACATAAATATTTTTAATACTTTATTTGAAATCTCAGACAAATTCCAAGATTTTGAAATTGAATTTCTAGCATATCAACTTTTAAACTCAATTATCACGTGTGAATATCAATTATTTTTCTGTAAAATGTTAACATTTACTAATAATGAAGACCGAAAATGTTACTTAAAATGATGGGGTTATACGATAGATTTGTAATATATAACAGAGAAAAGTATTATCCAAGTTTTTCGTATTGAAATCTTAGTTTTATTTATTCATTTAATTTAAAAATATATTTTTGAGTTATACGATTATTTAGTTTAGAAAAAATTAATTAATTAAAGATAAATAATATTATTTTAATAATTTTTTTATTAAAATATAATTAATTCTTATCAAGTGATTAAAACTCGATCATTTAATAATGATAAAATAATAATTAATATAACTTTTTTTCATAATATGTTAATTTTAATATTTAATTATTATCAATATTTTATTTTAATACTTTCTTATATTTTATATTTGAAAAAATAAAAAAATATATTTAAAATATTTTTTATTATTTGATTTTTAACTTGAATAATTTAATATGAAATTTTATTTTTTAATATCTCATATTTTAATTACAATAAAAATAATATTTTAATTATAAAATTATTAAAATAATATTATTTATCTTTAATTAATACCAATTTTATAATAAGAGAGGTTATATGACCGTTATCCCGGTGTAATAATGTTTTAATTTTTATGCGGTATTCCCAATGATACTCTTGTTTTCATTTATTTAAAAAATTTATATTTATATAAACTAAAATTTCATTTTATATAATTATATCATATTTTCCGTGTGTAAGATATCTTTTGATCCTCAATTAAAATCTTTTGTTTTCATAAAATTAAAATCTATTTATAATAAAAAAATATTGATTATTTAGACACAAATATTCTGTTATAATACTGTGTTACGGTATCAATCGCCACTATTTTTATTAAAACTTTTACTATTAAGAAATGTGTGATCGTATTTTCATCATTCTAACAAAATCAATATTTTGTGGATTGAAAGATGTAAATGTAATATAGTGTAAATGATAGGTTTTGTCAAAATTTCCTTGCATAAATAATGTGCCACTAAAGTAATTGAATATGTCATGAAAAAAAGGTGACTTTTTATGTAAAAGTTGAAAATCTACTAGAGTAATTGAGCGACTAGTGTGTGAATTGAGTGAAACCAGAATATTGTGAAGCAAAATCATTACAAAATAATAATTACATTAATTCTAGTCAAAATTGGTTGAATTTGCAAGTTTTCAAAAGCATATTGAGACACCAATATCAGACAAGGAAAAAACCTTGGTATATCAGAAAGTCCATTTTATGTCGGATATGGTGGGTTGGTACTTTATAGTTGATGATCATTTTACATGATTAAATCTACTCCTTTGTTGAGTTGCTCAAGATGCCACTCTCTTTTATGCCTCTTGAAATTTCTTTCTTTTTCTATTTCCTTTTTATTGCTTATTTATTTCACATTAAAAATAATAATAATAATAATATACTACAAAAATTACATAGATATATTTTTTAAAAAATATATTACAAATTTAGTAATTATAAGTTTCATTTTTAAAAAATATTACAAAATAGTATTATGAATTTTTTTTAATTTCTCTTGATTAATTGTTTATTAAAGTTGATTAATAACAAGATTGATCATATATTAATAATAAATCAACCCATGATCATAATTGATTAGTATTGGATTGAAACTAATTATGATAAAATTAAATATTTGTTTGTATGAGTAATTTTATAATAAATTTAAATATCATATAAAGTTAAGAGAAAAAAATTTTAATTTAGTTGTTTTGAACATTAGGAGATGTATTTATATATATAATAAAAATATATATTTTTTACACGTTCAAAAATTAATAAAGAGTAACATATATTTTTATAGGATTAAAAATGAAACTATAATTTGATCCAAAAAAAATTTAAATTTTATGAGTAATTAAGTTATGTAAAAACTAAAGGGGAATAAAAATTGATCCAAAGTCTTGGTATTATTTAAGAAATAAGGGAACGTCTAATGAATTTGACTGGCATCACTACATATTGCAACCCGACCTAAATGGTCTCCTTGACTGAGCCAACATTTATGTATTGCTAATATATTTCATGTTCTTGAACTTTAATTATATGAGTATTTAATGGACTTAATTTTGGTATTTACTTTGAAATACTTTCTCTGTGGGTATTTCAAAATTTTGATTTAAGCCCTCTAAATATTTATTTAAGAATTAAATATTATTTAGTTCTTAAATAATATCAAAACTCTGGACTAATTTTTATTCCCTTAAAATTTTTATATTTATGGTCTTACACAAATTTATAACGATTTTTTTAAGTATATTATAATGAAAATTCTCCGAGAAAGATAAGTTTGTCTATGTAAACCAAAACAGAATGGGCCCACAATTGAAAAAAAAAACATTGTACTATTACAATCATCCTAGCCCAAATGAAATGGGCTGGACAAATGAAACAAAAATGTATAATTAAAATCCTTTTTTAAAATTTATTTTGTTTGATATGTGAACCAAGATATTATTTGGAAAAATGCCAAATATTTATTAATTGTACTAGAAGGCAAAAAAAATTATTTTTATAACGATTTCATTTTAAATAATAAGAAATAATTTAAAAAAATAATATTTATAACACTAATTAAAACCTATAATCACAAAATAACATCATTTATATTTACCTCGTATATTTTTATAAAAAAAACTCTTTGTTTAAAAATTTTACGTTAAATTAATTCTATCTATTTAGATAATATTTGAGTTAAAATTTGATCTGTTAAATTTTAAAATATAATGAATTAAAACTTTTTAAATATTATTAGACGTTATTTTTATTATATAAATTATATGGATATTATTTTATGAAAATTTCAAAAGCTTTTATGGTGATTAAGCTTGGAAGAGGGAGTTTTATTTTTAGACTTAGGTCTACATTTTCTTTAGCACCACTGTATTTTTAACTAATGTTTCAGGGGCTAGCTAGGATTCAAAAATGAAGTATTAAGCTAATAAATTAGGTTTTTAATTCAAGTAATACAAATCATCTATAATTTTTTTTAAAAAAATTGATAATTGAGACCCTAAAATAAAATCTTACCCACAAACTAAACAAGAAGATCTTTCTTCCATTATAGTGTTATTAGGTGTGTAGTACCAATATTATCGAAATCAGACATGTATAACATATTGGCAGCTTTACTATATGACCCTTCCTTTTTTGGGTGGGTTAATTAATAGTCATCATTAAGTTTGCTTCTAGTGTATCTCTCTTTCGTGTGAGTTTGTTAATCCATGATTAAGCATTCTTAAAAATAAAGTCACCCTGTGATGCTCCATTTGCAAAATTGTAATCATGTAGATACCAATTTTAGTTGACCCACTTAGACTGTCTTGACTCCCTTTCAAAGTAAACCAAGTTTTTCTTTACATTTTCTCTCTCTCTCTCTCTCTCTCTCTCTTGTGTGTGTGTCTCTTGAGTTGAGCTCGTCAAGTTGTTGATCAGTTTATGTCTTTTGGCTTCAGATGTCATATTATTCCCGAGAAAATATATTTTATCTTAATTATATTATTTTATATCATTTAATTATTATAATTTTACAAATTTTTATTATTATTATATTAACTTTATTTCATATTTTATGGTATATTTAAGTGTGAAAATATTTACATTAATATTATATATCAATGGTTTTATTCTCGAGGTTTTATTTATTTTTTTCATTTTGACTGCAAAATCGATTACAAGAGTTTTCATTATCTCATCGCTAATGGGATACTAACATCTTATTTAAAACATTCATAAAAATTTGTGTTATAAGTTAGATAACATCATATTAATCAAAAATTAAATTTAAGTCATTTCGCTTATATTTTTATAACCAATTATTTTAAGTATAATCAGATAAAAAAATAAGATGTTATTTAACAAATTACTTATATTTGTATACTATTAGATGAGAGACTTAATCAAACAATATTTTTAATCAATTAATTTTAATTATAAAATAATTGAAATTAATAATATAAATGTTATTATAATTTAAAATTAATTAATAACTTAAAAAATCATGATAAAAATCAAATAAACATAATAAGATAAAAATAATTTAACGATTAGATATAATTATTAGATTTATTGACTATAATAATTAATATCTGAATTTACATAAAAAGTGTTCCACTTTTTTAATAAAAATATATAAATATTATCATTTATACACTAATGCTTATTAACTTTTATTCCCTATTAGTTAAGAAAAAAAATATAAAATAAAATACAATTTAAAAGCATAATATTTTGTAGCTGAAGCACAAACCTCTTTTTATATTAATCTTAAAAAAAATAGGTACGTAATTTATAATTATTTCAATATTAAACCTCTTAAAGCTCATGACTAAATTTTTTCCCATTAAGCTTTTTAGAATTTTAGCAAACAACACAAAAACTAACTGTTTGAACCCAAATTACATCTTACCGGAATAAAAAAAAAACCAAAAACTTTTTTTGGTAATAAGACATTTATTTATTTAATAAGGAGCTTTGGGTCCCTTTTCTGTGTAAGAGTATCTTTCAATTAAAAAAATGTTGTTAATTAATTGTTTTTATTTATAAATATATGTTTATTAACCCTTTTATTTATAAAAAAATTAATTTAACAGCACTAATAAATATTTTGTTGATATAAATTTTAAATAAAATAATTAGGTAATTTTACATGATAAATAGTAAAATAATGAGATATATTTGATAATGTTTTTTTTATAAAATAATTTTAAAATTATTAAATGTTATTTTTTAACGTATTCTTTTAAAATAAAAATGATTAAATAACATATTTTTTTTAATTTAAAAGAGTTGGTAATATATTTTATGTAAATAAAGTTACCAAATTTGCCTCCCATCTTATTTAATATATGTTTACGACATCTTGACCTCATCATTGATACGTTTCCAAATGTGAAGTGGAATAGAAAAAAGATCCTTTATTTTCTACCTAAGAGACCATTTGAGTATATACTATTACAACTTCTAGAAACCCAAGTAATATTAAAGCCATTAAAACTACTTAGAATTGGAAAATTAAGCTTACCTAGTCACTTCATTGGGGTTGCTAAGAACATAATTAACAATATTTTTGCAGTCACTTACAATAATTATGTTTTTAAAACACATAACTTCTGATATTGGCCTGGTTAATCGTTAAACAAACAGCTAGCTATTACTTCTCATTCTTTTATTGAATAATTTCAGACCAAATCCCTAAATTATTATCATACAACAACCGCCACTATTAAACGTACACTCATTTGAAAATGAAGTGTCATGATTGAGCTTGATGGTATCTTGAGGAGGTGCAATCTATTGATATTGAACAAATCACCCGATTTATCAGGCATAGATGCACCCTGCCTCTATATATATATATATATATATCTAGATTTAAACTTGATTTGAATTCTGATAAAATTAATTGGTCCTAATTAAACCAAATACACAACTTGCAAGAAAATTCATATATATATATATATATATTTATTTATTCCTAAATATCGTATGATTCTCCGTATCTATATTGTGTACATTATAAGAGTCATAATTATATATAGTAAAATCGATCAACTTATTGTTCATTACAGCATGGTTGCAGTTTTGAAGAGGAATTAAAATGATATTAAATAAAGTCAGAGTATGTCTAAATCCTTAAAAGGGTATAATTAACTTTTACTTCCCTTCTCCAGATATTCCATAATGCATGTAAAAAGTTACACGATTGGAATATATGTTAAATTGCTTTATTTTCACAGACACACATGGATGGGGCACTTTAATTAGGTCTAATGGATTATTGATTTAGGATAAGTTGGCCTTTATTGGTATTGCATTTCTCATGATTCTCCACAAAAAAACTGTTTAACGTTAATGAATTTTTGCCATCCAAAAAGCTTTCCACAAATGTCTTTATTTTCCATACACCACAAATGTCTTTATTTTCCTTACACCACAAATGTCTTTTTTTCAAATACAAGAGTCTATTTTTTCCGACCACTCCATGAGATTACTGTTTCATAGGGGTGATCATTTGTATTGAAGCTTATTGTCCAAACCAAGAAATAAGAACCAAATAATTATTATTGTCTTTATGTACTATTACTATTATTTTTTTCATACGCTCAGTTTGTTAATTTATGTTATGAAAAAACATTTCTCTTATTATTTTTAATGTAATATTTTTTGTCTTCATATATTTATTATTTATTTATTAAAAAAATTATATAATATTTTATCATTAATAAACTTCACTTGTTATATGAATATTTATGAATTTTATATAAAAATAAAATCTATAATAATTTTTTTTGAATTCATATATTATTTTAAAATAAAATATTTATGATAAATTCATGATTTGTTCGTGAGCGTGTCAAATTAATTTATAATGTTATTCTTTTTAAGTATTTTTGTAAATATATTATATTATTATTAATCAAAATTACATTAAGTTCAAATCTAAAATATTCATTTAAACTAAGTATTTATTTTTGAGTTATTTTTTGTGATATATTTATGATTTTGAAATTTTTTATTTTTGTAAAAATTTGTAATAAAATTATATACATTGAATTTGTTCAAAAAAAATATTATTCTAATTAGATTAAAAAATTTAAGAAAATTTACAATATTTTAAATCAATATTGGGTTGAATAAGTTAAAAAAATCAATTAATATATAAATTAATAGTTAAGTCAATTTAAATTAGTTTGAACTAACCAAAAAACTTTTGGTTTGAATTAGGATCGACAATTCATCACACGAATTTAATTTAAGTTAAAATTTGATCAATTTATGCTCGATTAGTTTAGGTTAACACGCATAAATTGATACGCTTAATATTTTTGTAATATTTAGATTTTATCATTTATACCCAAAGTTTATTTGCCACGCTAGCCATCATCCATCCTCATTTTGACAACATGACTTGGTTTATGTGATTAAAGGATTTAAAACCCAAACCATCCAAATCTTTTGACAAATATAAGATGTATCATCTTCTCAAGCAAATTAAGTAAAAATCACATCTCTTTTACTCTTTATTAGGGACGTTCGGATCTTGCTTTGTTTTTAAATAAAACTCAAAACAATTAAATATAATTGATTATTTAAAAATATATATGTATTTTAGTTTCAAAAATTTAAAGTTATAAGACTTATATGCACTCATTTTTAAATTAAAGTATATTTTTTAAAATTAAAATGTATTTTTTTTAAGTTTATAGGATTAAAATAATCCAATTAAAAGCTATAAGATTAATTAACTCCTTTACCTAAAGTTACATAACTCTTCTGCCTTTTTAAATTATATAGTTCTAAATTTAAAATAACATAGAGTTTGAAACAGGCATATATTAATTTAAATGTTCCTTTTGTATCATACATACAACTCTATAAAAGATAATTTATGATGGTAGTTAACTAAAATGATATGTTAAAACATTCAATTTTTGAATAAATAATTGACAAATTAATATAATATATATAATTTAGTTTGATTTTGATTGATTTTTTAAATTTAAAAATTGAAACTATTTCATACTTGATCAGTTATTTTTAAAAAATCAATAATAATATATATTCTGATCAAGTATAGGGAGAGGAACAAGAAAACAAAAAAGAAAATTACTATCCAACTTTTAAGGGATAGTAGAAAGATGTTAAAATCATACCTGCATTATTTGAACTCTAAATCTGTAAACTAACTTAAATATCATCTCATTAACTATATTAAAATGTCGGTTCTTAAAAATTTAGGTTAGATTTGATTTGATAACATAATCCTATTTTAATAATAAAACTTTATTTTTAACTCATTTCTATACTATGTACATATTATTTATATAATGTAAAAAAAAAATTATCTATGAATAATTAAATTATTTTGAAAACTGGATGGTAAATTTTAAATTACATCAATTCTAAAAATCAAGAAGTGTCACATACTAGCCAAAATAACAGCCGATGAGTATGTTATTGGTATGACTACTATTTTCGGTTAAAAATAAAATTATTACAAATATGACAAATAAATAGATGATTTTTAAAACTAATTCAAACTGCAAGTAATATACGTAAAGGCTAGATACTAACTAGTAACATTAGTACGTCGTAGACTTAGAGCCGCTACAAAATGAATATTGCGTGTTTATACGAGCCAAAGACTCGAGTGGAAAAGTTATTAAGAGGAAAGTGAAAATGTATAAAATAATTAAAGAACAAAGGGTGATCAGCCTCCCTCTCCCTCTCCCTTCTTTTCTTTTATTTTTGATAGTAAAGGGTGATGAGACTTGAGATACAAAGGATAGACTTGCTGGAAGCTTTGAGTCATCGAGTCCAAACAAGACGCCTGCGATAATTGCTGCCAAAAGCCCTCCAAAGTGTAAACCTCAAACCCTAATCAGTCTTACTAATTTAAAAAAATATTGATATAATATAATTTTTTTATTTTTTATCAATTTTTCTAAAATATCAAAAATTTATTATAAAATTTATAATTTTATACTTATAAATACTAAAATATCATTACAATATAATTTAATAAAATAACAATGAGATTAGATCTCATAATATGACCGACAATTATCATAAGTAGAATTTGTTTGATTATTGACAATAACTCATCAAAGTTTCCATGACATATCACTCATAATTTATTACATCTACATATATATTTATATATAATATATTACGTATGTTAAAAAATAAGATGTATAATAGATATACGCTCACGATGATATGTCATTTTGGAACATTAATATGGATAGAATACATTTAATAAAATATTTTAATGTCCAAAAAGACATTGGAGTGAATGTAAATGATAAAATAATTATAGTTTTTATGTTTATATTATGACAAAAATGATTAGAATCATTTATATCTACATTGTGACGGAAATGTTGTAAGAAGTTAAAGGTCCAAACATGAATTATTATAAATTGGTTTCTAAATATTTACAAAATTGAAAGAAAAGATTATAACTTAAATTTAAAAAAAAAACACTTAAAAGTTTTTCTCTATGAGATATTTTTCTTACACTTTATTTAGAGTTAGATTTAGTGTGGTAGAATTTAGACACATCTTTCATAATTTTATAATTTATATTTGTTATTTAAAATTATATTAACATTTTATGTTTTTCTTTATATTTTACTAACAATCTTAAGACAAATTCTCTCTAAAAAACGAATAGGTTATCAATATAACTTAATTAACTACAATTTTAATCTTATTATTTGATAATTCTGATTTCTCTCTCTTTTTTTAGAACTCTTATTTCTCCCGTTTAATTCTAAAATGAACTCTTATTTCTCCCGTTTAATTCTAAAATTTTATTACTCTACGTATTATTTAGATTATAGGATTATGTTTTCTTTCTCTTTGTCGTGATAACATTGCTTTTTTTTAATATAATTGCTATTAGTTTTTTATGTGATTGTGAAAAAGCTTCAAAAATGTTAGTTTTCTTTTATTTGAAATCTCAATTTTTATTCTTCGGTTGTCTTTGTATTCTTTTTAAATGTTTATTTATTTATTTGTATTCAATGCCTAATAAGAGTAGTTTTCTTTTATTTGAAATCTCAAATTTTCTTCGTTTCAACATTTTCTCTTATGTTTATTAGATTAACATGTGTACTTGGATCAACTAATTATTTTTATTTATTGGTTTTGAATTATATTTGTTGACTTGTATCAATATTATTGCATAATAAAATTAATACATATAATTTGTTTGTAATTTATTTTATTTTATTTTCATATCTTTATGATTGTTCTCATAATTTGTTTTTCTATATGAGATTTAGCTTGTAAACTTGAAGGGTACTTACAATACTCTAAGGAAACTATCTAACTATGCTTTAATAATGTAATTTCCATGTTTTGTAGTTAATTGATCAGATTAATTTTTCCTATCAAATTTCGGTAGTCGATTTTAAGCTTCCTAGCTTACTCAAATTTTGATGAGTATAAATGGAATATATCTATTTAATTTTGTTGACATTTGATACTATAAATGCCACACTATATAGTTTGTTTAGCTTCCGAATTTCAAGAGTCTAAGTAGTGGCTTTTCGGATGATTAATTTCTTTAACTTGTCTCTTTAATGTATATAAATATATATGAACCGGTAATGTTATCTCTAGAGGAATCTTAAGTGTATTATTATTATTGAGTTATCTTATAGAATTGTAACTAATATTTTCATCTTATAATTTAATTATATTTACTAAATTTAAATTATGATTATTAATAGATAAATTAATCTATATTTTTCTTTCATAACGTTTAAGTGTTCATTTCAAACTGATACCACTTCTCACAATTTTTTACATGTATCATAATTGTATAAGTTTATTTTGAATATTATATACGTAACCATTGACTTTACGCATTTGATTAATTAAGTTGACTTATGACTATTATGACTTCTATAATATTTTCTACCGGTCATTTAGGTAATTATAATATGACTTAGCTTAAGTTTCTTATCTAAAACTCAATATTTAATATAATTTAATTTAATTTTCTCATTTTTTTCTTTTTAAAAATTGATTAATTAACAATTGATTAATTAACAATTGATTATTGATATTCTATTAGTTATGAGATTCTATAAATTAGTATATATTTATTTTGAATTTATTTGTACGTATTAATCATATTATTACAAACTATTTTTATTTTTAGAATCTAAAGAGTCATAACTTAATTATTTTTTGTAGTAAAATTTGATACTAAATGTGATTAATATGTTCGTACAATTGTTTTTGTTATTATGTGTTCTTGGTACATGATTTGTAATAGCTATAAAATTTGATTACTCTTTAGTTGATGTTTAATTATGCATGTGTCGATGATGAAGTGCAATCCTGCCAAAGAGACAAAGAATAACACTAAAAAAATAGCAAGGTAAAAGCATGCAACAAGTAAAAAATTAAATGCAAAAATAAACCAAGAGAAGTACAGACAGAAAGCATCTTCTAAATACGATATATAGCACAAAGCCCCACATCTATACGCGTTATGGAAAGGCATAAAGAGCTTCATAATGACTTACAACACATCGACAAGACAGATGATCGAAGACTAATGCCTCTTAGATGTGTCAACGAATCTATAAGAAGAAGTTGAGTAGAAGTCCGATTATCATTCAAGTTGATATACTCATAGTGACTTAACTATCTCTCACTAACATAAATGCCATATAGATGCTTAAGAAAATCTCTAAGAAGGACTTGGCTAGGATTCCAACTATTTTTCAAGTTAACATGCTTCTAATGATTCAACTGTCCTCCCCCAATAACACTTGGGTGTATTCAATCCTACAACCTTACCCCATATTATGTACACATATATTGAAAGACATCATATTCTATAAAAGAAAACATGTATCTTACATTCCAATAATAAATACCAGACTACTAACTACATGCGAGAAACATGCAATAACTCACTATAACAGGAAAATAAGTAAACACATAAGAAGAAATGTGAAGCAAGAGATTGTAAATAATGCATACAACAAGTCATACTAACAGTCTTATTTATGTATGATTCATACAAAGTGATGTCAAGAAAAACAAAGCATCACAACATAACAATATAACATAAATAGGACAAATAACAAAAATGTAAAACAAACACAAGACTCCCCTAGCCAACATGCCTTTTACACACACTTTCCCTCTAAATGTATGCATGTGAGGTAATATACATGTTATACATCATACTCTCAAAAATCCCTCAAAACAGAAGCATATATGCATTCTACAAAACAAGTAATACAAAAAGAAGAAAGAAAACTAAGCATGTTCAAAGAACTAGAGAGTCCTTAGTTTAACCAATATACTCAATGTAAATATTTACATGGCCATCAATCTATATGATGTATTCATGTAAGGGTATGACTAAATTTTTCGATAACATGCACTGTGTGTGATATGCTAAACTTATTTACTCTATATGGTATCAAGATATGCTTATGCAAACCAAGCAATTAGAAATAGATTCGAGTATAACCAAACTACATAATTCTATATTTAGCATCTCTCTTCACTAATGTAAGTGCTAACATCGAAATGATTAAGCCCAAAAAAGGTGTCCCGACTCTAATACCAATTGAAATAATCCACAACCTAGTACATAATTAGGGTAAAAAGATACAAACTCCATAAGGACTCGATTCTAACTTACACGAATAAAATAGTTAACACTTAAGCAAGCAATATAGTAGCATAATAATAGAGTATACATAACTTACACTTAGATTGTACTAGCATAATAACAGAGTATACATAACACAAAATATAGTGAGATAAACCCATATAGAGATCCTATCTTTGCGATAACATCTTTGGGTTACTTATAGTAACCACTCAGTAGCTAACAATTCACTAAGTAATAAATAATTATAACTCTAAAAGAAATAAAATCACTATTACCTTTATTGATCAAGACCTCTATCTGAACTGTCTATTATTACCCTTACTTGCTGCTTTCACAATGATTGCTGCTTTCACAATGACCTAGTTTGACACACGAAATTGGCTCTCTTTCATAACTAATATCACACAATGTGGTGTGATTAGTAACCACATATCATTAATAAGAAGTATAACTACTCATAGTCTTAAAGAACACCTTCAAATTCAAAACAACCAATCTTTTATTGCACATAGCAAGAGATACAAGAACTTAAAAAATTTAACTTAACTCACTCTCACAATGAGATTCTCACAATTTAGTAAAAATAGCCTACCTCTCTATTTTATACTCTCTCAAGCATATCACTAATATTGTAACACTGTAGTGAAAGTAGAATTTGAAATGATCAAAAATTTTGATAGAATTTTTAAATTAAATGAACATTTAATGAGGGGTATTTATAGCATACGATCAGCTATCACACCAACCATCTTGCCATGGACCTCTCTAACCACTTTGCCAAGAATGGTGGTAAAGTGCTAAAAAAATCACATTTTTGTTCCCAAAAATGGTTAGAGTAATTTTAATAAATACCTACACCCAAAATAAAACAAAAGAACGAGTGACAATGTTAACGAGCAACCTAGCATGCACATTCTGAAAATAAATCTCGTGGTATGTGTAAACATGTTTACATACAAAGTGTACCTAACTATATACGTGTATCAATTACTGATCCCTATTAACCAATTTTACAGAATTAGACAAAACATTGAACAAAAATAAATAGATACCGTGTTTTGTATATGAGAAATCAACACATAGATACAGAGTAAAACATGACTTATAGAAACTATTGCATCTAATAAATTCATGATTTATATTCTAGATGACATTGAGTTTGTTAACAAGTAAAGATCAAAATGGAGATCTAAAAAATTCAAGACATGTGGACAAACTATATGATTTCGGCATAGTTGGTTACTATTCATGTGTGAAACGTAATGAGAAACTTGATGGTTGATTTTCAAAAGGTGGCATCAAAAGATGTTGCTCTTTTTAACCCCTTTGAATCATGCAAAATCCTATATCAATGTTGGTTATGTCATATTGGGATTCTATATTGATAACATTCACATTGTGGGTAGTAAATGGTCAATTCTATCGAGGGAATGTTGAATTTAAAATATCATAGATATGAGACCAAATGATGTAATATTGAGAATAAAGGTATCAATGGAATCTAATGATCTCATTCTAAGTATGTGTCATTATGTTGATAGAATACTTGAAAAATTCAATAATGGTGATTTTGAAATTGTCAAAACACATGTAGATGTTAATCTATACCTATTCAAAAATATAGATTATAGTGTATCTCAATTGAAGTATTCAGGAGTGATAGGAAAACTTATGCACTTAATGAGTTGTACAAGACTGAAAATAAGTTTACGTTTTAAGTAAACTAAGTAAATATATCAACAACCGTGTATCTGATCACTAAAAATGTATAAAAATATGACTTAGATACTCAAGATACACGCATAACTTTGGACTACATTACATATGATATTTAGGTGTATTAGAAGTGTATAGTGATGCAAGTTAGATATATGATATGAAATACTCAAAGCCTATCAATGGATATGTGTTTATATTGGATGGTGTAGCTGTGTCATGGAAGTTCTCTAAATAGAATTACATTACTATATCCATAATGGAATTAGAATCCATTGTTTTGAATAAATGTGGCAAAAAGGTCGAATGATTATGCAATTTTGTATAAAATACTCCAAAATGGGTGAAGCATGTGCTTGTAATTTGCATCCATTGTGATAGTCAATCGACTATTGGTATGTCAGAAAAGAAATATGTATAATAGTAAGCCTCATCATATACATCATAAATACAATAACATTAGATAACTACTCTTAATTGGGGTTATCTTTATTGACTATGTAAAGTCAAAGGATAAAATAACGGATCCGCTAAACCAAAGATTTAAATTAAGAGTTACTTGATAAGTTACTGAGAGGAATAGGACTGAAGCCCATGAAGGAATAATCATTTTCAAAGAAAACTTAGCCTAGTTGACTGAAGATCCTAAGATATATGTTCAAATGGACAACCTAGTTGTAAAGATTTAGTGAGATCATTGTGGGGGTTTCCTCTCAAGTCATTCATATGATGAAAATAGTAATATCCATAGAAACATGTTAAGCTAAGACTTTTAATAATTCTTACAAAGAGAATAATGAGCGAAGTATTGTAGGTTACTCTTTACGTATTACGCTTATAAATAAGAAATCAACTATGTGAGAGAGAAGTGAAGTTGCTTCAAAAGAGAATTATATGGAGCTCAATTCTTTGGAAACTCTCACAGAACTATGCGTATATTTATGGCCAAAATGAACATAATAGTAAGAATTAAATTATGTCAGGAAAAACTCCTCTGTAAAGTATGCCATCACTTGCATAAAGGTAGAACAATTCAAGAATATCTTGTCTATTAGTTAACTGGTAAGGCAAATGTACTTTCATAAAAGAAGGTTCAAATAGTAAATACATACTTATCTTATGTAGGTTTTGGACTGTTGAACTCTATCACCGTGTGTTAATTTGATTTAAGTCAATTTCTTAAAATAAAAAAAAACTCTATCAATTTTCATTCATACGTGATTGTTGTAAAATAGGGTATATAATGGATATATATACCTGATCGGGGCAAAACTGACATCGCCGATCCTGCCCGTTCATTTGGTTTTATCTATTTATAAAACTCTCGCAAGTGCACGAATCATTTCGTAGAAAATGATAAGTATACTCCCAAGGTCGATCTAAGGAAGGAATGTATGTGGTTTTTAATTTATTATTCAAACTTTTAAAAACGAAATTAAATCCTAAACATCCTGTCACGATATTTTGGGTTTTGTGTTTTTAATCTAATTACATAAAAATAAACATAGATTCAATAAACATTTATGCAAATTTTATCTGTTAAAACAGTGGAGTATTTATGGATATAATAATTAAGTTAATTATGCTTGTTCATATTATTTAGGTTATTAAAGATATGAATTGATATTTATTGATTCTCTCTTTTTTATATGAATACCATCTTTGGTGGGGTTAGATATTCTTTGTTAACTAAACAAATCAATTAACACCTATGGGTGGGGTTGATAACTAATTTGGTTAATTAAATTAATTCTTTTTTCTAAGAGATTGAAAATGAACCATTTAAATGCCACCTTTGGTGGGTTAAACGATTTAAATTTTATTCAAGGTGTCCAAATTAAACCTAAGAATTTAGTTATCCGAGTACTAACTTTCAAGTTTTAAAACCACTACTGAAAACATGTTGTCAATACATTTTCAGATAATAATTCTTATAAAAACTTTTGAAATAGAGCTTCACTCTAACTACCGGGCGATTGTACCAACAAATAAAAGAGCACTACTCTAAATCAGACCGGATAACTAAACCTTAAAATCTAATTTTCAGATTTAAGTTTGTAATGAAAAATAATATATTTCTCTCTAACATTCTTAATATAAAATCTTGAATAAAAATAAAATAATTTTTTTTTTAGAGATTTTTACCTATTTAATATTTCGCAAGCATAACAACGTTATTATTACATCATGTTTATAAACAACCAGCAGAGTTAAATTTAATCACAGACAAATTAAATATAACATGTAAGAATAAAGCATAAAAAATAATCAGAAGAAAATAAAATCCTTACGTAACTTCGATGCTATTCCCGTTCTTTGGAAAACCTCCAAGCGAATTTGCACTCCCATTTATTGAATCGAAAAGCTTATAAATTACAAAAACATAACTAGTTCTTCCCAAAAGGAAGAACTCTAAAACTAAGAGAAATTAACTAAGAAAAACTAAAAATCTAAGAAAAGAGAGAAAGAAAGAGAAGAGAATGTGTTTTGAGGTGTGTTTAGAAGTGAAGAGAAGGGGTATTTATAGGTGAAGATGGAGAGAAAAAGTGGGGAAAAATGTTAAAAAATTATGAAAACGCTGAGTGGTAATTCTTGACGTCATACCGATGACGCCAAGATGATACGAGGCGGCCGCTGTACAAAAAAATGGGGCGAAATGGCAGCGCAGCGCGGAGAATGTATGGCGCGCACAGCGCGCTGAACTGGAATGGGCGCGGGCCGATGCGCGGACGGATGTGGCGACATGTAGCGCGCGTCTGAAGGCCGGGCGCGGGGCTCGGCGCGGCGGCACGATTTTCTCCTTTTTGACATTTTTGACCCTTTTGACCCATTTTGTCCAATTTTTCCATATTTGTTGACCTTTACCCATTTATTTATTAATATATTTGTGATGTATTGCTTCTAGTATTCCTCTTTGAGTCTTTAAGTTACGTTTTTAAGTGAAAATACCTGAAAAACAATAAAAACACCCGTGATTCCGAAAAAGACAAATTTATATAAATATATGATAAAACATATAAATATATATATTTTTAATCAATTAATGTGCATAAAATCATGGTTATTTTAGTGTTTTTTGAGCACTCATCAATACCGAGATGATGTATCATTTTAGAGCATTAACATGGATGTAATACATTTGATAGAATATTTTAATACTCAAAATGACATTGAACGAATGAGAAATTGAATATCAAAGATCATTCATTAAGGTGTAAGAATAGCCACATTATCCACTCAACACATAGACATTTGGTTACTCTTGTAACAATTATGGTTATTTTTGTCTACATTATAAAAAAGCAATTATGACATTTATATTTATATTATGACAAAAACGATTATAGTCGTTTATGTATGTATTATGACAAAATAGTTATAATATTTATTTTTATATTATAATAAAAATGGTTATAGTCATTTATGTTAATATTACGACAAAAAATGTTATGAAAAATGAAAGGTCCAAACATAAATGATTATAAATTGATTTCTAGATATTTATAAAATTAAAAGAAAAGATTAGAACTTAGATTTTGAAAAAAAAAAGAGCTCTCAAAAGTTTTTTGCTATTAGAGATTTTTCTTAAACTCCTTATAAAGTTAGGTTCATTATGGTAAAATTCAAAGACATTTTTAACTTACTAAAGTAATTATATTGGTGTACGTTTATTGTTTGTATATCGTTTTATTTTGTGAGATAAATATTTATGATTTTTTAACACTCACGATAAGAAAATAAATTTTTCTAAAAAAAACATATAAAATACAAGATTTGGTTATCTTATAAAAATCATATGAAATACAAGATTTGGTATTCTTATCAATTTTTTCTATTTATATTTATTATTTTTTATAATTTATATTTTGTTAATCAAAATTATATTAATATTTCATCTTTATCCTGTATTTTATTAATGATGTACATTTATCCATGATAATTAATTAATACAATATTATATTAATATTACACTAATTAGTTTGGATTAAGTTAATCCGTTAACATCAAAAACTCATTTTAAATTTTATGTTTAAATAATAAGAAATAATTTATACAATATTTTTTTATCATTTATTTTTAAAAAATAAACTTTAAGATTAAAAAAATATCAATATATAAAAATGATATTAAAAGGTTAATTTAAAAATATTGATCATAAATATTATATAATTTATTAAAGAAATATTATGAAATGTCTATAATTCAAACCAGTGATATTTGAAAATAAATAAATCTCAATATAAAATTATATATATTTTTAAATAATTTTTAAAGTTATGTATTGCGGTGGATTAGATTTCAGGGGTTATAATTTCTAACATTAGAACACGATCATGTAAATTAGAGTTTGCTAGGTTATGATTCGAACTAACCGATAATATTATAGAATCAAACATAATCCAATTGTATTGGGTTAGTTTATTAATTTAAATTCTAATTATTTTTAATTATTATATATCATATATATATTATAATTAATGAGTTTTTTATTTTTTCTATAATATAATTATATATATTGATATCATCGTAAAAATATCATTGACATTATCTCAATTTAATTTGAGGTGTGTAAACATTTCCATTTAAAATTGACAGCTCTTCTCTGTCCTCCATTTCCCTTTATTTATTTATTAACCACTGTGTTCTCTGTCTCCTCTTTTCCCATCTCAATCTTGTCTCTACGGCTTCAACTACCCAACACTGTACACTCCAATTGAACTAAAAAAATATACTCCCCAGTTGATCAATTTCATGGACGATTTTGACCTTACTGTTTATACATTTATACATTATGTGTAACTTTTCTATTATTGTTCATTTAGTCTTAGCTTTTCCTAGACTTATTTTAGTGCTAAGTAACTAGAAGTTACTGTTAGATTTTGTTTTGGTTTCAGTGAGGTGGGTTTTGTTTATTGTTAAAATTTGTCTTCTTTTTTGCTTTTGTTTTTGTTAGTGAAAGTAACCCTCATTTTGGCTGAAAATGATATAATTATCTTGTTTATTGAGAAAAAAAAGAAGGGATTGTCGGTAATTTTTTTTGTTAGGGTTTAATATTGCCCTTCATTCAATGAGAATCTCATTCAATTTGATCTTGGTGGAGAGCCTCAGTGCACAGTAAATGGAAGGGGTGTGTCCGAATTGATTTGATACCATTATGTTTGAAAATGTGTAATTTAATTTCGTTTTATCCCAAAAGTTAAGAAAGAGTCAAATAATTTTTTTAGATTAATCAAATAAAATTAAATCATGTTTTTTTTTCGTTTAAATAAAACTAAATATTAGATAGATTTTAACAATTTTAACGACAAATGAACTATAATATTCTTTAACTGCTTCATTTTCAAATCAATATTTATTTATTTCTATCTTGAAATAAAGAGACTTTACCTCACGTTTGGTTGGAGGGAATGAAATGGAATGGAATCAGAATTGATTCCTTCTATTTTGTGTGTTTGGTTGGACGGAATAGAGGACAGAATGAAATTTGATTATTAAAAGAGAAGAAATCACAATTCCTTCTCCCACCTTTTGGTAATCATTATTTCATTCCCATCTAAACTTTTTTTTTCCAATTTTACCCTCACCTAAAATATAACCTTAAATTCAAATCTCAAATTCTCAATCCTAAAATTCCAAAACCCAAAATTTAAAAACCCTAAACCCTAAACCCTAAATCCAAATCCTAAAATCCTAAAACCTTAAACCCTAAACCTCAAATCCCTAAACCCTAAACCCTAAAACCCTAAACCTTAAAACATAAATCCCGAAACCCTAAAACATAAATCTCAAATCCCTAAACCCTAAACCCTAAATCCCAAATTCCAAATCCTAAAACACTAAATCCTAAACCCCAAATCCCTAAACCATAAACCCCAAATCCCAAATCCTTAAACCCTAAACCTTAAAACATAAATCCCAAAACCCAAAACCCTAAAACATAAATCCCAAAACCCTAAACCCTAAACCCTAAATTCCAAATCCTAAAACCCTAAACCCCAAATCCCTAAACCCTAAACCTTAAACCCTAAAACCCTAATCCCTAAATCTCTAAACCCTAAACCTTAAAACATAAATCCCAAAACCCAAAACCCTAAAACATAAATCCCAAAACCCTAAACCTCAAATTCCAAATCCTAAAACCATAAACCCTAAACCTTAAACCTTAAAACCCTAAACCCTAAATCCAAAATTCTAAAACCCTAAACTATTTTTAGAAAAATAATAATTTTAACCCTAAACCTTAACCTACAAATATAACCCCAAATCCTAAATCCCTAAACCCTAAATCACACATCTCAAACCTCAAAACCCTAAACCCTATTTAGAAAAATAATAATTTTAATAATATATTTCTTTTTAATTAAGTAATACTTATTTAGAAAAATAATGATTTCAATAATGTATTTTGTCTGACGAAAAAATAGTAATTAAATGACATTATTTGAACTTTACAGCATGTAGGGGTATTAAGGTCATTTACAGCTTTTTTCATTCCATTCCAGTATCAAACCAAACACTATAATCCTGATTCTGAGCTTGATTCCAGTGATCAAACCAAACAAAATTGTTTCCTTTCCATTCCATTTCATTCCGATTTCGATTCCGATTCCGATTCCATTCCACGAACCAAACGCCACCTTAAAGTTTTTGTTAAATATGAATCATTTTTTCAAAAAATTTATTTGTTATCTCTCGAAATTATTAAGCTAATATATGCTTAATAAGTACATTTTTATCATGTATAATGCCTAATTTAGATTGTTTTAATTAAACCAATTTAATTATTTTTATTAAATTATGGAACTTAATCTACTTAATCTTATAATTATGAAATTAAATTACATATTTTATAATAATAATAGGATTAAATAAATATTTTTTACATGAATAAAATTGTTAAACTAGAAATAAAAGGATTTCGTATTTTAGTGGTATTTTTTTAAAAAAATATTTATATTTTGACTTAATAGTCTCCTTATTTAACAAAATGTAGAATAATGTTTCGATTTAAGAAAGAAAGAAAAAACTTAATTTATAGAGTTTAATTTTATCTTTATAAAAATATTTATTATTCTATGTATTTTTTCATTCTTTTGTGTATTTTAATACGAAAATATCTTATATTATCGTAACAATTACTGTTAATCTTTATCATCCTCTCACTTTATTTCTTTATCGGCCAAATAATTTTTACTATTTATTGTAAAATAATCTATAGTTTTAATTTTTTTTATCAAATTTATAGATAGATTACTAGTAACTTATTTATCCTACACATCTTTATCCTTAGTCGTAACTATTACTGTTATTTTTATTTGATTTCACAAATGTTTACATAATTTTCGATGAAAATAACTTTGATCGAATATAATATGATTAAAAAAGAATTAGAGGTGAAGAAGATTGGAAGAAATAAGTTATTGATATAGATGTAATCATTAATATTTTAAATAATTTAATAATTGTCTAATTTTAATTTTGATAAAAAATATATTTTTAAATTTTTTATGACAAATAATTAAGTGTAATTAGTGAACAAAAGAATACAATAATATCAAAGATAAGAAAAAAATAATGATAAAAATAAACATAATTGTTACTATAAATATATTGTTTTCTTAATGAAATTGGAAAATATTATATGAAAAATAAATATTTTTTAAATATAAAATTATTATTTAATAAATTAATTTTTTAAAATTATATTATTTTAATATATATTTTAAACAGTAATTCTTAATGTATTAATTTAATAAAATGATTATATATGTATTACCGAATCCGAAAGTAAAATATTAAAAATAAAGATAAGCCAAGGGAAAGCAAAGAAGAGTGGGGGAGTGAGGTTTATGTACTGTCTTAGCCTGTCCCCCCACCCAACACAGTCTTTATCACACTTTAATTCTCTCTCTTTTTTCTCTCTAATTAGTCCAAAGTCCGAAAGCCACCATCACATTGCCTTTTTTTTTTAAGCCTTTCGTCTCTGTGCTTCCTATGCAATTGTCTCTTTCTGTTGCTTCTGCTCCCTCTATTCAGGACCTGTAAATGGGGGAGGAATTATTCTTTGAATTTCTTGTTATTATTTGATGCTTTTTTTAAATTTCTTCTTATCTTTTAGCTCCCTGGATAGGTATCCTTATAGGCATGTCTTTACTGATGTTTCCTATACATCTGTTTATCACTTTATCTACTGTTTTAACTTCTGGGCAGCCTTCAATTTTGTATTCATTACCATGATCTGACTTCATTTCCAATTTTCTATAGTTTTTTCTTTGTGGGTAACCCTGCTTTGTCCACTTTATTAATTTCATCTTCCCCACTTTTCTCTTTTTTAAGTACTGGCTTTAAGCTATTTGCTTGGTGGGTTTGTTAATTTGGTTTTTGAGCTATACTGGGAATATTACCAGGTGTTCATGGAAATTGATCTAAACCATGCATTGGCTGAGGTGGAGAAGAATGAAAACTGTAATGGGGATTGTGGCAAAGTTGGTTGTGCTTGTTGTTTCTCTTCTTCCACTTCTTCATGCTCTTCTAATTCAACTTCAGCTTATGCGCCTTTTTCAATTTACTTGGAATTATGGCATGCCTGTGCTGGCCCTCTCACCTCACTTCCCAAAAAAGGAAATGTCGTTGTGTATTTCCCACAAGGTCATTTAGAGCAGGTTGCGTTATCATCTCCCTTCTCTTTCATGGAGATGCCCACCTTTGATCTCCCACCTCAGATCTTTTGCAAGGTCGTTAATGTACAACTTCTTGTGAGTAACTTGTTCTGCACCTTCTTCTATTTTGACTAGGCTTCCACATTACCTCTCACTGGACTTTCATTGTGTTTTATTTGTTTGGGAAATTCATTTACTTTTTGAATTACTGAAACAGGCAAATAAGGAAGATGATGAGGTCTATACACATGTTACTATGCTTCCTCTGCCAGAGGTGTCACTTTCAGTTCTTACTAAAGTTGTATGCCTTTTTCATTTTGGTTTTCAGCAGCTAAAAAATTAATTCTCGGTGATAATATGTTTAAGTTGGGATCATAAAGAGAATAGTGGTTGTAATGTGTCTCTCCTTGGTTGTTATTGCTCTAGAATGAAATTTTTTTCTTCATGATCTTCTTTTAGCTCTATGAAGTATGAACTGAGATATTGATGAGGAGGATGCTATTCTTTGACTTATGCAGCTGCAAGGTATGAAATTACAAGGCAAAGAACTTGTGGAATTGGGAGTTAATGAGGGGAGTGGAGGATCCCCAATAAAATCAATCCCTCACATGTTCTGCAAAACACTTACAGCTTCTGATACTAGTACCCATGGAGGATTCTCTGTTCCTCGAAGAGCTGCTGAAGACTGTTTTCCTCCACTGGTATGATCTGATCCTTTAACTTTTCCCTATTATTAAGAAAATTGCAAGTTTTAATGGAATATCCCTATTGCAGGATTACAAGCAGCAAAGGCCCTCCCAAGAGCTTGTTGCAAAAGACCTGCATGGCATTGAGTGGAAATTTCGGCATATATATAGAGGTAATTTCTATTGAATTCTGGTATCTGGTTTGAATGGTATAAAAATGTTAAAGATTCAGAATATAATATTGTCAGGTCAGCCAAGGAGACATCTGCTCACTACAGGGTGGAGTATTTTTGTTAGCCAAAAGAATCTTGTTTCTGGAGATGCTGTACTCTTTTTGAGGTAACTATGAATCTTTTATTCCTTTTGTAGTTGTTCAGCAGAGCAATCATTCCTCCATTGGTTCTTCGCCAAGTATAAGGCTAAATTTCATCCTTAAGATTGTTAGAATTACAAAATAAGAAGGCATATGTTCAGTGTCATTACATTGATGTTTCAATAGACATGCTGACTTAGGCTACTAGTGTTTGTAGTACATAACTGTTCCAAAGGCTGCAAAGTTATTGATTTCATATGGCGTAAGACTATCCTGGAATATTCTTATTCCCACCACCTGTTGTATACGGTTTATTCATTTCTAATGCTTTTTTTAGGGGAGAAAATGGAGAGCTAAGGTTGGGTATTAGAAGAGTTGTTCGACCTAGAAATGGTCTTCCTAGTTCGATTTGCAACCAAAATTCTTATCCCAACGTTCTTTCTCAAGTGGCTAATGCAATATCTACCAAAAGCACATTTCATGTTTTCTATAGTCCAAGGTTAGTACCTATTATCTTCTTTTCTTACATTTGTTGTCAGTGATCACTCCATATTTGTTTGTTATGGTAACATTGCTCTCTATTCTTTTAGTTATTATCATTAGTATTTGTTAAAAGTACTCCGAGAGATGATAAGATGGAGATATGTATTCTCTGTTTTCTCTTATTCTTTACAACACTATAATACAATCTATATATAGAAATACAAAGTGTCCACTAATTCTAGGAATAGAACAGCTGGTAACAATAATGAAAATACAGCTTGATTTACACTAACTCTACAGCCTGTACAATACTAATAATATTCTCTGAAAATCTACAGTATTAAATATAAGAAGAGAAACAATGCAATATCTCATTTGACCAAAAACATATATCAATATATATAAGAAGAGAAACTGTGGAATTCTAAGCTCTGGTCCAGTTGTCCTTTGTGCTTGATGCTAATGAGCAGTTTCAGGCACCATATATGAATTAATTGTGTAAGTGGAAGACATTCATGGTCCTAGGACAAATAAAATACTTGAAGGTTTGAAGAACATTGGAAATGACCCCTTGAACATTAAAATGATTCACTTTTAAAATTTTGCAACCTGTTGTTTTCATAACTAAATAAATAAAATCATGTAACCTATATAGAGAACTTATGGAATTCCGTTATTAGCAAGTAGCATCCATGTTACTGCAGAAGGATAATTTACCTAGTGAAATAACTTTTGCATCGCCCACCTCTCTTCTAAACCACAAAACTATGAACTTAAGTATTCTTACAATGTTAAATTAATTACTATAATCAATTTTGACCATGTATTTTTCTTGAATTAGTAGTTGTTTCGGACATTTATCTTATGATGTCTGTTTTATGTCACGATTTCTCAGAGATTTGCACAAATTATTTGTTTTACTCAGTTACTCGTGCGTGGAACCATTATCCTTCTAACTCTGAAAATGTCGGAATACAGGGCTAGTCATGCAGAATTTGTTGTTCCCTGCCAAAAGTACATCAAAAGTATAGCCAACCCAGTGGTCATTGGGACTAGATTCAAAAGGAAATTTGAAATGGAGGATTCACCAGAAAGAAGGTAATTTGAAAATTTGTTTTATGTGATGGCCAGTAGTTTATCCATTATTATAAGCTTTATGATATGACATAGGTTCTTCTTCTTGCAGATGTAGCGGTGTAGTAACTGGAATGAGTGATCTAGATCCTTATAGATGGCCTAATTCAAAGTGGCGATGCATGATAGTGTGTTTTTTATCTTTATACTTTATTACTAGTTCTTGCTGCTTGTTCTTATTGATTTATTTATTTCTCTTGTTAGCCTGCAGCAGAGCATGGCAAGGGATGTCTGTTTATTTGTTTCCATGTGTCCTAAGGAAAGAAAAGATATAGCAAGATCTTAAATGATCAATTAATATGCACTAGATGATCCATAGATAAACTGCTTCTGATTAAGATGAATACTTCCATTTTGAATTCTTCAATCTCCTTCATTAAGATGTGATGGAGACAATTTATAAGAGTAACATTCTTATCAAATTTTCACTACAAAAACTGTGTAAATTTATTATCTCACAGGTCAGGTGGGATGAAGATATTGGAAGTGATCAAGATCGAATCTCTCCATGGGAGATTGATGATTCTGTGTCTCTTCCACCCTTGAGCATCCAGTCTTCCCCAAGACTGAAGAAATTGCGCTCAAGTCTGCAGGCAACCCCACCCAACGACCCCCTTACCGGTATAGTTCCTTTCATTGAGATAAATAAGATTAGTATTATTGATACTCTTCAATACAAGAACTGGTAACATACCAGTTTTCTTGTGGCAGGTCGTGCTGGGTTTTTGGACTTTGAGGAGTCTGTCAGATCCTCTAAGGTCTTGCAAGGTCAAGAAAATATAGGTTTCATTTCACCCCTTTATGGACGTGATACTGTAAACCGCCCACTAGATTTTGAGATGCAATCCCCCGTGCATCAGAATCTGGGGTCCAATGCAGCACAACATGCTAGTTTTAGTGAGTTTATGAGGGCTCATCCAACCACTTTCACAGGCTTTGCGGAATCCAAAAGATTTCCGAAGGTCTTGCAAGGTCAAGAAGTATGTCCATTGAGTTCCCTGGCGGGGAAAGCCAATTTCAACATGGGAGCTTGGGTAAGGCCAAACCTTGGCAGCGTGTCTTTCAACACATACCAGCCACCCAAGCCAAGTGTTTTCCCTCTAGTGTCTGAATCCCTTCGAAACCCATACTTTCCCTATGGTGATATTCACAAAACTGGTCAGCATCCCCCTGTGCACTCCAATGCTGCTGATTTCCCTAGAGAAAATTTCAAAATCAATTCTTATTCAATCCAGGCTGGAAATGCGAACAATGAAGTTGTACGATTTAATCAACCGAATGATCACAAATCACAGGAAAATATTACCCATCTTCCTGCAGTTGGAGCAAACCTTAGAGATTCAAAGGATCAAAATATCAGTAGTAATGTGACTGGATGTAAGCTTTTCGGGTTTTCCTTGTCTGGCGAATCTCTCTGTCCAAACTCTCAGAGTTCAAGTAAGAGGAGTTGTACAAAGGTGATTTATAATAGCAGCCTGGTTGGATTGTAAATTGCCTACTTTTTACTTATTTTTCTGATTGATGTTAAAAAAATATTGGGTGAAGGTTCACAAGCAAGGCAGTCTAGTGGGAAGGGCAATTGACCTTTCAAGACTGAATGGCTACACTGACCTGCTGAGTGAACTGGAGAAGCTTTTTAACATGGAAGGTCTCCTGAAAGGTCCTGATAAAGGTTGGCGTATCTTGTACACAGATAGTGAAAATGATGTAATGGTGGTTGGCGATGATCCATGGCAGTAAGTATCTATGAGTTATTCTTGTATCATTTTCTCTGCTTTTCAATCATAAACAAGTAGATTGTAGAATGGTAGAATCTTGGAATGTTAAATGTTTATGCTACCACTAATAAGCATGGAACAAGTGAGTTTGAATTTGTTTCGACTTTATTTCATGAGGATTCCATTAGGTGGTCGTTATGTTAAACTGGGCTGTAGTAATCGCTACTCTTTTAGATTGGCTTCGTTGGAAGGGAAATGTATTGCTTCCTTAAATGATATAAGTATAGAAGGAAATAAACATATTTAAAAACCATTTTACTGTGAAATAATCAAATAACCTTTGTATAGTTTGATTTTTTACAAGGGAAAACAAAAAACATTAAAAGTAATTTGGATTCTTATATGTGATCACTGAATGTGGTGGTTGTTCTTCTGCCGGCAGTGAGTTTTGTAATGTTGTTTCGAAGATCCACATATATACCAGAGAAGAAGTGGAGAAGATGACCCTTGGGATGATTAATGATGATACTCAAAGTTGCTTGGAACAAGCCCCTGTTATATCCAAGTCTTCATCAGTGGGTCAGCCGGATTCATCCCCAACTGTAATCAGGATCTAAATGTGTTTGAACATTGTCCCAAGTATCGTGCTTTCTATATTTGCATGTATGCATCTACTTTAGGGAATAAGCTGGCTATTTATGTTTAGTATTGATTACAGTAACTAGCTACATTTATCATAGGATACCAATACTTTCCACTTTTAGCCTCATTGAAACTGACCTTTCTTTCACTCAAAGACATAATGTACTATTCTTAAGAGCATTGCATATTCGCATTGTTGTATATAGTTTTTGTTTTGTTGGCGGAATGGTAAAGGCTTTGCATTATCCCATAGAAAATCCAATTATAGTTTGCTGGCTATTTATGTTTAGTATTGATTACAGTAACTAGCTACATTTATCATAGGATACCAATACTTTCCACTTTTAGCCTCATTGAAACTGACCTTTCTTTCACTCAAAAACATAATGTACTATTCTTAAGAGCATTGCATATTCGCATTGTTGTATATAGTTTTTGTTTTGTTGGCGGAATGGTAAAGGCTTTGTATTATCCCATAGAAAATCCAATTATAGTTTGGCAAGTAACGTTTTTAGAGACGAGCATGTTCATATCTTCACTTGTAAGAGTGTAATTAGTTTTGGAGTATGCTCATATCCCCTGTTCTTACGCCTCACGATCCTAAAACAGATTGCACTGTTTTAAGACCAAATAATACTTGTAGTTTAAAAAGTCTTGTCCGATCACAAACAGATTGTATTTTCAACTTTTCTACGGAGTACTTTCTTACTAGCAGTCTCTTTTACACCAGTAAAAAAATTAAAAATATTTAGGGGAAAAACCTATAAATATGAGGACAAAACTGCCTTCATTAAGCTACTATTTTGTTTTCATTCTTATTGTAGAAAATCTGGTTCTCCTTATGATTGATAAATCAATTGGAATCCGTCCATTAAAGTTGATACATATGAGATCCAAACCTTTCTTGACTTTCCATAATATGATATGCGAACAAATTTGAAAAGTTTGGCAGCAGCAAATGTGAATATCCTCCCTTAAAAGATGAAATAGTCCAGCAACTGAATGCATGCAAATTCTGGGTTTAATGCTCCTTGAAGAGCTCACGACCAATTATCATTCTTCTAATCTCACTAGTCCCAGCTCCAATCTCGTATAATTTGGCATCTCGAAGAAGACGTCCAGTTACATATTCATTTACATAACCATTACCACCTAGACATTGTATAGCCTGCAAAATTGAAAACAGGCTTGTAAAACGCTAAGAGCATAGTAGACAAATACATATATGCATGATTAATTGGTAACTGCATTTGGAAATAGCATGTAGTACTCTGTTAAATTAATCTCCGAGGAATACTCAAATTAGTTGGTCGTTGGCCTTTTGAACATGATTATATATCTGAAAAAATTATGTTCTAAATAAAAAAATTACTTTTAAAATAAATCTTATGAGCAACTTCTTGGTTTTTACCTGCAAAGCGATCTGTGTGGCTCTTTCAGCTGCGCATAGTATCACTCCAGCACAATCCTGAAAATTTGGACCAAAAAAAGAGTTTTTTTCCAGGTTCAAACTAAAAAGAAAGTAGGAAAAGTTCCAATTCCAGTAATCGCACCTTAGGCTGTATTTTTCCATTGTCGCAATCCCTTGCAACAGAATACACATAAGACCTAAGCAGAGAACAAAGAAATAGGGATTAAATGACTTATGGGGAAAAAGAAGAAGAAAAACAAAGGAAAATAGAGATCAGAGTAGAATACCTTGATGATTGTAGAGCAGTATACATATCAGCAATTTTTCCCTGTAATAACATAGGTTGGAGCATTAGGTTACTAATTACATAAATAGGTATCAACAAATATCATTTGACCAACAAAAAAAAGACAACTACAACATCGGCAACATAAGTTTTGAAAATAACGGGCAATCACATTGTTTTCTTTTCATAAAAGGATAACCCACATAATGATTTTTCTTATTGAGTGGATAGTGTTGTTCGTCATGTAATCATGTATGTCTGTGTGTTGGAAGTTAACTACCCATGTAGTTACTTGGTTTAATACTTAGCATCTTCTTAGTTGACACCAAAAAATAAAGAAATAAAAAAGGTTCTGAACTACCTGTATAAACTGAAATTCCCCAATTGGGCGGCCAAACTGCTCTCGTTGTCGAACATAAGGAAGGACAACATCAAGACATGCTTGCATGAGACCCAGGGGCCCAGCTGCAAGAACAAGCCTTTCCAAATCTAGTCCCGACATCATGACGTAGACTCCTAAAAGAAAAATGAAAAAATAACATCAAACCGCGTTTTGTCAATTTTTTACTACAAGTTAAACCAGAAGTGGAGCTTTGAATGACAAAACCCCCTTGATCTCTGAGTATCTCCGGTTCAGCAGTATTTATCTTCAATCTAGATGAGTTGTCTCAGAAAGCAGATATTGTTTTTTATGGAACATTTTTATTCAAATTTAAATGTCCTTTTGCTTGCTTAAGGTGAAATTATTATATATAAGAAAGGTGAAATTTGAAGAGTACTCTCACACTTAACACTATCTAGAGGTCTTAGAAACAGATAGAGCCATAACCTGGACGACTTGACACAGTGGCATGACTACAACTGGACAATGTTACTTGGACATTTTTTGACAAACTTGAACCCTTAAAAGCAGCATAGATGGATTAAAATTGTCAAGACTCAAATTAGATAACAGATAAATAATGAAGGAACATCCGAATATTATATAATATTAAATGATTAAGCAAAACGATCCACTAGCCAAACTTTCAAGAGGCTCAATTCTCTCCAAAAGAGCACACAGCTCAATACAAGTAATTAGTTACCCTCAAAATGCTATCCTTGACACTTATAATATCTTACTTCTAACTCTCTCTCCTCTAACAGAATTACAAACTAAACTCTCTAACAAACTTCCTTACCCCATGTGCACAACCAAACATTACAGCAAAAATTACGTATCAGCACTTGTTGAGGATATACCTGATTTGCCATTATACCTAGAATAAGTAAAACGAACCTCTGGTCTATCATTACCCCTGCCCAAACATTCACCTTGTCCTCAAGGTGAAACTCAGGAAATTGTTTATCATGTAAAAATTTTCCCAGATTGCTTCAAACTCAGGTAGAGTCTTTCATTTTAGTAATACTTCCACATCTCCAGGTTGGCCTCGGGATTTTGGTCAAAATCCCAATAGCAATTCAAGTTCCACCACTAAACTCCAGCTCAGAAGTCAACTGGGGTGGTATCACAGGAGAGGAATTAATGACCTATGAGCTGGTTGCAATTGTGAAATATGGAGAACAAGGTGTATATTCGCGGTGATGGGCAGTTCCAGTTTATAGGCAACCTTGCCAACGCATTGGAGTATCTTATAAGGTCCATAGAACGTTGTCTATAAGGCTTCAACTTCAAAAAGACTAAATCTCCAACAGAAAACTCTTCTTGGTGCATTTTTCTGTCCACTTGTAGTTCATTTTTTGTTGAGCTCTTAACAATTGCATTCGTTAGTCATCCAAAATTGCATCCGGATCAAAATTTGATCAACTGTTGAGACCAAAGTCATGCCATGCTCATAATGAAGAAGATGGAGAGGATCCCTACCATTTAGAGCTCAAAAAAGAGTACACCGTGTGCAAAAATGAAAAGAAATGTTGTGCCAATACTCTCCCCACACCAACCATTTAGCCCAAGTACGAGACTCGTTCGATACAAAACAATGCAAATAAGACTCAAGTTATTTGTTAACCACCTTTGTTTGTCCATCAGTTTGAGGGTGATATGATGTGATGTGTTTAAGAGTTGCACCTTGTAACTTGAACAACTTACTTCAAAAGTGACTCAAAAATATTCGATCTCGATCAAAAATGATGGATTGAGGAATACTATGAAGTCTGATGACCTCCTTAACAAAAATTCCAACTAACACAACAGTAAAAATCCACAACCACTAGAAGCCACCCCCCTCAGAGCATTGTAAACCTTCGATGAAATCAATAGTAACTTTAGCCCAAAGTAAAGGAATGGGTTAGAGTAACCCAACTGAAGTCGTATCTAGATATTTGCCCTGTTAACAACTTCGCAATGTTGCACAAATTTAATGACATCTTTACGCATGCCAACCCAATATAGCTCAGTTGCAATCCATTGATAAGTCTTCGACTCTCCAGAGTGTCCTCCAATTGGAAAATTATGGAACTCTCCAATACTGGTTATATTAAGCTTGGAAGTGTGTAGGATAACTAGACGACCTTTGTAATATAAGACTCCTTGCTCATAAAACCAACATGCAATTTTCTTAGAGACTCATCTTTGGCTAGTTCATCTCGTAAGATACCCCACTGATGCCATTGGGGAACTTGTAAAGCTGAACATTCTACTTGTTTAGGAATACGAGAGAGAGCATCAACCACTCCACTACTTGCTCCACTACGATATTGAATCTCAAAATCATATCCCATACGGTTAGTAATCCATATCTAGTGCTCAACTCTCACAATCTGTTGTTCTAACAAGAACTTCAAACTCTGTTGATCAATTTGAACTATAAATCGCCTACCAAGCAAATAGGGTCACCAATTCACTATAACAAACACTATGGCTATTAATTATTTTTCATAAATTGACTACAAACAAGCTTAAGGTCCAAGTGTGCGGCTAAAGAAAGCTACAGGTCGTTGACCTTGTAAAAATACTCCTAGTCCAAATCCCGAGGCATCTGTCTTAATGATGAAAGGTTGGGTAAAAACTGATAATTTTCACTTTCAATTTTTCTTCATTTGTGAATCGATGAAGAAAGAAATACCTTTCTGCTTTCATAATCCAACCATCTGGATTTGACCCATCAAACACCGACATCTTTAATTTTTGAAATTGAAATCTTATCGAGAACCTAAAAATGTCGTAGTGCCATTGTTTCCCTGGTGAATCTGCCATCATTGGAGTGAGCACCACACCTTCCTTCGCTTTGCCAGACGACGATGAAGCAATTCGGGCCGAGTCTTCTTGGAACTTGATGAGAAGATCCAGTCGTTTATTCATGTTCTGCAACTCATCTTTCAGATTACCCACCTCAAGGTAGAGCTCTTCTTGTACGGCTCTAACCACCTCTTCCATTGTATCTAAACGTTGAAAAACATTCTTAATAGCCATCTTCCTAGGTTAGTGCTTTGATACCAATTTGTTAAGACTTAAATTAGATAACAGAGAAATAATAAAAGAAAATCTAAATATTATGTAATATTAAACGATTAAGCAAAACAGTCCACTAGCCAAGATTTCAAGAGGCTTGGTTCTCTCCAAAAGAGCACAACTCAATACAACTGATTAGATACCCTCAAAATGCCACCCTTGTTGCCTATAACACCTTATTTCTAACTCTCTCTCCTCTAACAGAATTACAAACTAAATTCTCTAACAAACTTCCTCACCTCATGTGCACAACCAAAATTACAAATCAGTACTTGTTGAGGATATACCTGATTTCCCTAATGCCTAAATAGTCTATCAAAAACTTAGTTAAGCATGGTTGAGAAATTGTTCCTTGTGCAATGTATCATAACTTTCTGTTACTATACAGTCACCTAAATAATCCAAGTCCAATAACAAATAATTGTAAAGGTAAATTATCAATGGACCTTTTCCTTCCATCCCAAGGACGTTTTCTTCTGGAACAAAGCAATTTTCAAAGACAAGCTCGCATCTGCATGAGCCAACTACTAGTGTTAGGAGATGAAAGAGGAAAATAGATGCCAAAGCAGGATAATGTTACTTCAGCATTGCAGACATACGTATCACTCCCTCGCATGCCAAGTTTGTCTAATTTCTGAGCGGTACTGAACCTGCAGATGTCAATACAAAATTCAACAAAAATAAGAAAATTAAAGTGTTCCTTTGAATGTTCATAAATAGTTAAATTTTCTAGTCATTTAAGCAGTTATTTTCAATCTGAACTTCTCTGGACATGAAGTAAATTAACTCAATGTTCCCTGTTGCCTTTTCTTGATCCACATAAATGGGTCGCTGAACTGTAAAGACATAATGTACCAGCTAATTCTTGGACTTCAAAATCAAATAAAAACTAACAATTTGTAGCTGCAAATAACTTGGAACTCATCCATTGGGGTTTATACCTTTCAAATTAGTATGCAGTTTGACTTGACCACCAGGCAGAGAGATTTGCACAAGTTACAGATTGGTTGGGTATCATATACTATAAAAGTATAAATACATGTTCTAGTTATTTAATGGCTTGGCCACCCCATAGCCATTTAATTTCTTGCTAATACAAATGCTAATTTGGAAATCAATTAATTAATTAGCACACTCTAGAATATTTCTCAGTATTTCAGAACAAACATTAGGGCCTAATTTGTAATACAGGAAAAGAATAGAAAAAAGGGAACTATTTTAATACACAACATTTTCTAATCATTTCCTAATAAAATCTGAACATATCCTACTCATACCTGATCAGCTGTAATATTTTCTCATTATTCCTAGTGCTAAAAATTAGGGATCACTACTTTAGTGAAGGATTTCAACAACACCCATGGCCATGTGGTTCGATTTGGGTGGGTAGTAGCATAAAGATAGTTACCCATTAATCAGCTAATTTCAAATAGAGCAAATCAGTATCAAAACGAGATCCACATACCCAGGCATTCCCTTCTCAATGATGAATGCAGTGATTCCTTTTGAGCCAGCTGTGATGTCTGTTTTTGCATAAACAACCTGACCCAATCTAAACATATCAGATCTGACAAATGGATCAAAGATAAATGTTTGCATATAATATATAAAAAGGATGAGAAATAGCACACTCAGGCAACCAAAGGAGATACCAATGTTTGAGCAACTGGACCGTTGGTGCACCACATCTTGTTCCCATTTAGAACATAACCCCCATCAACACGCTCAGCCTTGCACTTCATGCTAACAACATCAGAACCAGCTGAAGAAAAACAAAAGAAAACAACCTAATACATGGTAAAAAAGCCAAGTGGTCCTTTAAATCTGCACATACTGGAGATGCAAAAGACTAATAGTATTTCAGGCAACTTACCATTGGGTTCGCTCATTGCAAGAGCCCCTATATGCTCCCCACTGATTAGCTACATTACAAATGGCATAGGTTAGTCAAAGACTCAAAAAAGCTCGAGACCTGAATAAATAAAAGACATTTCAATAAAGCTAAAGGAATAGATAGATTATTGCTCTAATACAAAATGTCCCAAGCATAATAGGGATAAAACAAATGAAATGGGCACACTTTACCCCTATCCACCAATAATTTTTCTTATCCAGGTTATTCGATTTGTGTTTCTTTCAAGAAATGTCTTACAGACACTAAAAGCCTTTTCATACATCAAATAGTCCAAATTGTTAATAGAATCCAATGTCCACCACTATAAATCGCATTTTGACAAAAAGTTGTAATGTGCAGCACAATTATCTTTTACTATGGATATAAGATATTTGAAGAAACGGTATTGTCATCTTTTACTATGGATATAAGATATTTGAAGTAACAGTATTGTCATAAGAAAAAGTAGGCTCCATAAGGCCCTGCATTTTTATTCAATCAAAGAAATAATCGCTGCAAACAACGTGCAGGAAACAAATTAGATCAATAGATGAAAGTAGAACCTTAGGCAAATACTTCTCTTTTTGAACAGGATTTCCATTCCTCACCTACCAAAACATACAACCAAAAGACCAATAAGTTTAAACTTATCGTAACCACCGTAAAATGATCAAAGGATACAATTCGGAGCTCCATTTACCAGTTGATTAATGCACAGATTGGAATGGGCACCATAAGAGAGACCAACAGACCCTGAAGCTCGACTGATTTCTTCCATAGCAAGACAGTGATACATGTATCCAAGACCAAGTCCTCCATATTCCTCTACAAGAATATGGAGTTGGGATTTAGGGGGAATGAAAGTGAGCTAGATCTTTATATTATGGATAGGTCTGCAAGATGCAAGCATGCATCAGCTAGAACTACATGTATTAATGCTAAGTACACTCCTCCATACACTGCTTCAATTCTTCATTTAACATGTGTTAGTGCTTATTAACAAAAAAAGAGTTGAATATTTCTTTTAAAATGACAAAATGACATATGTCAATCAAGGAAGTGAGAGAGTGCATTAAAGAGTGTTGCTAGCATTCCTTGAAAAAAATAACACTCAAAATAAAACAAGAAAATATCACAAGAGCCATTAGGATGAACCAAAATTTCATTGAGACCTCAAAACTAAAAGAAATAAATTAAAAAAAATAAAAAAACTTGATTCTTTTACATTATTAAGAACTAAGCAATTGGACCCTCTTGAAAAGCATCATCAGAACCCTTCAGAGGCTACAATTGTCTATTTCCTAGTTTAATGTATATTTTGGAAGAGCTTGACGGTGTGCAAGGGATACTTTCATAATAAAATGAGATATTAAAAACGAATGTTGTAAATAATAATATCTTGTACAAAGATAAGCTATTTTGTATCATAAAGATTTCACCTGGGGCAGTAACTCCATGAAGATTAAATTCTCCCATGAGTTTCCACAAGTTAACCTCCTGAAGTATGATAAGGAAGGACAGTTAACATTTAGCTTATGAAGTCCATTAATATAAAGTATGCTTGACACGCACCTTTGGAAAATAATTTGTTTGATCTATTTTTGATGCATGAGGGGCTATATTTTCTTGAGCAAATTGAGCAACACTTTCTTTAAACTGTAATCACATGATAAAAAAATTAGAATAAAATAAATCTTCCTGATTACAGGTGGTAACATCAGACTGCCATCCCAAAAGAAATTGCAGTATAGACCCAATATCTAAAGTCTAACCAACAAAATGTTAGTAACAATATGAGTACCAAACATGATAAATCGTTTGTAATCTGTTGTTTTAAGTGATATTTTAACATTCAGAAAAAGCCCAAAAAAACTGGAAAGAACTTCGTTTCTCAGTAATGAATCCACAAACAGAATAATTGACCATCTTGAAAGAATAATAAACAAATCAGGGTAAGCTTAAAAATTTCAAATTGCTTTTGCCTGTAATTTTCATATAAATGATACAATTAAACAGTAAATCCGCAATCATAAAACAGAAGCAAAAATGTAACCATTTCCGAAACTAATGACAAGCTTAAGTGCTTATTTACATATCAAGATGCACATCGCACATACATAGAGTTTCCCAAACACACACAGAAAAAAAATGAATTGGTTTACATAGAAAAGAGACCTGTATTTGAGTATCATCGAAGAGCAAAGAGGTGGAAAAGGAAACAAAGTGTCTCCTTTTGAAAATCGCACTTCCTATTGACCGTGTCCCGAAGAGCCTCTGCATAATTTTTTATTTTTTTTTTACCTCCTCCTCTCTATGGATTAGAATAAGCTTTCAACTTTAAGAGGGTCAGCTCCGGGCAAAAGCTAAGGACTGCTGAAGTGACGAAGAAGATTGGCTAAGAAAGACCGCCTCTAGGAAAACATTTATTTCCTTTTATATTCTATTAGACATTTTTCCATTAATACTATGTTGTTGCATAGTTTATACAATTTGAATTAAATGAAATAATAAAGTAAAATGTATTTTTTTTCTAAATATACTAATCCATATTATTTAAATAAGTATTAAAATCTCAAAAAATATTTAATGCTATAACATTAATATTAATTCACATCTTAAACATCTCTACTTGTTTAAAATTTAAAAATCTATTACATTTTTATGTTCATAATATATAAATAATTTATAAAAATATTTAATTTATTATAATTATGTTTATAATATTTATATAACAATAAAAATATACCTAATTTTATATATAATTATATCATTATTTATACATTATATATATAATTATAACTTTTAAAATATATATTATCTATTATATTTAATAAACATAATTGTAATAAAATAAATATATTAAATATTTTTATTAATTATCACGTATATTATAAACATCATACATAATTAACACAAAATTTTAATTAAAAACTAATTAAAGATAACTGGAAAGGGATGAGATTGAGGTTACTAGCAATCTGCAAATTTTTAACGTCTCCACGAAACCAAACACTTGACTGGTTTCACATACTCGTGGAAAATTTTACATATTCTCGGATCCTTCCGTTACGTTATCCTTACTCTTAAAATAAATTAATTATTATAATTCATATTTAATTTAAAAAATATTATCATAATCTTATTTATTATAAAAATAATATTTAATTATATATTTATTTTTTATAATAATTAAATCTTATTGTTATATAAAATAATTTTTTAAAATTTTTTCAATTATATTATAGATAAAATAAATTATAATTCAAAAAAATTATATTAAATAAAAATTGATATAATTCAAATAAAAGAATTGAAAAAAAATATATATAAAATTTAAATATCACGTGAACTAACGTATACGGCGAAATTCCTTAATAATATTGAACTACTCCATACTCCTGAGATTGAAAGCGATGACTGATTTGACTCGCACGTACTTGGGCACATTTCCACACACTCTCGTCGAAATCGACCTTATCTGCCCAAATCTAATCACTTACCCGGCCTTCTTATCTTAGGGAGAAGAGTGCTACGTATATTTATTAGATCATTTATACTATTAATATCTTAAGTTAAAAATATTTTATAAAAATAATAATAACAAATTATATTAATTTAATATTTTTTTTATTAAAATATTATTATTTTTTATCAAATAATGCGATTAAAACAGAAATATTTAATGATATTACAAACACAATTTCAAAATTTCAAAATATTTGTTTTTTAATATTTATTTATTTTTAATTTTTAATAAAAATTAAAATATATTTAAATAACTTATTATTTAAATTTTATTTTTTGTTTATTTTTCTTAAAATAATTCATATTAAATTTCAATTTTATCATTAAAAACTCATATTTTAATTATAATTTTTTATTATGATATATAAATGAAATAATTTAAGATGTTATAAAAAGATAACTCAATCATTTATAATTTCATATTCACTTAAAATATCCAAAAATGAGTTAATGTCCTAAATATATACATTCGAATGTTTATTAATATTTATAATACACTTTTTTTTTGTATAAAGCTCTAAAATAAATAATTTTTAATCTTATGAAAAAGATAAAAAATTATTCTATAATTTTTATTTTAAAAATATTTTTTAAATCAATTATTTTCAAGGAAAAAATTGTGTGATATTATCATAATTTAGTAAGTCTTCCTATTATAATACTATAATAAATAAGATATTCAACACATGAATATCATTAGAAAATTACAAAGATCTCTAATTTCTTCTCTCATTCTTTCTCTTTATAATCTTTGTGAATGATTTGGAAGTTAGTTTATAGTTAGAGCTATGCTAGAGAGTAACCTAATTGTATAGTTTTTATATTCCTTTCTTTTATTTCTTTAAATGTTTTGTAGTCTACAATTTTGTTAGGAGAAATTATTTTGTTCATTTTTTGTTATCTTTAATATATTATATTCTTCAATTTCACGTAAATATAATTTATAATTTATAATTATTATACTTATATTTATAAGTTGATAAATTTACTACAATATTATCATTTTGATATATAGTCGATCTTGAATAATTTATAACAATAAATCTTGCTTGTTTTTCAATGAAATTATTTTTTTAAAATAAATACATTAATTTTTGTTATTAATATTTTTAGCTTTATATCTTTCAATTGTTTATTTAACATATGAAGCAAGCAATTAAGTAATTAATAGGAATCAAAATTCATAATATTAAAACAAAATAATTAAGTGTATCTTGAAGTTTTGTTATTTTTATATTGATTTTTTTTCTTTGAAAATTGTTAATACTTAATTATTGTTATTTTTCTTTATTTTTTCAATTATCATTTTTATTGAATATTTTGTGATAATTATTTTGTTAATTTATTTTGCTTATATATAGAATCGATATCTAAAATTATATTATAATAATCAATTAGGTAAAGGTAATAATTTAAAATGTGATCAAAATTTGGCACCGTTACCTAAGAAGCATCACAAGGAAGTTTGTCTTAATTCGACATGAAAAAGGGTAAATTTTTCAAAAATTTTATTTTTTTAAATTTATCTATAAGTAAAAAAAGCATTATATATAAAAAATTAACAATTAATTGCTTTTATTATTAGTATTTTATGTGGTTTTCCTTCTACATTTTTTATTTATTTTTTTCTTTTTTATGTTTCTAACTTTTTCTCATTTTCTAACTTTTGTTATTCATTAGTTTATGAAAAAAAATTATGACCACATGAAATAATAAGAACTAAATGAATTCTATTTAGGAGGTAATTTTTTTAAAAATCTTAATATCATCAATCTTTTTTAAAAACGTTATTCTAAGATGATAAATTTTAAAGAAATTATGCCTAATTATTATCTCATGGGAGTACCATTGATGAATACTAGCTATGTTGTTACATTGTCGTTATTATTATTATTTTTTAAATATTATTCTCATAAATGGTAAGTGTCATTGTATTCTTATCTAATTTATTTTCTTTAAAATTTATTTTTTGTTAGATTATTTTATTATTTTATTGTTGTAGTATTTTTACTTCTTTAGATTTAGTTTTCATTAAAAAAATTATAAAAATAATTTTTTTTTTAAAAGTTAGAAACTCACAAAAAAATTTCAAAAAAAATAATAAAATACTAGGGTGTATACATCGATCTAGAGACAAAAGAGATAGATTTTTTAAAAAAGTAGAATTAAGAGTACCTTTAATTCAATCTTCTTCGTATAAGTTATAACTAATATTCTAACTTTGAAAATAGGAAGGACAACCAAGGATGAGTATAATTGGATTTTGGTCGGTTTTGACTTAAAATGCTAACCGAATCTACGTATATCAATTTCATAAATTCAAAACTCAAATCAATTTATAAAATATTAGTTAGAGAATATTTGACCAATCTATTTATGTCGATTTGCATTTTAGACTTCTTTTTTTAAAGGGAATTTAAATAATTGTACTTTATATTAATGTTAAATTAATAACAATATTTATTGTTTAATTAATAATTTAATTAAAAATTATATATCAACATTTAAATTATAATTATGCATCAATTTTCAAGTAGATAACAACTTATTAAAAATAAGTAAATTGTTGAGAATAAAAAATAGTTTAGATATTTTATTAGTTATAGTAAATTTTTAAAAAAATGAACATAAGAGGAAAATAAAAATAAGTTGTTTCACCGTCTTAAATGACATAAAGGTTTAATTAAAAGTAGATGATTATAAGTACATATGATATATGTATTATAATGTATAAAACTAAAAAATAAATATGTGTATTAATAATATGTAGTTCAGTTTGATTTAGTATCAGTTTGCAAACTTTAAAATCTTAACCAGCCTTATACATGTTGGTTTTTATATTTTTCAAAACTGAAACCAATCTATTTGAACCTATAAAACATAAAACTTGGATCAATTCAACTCGGGTATGTTAGTTTATCATTTATTATGTACACCACTAATGACCACGAGGATAACCTCTTTAGAATTCTTAAAGATTACATTTATCCTATCCATACAGCCACACCATCATGCATAGTGTTTCCCTCTAACGTATTACAAATGAATTTCAAGCTTGGAATTATACAACTCTTACCCACTTTTCACGACTTGGATAGTAAAAATCTATATCTACATATTAATAAATTTGAAGAGGTAATAACCACCTTTCATAACTAACAAAATGCTATAGATTCTGTTAAGTTGAAAATTTTCTCGTTCTTCCTAAAAAACAAATCAAAGAGTTTACTATACTCTTTGAAATCGAGATCCATAAGTACATGGATGAAAATGATCCAATCATTATTTAATAAACACTTGCCCCACCATAAGACTAGTAACTTTAAAAAATAAATCTCAACCTTGTTTCAAAAAAATAGTGAAACATTGTACCAAACCTAAAAGAAGTTCAAAGAGTTACTAAACATGTGCCTATACCATGGGTACTAAAATTGGTGCTTAGTTAACTACTATAATAGTCTCACAATTAGGGAGCACTTTATAAAATGATGTACAACAACGTGTTTCTCCAAAAAGATCTTGATGAAGCCATAAACTATGAATAAGTTTGTTGAGAAAGTCTATACGTGAACAGGACCTAGTGCTACTAACAGCACTAATAAGTCGTCATTAACTAGAATCTACCATATAAAAGAATAAGACAACCTTAAAGCCCAACTAATTTTTTTTTATTAAGGAATTAGAGGCCATAAAAACGAAAAATAGTAAAACCACTCTTACTGTTGCAAGGGTAGAAAGTTAAGGTACATGCTTTATTCGTGGAACAGTATAATACTTATCTCAAAATTGCCTAACCTATAGGGAGATGAGAGAGCTTTACGAAGAACAATGTAAATTCGTAGGGGTATTTAGAAAACCTTACTTATCTTACTTAGAAATATACAATTTGGGTCGAAAAAATCATCCAAACTTCAACTAGAAGTCTAACTAACCTATACAGCCCAATAAAAACTGAAAAATCGAGTCACAAAGAAATTACTCAACACCTCAATATAATACACAACCAAATAGGAGTTCTTTAGAGGAGAATATTACAGTCATTTATGGGAACACAAGATAAAATTGACCAAAAGTTTGAAGTTGTACTTACATAAGTGGTTGAGGAGAATAAAAAGATCAAAAATCATATCACTAAGTTACCAATGTTCTAACTATAAAATAGCGAGAAGAAAGTTCCCCTTTCAACCTCAGTCTAACCTAAAGGGCTAATATAAGACACAAACTTGTACCATTGATGCGCATAATGTCAAAGAGGTCAATGCAATTTCAACTCATAATGGTAAAATTTTAAATGGAGAAACTATATCCAGTCCACTAGTCAACACAATCACTAACACTACCACGAGTAATGCTCTATCAAAGGAAGCAGAGAATAAGTTTCCAATACAAGTATCCTTTCTCCAAGCCCTAATATTTGGAGAAAAAATATGGATAATCAAAGTGAGATCCTAAAATGCTTGAATCAAGTTAAGATTAGTCTTCCCTAATTACATATGATCAAGAAAATACCAACATATACCAATGTAATCAAGGATCTATGCACCATGTTAAGAATAATTCATTCTTAAAAGAACAAGTTAGTGCATTAATAACACAAAAAACACCACCAAAATAAAAAATCTAAGTTGTTCTACGATTTCTTGCCAAATTGGGACGTATGAATTTGGTCAAACGCTTCTAAACCTAGGAGCAAATTTTAATTTAATGTCATATTCTTTATACTTACAACTAGGAATTTGAGAGATCAAACCCACATCTGCAGTACTACAATTGCTCGATCACTTTGTGCAAAAACTAAGAAGGATACTTGAAGATGTTTTTATCCAAATTGATAAATTCTACTATCCTTATGACTTTCTAGTTTTGGATACTCATTCACCCGCTTATTACAGGAAGACTTTTCATTACTACATCAAACACCCTTATGAATTGTAGGAATGGTCTTGTGAATCTATCTTTTGAAAATATGATTTTAGAGGTGAATATTTTTTATGTTGGGAGAAAATACGTGATGAAGATGAGTGCTATCAGACTTAAATTATAGACACACTTATTCAGAAGAAAGTACACCAGTATAATCATTCTAAATCCTTTCTCTTCTTTAATCATAAATTAGAACAATTACTTTTTTGATACATTTAATGTTTCATTTATTTTTGATAACAAGATAATCAACTAATATATTGGCAATCATATTTTAAGGATCCAACTGGTGGAAAAGATTTCAAAGTAAATGGACATCGGTTGAAAACTTATAAAGATATAGTAGATAATTTTATGTGTTTCGAGGAAATTCATCTTTTGCCTTATATCTACTAACAATTGTTAGGTTTTATTTCTCTTTTGTCTTTTATTTGCTTTTAGTTTAATTTTTTCTTTCTTTTGTTATTTCTTATGTTTCTCATCTCTAGCTGATACATTTAGAGATAGTTCTTATTTGAAATTTCACCTCTCATGTGTCTTCTACCCTTTGATCTTTTATTTTAGATTTATTTTTAAGACATTAGGGACATTATCAATTTAAGTGGGGGATGGTGGCACTTTATGTACAAATTTTACGCACACTTTCGATATACATTGATGTTATTATTTAAATTAAAAGAGTGTTATAAAATATGCTTAAATTTTAGTAATTTTTCAAAAATAAGTTTGTATTACATGTTTGAAATGTTCAAATGAAAATTCTTGCACCATTGTCTACGTAATGATTTTAAATTGTTTGATTTGAGTCACTTTTTTTATTTTGATTATTAAATAGTAACTTCAAAAATATTTTTACTTACATTATTAAACCTTATGGTAAGATGGATGTTCAATGTATATAGTCAAGAGAATTTTCATGTTTAAAGTATACATTATTTTATGATCTCACACATCTTTTGTAAGTGAATAGTGAGAATTGATAAAAACATCTTATGAACTTTCATTGATCTTTAAATTGGTTAGTTGTTGGTGAGAATATCATTTCTTGACTTGTTAAATAAATTGGTTAAAAAGCTTACTTTTTTTATAAAAAATATTGTATTAATTATTATTTGTTATATCTTTGTATTATTATTACATTCATAAAAAAAGAAAAAAAATGCTATTAAGTTCATCAAGGCTTATATTTTTTTATTATGGAAGATAAATAATTTTATTTCGTTATTAGTTTGTACGAAGTATCTTTTCTCATCAAGTTTTTTATATTAGTTCTTATATAAATTAATTGAAATTATGAAACTAGGATATGGTAAGAAAAATTGAATTGTAAGTAATATACTTCCTGTCTTTGTATTATTGTTTGTCTGTCTATTTATCTTAAAAATATTTATCTTTTGAGTGCTTTCATTTTATCTACTCTATGAGAGAACTTATTAACCATTAAAAATAATTTGGCCACAAGGATATGGAATTGAGACCTTATATTGATAAATTAAGTTGAGATCTTATATTGATGAATTCTAGAACCATATGTATAGTAGTTTATGGTAAATAAGGCTTCAACTTGATTCACACATTTTTTTAAGTTAGAATTGAAATAATTTATATAGTAACTTTGGTCTTCAACTAATTTTTTTTTCCTTAAAATACTTAGGTGATTTTTTTAGATTTTTGTGTGGATTAATCATCATGTTTTTGTTTGTGTTTCATTTGCTCGGGACTAATAATTAACTAGTTAGGGTTGTGATAATATCATAGAAATATATATATAAAATGTGTAAATTAATTAATATGTATGATTTAAAAGAGTTTAAAATTAATAATTATTTATATTAATTAAATAAATGTTGATTTTTTTGAATTATGATCATTTTATATTTGTAGGATCAACAAAAGAATATCAAAAAAATTAAAATTTGATTTTAACGATATATTTTCATGAGATTTCATAAACATACATCAAAAAATTTCATATTTTTTCCTAATCGGTCATTTTTGAATCTAAGTGATTAAATAAATGTTAAAATTTATTTACATAACTATTCGATTGTTATAATAAAATATTATTAAAAAATTAAAAAAAAAAACTCCAAAAAATTTATAGCAATAAAAATACAATCTAATAACATTAGACATCATTTTATATTAAAATAACTGTATTTTAATTTAAATAATATTTATTGTAAAATGATATATCTAAGTTTTCTAATAATAAAATATATAAACTAAATAGACGTAATGTTATTTTTACATTTATATGTATTAATTTTATTGTTTCTAATATTATTTCACCTTCTTTTTGGTTTTTAGGACTGAGTAACAGTAAACAGTAGTCTCCACTTCTCTAATATGAAAAATCAGATTCGCCAACCTCATTTAGTGTAAAATCTTCTACTCAGAGTTTGGTTAATTAGCAGTCACTTTGTATCCTAATCATTTGTTGGTTTTGAGGGCATTGAACTGAAGGTTAAGAAATATGAACAATGGTGAGGAAAGGAGACTGAACGACCGAGCAGAAGAAGACGACGACGACGAAGATGAAGCTAATGTTGGTGTGTGTTGTGGTGCATGCTGCAACAGTGGAAGACATCAATGCTTAGTGGAGCAAAACATAGAGGAGACAATAATATTAGTGGAGCCATAAAACATGGATGTGTAGCAATTAGGATTATTGTTTAATTTTCGTTTTCCTTGTATACATATACCTAAACTCTTGTACAGAAACAGAACAGAAATAATAATGAAATATACATGATAATTATCAGAGAAACACATTATTTGTCATGGTATGAGAACAAGTTATTACTGACTAATGGAATTACCTACTAATGGAATTATCAGAGCAAGTTATTATTGATTTATGTTCTACCATTTTGATTTCTGATTTTTGATTCTATTGTGGCTGCTGATTTCTGTTTTTGTTGATTTTTGATTTCTGGTTTACACTTACCCTTTGAATCTGATTTTTGGGGTGGTCATTTCTGATTTCTCGACACTAGTTCGATCTAGGTGGTCGTTCTGACTTACTCATTGAAACTGTACCGGTCTAACTGGTTGGGTCCAACATTGGTTGCCTCATAGTGTGGCCGGTTCCACCATCAGTTTCTTTTCTTAAAAAAAAACAGAACACAATGATAAACGGTGCTGAAGTCGCGTTCTTTGTGTCTGCGGTTGGAGTCACAGATTGCTCGTTGATCGTAGAATTATCGCAGTTTCTCTACGTAGCCGTGGGCAACCGCACCGGTTTGCTACCTCCGTGAAACTTGAAACACAGAAACATATATTTTGTGTTTTTGTCTCTATGCGTGTGGCTGGTTGGAGCCATAGGTCTATCTACAGTTATGGGTAACCATACTATTCTTCTAAGCTCGGACAAGCTTGGAACGAGAAGGAACTGCACAGAGTCTGCGTGAAGAAAGAGCTGCTATGAAGCCACAGTAGAAGAAGCTGTGCTGAGGAATGCAGAAGAAGCTGCTCGAATTTGAATTTTTTTTAGGGTTAGGAACACGCAGAGGAGCTGCGCTCATTTGAAAAAAAAATTTAGGGTTACGAAATGTTCTATATATAGTGTACGAAGTGTAAAAAAAAGGAAAAAAAATTTAGATTTCATGGCAGAATCTAGAGATTTAACTACCAATTTCATATTGGAAGATTTGACGGCAAAACTGATGAAAGTTCTAACTAGAGCTTAGATCAGCTCACAATCTCCGCTAACTGAAGCGTCGACTGCTCCCATTAGTATCAAGTTGGGAGGATCCAACTATGCCTTGTGGTCCCAAGTGGTGGAGATGTATATCTCTGGCAAAGACAAACTGGGATATATTAATGGAGATTTTTCTCAACCTGCTGAAACCGACCCCTCATTTAGGAGATGGCGCACTGAAAATGCCATTGTCAAAGGATGGTTGATCAATTCGATGGACCACTCCTTGATTGCAAATTTTATCTGATTCCCAACTGCGAAACAGGTTTGGGATTCTACTGCTACCACTTACTATGATGAGATAGACACGTCTCAAGTGTATGATCTTCGCCGTCGAGTTACTCGTACGAAACAAGTGGGTGGATCCATTGAAAAATACTACAATGACCTTCAAGAGTTGTGGCGTGAAATTGATTTCTGTTGTTCTAATCCAATGGAGTGTGCGATTGATATACAAAAATACAACTTCATCGTACAAGAAGATCGAGTGTATACCTTCCTCGATGGACTTGATGATAGATTGGATAAAACTCGAAGTGATGTGCTTCAGATCAAACCATTCCCTACGGTGGAACAAGCCTATGGATTCATCCGTAGGGAAGAGGTCAGGCAGACCGTGATGATCACAGGTGCAGATACGACACCCGGAGCAGTTATGGCTTACAAAGGGATCAAGGGACACCATAATCCGATGCCACCAAAACCAGGAACCTTTTTGGGTAGCAAGAAATCCACGGGAAATCCACCATCTGTTGACATGAAATGTGGTCATTGTGGAAACTCCAAACACACCCGTGAAAACTGCTTCAAACTACATGGGTATCCAGAATGGTGGAATGATCTTCAAGCATGGAAGAAACGGGAAACCACAGGCGAGCCGCTGTGGCTACCAATAATGCATCACTATCCATTATTCCTCAGGCCGAATCTTCCCAAGATCCAGGTATTTCAAGTAAAGCATTTCACATCTCTACTCGTAGTGATAATGAGGATTGAATTCTAGACTCTGGAGCTACAGATCATATGACATTTGACCCAAAAGATCTCTCCAATACAACCCAACCGAGACGGAGCCGTGTTGCCAATGCCAATGGGGTCACCTATTCAGTTATAGGGGCTCGAATAGTGACTTTATCTCCTTCATTATCATTATCTAATACATTACTTGTACCCTCTCTTTCAAACCGACTAATGTCTGTCAGTTAGGTCACTTCAGATCTTAACTGTGTAGTATTGATGTATTCTACCTTTTGTCTTCTACAGGATATTCTCACCAAGGAGATCATTGGGCGTGGTACTAAGAGGGGAGGGTTATATTATGTGGATGACCTCTGTTCAGGAAGAGCCAATCACATGCAACACACTGTTGGTAACAAGGAATGCCAGATTTGGTTATGTCATCATCGATTTAGGCATCCATCATTCGGGTATTTAAAGCACCTACTCCTCAGTTTATTTTCAAATATTACACATTCAGATTTCAAGTGTGATACTTGTATCCTAGCAAAAAGTCATAGGGCGTCTTATCCTATGAGCATGAATAAAAGTATGACTCCTTTTGCTTTGGTACATTATGATGTTTGGGGACCTTCCCCGGTCACTACGTCATCGGATCATCGTTAGTTTATTATTTTTGTTGATGATTGTACACGAATGACATGACTTTACCTTCTCAAACATAAATATGAAGTATTTTCTACATTTCACCTGTTTCACACCATGGTTCAGACACAATTTTATGAAAAAAATAAGATTCTTAGGTCTGATAATGGAGGGAACTATGTTAATCAACAATTCCAGACATACTTGGACAACCATGGTATTCTCCATAAAACCTCGTGTTCACAAACCCCACAACAGAATGGGACTGCGGAAAGGAAGAATAGGCATATTTTGGAAACTGCTCGGGCCTTACTAATCGGTGCACATATGCCTAATAAATACTGGAGTGATGCACAGTTGTGTATCTACTGAATCGTATGCGCACAAAAACCTTACAATTTCTGACTTCATTAAAGGTGCTATCTGATCATATTCCCTTGCCTACTATTTTGATGCTTCTGCCCCGAATTTTTGGGTGTGTTGCTTTTGTCCACCTCCACAAAAATCAACGAACTAAGTTGGATCCATGTGTTGTCCGATGTGTATTCTTGGGGTATGGCGTACAAAAAAAGGGCTACCGATGCTACGATCTGGTTACTAAAAAAACCTGTATTACCATGGATGTTACTTTCTTAGAATCTGAATGGGTTTTCCCATCACTGGTATCCAATTACCCTCTTCAGGGGGAGAGTTATGGTGAAGAACGAAATTGGCTTGATGTTCAAATATTAGATACTACTAACAATCCAGTATACTTGGATCATGCCAACAATATGGAGGAGCCAGTACTTAGACCCGAACTTGAACTTCCAAGAACTGAAGCTGAAGTAGTAACTGAATCTCCAGAAGATGAAGTGGTTGATGCACCCCTCCACTCTCCAGTACCCAATGATCCTCCTACTGAGAATACTCCTGAGGTAAGCTATCCTATCACACCTTTACAAACTAACGCTATAGATACATCTGTTGGTTATGTTCTACCTTTCAGGCACAATCGAGGCAAACCTTCAAATCGATACTCTCCAGAAAGAGAAAAACAAAAATCCAAGTATCCAATAGCCAATTATGTATCTACTCAAGGGTTATCATAACCTATCAGGGCGTTTGCACAAACACTCTCCTCATGTCAAATTCCAAGTAGCGTTGAAGAAGCCTTATCTGATCCAAGATGGGCTCAGGCTATAAAAGAAGAATTTGAGGCATTGCAGAAGAATAACACATGGGTGTTAAGCAAGTTGCCTCAAGGGAGGAAGATGGTAGGATGCAAGTGGATTTTCTCCATTAAGTATAAAGCAGATGGGTTAGTTGATCGATACAAGGTGAGGCTAGTAGCAAAAGGATATACACAGAAACATGAGATAGATTATCAAGAAACCTTCTCACCTGTGGCTAAACTAAAAACTGTGAGAGTTTTGTTATCTCTTGCAGCAAATTTAGATTAGCCATTGCACCAGGATATATTGTTACATCAGGAAAAGAAACTGCATGTAGATTACAACGAGCATTGTATAGACTAAAACAATCACCTCGAGCATGGTTTGGCAGATTGAGTTCAGTAATGAGAAAATATGGGTTTCAACAAAGCAACTCTGACCACACTCTTTTCCTAAAACATCGATTGGGAAAAATAACAGCCTTTATAGTCTATGTAGACGACATGATCATTACAGGGGATGATAAAGAAGAAATCTCTAGGCTTCAAGAACAACTGTCAAATGAGTTTGAAATGAAGGACTTGGGAGGGCTCAAATACTTCTTAGGCATTGAGGTAACAAGATCAAAACAAGGTATATGTCTTTCCCAAAGGAAATATACTCTAGACCTACTAGCAGAGGTAGGATTACTAGATTGTAAACCTATCGATATTCCGATGGTCCAAAATCATAAACTTGGAGAATATGTGGACCAGTACCAGCAGATAAACAAAGATATCAACGGTTAGTAGGTAAACTCATATACTTATCTCATACTCGACCTGATATTGCTTATGCTGTGAGTGTCGTGAGTCAGTTTATGCACTGCCCAAGTGAAGACCATATGGATGCTGTCATGCGAATACTCCATTATTTAAAATCCTCCCCTGGGAAAGGACTTATGTTTTCAAAGAATGGTCAATTAGAAGTCATTGGATATACAGATTCAGACTGGGCAGGGAATATGAAAGATAGGAAATCTACTGCTGGGTACTTTACTTTTGTGGGGGGAAATCTTGTTACATGGAGGAGCAAGAAGCAAAAGGTAGTTGCCTTATCTAGTGCTGAAGCTGAATTTTGAGGAATGGTCAAGGGAATATGTGAGTTCCTTTGGTTAAAAAAACTTCTAATTGAGATTGGTGTTGCTCCTAACTCTGAAATGAGTTTATTTTGTGATAACAAAGCAGCTATTGCCATATCTCACAATCCAGTTCAACATGATCACACGAAGCACGTTGAAGTGGATCGGAACTTCATCAAACAGAATCTTGAAGAAAAGATTATTCAGCTTCCATTTGTTAAATCAGAAGATCAATTGGTTGATATACTTACAAAATCTGTGTCTGCAAAGAACTTCTATAACTCACTTGACAAGTTGGGCATAAGAGACATATATGTACCAACTTGAGGGGGAGTGTTGGTGTGTTGTGGTGCATGCTGCAACAGTGGCAGACATCAATGCTTAGTGGAGCAAAATATGGAGAAGACAATAATATTAGTGGAGCCATAAAACATGGATGTGCAGTAATTAGGATTATTGTTTAATTTTCGTTTTTCTTGTATATATATACACCTAAACTCTTGTACAGAAACAAAGTAGAAATAATAATGAAATATACATGATAATTATCAAAGAAATACGATATTTGTCGGGAGTGGCCGGGAAGCCTGGCAGAGAACCTACGCTGATGAGAGGTCTTGGGAGTCGCTTCAAGAGGACGAGTCTGGGTTACTTCGTCCTATTGATAACGCGATCCTATACCATTCTCAATATCGCCGCCGACTTCGAACATCGACTACTTCTCGAATTCAAAAGGGTCTCATTCGTTACCTTTTCGTTATTATTGACCTCTCCTAGGTACCGAACTTGGTTTTTTTTTCTTTCTGATCTAGCTTCATTCAGTTTTGCATCTGATTTGGTTTAGAGTGGTTATTTCTATTTGGTTTGACATGTGGTCGAGCTTGATTGGGTTTCATATGTGGATTCAGAATTGAATCTCAGGAATTGGTCTAGCCATTTTTGGATTTACATAAGATCAGGAAAGTTAGCTTATTTATGGTTCTAAGGAAACAACGATATGTGTTGAATATTGGCTCTAAAAGTAACAAATTAGTGGCCTAATTTGTGGCCTAATTTGTGGCATGATTTAAGGAAATTAGTGGCCTAATTTAAGGCTTAAATTATGGCACAATTTAGGGAAAGAGAGTCTTGCTTCATCTATAAATAGGGAAGAGTTCATGCATTGAAGAACAAGGCAAAAAAATCAGAAAAATCAAAGACATCATAAGCAAACTCAAAGAGAGAAAATACTTGTGAGTTTGAGAGTTTTTCTATAAGTTTGGGGAAACACTTGAGAGATATTATTAGTGAGGAAATCTGTATCTATATTCTGTATATTTCCTACTCAGTTCAAATAATATCTGCTGCCTCCCGTGGACCTAGGCGAATTTCCGAACCACGTAAATTCTGCATGTTCATTTTATCGTTTTGATATATTCATACACCGCTATTTATTGCATCCGCCCACAACAAATTAGTATCAGAGCCAAATATAGCAGTATTATATATCAAATCGAAGCTCTCGACGAGACGAACACAACGGTGAAATAATCGCTCAAATCGGAAGTCAGAATCGCCGCCAAAAGCTGCCGGAGTGTTGCTGCCAGCACTGAGTCAACTCACCGAGTTGGACCGAGTCAACTCAGTCACTAGTGATATTTGGACCGAGTTGGTCCGTTTTTCATCCGTTTTCAGCTGAGTTGGATCTATTCCTAGCTAATTGGACCATTAGGATTCAAGCTATGACTCCGTTTTTCAAATAAGGTATAAAATTTGAAAAAAAACACTGTTTTAAGTTGTAAGTGCAAAATTTCTGTTATCTATTTGTACTTATGGCTGATAAAAGAGAGATCGAAGAAGGTGAACAAGCTGACCTTAGAATTTCTGTCAAACCAAGTTGTTCTACTCGAAGAACTATGTTGTCCAACGCAAAGTTCGAGGTGGAGAAATTCGACGGCACCAATAACTTTGGCATGTGGCAATGTGAAGTATTAGATCTATTGTTTCGAGAAGGATCTAATATAGCCTTGGAGACCAGGCCAGGAGATTATTCAAATGAAGATTGGAATTATGTCAACCGACAAGCTTGTGGCACAATTCGACTGTGTTTAGGAAAAGATCAGAAGTACTTTGTCATGAAAGAGAATGTGGCTGCAGTTCTCTGGAAGAAACTAGAGGACAAGTACATGACGAAAAGTATTGAGAATAGAGTCTACTTGAAGAAGAAACTTTTCCGTTTCCAGTACAAGAAAGGTACCCCTATGATTGAGCACTTAGATAATTTTAATAAAATTTTGGCCGATCTACAAAATTTAGATGTTGAAATTATCGATGAAGATAAAGCTTTGTTGTTGCTGAATTCATTACCTGAGAGCTATGAGCATTTAACCACAACCCTGTTATATGGAAAAGATGAGGTTAAGTTCGTAGATGTTTCAAATGCTTTGGTAAATAACGAGTATCGGAAGAAGGATCAACATGATCACAGAGACTCAATACCAGAAGCATTGACGGCAGCCAGAGGTAGGACGAACAACAAAAAATCTGGCGGATCAAATAATAGGGAGCGATCAAGATCAAAGTCCAGGGGAGATTCATCCAGAAGACGTCCTGCAAAGGATGAGTGTGCCTATTGTCACCAGAAAGGGCATTGGAAGAAAGATTGCCCAAACAAGGACAAGTCAAATGCAAATGTTGCACAGAAGGCCGATGAAGATGAAGAATCAGCCTTTTCAGTTTCATCATCAAAAACCTACTCAGATAAGTGGATCCTTGATTCTGGATGTTCTTATCATATGTGTCCAAACAGACATTGGTTTTCGAGTTTTGAGGAGCTCGATGGAGGAGTTGTGCTTATGGGCAACGATAATGTCTGTCAAACAAAAGGGATTGGAACAGTACGACTAAAGATGCACGATGGTACAATCAGACAACTTACAAATGTAAGGTATATTCCTGACCTAAAGAAAAACCTTATTTCTTTAGGTGTTCTAGATTCTGATGGTTACAAGGTAACATTGGAAAATGGAGTCTTGAAAGTTGTACGAGGTGCATTTGTAGCGATGAAGGGTACTCGGAAGGCGAACTTGTATTTCCTAGATGGGAGTACAGTTACAGGAAGAGCAACTGTCTCAAGTAGTTCTGAAGAAAAGACAAATGATTCTTCCCGCCTGTGGCACATGCGCTTAGGGCATGTCGGTGAAAAGGCTTTGCAAGGCTTAATGAAGCAAGGTCTTTTGAAAGGTGCCAAGACTGGAAAGTTTGATTTCTGCGAGCATTGTGTAATTGGAAAACAAACAAGAGTCAAGTTTGGTACTACCATTCATCGTACTAAAGGATCTCTTGATTATATTCACACGGATGTTTGGGGACCTTCAAAGAATGCTTCACTTGGAGGTAAACGCTGGTTTGTGACTTTTATTGATGATTTCTCTAGATATGTCTGGATATACACTATGAGTCACAAAGATGAAGTTCTGGATATCTTTCTTAAATGGAAGAAAATGATCGAGAATCAGACAGGAAGGAAAATTAAAAGGCTCAGATCTGATAATGGTGGCGAGTATAAATCAGATCCCTTCTTTAAGTTTGTCAAGATGAAGGGATAATCAGACATTTTTCAGTTCCTCGCACACCACAGCAGAATGGAGTTGCAGAACGAATGAATCGTACTTTGGTTGAGAAAGTTCGATGTATGCTATCTCAATCCAAATTGAGCAAGGCATTTTGGGCTGAGGCTTTGTCATATGCAACTCATATAGTCAACAGACTTCCTGCGACTGCATTAGATGGGAAAACTCCTAAAGAGGTATGGTCTGGACAACCTGCTACTGATTATGATTCATTGCGAATATTTGGATGTCCAGCATATTTTCATGTTAGTGAATCCAAACTGGATCCTAGAGCAAAAAAAGCTGTTTTCTTGGGCTTTAAGGAAGGAGTTAAAGGATTTCGACTTTGGTGTGGTGAATCCAAGAAGATCGTCTTAAGCCGAGATGTTACATTCGACGAGTCTGTTATGCTGAGACAGACAAATTCAGAGAAAGAGAATGAAAGTCCAAATACTCTTTCTAAGGTGATGCTTGAGACTCCGGAAGATCCAGAAAAGATTGCACCGACTACCGATCGTGGTGAAGATGAAATTGATGATCAAGAAGAGATCTCAGTTGAGGTGGAGGCTTTCTCACCATCACCACCTATCAATCAGTAGCCAGAATATATTGCCACTACTCGACCGAGAAGGGAGATTAGGAAGCCTACCAGATACACAGACATGGTAGCATTCGCACTTCCAGTAATTGATGATGATGTCCCATGCACTTACAGAGAAGCTGTGCAGAGAGTTGATAGTATGAAGTGGAAGATGGCAATGGATGAAGAGATGAAGTCTCTACACCAGAATCAGACTTGGGAGTTGGTTCAACTTCCCAAAGGAAAGAAAACTATTGGCTGCAAATGGGTCTATGCCAAGAAGGAAGGTGTTCCTGGTAAAGACAATATCAGATACAAAGCCAGACTGGTAGCAAAAGGCTATGCTCAGAAAGAAGGAATAGACTACAATGAGGTATTCTCACCTGTTGTTAAGCATTCATCTATTCGGATACTATTGGCTTTGGTAGCACAGTTTGATCTCGAGTTAGCTCAACTCGATGTCAAAACAGCTTTTCTCCATGGTACTTTGAACGAAGAAATCTACATGTCTCAACCGGATGGCTTCAAAATTCCAGGACGAGAGAATTGGGCTTGCAAGCTGAGCAAGTCAATTTACGGTTTGAAGCAATCACCGCGACAATGGTACAAGCGCTTTGATAGCTTCATTAGAGAGCAGAAGTACACACGCAGTCAGTTTGATCACTGTGTATACTTTCGAAAACTCCAAGACGGTACCTTCATTTATTTGCTTTTATATGTTGATTGCATCTAAGAGCAAGGTGGAGATCGACAGATTGAAGGCTCTGTTGAGTTCAGAATTTGAAATGAAAGATCTTGGAGAAGCTAAGAAAATTCTTGGGATGGAAATCACAAGAGATAGAGTTCTGGCACGATCTGTTTGACACGGACTCAAGATCTGAAGAAAGTACTACAAAGGTTTGACATTGATGAAAAACCAAACCCAGTAAGTACACTGCTTGCTCCTCACTTTCAATTGAGTGCATTGATGTCACCTAGCACCACCGATGAGAAGAAGCAAATGGAACGTGTTCCATATGCAAATGTTGTTGGTGCCTTGATGTATGCAATGGTTTGCACCAGACCTGATATTTCCCACACTTTTAGTATGGTGAGTCGGTACATGCATAATCCCGGTAAAGGACACTGGCAAGCAGTGAAGTGGATTCTACGGTACATCTATGGTACTGTGGATATTGGTCTGAAGTTTGAAAGAGACAAGACTGAAGGCAAACAACTAGTTGGATATGTGGATTCTGACTATGCTGGAGATCTGGATAAGCGTCGATCTACAACTGGTTATGTGTTCACAATAGCAGGAGGACCAGTTTGTTGGAGATCAACATTGCAGTCAACTGTAGCTTTGTCTACTACAGAGGCAAAGTATATGGCTGTAACAGAAGCATTCAAAGAAGCTATATGGCTTCTCGGGTTGACTAAGGATTTGGGGATTGTTCAGAAAAACGTGGAGGTTTTCTGCGACAGCCAGAGTGCCATTTGTTTGGCAAAGAACCAAGTTCATCATGGTCGTACCAAGCACATCGATGTTCGATTTCATTTTGTTCGAGAAATCGTCGATGAAGGAAATGTTATACTCCAGAAAGTCAGAACTGCAGATAACCCCGCAGATATGCTTACAAAGGTGGTTACAGGGATCAAGTTTCAACACTGCTTGAACTTGATCAACATCTCTCGAGCTTAGAGCGCCTAGGGCGCATTTGGACGCAGCGTTATGAACTTTTTCGCCAAGGTGGAGATTGTTGAATATTGGCTCTAAAAGTAACAAATTAGTGGCATAATTTAGGGAAATTAGTGGCCTAATTTGTGGCATGATTTAAGGAAATTAGTGGCATAATTTAAGAAAATTAGTGGCCTAATTTAAGGCTTAAATTATGGCACAATTTAGGGAAAGGGAGTCTTGTTTAATCTATAAATAGGGAAGAGTTTATACATTGAAGAACAAGGCAAAAAAATCAGAAAAATCAAAGACAGCATAAGCAAACTCAAAGAGAGAAAATACTTGTGAGTTTGAGAGTTTTTCTATAAGTTTGGGGAAACACTTGAGAGATATTATTAGTGAGGAAATCTGTATCTGTATTCTGTATATTTTCTACTCAGTTCAAATAATATCTGCTGTCTCCCATGGACCTAGGCGAATTGTCGAACCACGTAAATTCTGCATGTTCATTTTATCGTTTTGATATATTCATACACCGCTATTTATTGCTTCCGTCCACGACAATATGTATATCACATGTAACATAATTGTTGATTTTGTCTATTTTATTCCTAAAATGTTTGGGACCTTGTTCAAAATTTGGAAGATATGAAGCTACAATCTTTAAGCTTCTACTAACTTGTTGGTTAGGTGATGCCAAAGAAAATCTTTACCGATATCCAAATGTAACAAATCGGTTGGAACTGCTAACTTGGTTTATGTCTCTGGAACTATATTTAATCAGCGAGGGAAATAATTGGTTGTAAGTTTTAAAGACATGGATTCAAATGTCAGCAATTTTTCTTATACTTTTTTGATTTTGTTAGGAGAAAAAGGTGTTGGCAGTTATTGTTATTGATTTACTTAACATGCCTTTTAATTCTTCAGTTGGTTACTATCGATGTCATTAGGCAGCCGCAGAAATGGATTTTCGACCAAGTCGAATGGTTGTAGTAGCAAAACAAGTCGAAGCTTTCATTCGGGAGTTTTTTTACCAGAATCCACTTGGTCAAATTGGTCTTGTAACTATTAAAGATGGGGTTGCTCATTGCTTAACGGATCTTGGTGGAAGTCCTGAGTCTCATGTCAAAGCTTTGGTGGGTAAACTGGAATGCTCGGGTGAATCCTCCATACAGAATGCTCTGGATCTCATTCATGGATATCTAAATCAAATTCCATCTTATGGTGTACGGGAAGTTCTCATATTATTTTCATCCTTGAGCACTTGTGATCCAGGAGATATAATGGAAACCATCCAGAAGTGTAAGAAATCGAAAATAAGGTGCTCAGTTATTGGTCTGTCGGCAGAAATTTTTATTTGCAAACATCTCTGCCAAGAAACTGGTGGGTCATATTCTGTTGCATTGGATGAGGTGAGTTTAGATCTACTGACTTTTGGCTTTTAGAGCAACTGAAAAAGTTGAAATATTAGTTCAAAGCGCTTGAGCGCATACATGATAATACATAATTTAGGAGGAGCCTTTGTCACTCGAATTACTTCGCTCCTAATCTAAAATAAGAAACAGAATTGTGCTTCATATAAATTTCAGAAAAAAAAGAAGTGACTTTGCATAGCACAAGGAATTTTCTGATCCACGTGACTATATTTAAAGAAATGTCTTATTCATTTCATCAATTCATGAGTTTCTATCTTCTGCAGTCACACTTAAAGGAACTTATACTAGAGCATGCACCTCCTTCTCCAGCAATAGCAGAATTTGCAATTGCTAATTTGATCAAGATGGGCTTCCCTCAAAGGGCTGCTGAAGGCTCTGTGGCAATCTGTTCATGTCATAAGGAGGCCAAGGTTGGAGGGGGATACACTTGTCCCAGGTGCAAGGCACGTGTATGTGAGCTACCCACCGAGTGTTGCATTTGTGGCTTGACGCTCATTTCTTCCCCACATTTCGCACGATCTTATCTTTACCTCTTTCCAATAGTACCATTTGATGAAGTCTCCTCATCAGTACTAAACAATCCACAGCGCAAGTTGCCCAGAACTTGTTTTGGCTGCCAACAAAGTCTGCTAAATGCTGGTAAGTTCTTTTTCAAATTAGAACACACGAGAGTATAAAATTTGTGCAAATTGTACGTGAGCTACCATTTTAGCTTACTGTATTTGTGAATTGTGATTGCCAATGGGAATTTTGTAAGTGAAGGTCATTGTATTTGCTTTAAGCTGGCATATCTCGCTATCACTAGTCTTATTCATTTTCCATAGGGAAATATTTGGTCTAATGGCATTTCAATGCTCATAGGCAACACTCATTTGCATCTTGGGAGGATAATGCAAGGTCTAGTCATTGAAGAACCAATGTGTTACATATGGTCTAGTCATTGAAGAACCAATGTGTTACATATGGCTTGAATACTTGGCATTGCATGAGATAAAGATGTTGAATTATTTGTTGCAATTGTTCACTCTGTCAAGTTCTGCAAATACTCGTACGTATTCCACTATTGAAGCTACGGGGCTTAGTGATTATTTTCTTCCCGGCTTATTTACTAATCTCCACTATGTGCTTCCTGATCCATTATTGGGCGGCATATCCTGCATTTGAATCCTTTATTCTGTGTTTTGAAATATGATAGGGCTTTCCAGTTGTGGATAATTTATAGTTCACATAATAACAAGAGAGAATGTGCTTTCTATCCTTAATTTTTTTTGTTAATAATTTTTCTGTCTGGACTCCTGAGCTTATATGTTGCTGACAGTTAGAACGAATAAAAGACTTGTGCATTCATATGAACAAATGTATTTAAAATATCAAAAGAACTTAGCTTGTTTACTTATTTGATACACGTCTTGTCAGCTCTTGAATCCTTGTTTTATTTTTGATTTCGCTTTTTTGGATATACAGGAAATAAACCTGGCCTCCGCATATCTTGTCCCAAATGCAAGCTACACTTTTGCCTTGAGTGCAACATTTATATTCATGAAAGCTTGCATAACTGCCCAGGTTGTGAGAGTGCCAGGCATTCCAAGTCAGTCAGCGCTAAGGAATGAATTTTATTGATATGGTATTTGCCATGTTCAGTACATGTCACTGCCATATTGTAAGTGATAGACCTCATCAGTCGTTACCTTTTTTATTCCCAAATTCTAATCCTAAAACAATTCATGGATGCTAACACTTCCAAACAGCATCTCTTATTCTCTTTAACTGCATGCCTGCTGCTCGAGCATTGGTAATACAACTTCCATCCAGGTTTCAAAGAGGATGAGCTTCATTTTTCGTTGATCCAGAACTTTCTTTCAAGTACCAATATTGTTACAACCACCATAACAAGAGCCTTAATATGTTCCCTTTTTCTTGTATACAATGTACTTATATGTTAGTTTTTTTAACTTTTAAGTAAGGTCTTTAAGTCATTGATGCATTTTACTACATGTCCTCAAGGCATTCTCTTTTATCACAATCGGAGAGGGTAATTTTTGCCATTGTGAAACTTAAATGTAATAGCTATTGAAGATGTATGAATTTTACATTAAATTACATCTTTTTATTTCTTGATACTGGATACATATGTATACAAGAAATCAGAATGTACATCAAATTTTTAGGAAATTAACCTCTTGTAATATATGAGTTAATTATACTTTGAAAATCAAGAATAGTTGAAAATCAGATCTCCTGCAAATCAGAAACTAATTACACATCAAGAATAGTTGGAAATCAAATCTTCTGAAAATCAAGAGTTAATTAAACCTTGAAAATTAGGAATCAATCATACGTCTAGATTGATTTCTTACTCTCTCTTAAGTTAGGTGATACATGTTTTTCAAATCATGTGTATACTTAACTCAATGAAATTAGGTCGAAATAAAGCTTTGGTTAAGATATTTGTTACTTGTTGTCTAGATGGAATATAGTTGAGAAAGACTATCTTACCTTCAGTTTTTTCACTGATAAAATGTCTAATTTTCACATGTTTAGTTCGATCATGGTGGATTGGATTTTTGGCAATTGTAATTGTTGACTGGTTGTCACACATGATTCTAATAGATTCTAAATTTTTAGCCTTGAATTCGTTTAGTAGTTTTTTAGCCAAATTCCTTCACAGATGCCTAAAGCCAATGCACTGAACTCGGCCTTGACATTGCTACGTGCTACCATTGCCTGCTTTTTGCTACGCCATGTTACTAAATTTCTCCAAATAAATGAGCAATATCCAGATGTGGATTTTCGGTCACTAGAAGATCTAGCCCAATCAGTATCAGTATAAATTTACAATGTCATATTAATTGTTTTCCTGAATATAAGCCTCTTTCCAGGATCCTTTTTCAAGTACTGTACAATATGGTTTACTCTTATATCTGGACGTATATGAGTAAGATATATTAACTTACTTACCAAACGCTGATATTGTCCCTTGTCAGTTGCCAATTCATAAGTTTGAGGCATTAGTTTGGTGTTAGGATTCATGGGTGTTTCAACAGGCTTACACCCACTCATGCCAGTCTCACGTAAGAGATCTAGAATATATTTGTGTTGAGAAATTGAGATTCCTTTGGTGCTACGTGCTACCTCCATCCCTAAGAAATATTTCAATTATCTCAAGTCTTTAATCTTGAATTCTTTTGATAATAACATCTTAAGCCTCTTCATCTCTCCTACATAATTTTCTGTAAGAACTATATCATCAACATATACAATCAAAGCTATGATTCTTCCATCTGTGAATTGTTTGAAAAAAATAGTATGGTCTACATGTGTATGAGAGTATTCATGATGTTTGAGGACCTTAGTGAATCTATCGAACCATGTTCTAGGTGACTGTTTAAGTTCATATAGTGTCTTTCTCAACTTGCATACCTTCCCTTGTGTATCCTTAGTCTCAAAGCCATGAGGTATATCCATGTAAACTTTTTCAATCAAATCCCCATTTAAGAATGCGTTCTTGACATCGAGTTGAAGTAGTGGCCAATCCTCATTAACTACAATAGACAGCAAGACACAAACTGTGTTAATTTTTGCTACAAGAGCAAAAGTCTTCTAATAATCAATTCAATATGACTGGGTGAACCCTTTAGCCACCAGTCTAACTTTATATCTGTCTATATTTCCATCTACCTTTTGTTTAATTAAGAATATCCATTTGTAGCACATTATCTTCTTTTCAGGTGGTAGCTCTTTTAACATCCATGTACCATTCTTTTCAAGTACAATGTATTCTTCTAAGGTTACCTTACACCATTTAGGAACCTTTAGAGCCTCATTGATAGAATTAGGAATCTTGATGTTGTTTAGGGATGTCATAAATGCCTAAAATTTTGGGGACAGATTTGCGTAAGAAATGTAACTTCGAAGAGGATGTTGAGTGCATGATCGAACACTTTTTGTCTACGCAATAGGAAGATCTAACTCAGGTCAAAACCTAGTTTTGGATTAGATTCTGCACCTTTTCTCTGCATAATAGGAAGATCTAACTCAGGCTCAAAACCTAGTTTTGGACTAGATTTTGCTTCATCTTGTAATCTTTCAGATTCAGTCTAACTCGGAAGAGTTTCTTGGCTTTGCTAATTTGGTGTGGAAAAGTCAGAATTTCTCTTTCTTCCATAGACTTTTATGGCATCATTAGGAAGGAGAAGATGTATAGGATAGACAATGGGAGATTGATTAAGTTTAATTTTGGAAGGAGAATTTGGAATGGGAACCAAGTTGGAAAATGACAAGGTAATGGAAGATAAATGAGATGGTAAATTCAGTTCAATACGTGATGAACAATCCCAATTCTACAATTCATTAGTGTGATTATCCCCCTAAATTGTTGAATTAGAATATAATGAAGTTTATTTAAAGAAAGTAGCGTATATGGAATTGTCAAACTTATGGGTGATGGGAGAGAAACATTTTTAACCTTTTTGATTGGTTAAGTAGCCAAGAAAGATGCATTTAATAGCACGGGTATCAAGTTTATCACGATATTATGAATGAATATGGATAAAAATAATGCAACCAAAAACCTTGAAAGGAATTGGTGACACAAGTTGTGATGTAAAATATTGACCCTGAAACATTTGTAAAGGTGAGTGATATTTGAGAACTCGAGAAGGCATTTGGTCGATCAAGTATGTTGCAGTAATAATGGCTTCACCCTAGAATTTTTTAGAAATATTGATTTGAAAAAGCAAAGATCGAGCAACCTCAAGTATATGATGGTTTTTACGTTTGGTTACACCATTTTTTCAATACAGGAGCTTTGTTGGACAATACCATGTGATTTGAGATATCTACTAAGATTGGAGTTAAAGAAATCCCTAGCATTATCAATTTTTAGGATTTGGATATTGGTATTGAACTGAGTTTGTATCATGGCATGAAAAAGTGGAAATATGTGCTTGGTTTTAGATTTTTCTTTCATAAGAAATGTCCAACACAATCGAGTATGATCATAAACTAACATTAAGAACCATCGAGCACCAATAATACTAAGAACGCAACATTATCCCCAAATGTTACCCTGAATGAGGGAAAAATGGTGATTTGGTTTGTGCGTGCTTGGTGAAAAAGTGTTTCGAGTGTGCTTTGTCAACTGAAAAAATTCACAACAATATAAATTGGGATTTTCATTGATAAATGAGGATGGAAACAAACATTTCTAGTACAAAAAATTGGGATAACCTAGGCGAATGTGCCATTGCATGATTTCACTTTCTTTATTAGTATGACTAATAGACTTAAGACTATGACTCAATTGACACAGATGACTAACATAATGGATTGAAGGAGTGTTGACATCAAGAACATAGATGCCCGCACGAAAATCATCACTGCCAATTATATTTCCCAAGCTCAGGTCCTAAAAAATGCAAGATTTAGCCAATAATTTAGTTTCACATTTAAGGTCATGATTTAGTATACTAATTGATATGAGATTGGAGTTAAAATCAAGCATAAATAACACAAATTTGAGGATAAGGTTGTTTGAGAGAAATGGTCCATGTTCCGACCATTATGGTGTGTGCACCATTGGCGATGTGCATTGTTTGAAGTCTGTTACAAGGTAAGTAAGTTGTGAAAAGTGATTGATCACATGTTATGTGATTGGAGCCACTTGAGTCTACTATCCAAGATGAGAAAGGGAATTTACCTATATGTATTGCTGAATTACTAGAGCTATGAGCGGGGTTAATGTTTTCTTTTTGTATAAGTTGCTAGAGGAGATCCAACTAATCCTTAATGAATGGGACATGAATATCATATTGATATACTTCAGTAGTTGTAGCATTTTCCTTTGCCTTTTAGTCTCGATTTATTTTCCAATCGGAAGGTTTTCCATGTAACTTCCAACATGTCTTCTTCAAATGCCCAGGCTTTCAACAATAGTCGCACCATGGGCGACCTTTCCTTATTTGATTAGTATCGGTACATTGAGTATTGCTTCTTGTAGCAAATGCACCAAAATTTGGTGATATGGCTTTGACTGCTGCAAATGCTAGAATTTTAGGAATCGTGGAAGGATTTGATTGTCCCAACATGGCATGTCTTCAGCTCTCCTCTCTATGCACCTCAAAGAATGCCTCTCGCAGACTTGGTGATGGCTTTGTTTCAAGAATTCTACCCCTTACTTCATTAAAGGGGTTTATTGAGTCTCATCAAGAATTTGAAGACACGCTTAGTCTCTATAGTCTTTCTAAAATATGTGCGATCTTCTAGACATTTCCATTCATGTATCTCAAACAAGTCTAGTTGTTTCCAATGACGAGTAAGAGTTGTGAAATAAATAGTCACAAAGCTATCGCATTGACCAAGGTCCTGGAGAAAACTTTCCACGTAGAAGAGCTCAGAAGTGTTCTCACTACTAGAGAACGTTTCTCGTGTAGCTTGATGTGTGCTTAAAAAACACTAAAATTATCATGATTTAATTTACTTTAATTGATTAAATAGATTTATATTTGTATGATTTTATCATATTTTTATATAAATTTATATTTTCAGAATCATAGGTATTTTTATTGTTTTTTAGGTATTTTAGTTCAAAAATAACTTACAGACACAAAGAAAAATACTGGAGGCAATACATCACAAATATATTGAGAGAGAAAATGAGGAAAAGTCAAAAAGATGAAGAAAAAAAAATTTAGACAAAATAGGTCAAAAATGTCAAAAATGCCAAAATCTTGTGCATAACATCTTATCTGCATCGAATCCTGCGCGCACGCCCAACATACGTCGAAACACAATCGCATGTGGTCGAAACACACCCAGGATATGCCGGAATATGCCCACATGTGGTCGATAAATGCCTAGCACATGCCCGACGCACTCCAAAAAACTTATGAGCGCAAAATCGACATTACAAATACCAATCTTGCGGATACTCTTTAGTTTTATAATTTGTAAAACTCTTGCAAGTACACAAATCATTTTATAAAAAATGATAAGTATACTCTCAAAGTCGATCTAAGGAAAGAATATATGTGGTTTTTAATTTATTATTCAAAATCTTAAAAATGAAATTAAATCATAAACATTCTTTCACGATATTTTGGTTTGTTTGTTTACTAATCTAATAACATAAATATAAACATTGATATAGATTCAATAAAAAATAATGGAAATTTTTATTATTCATAACTATGGAGTATTTAAGGATATAATAACTAAGTTAATTATGTTTGCTCATATTATTTAGGTTATTAAAGATATAAATTGATATTTGTTGATTTTCTCTTTTTGGTATGAAAGTGTTGGCTCAAATTCTTTTTTTTAGTTATTAATTAACTAATATATTTAGGTGAGGCCTATTAATTAATTATTAAATTTTAGCTTTATTACTAAGAAAATAACAAACCATTTAATCACAATTTTTGGCGGAGTCAATTAATTAGATTTTATTCAAGGTGTCCAAATTAAAGTTAAAAATTTAATTATCTGAGTACTAACTTTCAAGTTTTAAAATTATTACTGAAAATATTTTGTCAATACATTTTCGAATAATAATTCTTATAAAAACTTTTGAAATAGAGCTTCATTCTAACTACTAGACGATTGTACTAACAAATAAAATAGCACTACTTTAAATCAAATCGGATAATTAAACCTTAAAATCTAATTTTCACATTTTAGTTTGTAATGAAAAATAATATATTTCTCTCTAACATCCATAATATAAAATATTGAATAAAAACAAAATCAATTTATTTTATAGAGATATTTTACATATTTAATATTTCGCAAGCATAACAACATTATTATTATATCATATTTACAAACAGCCAGACATGTTAAATGCAATCATAGACAAATTAAACATAATATATAAAAATAAAAAATAATTGTAAAGAATTCATTTTAAAATTATACCTCAAAAGAATCATTATAGAGCTTTGATGCTAATTCTATTACTAGAAAAACCTCCAAACGGATTTGCATCTCTGCTTATTGATGGTTAACGCGGCGTGTGCTAGGTGTATACTGGCTAGGCATGTGCCTACCACATGTGGGCGTGTACCGGCGTATGCTGGGTGTGCATGTAGGACTCAGCACAGATGGGATGTTGCGTGCGGAATTGTCCTTTTTGACATTTTTTACCATTTTGTCCAATTGTTTTCCCATATTTTTGACTTTTCCTTCTTTCTTTTTTCAATATATTTGTGATATATTGACTCTAGTATTTTTCTTTGTGTCTTTAAGTTATTTTTGAACGAAAATGCTTGTGATTCCGAAAAGATAAATTTATATAAAAATATGATAAAATCATACAAATATAAATTTATTTAATCAATTAAAGTACATTAAATCATGATAATTTTAGTGTTTTTTAAACACTCATCACAACTTCACATATTTCTTTTGTTTTGGTGTACAATAAGAAATTTTCCTTATTTGGGTTGTCTTAGAAATGTTTAACTAAGACATAACTAGATTGTTTTATGCTTTCTAGATCTTGGAATCAGTAATATTGAGATAGAGTTTTGGGATGTCTCCAGTAAGATATTCATTTTTGATTCACCTGCTTATGAACATCATCATTGATTAAGACCATTGAAGTTAGTTTTGGCCATTAAGTTTTTGTATGGTGATAGGGACGAGATTATTGTCTGTGTTGCCTGATGTTAACCGAGGAGTAGTGGGAATATTAAAAGAGGGATTGGATGTAGAGGAATACTCTGCCATGACAAGATGTTATTTGGAAATAAAAGAGATAGATAAGTGCAACAATATTGATAAGAACAATGGTTTCTCTGCCCAGAGCTCTAATACCATGAAGATGTATGAATTTTACAAAAAATTACATATTTTTAATTCTTGATACTTGATACATATATATACATGAAATCAGAATGTACATCATATTTTTAGGAAACTAACCTTCTGAAAATCAGGAGCTAATTACATCCTGAAATCAAGAATAACTAGAAATCACACCTACTAAAAATAATGAGATAATTACATCCTGAAAATCAAGAATAGTTAGGAATGAGATCTCTTGAAAATTAGGAGCTAATTACACCCTGAAAATTAGGAGCTAATTAGAATCAATCATACGTTTAGATTGATTTCCTACAACTACTACATTTGTTTAAGTAAAATAAATAGTATTGCTCTTTCCTACTTTTCATTTATGAGATTACCTTGAAGCTGACAAGGTTTTCCTTGAAAATGTAAGTGAACTTTGAAGAGTTACTATAGCTTCTCTCTAGCCCTATTAATTCTTTCCCATTTCAAAGTAAATGATTTCGTACTTTGGAAAAATTGTTGATTGCTCTATACTTCGGGAGCAATGAATATTACCTCCTAACTTTGTCGTAATGAAGCTTTTGAATGAGGCAACTTGATTCCAAGGATGTCATTTTCAGTGAAATATTGTGTAAAAACTTATTTTACTTGGGAGAAGGAAATAATCAAGGCATTAGACTTTAAAATTGAGTGCTTGTGAATGCAGTATCTCGATTTTCCAATTGAAAAATGTGCACTTGCCCATATCGCCAATTGAAGGTGTCAAACTTTAAATTGGGATGGGATATCTTATTAGTTCACAATATAATTTATAAGTTTTATGAATTCATTCCATCTTATTCTACTTATTTTTGGGCGGGTGGGAAACTTGGGATGAGATATCTTATTTATTCCAAATAGATCTAAATATGATAAGTAAAATTTCAAAAATAATGAAAAAAAAGTAACATGATTATTTATAATAACTATGATTATCTATACTAATCATAAGCTCATTATGGATAACTTGAAGATGTGATAAAATAAAATAAGATTGAAATGAAATAAAACTGTACAGTAATAAGAAAGATAGTGAATAATATCTTAGAAAGAGAAGTTCATATTGAATGATTGATTATGTTACAATGACAACTATATATAGACTTAGATAACCTTTACAAAAACAATTACAACTAACTATCTAATTAGCACATAACTTATGATCATAAACTCTAATACTCTCTCTCAAACTTAGATCGATGCAAGATCGTAAGCTTGTTACAAAAAGACAAAAACTAATTGAGGGTAAATGTTTAGTTAATATGTCAACTAATTGATAATCAGAACTACAATGTTTAATAAACAAACTTTTCTTTAAAACTTGATCCCTAACAAAATGAAAATACATCTCAATATGTTTAGTCCAAGCGTGTTGAACATGATTACAATTTTATACAAAGGAATAATGTTGTCACACAATAGCTTAGGCACACCACTTAATTTCACACCCAATTCTTGAAACAAAGAAGTGATCAACAACACTTCAGTTGCTCCCCTTGCAAGAGTACGATACTCAGCCTCAGTTGAAGAACAATTAGGAATGGATAAAAAAACTACGGGTTTGGTTATTCATAGTTATCCACACTATCGATTTGGTTTTTACAGATAAATTTTAAGGATTGATACGGTTTTTGGTATTAACCAAACATGAAGTAACTGGTACGGTTTGGGTATAGTTATACTAATAACAATACTCGCTTGTACCCAAAATTAATTATATTTATTTAATTAATTTATATATTTGTTTTAATTCATATTGATTTATCCTCCATCATAGAGGCTACATAGATTTACCAAAGGTTCGGTTTTTTTGGGTATTTTTTAATAATCATCCCGAACTATTACCCACGGGTAAAAACCATCCCTAAACTATAACGATTTTTGGAAAGTTTTAGTTATGAATTTTATAATTCAGTTCAAGAATAGTTATATCAAAAATCATCCCTACGTGTACCTGTGCCCATTTCTAAGAACAATAAACAACACATTATTTGGAATATTCTCAAAAAATCAAATTTTCACCAAAAAGCATACATAAGTCACTAACTTTCATCTAAACATTATGTCCAATTTGAGTCACTATAATCCAAATTACAAGGCTTGAATAACATAAGTCCAACATTAGAAGAACCTAAAAACATGCTTAACAATTACAATATAGACATTAGTAGGACAATTGAGAAACTAACATAGTTTAAGTAAATGTAATTTTATAATCAGTAAGAGCAATACTATAATTTTTGCTAAAAACAACATCAGATTTTATAGGAGAAGGAGCAGCTTTAGACTAACTTAAACCAACCTTAACAAGTAACTCCTTTACATACTTGGATTGACTAAGATGTAGCCCTGCACTAGAATGTACAAGCTCAAATCTAAGAAAAAACTTCAAGGAACCTAAGTCCTAAGAGAAAATTTATTATGAAGATCAAGAAAAAATTACTACAACTTAGAAGCACTAGAGCCTGTGAAGACCACATCAACATAAACTAACATAAACATCACAGAACTTGCACTTCTTTTAACAAATATGCTGGTATCAATTTTTAGTATTGAAAAACCCTTAAGATAACAAGCATTGTTGTAGCTTCATAACTAAGCCTTTGGGACTTGCTTCAAGCCATACATAATGTGCACATTTTTAGTAGGATATATAGGATCCTCTAAAATCACCATTAAAAATGCATTATTAATGTCTATTGCCTAATATGCCAACCATAAAATAAAGTAATAGAAAGAATAATATGTACAAATGTCATTTTAAACACTAGATTAAAAGTCTCAATATAATCCAAACTAGGAGTTAGCAAATACCCTTGAGTAACTAGATGTGTCTTATATTTGTCCAATGTTCCATCTAACTTTTCTTTGGTATGAAACACCATATATTACCAATAATTTTTGTATCAGATAGAGGATTGAAAAGCACCCAAATTTTGTTGTTAACTAAATCATTATACTTAAGTGTCATGGCTTCTCTCCAATCATGATGTAAACATGATTCACTAAATTTTTTGGGATCCTTTAGCAAAGGAATAGTTGTAGAAAAATTTAGGCTTAGAATATCTTGTTTTAGCATAAGTAAGCATACGAGTGAATATTAGTAACAACAAGAGGCAAAATAAATTCAAGAGAAGTGTCAGGCTCACATATTATTAATAATCAAAAGATGGAACATGAGGAGTAGAGAGTGAAGACACTTGAGAAGCATTTTCTAAAACAATTGGAATAGAAGGATCAATAGACACACAAGCACATCCAAGATAAGACTTTGAAAAGGAAGACACAAGAGAATGAACCAAAAGAGAATGAATGAAAAAGGAAATAAACTAAGATTATTTGGACTAGCAATATTAGATAAAATAGAATAACCACACAAAGAACTTTAAGAAAAGGACGAAGGAAACTATGAGAAATATGCACAGTAGATAAAACTGGTGAAGAACTAGAAGATAGTGACAAGTGAGAAGGATTAGCAAAAGGAAATTCACTTTTAGAGAAAATAACATGTCTATTAACAAAAAAAAATTTAAGTAGACATATAAAGGAAAATGTAGCCACATTGATTAAGTGCATAACCTAGAAAAGTACAAATTGTTGAACAAGCTTGAAGCTTGTATTTAGCATAGGAACTTAGATAAGGGAAATATAGTGACCGAAAAAACACGTAGAAAGGCAAAGTTAGGCTACTATAAGTACAATAGCTAATAGGGAGAAGAAAAATTCAACATTTTGAAGGGTAACCTATTTTGAATTATAAACTACATAATTGAAGGCATAAAGCCAAAACATGACAAGGACTTGATTTTAAAATGACAATCAAATATGTATCTAACCCTACGATATCTATATTCAATTATGACATTCTCTTCAGACAAATGAGGACAAGTCACTCAATAATTAATACTACATGACTCTAACAACCTAGCAAGAGACTTGAACTTAACTGCATCATCACTCTAAACTTGTTTTATGTACTTACCAAACTTACACTCCAATATGGTTTTGATTTTCATAAAAATTGAAACTACTTAATCTTTAGACTACAAGAAGATTATCGATTGAAAACGTGAGAAATCATACACAATTAATATGAAATATTTCTCATTGCCATTACCAAGAGCATGTAAGGGACCACATAAATCAAAATACACTAAATTATAGGATTGTTTAGCTTTTACATGGCTGAAATTAAAAGGCAACTTGTGTCACTTTGCTAATGCACATGTAGAAGAACTAAAAAATTTTATTCCACAATTCTTAAGCATTCTATTTATAATAGGTTGAGAGATGTGCCCCAATCTATCATGCCAAACTAAACTAGCAGTGAAAATCTGACTTTGTAATAGCTTTCATATTAGCCTTAGGTGTAGCTCCCAACACTTTGTACAATTCTTTATCCATTAGTCCTTTGAGAAGCACACTTTTTATATGCTTATCTATAACAAAGAAGCAATTACTATAAATTTCAAGAAATACATCATTATCTATACAAAGCTTATGTGTAAAAATAAGCTTTGTAAAAATTGTAGGTGCATGCAAAACATGCTTAAGATGCAACATACTGTTGAAGCAAGTTTATAAAAACAGTGTAGGAACAATATTACCGATAACTTGAAAGTAACTGCTTGGGTAGAGTCGCGGACTAGGTCGCTCTCTTTAAGACGTTTCGCGGCTCTGCCCAATTTGTGCAAGCAAACACAGCCTCGTCGTCCCCAAGATAAAACAGCCCAGAATCTTAATCTCTGTCTCAGAACTTCACTGCACTGATGAAGACTGGAATGCTACACCTGAAAATTTGTTGCTCGGAAAACTAAAAAGAAAACTTAGAAATTGTAGAGAGAATTGTTTTTCGTAGGGAGATGAGATTGTAGATTGTTGTGTATCAAATGAGAGCTGAAGCCCTCCTTTTATAGGTTTTAGAAACTGTGTGGCAATTATGAATAAAACGATAATGTCTGGGAATTAAGAGCGTAACGACCATTTTGATTAATGAAGAGTAACGGCCATTTTCAGATTAAAGACGAGTAACGGATAACGGATATTTTTTTGTGAGTGAATACGAGCAACGGCTCTTTTTTCTGAATAAAGAAAACAAACGGCCATTTAACGGCCATATTCTTAATAAAAGAAAATAACGGTCATTTTTTTCTGAACAAAAATATATATATATATATAACAACCATTTTTTGTAAGTGAAAAAGTTTTCCTTCAAAAGAATATTTTACCAAAAAATAAAATACCACATCACCTCACACACACGCACTCGGACTCGGCTCGACTCGGCACGGCACGGCACGGCACGGCCGGTCGGTCGGATGGACGGCGGCGGCGCGCGCGCCTGTGTGGTATCACATTTGCCTAGGTCCTCTCCCCTTCCACAAAAGTGGGTACCAATCCCAATAGCCAACTCTTCACTATTTATACCTCTTTAAAATAATGTAAAAAAGCAATGTGGGACAAGGCACATTTTCCAACAATCATTTTTTTTAATAAATTTCATCTTTTTCCAACACATACTATCACAACTAGTTGGAACAACAGTAGAGCCAATGAAAGAAATAGGGACTTTATCCCATTTCCATCAAGAATACTATATGATCTAGTATAGCCAAAGAGATTTAAAAGGTTAACTACATGATTTGTCACATGGTGAGTAGCATCTCTATCGAAAACCCAAGCATTATTAGTGGTATTTTTCATTCTAACCAGGAGATGCAACAAAAGTAGATGCAACAAAAGTAGATGCTTTATTTCCTCTACAATAGTTTTTACTATAACCACCAGAAATGAGATTCTTGAGAGCATAACATTAAGAGGCAACATGTTCAAGCTTGTAACAAAAGTAACACTACATATTTATATTTCTACCGCTTCCTCTGTTATTAAATCTCCTACAGTTATGATCATCATAAGAACTATTGTTATTGTTGTTCCAATTTCCAGAACCTATATTAAAGGAGCCTTTACCTTTAATGTCATTGCTACATATTGTAGTGACATTGGCTTGACAAATCTAACTTTCTTCAAGCTTGTCTTGTTAAGCCAATAAGTTTTCAAAGAAAATAAAATGCTCTTAACTTCTTCAAGTGAGATCTTCTCACCTATACTATTGAAGGAACAATAATAAGGATTAAATCAATGACCTAATCCACTACAAATAGTGACAGTTAGATATTTATCATCAATATGTCTTCCAATAGCTCCTAACTCATCAACAATACCTTTAATCTTAAAACTCAAAGCAATCATTAAGAGATAGAGAATCTCTTTGTAAAAGTTACGATACGAGTTTCAACTCTATGACTTTAGCTCTACTCGTATTAGCAAAATTAGACTTAAGACTCTTCCACATATCAAAGAATGCTTCCTTCTTACAAATATCAAAGTTTATATTCTCAGAAATTGAACTGTAGATCCAACTTTTAATGACTCTGTTATTATGAATCTATAATGTAAAGTCATGATTCACATAATTTTTTCCCTCAATAAAACTCGAAAGCTTAAATTTTTCATTATTAACATAATCCTTAACACCATAAATAGTAATTAAACTTATTACCTGCTATCTCGAGATGAGAAAATTGCTTTGATCAAGCTTGTTACATATTGATACATTAATCGATGGAATCATAACAGACAACTAAGCTAATTGTTTAGCAATCAACATTTTTCTCTGAGTGAGAATTTAGAGATACTTAGTCCAATATCATTTTCTTGAGCATCGAGTGAAAACTTGTTCATTTTATCATTAATCTTCTTAGTTTGAAAAGTGTGAACCAAAATTCTTCAATAAAATTTTATCAAATCTTGAAAATGAAGCAAGGTTCTAATATCGTGTGCAATAACAAGAAGTCTTGTTATACTTGTGTCTATGTGTTGGTATCCTAGGTACAAAACATGATGTCTATTTTCTTTTTACTTAGTGTATTTTTCTTCCTCTATGTAAAGTTTATTACTGTAAATTAGTAATTCATACACGTACATAGTTAAGTACACTTTATATACAAGCATGTTTACACACACTATGGGGTTAGTTTTTGTAGTGTGAATGATAGGTTGAGAGCTCACTTGCTAATATTGTCACTTGTGATATTTGACATGTTTCAAGTGCGGGTATTTATGGATTGTACTATGTATTTTTGGAAACATAAAAATATAACTTTTTAGCATCTCGTTAAAGAACTATCCAAGGACCTCACCACCACCCTTGGAGGCTGGCGAGATGGCCCGTAAGGTGTGCATTTTAAGCCCTATAAATACCCCCATTTTGTTCTCTTTTCTTTACCCCTTGTTTTCACTGTCGAAACTCTGCCAAAATTCATACCAATATTTATATATGTTTTTGAAATCATTTTGGAAAGCTTACATTTGAGTGTGGGTCATCTAGTGAGTTTGGAAATCAAATCTTAGGTTATGTGTGTACGTGGTTTGATTGTGTGTCTCTCGTACAAGATTTTATATTTGTAGTGGACTATATATCCATTAAGAGTGTGAGTAGTCACACTTTTTGTTGCTAATTAGTGATTATCAATCATACCATATTTGGTGGTATAGGTTATGGAGAATAGTTGGGTTTGAAAGGTGAACCAAATTGTTGCGAAAATAGCAAGTAAAGAGAAGTATTAGGCAGTTAGGATATTATCTATCAGGATTGTAACTATTTTATTATTTAGTGAATTATTTACTGATGAGTGGTTTTCTTAAGCAACTCGAGGATGTTACGACATAGAAATTGTCTCTATGTGAGTTTACCTCATTAGATCGATTTTTATGCATGATTAGTTCTTGTGTTAGTACGATATGAGTTTAAGGTGTGTATGTTACAACATACTAAAAGCTTAAACTCTAATTAGAAAGCTTTTAAATTCTTGTCTACTTACTGTTGAATTTATATAATATTTGTTGTTCAAATTTATCTGCTTATCTGGTATTATATTGTTTGTGCTTCTGCTATATATAATATACAACTGTTTCATTTATTGTTTGTGTGAATTAGGGTTGAGTCCTTAAGGAGTCTGCATCTCATTTTTCTGGTAGTGTATTGAATTGTGGACTCTTTTAGGAATTATATCGCGTAAAGGAAAAATTGTATTAAATGATTGTTACTATTACAATAACAATAATATATAGACTTGTAAAATCTTTACCAAAATAGTTCTACCTAAGTAGCCTAGTCAGCACATAACTTATGACTATAAACTCCAATAAGAAAAACTTTAAGCCATAAATATATTAAGAACATTAAATGAGATATGTGATGAGATAAGTCAACGATTTTATATCTCTATTGCTATGACATGTCGTTATATTGAATGATTGTTTTTGTTATAATGATAGCAATATATAGACTTCACAATCTTTACCAAAACAATTCTAACCAATTGGACTAATCAGCACGTTAACTTATGACTATAATCTACAACAAGAACAACTTTAAGCCATAAATTTATTAGGAACAATAAATGATATATGTGATGAGATAACACAACAATTTTACATCTTTACTACCTATGGCACCTCGTTGTATGGAATTGAAGTGTCTTATTTTGAATTGTAATGAATTAAATAATACAATGTTTATACAACTTCATCTAAAAAGTTAGATAAGTTTAAATAATATTTTATTTTTAAGAGAAGAGGTGATAGAAAAAATAATAATGAACCAAGTACTTTATTATAATTTTATAATAAAATTGTAACAATTGTGTTTAGAAAAAATTGTCTCGTACAATCTCACCCTTCTTGTGGGTTTATTTCAAAGCTTTAATAGATTGTACACATTGTATAAGATTACCTTTTATAAGTTGTTGGATTATACCTAAAGCATTTCTACATATCATAATTATGTTACAATTATAACTGACATGATAATTTTTCATTGGATATAAGTAAATGAATCTGATTGTACTTACCAATAATACTACACATCATTTTTAATCTATCACAAACTTGTGAAAAATAATTTTTTTCTAAAATACAAGTCATAAGCATGTTCCATGTTTGTTTCATAGTTTCGTTGGCTTATAACAAATTTTGTTTTAACATAATTCAGATTGATCATTTAATAACGGCACATATCTGGAGTATGCAGTACCTGATTCGCCCACAATGAGATAAGATAGTTAATGGCCTCATGTTATATAACGGCACATATCTGGAGTATGCATTGCCTGATTTGCCCACAATGAGATAAGATAGATAATGGCCTCATGTTATAGTTGCTTGAAGGACTTCAAACAATTGCAAAAAGAACAGGCATTGCAACTTATCAATTTAAAATTCATGGTACAAAGGATTTCCAGTATTAAATTTGTTGACATAAAATTATTAAATGATTAAGTGTGGCATATTAGTAAATAATTTTATGAGAGGAGCATGCATATCCTATAACCTACTTCCCTAAAAAGCAAGAATTACCTACTTTTCCTAAAATCACAAATAATGTTTTTCAAACTTTTGAAACCACTTCTAATGAAAATTACCAAACATCATTTCATTTGAAACTACTTTTAACCAAAAGAAGAGGTTCCAAATGGACCCTCAGATCGATCCTTTTAAACATAGAGAACTTGTTCATAGTGACAAAGAGCTTAATGTCACGACCTTAAATTTCAAGTAGCGATCGTGCGGCACTTAGCACTGTCCGTTGTACTAAGTCTGCCTTTAAACCCGAATGAAACACTCTAAAGAGAATAGAAAGTGAGTTTGTAAAGAATGTTTTGTATTGTTCTAGAGAGAGTTTATCTTACAATTTCCCAAGATGAATACAAATGAAGACCAATGGGTCTATTTATAGTGTGGCTCCAAGCTTAAGGCTATATCACAACTTTCTAGATCATTCTAGGTCTAGAATATACAAGAGTGTTCTAATTTTATCTACAATATGCCACAAGGATCTAGAACATTCTAGCCAACTCTAGAGTCTTCTAGGTTTGTCTAGCTCCTTCATGCAAGTTCTAGGATGTTCTGTAAGCTTCCAACGGCTTCTACATCCTTCACGAACTATCCGACACGTTCTAGAATATTCCAACACCTTCCAGCGTGCTCTAGAACATTCTAGAGTCTTCAAGGCTTGAGTTGAGTCCATCCAACTCTAGCTCTTTCTAGACATCTCTAGGCCACTCTAGAACTTTTCCATGTAGAAAAGTCTAGATCCTTTAGGCAACCACCATTTATTAGATTTCACGCGACAATTCGAGCGGGATGTACCACCCTCCCCAACTCAAGTTTGCGTCTCCCTCGTCGTGCCTTCAAGCTTGAACCTCTCTATGTCATCTTTGAATTGCCACAAAGAATCTTCAGGTTCCCAGCTTGTCTCTACATCTGGGGCATTCTTCCATTTGATCAAGTGTTCTCGATAACTTGGTACGCCCCTACGCCGGATTAGGCGATCTGCCAAGATTGAGTCCATTTCTCTGTCAAAGGAGGTTACTACTGCAGTAGGCACCCTCGTGGATTCTCCCCGACTTATATCTTCCTTGTCTCCATGATAAGGCTTTAGCATGCTTACATGAAAGACATGATATATTTTAAGCTTCAGAGGGAGTTGTAGCTTGTAGGATACCTTACCAACTTGCTTGAGGACTGGAAATGGTCCTTCATACTTGCGTACTAACCCCTTATTAGGGATGGGCAAAAAAACTGCGGGTTCGGTTATCCGCGGATAACCGCACCCACGGTTCGGTTTTTAACCGTGTATTTTCGGGGACGGGTTCGGTTTCGGGTAAAAACCGAACATAAATGCACGGGTACGGTTCGGTTACGGTTATACTAAAAACCGTACCCGCCCGTACCCGAAATTAATTATATTTATTTAAATAAATTATATATTAATTAAAATTTATTTATTTTTAACCTAATATATAAACCTAATTTATAACCTAAATCATAATCCCTACTCAGCGCCTCCTTTTTTTTCTTACTCTCTCATTTTCTTTCATTTTCCTTCCAATCTTCCATCTGCAGATCAAGCTTTCTTACATTTGGTACTATTTAGCAGGTATTCAAGAGTGGTCCGCTTTTCATATCTTCTAAAGGTTGGTGAAGAACTGAAGATCAACATATTTCTTCTTTGGCGTCTTTCGAGCGTCCGAGGCCTGCTGCTCCTAATACGGTAAATCGGTAATGTGCCTTTGTTTTGTTTGGCCTCTGGGAAAATCGAGATGTGTCCGATACGAAAGTTTAGATTTTGTGGCTTGTGAATTGTGATTGCGATAGTTAGTTTATATAATTTCATTTAAAAATTAAGCGATTGTGAACTATTTTCTTCTTCTTTATATTTCCTCTTTTAAGCTCAACTATTGGCGTTGAAATGCTTAATTGTTTTATAAATGCAATTGCTTACTTGGTTTCCTAATTTTTTATTTGTTTTATTTGATTGGAAAATGGTAAATATAGGCGGAAAATAAAAGCTTATTTTAAATTTTGGGATACCGAAACTATGAAACATAATCAAACAATTGTAATTCAATAATGGGGGTTATCGTAGTTTGAACATAATGTTTCTAGTTCTGAAATCACATTAAAGTTGTTGGTAAACTAACTCTACCAAAAATTTAAGTTATTATAGGAAGGGCCTGTATATTTTTAGAGCAAATTTATAAGTAATGCTTTTTAATATTTGCTATTTAGGCTGTTCATTGAATTGTCCAAGTTGCATTAGGCTGTTCATTGCATTAGTGAGAGTTGTTGGATTCTATTATTCATATCAAGAAATCATGACATTGTTGTCTTTCTGGAAAGATATGCTCTTCTGAAGATATGCTTGGATTCAGTAGATAATTAGCTCCTTAATAGAAGAAGAAAGAAAGAGAAAATAGTACAGAGATATAAGTAAGATAATCTTGATTTCTTGATTCGGTTAATACTCTTGTGAGTAAATGAACAAGTATACTGTAGAATTATTCTCTGTTGTTTATTCTTGTTGTTCCATTATATAATGATGACATCTACTGCTTGTAGAAATTGTGCTATCATGTAAAAAATGGCTTATTTCTGTATCAATAACGAATTGTTTTAGCTTCACTGTGTTAATCATCTCCCCACATTGCTTTCTTGATAATAGACCATCTTCGAGCTCAGTTTTCTTCTCTGTTATGTTGATGGGTTTTCTGTTTAATAACCTTGTTTCATAGCAAATATTCACAATGCATGCAGTTTTCATTTTGTTCTGGAAGTTGCTACCCTTTGCCAATCAATAAGAACATGCATACCCATTGAAATAGACATAACATGATTATATAGAAATGAAAAAAATACTATAAATTCGTCTAAATGTTCCTGAAGCATTACAATGTTGTTGTGATTTTGAAGGATCTTGTACTAAACAATATGTCCTGTTGAGCTTTCCAAAATATCAAATGAGATACACGAAAAAGAATGCATTTTATCTGTTTCACTGCCTCTTTACTTTCCACTGATTCAATATTCTGAGTTAATATTTGCTTGAATTTGTTCCAAAGTTTTCCCCTTTGTTTCAGGTACCACAAAGATAATGAACACTATAGCCAGAACATTGATTGCTGCGTAAATATGTTTATGATGTTTATGATATTTTATAAGCTATTCTTCCTTTACCTTTGCAACACACATTCATGAAAAAACCATTGAACTATTGATTCTGATTGCAACATGTTACTTTTGTAAGCTACTTCAAGTAATGTGTGAACGTCAGTAATATATTAGATTTATTTCTTTTTGTAACACAACTTAATTATTTTTTGTGAACTGGCAGGAATAGGGTGGAAATCTTGGAAAAAGCGGTGGTTTATCCTTACTCGCACTTCTTTGGTTTTAGTGTGCAGCCACGTTCCAGGATAAGGATCACTGGCATTAGAGGTTATCATATCAAGACTATCGAGAGATTTTAAATATCATGACAAATGAATATGTTGAAAAGGTAACTTGAGATAATAGAAAGTATAAGTATATATTTTTTACATATGAATTTACATTTTGAAAGTTATTTTTTTCAGAATTGTTCACCACAATCATCTCAAGGAGTAAATGACATTGAACTTAATGTGGAGGTAACAAGTGGTGGAACTTCAAGTGCCGATCAACATACAAATGTTCCTCTCCTTACATCAACCTCTTCACCTGAAAATACACAAAGTCAACCATCAAATGAATGTAGTGAGGAAGAAGATGGGAAGGCTAAATTAAAGTCTGAAGCATGGGTTCATTTTGATAGGAAGAAAATTAATGGAATATGGAAGGCAATATGTAATTATTGCGGAAAACGGTTACGAGGTCATACAAGGAATGGGACATCTCATTTGAAAGCACATACAAAATGTTGTCCATTCAAACGTCAAGAAAGGGGTATCGGTCAATCATTGTTAAATCCTAACAAAAAAAGGGATAGAATTGAATTAGGACATTGGAATTTTGATTCTCAAGTTTCTCGTGATAAATGTGCAAAGATGATAATTTTACACGAGTATCCTCTTAGTATTGTAGAACATCATGGATTTAGGGAATATTCACATTCATTACAACGAATATGGAAGCCTATTTCTCGGGTGACAGTTAAGAGAGACATTATAAAGATTTATGATGTTGAGAAAAAAAATGATGGATATGTTGGAGAACAATAAAAGTCGTGTTGCAATCACGAGTGATATGTGGAAGTCTGGAAATCAGAACAAAGGATTCATGGCTGTAACTTGTCATTTCATTGATGACAATTGGTATTTGCATAGTAAAATAATAAGGTAATTTTTTAAGTTTATTGTTGAAATTTATACAATTCATATTAAATATTTTTTAGAGATTTGATATATTAAATGATTGTATATAACAATTTTATTGTTACTATATAATTTTTTGTAGGTTTATATATGTTCCTGCTCCACACAATGTCTTTGCAGTTATTGGTCAAGAACTAATGAGTTGCTTTTTGGATTGGAACATTGATCGTAAGATTTCAACCTTAACTTTAGATAATTGTTCTACTAATGATTCAATGCTACCTGATCTGTTAGATTCATTAGATAGAACTTCAATGTTATTGTATGGAGATATTTTTCACATGCGTTGTGCTGCTCACATATTAAACTTGGTAGTGAAAGATGGGTTAAATCTAATTTCTCAATGCATTGTTAAAGTTAGAGATAGTGTTGCATATTGGACAGCAACACAAAAGAGGGAGGAAAAATTTAAAAAGATTGCATCTCAAGAGATAAAGTCTTCTTGTAAGAATTTATCTCTTGATTGTCAAACTCGTTGGAATTCTACTTTTATAATGCTTAAAAATGCATTGTTTTATGAGAAAGTGTTTCCTCGTTTAAAACAATTGGATAAGAATTATAATAGTCTTCCTGATGCATTGGATTGGAAAATGGCAAGTACAATTTGTGATAAGTTAGAAGTATTTTACAAGGTTACTGAATTGATTTCTGGTTCCAACTATCCCACTATAAACATGTTATTTCCTCATATTTGTGACATCAAATTGTCATTATATAATTGGATTAATGATGAGGATGATTTGGTCAAGGGAATGGCGTCAAACATGCTTGTAAAATTTGATAAGTATTGGCAAGAAGTTAATATTGTCATGGCTATAGGAGTTGTTTTGGATCCTAGATTTAAGATGAATTATCTCGAATTCTATTTTCCAAGAATATATGGAGAGAATGCCTTTTTTGAAATTGAAAAGGTGAGAACAAAATGTTATGATTTGATAAATATGTACCGAAATAAACGAATTTTAGAAGAGAGTCGACAAATTGAATTTTCAACACGTTCCAATACATCTCAAAGTTCAAAAGGTACTAGTATTCTTAATCCTAGTGGTATAAATGAGTATAAACAATGGAAATTAATGCAAAATAAAGCTGGATCTTTGAAATCTGAGTTAGACTCTTATTTAGAGGAGGCTGATGTAGAAATTTCGGATGAAGAGTTTGATATATTGTCCTGGTGGAAGTGTAATAAACATAAGTATCCAATAATGCATGATATGGCTAGAGATATCTTGGCTATTCCGGTCACCACAGTTGCTTCAGAATCTGCATTTAGTACAAGTGGTAGAGTAGTAAGCAAACATCGTAGTAGACTCAAAGAAAACACTTTGGAAGCTTTGATGTGTACTCAAGATTGGTTATGGGCTAATATTCATAAACAAGGTATAAGTTTATATATTTAATACATGTTATATTTTATTAACACTTGTTTTATGTATTATATATTAATTATTTAATTATGTATTTAAATATTTTATAATTTATTCAGATATGTTATCTCCTGGTTCATCCGCTTCCACTATTAATATTGCAGAAGATGATGTTGAGGTAAAAAAATTACATTATTGATTAATCAATTTATTATTTTGGTTTATAAAAGTGATTTTATATATTTGATTTTTGCAGGAAATGCGTACGGTTGATGAATAATTAGAAGAAAGAAATTTTTATTTATTTAATTAGATTTCAATATTTGTATTAGTTTATAATATTTTATTTATATCTTGTGTTTCTTGTTTATATCATTATATGTATTTAATGTTATCTAGATTCATAGAAATATATATTATTAAATGTTAAATTTTTTTATTATAAACTCAAAATAATAAATTCAGATAATAAATTCAACCATTTGTTTTGGTTGAATTTTATTGCTAAAGGGGGCTCAATTGAATAGGATTTTGAAAAACGGTTTTTTTTTCGGTTTTTTTTCAATAACTGTCCCGAACTGTTAACCGCGGGTAAAAAACTGTCCCCGAACTGCAGCGGTTTTCGGGCGGTTTCGGGGACAGATTTTAGAATTCGGTTCGGGGACGGTTATATTCAAATCCGTCCCCGCCCGTCCCCGTGCCCATCCCTACCCCTTATGAACTTTTCGCAGATATTTGAATTATTGGAGCAATAGTTTAACCAGGACCAAATCTCCTTCCTGAAATTCCACCATCCTCATTTTCTTGTCAGCCCATTTCTTCATCTTTTTAGATGCCTTGTTCAAATAGGCTCGGGCTAACTCAGCTTGTTCGTGCCACGCCTTGGCAAATTTGAAGGCAGCGAGACTCTTCCCTTCATAACTCGTGGCCAAAGCATGAAGATTCATGGGTTGCTGCTCCATGACGATCTCGAAGGGACTCTTTGTGGTAGACTCGCTCCTTTGTAAGTTATAGGAGAATTGGGCTACATCCAGCAACTTAGCCCAATCATGTTGATTGGCACTGACAAAGTGCTTGAGATATAGCTCCACCAATGCGTTGACATGCTCCTTTTGTCCATCGCTTTGTGGATGAAAGCTTGTAGAGAAGTTCAAGTTTGATCCCAACAACTTGAACAATTCCGTCCAAAATTCCCCGGTGAATCGTGGGTCTTGATCACTTACGATATTGGATGGAATCCCCCAATGCTTCACAACATGTTTGAGGAACAAACAGGCCATCTCATCTGCCGTGCAATCCGTTGAGGCAGGTATGAATGTCGCATACTTGCTGAAGCGATTGATGACTACTATGATGCTGCCAAAGCCCTCTGATTTTGGCAAGCAAGTAATGAAATCCATAGAGACACTCTCCCATGGTTTCTCTGGAATAGGCAGCGGCTCTAGCAAACCTCTGGGTGCATGCTGCTCTGTCTTGTCCTATTGGCATACAAGACAAGTCCTTACGTAGGCTTCAACATCGTCCCATAGTTGAGGCCAATAGTTGATTGACTTAATCAAAGCAAGGGTGCGCCTCATTCCTGGGTGTCCAGCCCATAGCGAATCATGGCACTCCTTAATAAGCTCCTTCCTTATGCTCCCCCACTTCGGCACAAAGATGTGATTCTGCTTGGCGTAGAATAGTCTATCACTCAGCCAAAATCGCCTTGTTTTTCCTTCCTTGATGAGGGCAAAGAGGTTTTGAGCAAATGCATCATGCTCCAACCCTTCTTTGATCCTTTTCAGCAAAGGACTACTTAGCCTACTCAAGGCTGCTAACTCTGCCTTTCGGATTAGCGCATCAGTCACCACGTTGCTTTCGTTGCGCCACTCTGATTTTTCCACCTGATAAGGGCTCATTGTTGGTGGTCTTGTGTCAAGATCCAACTCAACTTTGTGGTCCACCTCCCTCCTTGGAGGTAACCGTTTAGGCGATACCTCAGGCATCACATCATGGAACTTATCTGAGACAACTTGCACTTCCGTCGACAAGCTTGGCTTTGGTGACTCCTCCTCCTCGTCGTACTCTTTTGATGCTTGAAGGACTTCAAATAATTGCAAAAAGAACAGGCATTGCAACTTATCAATTTAAAATTCAAGGTACAAAGGATTTCAAGTATTAAATTGGTTGACATAAAATTACTAAATGATTTAGTGTGGCACATTAGTAAATAATTTTATGAGAAGAGCATGCATATCCTATAACCTACTTCCCTAAAAAGCAAGAATTACCTACTTTTCCTACAATCACAAATAATGTTTTTCAAACTTTTGAAACCACTTCTAATGAAAATTACCAAACATCATTTCATTTGAAACCACTTTTAACCAAAAGAAGAGGTTCCAAATGAACCCTCAGATCGATCCTTTTAAATATAAAGAACTTGTTCATAGTGAAAAAGAGCTTAATGTCACGACCTTAAATTTCAAGTAACGATCATGTGGCACTTAGCACTATCTGTTGCACTAAGCCTGCCTTTAAACCCGAATGAAACACTCCAAAGAGAATAGAAAATGAATTTGTAAAGAATGTTTTGTATTGTTCTAGAAAGAATTTATCTTACAATTTCCCAAGATGAATACAAATGAAGACCAATGAGTCTATTTATAGTGTGGCTTCAAGCTTAAGGCTATGCCACAACTTTCTAGATCATTCTAGGTCTAGAATATACAAGAGTGTTTTAGTTTTATCTACAATATGCCACAAGATTCTAGGACCTTCTAACCAACTCTAGAGTCTTCTAGGTTTGTCTAACTCCTTCGTGCAAGTTCTAGGATGTTCGGTAAACTTCCAACGACTTCTACATCATTCACAAACTATCCAACACATTCTAGAATATTCCAGGATCTTCTAGCATGTTCTAGAACATTTTAGAATCTTCAAGGCTTGAGTTGAATTCATCCAATTTTAACTCTTTCTAGATATCTCTAGACCACTCTAGAACTTTCCCATGTAAAAAAATCTAGATCCTTTAAACAACCACCATTTATTTAGATTTCGCAGGACAATTCGAGTGGGACATTACATTAAGCACTAAAACCTATCAAAATGAACTTTGGGTGATATCGCATAATGTGATTAAAAAAAATCAGGGCCGTGAAACCAGACAGCCACCTCATCAAAGCTATATTAGTATCAAGCAAATTATAGGTCCCTTTAGATGTGCTTCTATTAGAAGTTGTTTCAAGAAAAATAATTTAAAATGAAATTGTTTAGTTAAAAATGATTTTAAGAAAAGAATTTAGGTGTTTGGTACGAGGTAGAAATGATTTTAAGTGACCCTTTTACAATTATTTTAAAATTGGAGTATGCATCCAAAACTATTTCTCATTTCTCTAAAAAGCACAAATAATATCTCTCATAATTTTGAAATCACTTCTCATAAAAATTAGTGCTCTAATTCATTTGAAAATACTTTCAAGGAGGTTCCAAATGACCCTATATCATTTCAAAGATATTAGTCAATCAACTTAACTGTCCACATATATATAAACATAAATTACAAGTAAAAAAAAAACCAAACGTCATGATAAACGATCTCCTATTTCACGATACTGCTAAAGGGGAGGGAAAAGTGAGCAGTTAAATGTCTCTCATCAATCACAAATCAAAATGCAACTACTCACCATAATATTTCCCCTTGAGTCTTCAATAGGAGTACCAGATTGAGCAGTAATAGCCTCCTGTACTATTGGCTGAATCTAAAAATCAATTTAAAAGTTTGCTTTTAAGTTAAATAATGATAAACAAGGAAAATATAGCCACTTGATTAAACAGAAACTACTTTTATAAATAACTGAATCTAAGTGCAAAATTACATGCTATTTTCTCATCATACATATGAGACAAAAAAAATTAATTTCTATTGCTTGGTAGGGGTTCCTTCACTGCTTCCAAAAAAGATTAACCTTTGGGCTTAATTCCAACCTTAGCAATCAAATTTTGTATAGTGCACAGGACCTGAAGATGGTCAATGCGAATGAACCGCAGCAGGAATAGATGACCCTGTTTAAATAACAAGTAAGAAACACAGATTATGTAAAACAAAAATATAGGCAGAAGAAACCACAACTTACCAATACAAGGAAAATCTTGGCAGATGCCAGTGCCATTTAATTGCCATTCTGTGCCAATTTTTGGAGGACAACAAAATGTTAATATGTTTTATACAAAAGAATACAAAATTTTGACAGGTAGATGAGTAGATCATAATACTACTCCGCTTTGTGCCTTCAATGCACCATCCTAGCCTGCAGCGCGTAGCAAACATGATTTATTCCTCTATTCTGACTCTGAGTCAATGGAAAGATACAATCTTTGCCTAACAGAACGCTTCTGGCGAGGAAACAAGAAAGGACTATCTGATCTTTGCCTACTTGCCTTGTCAGATCGACCCTCACCCGTACCAAGAAGCAAAGAGGCTGCAAAATATCCAACAAGATCTGTCCATGAAAAAAGCCAAGAAACTAGGAAACAAACTATAAATTGACACCCTTGACCTTTGTTCGATTTGCAAGATGTCAATATCTCCAGACTAACAAATAGGATGCAAGGAAACAACACAAAACAAAAAGAAACCTCACATCATCTCAATCTCATACACTGCTTGAATCAAGATACATATGTTGCAGCGGAACTGTTTTGAATCAAGAGAATAAATAAATAATTGGAAAGGAATTTTAAGGAATGGTTTCAGACAAATATGCCAGTAGTAAACCAACATTTTCATTCAAAAAAGCATGAAACTTGCACCAATCAATTAATTGAGCTATAGTTTTATATATTTAAAAAAAAACTAAATGTAAAGAAACAAACCTGAGTTGGCTAGAGTATCCATGGCACTTTCTCTGGATGATGCTTGCTGCTTTGACACCATTGCATTTGGAGTTGCAGACTCACCATTACTGCCACTCGTACCACCCCCAAGCCTGAGAGATATCCAATCCTCATTACGGACTCCATTGGATGTCTCAGCCTGATCTGTAAAATCTGACTGCATTGATACATCTGAAGGTCTTGTGGGAAGAAAAATCTGTAGAGATGGATCATCACCTGCAAATGCTAAGGGGTTATCAACTAAACCATCATTCATATCAGTATCAGGACAGCCAACAGAAGAATTAGGAACAAGAGCTGCAGATCCCATGGGAGTCTCTGGTGCAAAAGTGTAACCATTCATTGATTTTGAACAATTTATAGAACTATGCGGCAAATCCACTAGGTTGTCTGACACGTCTGCATCAGAGCCAAATAATTGGAATCCTGGACTTGGTTGATTTCCAGAAGGTAGATGCCATATTGGCATTTCAAAATCATCATTGGCATTAAAAAGTCCAAAACATGAGGTCCCACCAGTCTCAAGAGCATGATCTACTGTGTAGGAATCAGTTATCATAGGAGGAGGGGGCACTGAAAAACTAACTCCACCACCATCCTTTTGATGGTTTCTGTAAGCAGAGGCAGAAGATACAAACATTTCATTGTCATCATCTGAATCACTAAGAAGGATGACTTCTGCATTTCCAATAGGTGCAGAAGGATTCTGGTCAGAAATCCCATATGCTGAGTCAACATGAAGAGAAATGGAATCCATATCAATTCCATTGTTGGTGTAGAAATCAAAATTCCCAATGCCATCTTGATTTACACTAGGATCGTCACCATCTCTACCACTTCCAGTTGCACTGCTGCTCATAGGGATAACTTTTTGCTCACAACTTCCAAAATTTTCCTGTAATCTACTACCAGAAGAATTATTCATTCCTTCAGGTTTGCTTACTTCCCATAACCCATTGTGGTTCTTTCTGATTCCAAGTTTCAATCCAGTATGACATTCAGAAAAACCCTCCTGTTTAACCTGCTTCAAAATCTCTGTATTTGTTTTTTCTTCATCGGTAAGGGCACACAGATTTCCTTCAGGAGAGTGCCATTGCCCAAGACTGCCCAAATCCCTGCGTTCACTTTCACTTTTAACCTTTACTCTCCAAGAGCCATCAGGCTTCACCTCGATCTCTGTTACATCCTCCCCACAATGCTTCATCTGAACCAACAAGCAAAATTGCAAGGCAAAATAAGATCACAATCAACATACACAAATATTTATGTAGATACATGGAAAAGACCAAAGAGACTACCAATGATGTGATCCGGTTAAAATATGGGTCAATAATGATGTTCTCCAAATTATAGTTTTTAAGACATGTAGGGCACTGCCACTGCAGAAACAATTGAAAGCATGTCAAACACACAAATTGCTACAGTCCTACAAAAGAATAAAATAAACAAATCAAAATATTCAAACACTTACCTTCCTTGATCGTTGATTCAATTCCACAAAAACATCAAGATCAAAACAGCCCATGTGAATACAGGGCCTAAACCTCCCAGCAACCTTCATTCTCGAACCACTCATCTACATATCACAAACACGAGGAAAAAAAATTACCAATTCCAAAAGTTTGGCTAAAGCACTTCGGACATCACCAATGCAAGTTATAGGACCCTATGCCTATGCTACAGCAGTTATTGATATTAATATTGCTATTATGATCTTTATAATTGTTATTATTTTCCTCTAGCAGAGTTCAATTAATTGAAGAGTTCTTATATTGCTTAAACATAGGTAGAGGGACCAAGATGGTGCTGATGGATGCAAGATTTACATTGACAAAATAAAACAATATAAACATTGGGGATTATTGAACTAAGTTGAAGCATAAAACCATGGTTTAGAAAGACTTGTGAGGCTTGCCTATGTAGAAGCACACTTTGAAAATGAATTTGATGATGTTTGTGCCTCTAGTTATGATGTTTTTAAAAGGTTGATTCATTTTTCTTCGATATCCAAGGATAATCCAACTTGGAGATTGGTCAAAAATGAAAAGAAGAAAGCACAAGAATTTCATGAGAAGAGATGAGAAGATGACTGCAAAGGTAGAGATTCTTTAATCGATTTGCTATTGCTGGTGATCGAGCACTCCTTTGCCTAATGAACTTTCTTCACCTTGCAATACCCTGTTGGGTCTTCTTCCTCTTCTCTTCTAGTTTTCTCAAATCTTTTGAACGAGATAGGGAAAATTTTGGTAATGCAATCTTTTATTTTTTCCTTCCATGTGAAGGACAATATGCTTTTATGCTATTATTTGTTGATGAAATTAAGACTTTTCTTTTCATTTTTTTTGTAAGCTTTACTTCTACTTTTATCATTCTTGGTCTTTTGGACTGTGCTTCAGCTAATATTTTTTCTTTATATAGATTTTCTATTTTGTGTGGTTTTCATCAAGTTAGATGCTTAAATTATTTGTATTAACATAATGATTTTATTGACTCCATATTACTAATTTTAGAAGAGATGTTTTTATATAACTTCATAAAATGGTATGAAGAGATGATCACGAAATAGTTAATTTTGAAAATGCCCTATTTATGCTATGTTTTCTGTAATTTTCTACCAAATTCTCTAAAATTGAGGCTTATGCTTGCACCGTGCTTATTCTGCCTTTTAAAACCTTGATTTTTATCAAATGAAAACTGAATTATTAATGATCAATACCAAGGTGCATCCCTCTTGGAACAGAAGATTTATACCTATTCATGTGTTTGCTAAAAGATAGAATAAATATTGTGATTAATTGGAACCAACATAATGTGAATCTCTAGGCTATACCATACCCATCAGGAATAAACCTTTTCGTATGAAAAAACTTGGTCATTGATTTTGAAGATAATAATTCCTAGGAATAAAAAGTGCAACCAATAATAAAAGGGAATTGCTGAAAAATTATATCCCCACCCTCTAAAGCAGTAAAGCCTTATATTGTATTAATGACAATTATAAGTCTCGCAACACCCTATATCATCAAGAAGATGCAGTTCCTAAAAATAAAAAAGTGCAACCAAGAAAAGGGACTTGCATTACACGAACACAAAAAATTAAAAAAATTAAAAAAAAACCACCATTGCATTTACATGTAAGAATGGTAATGGATCTCTTCAACACACCCTCTGTTGTCAAGCATACATACATAACATTGACAAATTGTTGCTGCTCTCATGAAAAATATTGGACCCTTATTTAGAATTAGATAAAAGAAAGAACTAGCACCCCAGAGAAAAAAGATTGCAACTTACTGGACAACGTAAATTGACAGTAAATGTATCTGCAACAACTTCCAAATCACTCTCACTGTCAGCATTGTCAGTTGCTCCACCACCAACGCAACGACAAATGCGAGCAAGAGCATCTTCCAAACACTCACCTTCAGATTCCTTTGGAATGAAGCTGAGGATCTAAAAAGTGAAACATTACAATTATGTGTAATAACACTATCATCTTGTAAGTGAATGAAAATTATTCAAAGGTCTCAACACCTACTTAAACAAATAGACAAAATATGGAACATAAAACTTCACATATTTACACAAATAAAGATACGTTAAGCATAAAATATAACGAATAAAGAGATTTTATACAAGGGTTCGCCACCTTAGTAGTACCACAATTTTACTTTTAGCATCATTTTTTACCTAGATTTTTAAGGTGGTATCTTAGTGTTACCTTCATTTAAAAAAAAGGTACTAATTTGGTACAATTTATTATTTAATTGAAGATTTTTCATAAGTACAGTAAAATATGTACGATATTCAAAGGACATTTTTGGATAATAAATTAATTAAATGATATTCAAAGAGTATTTTGAGATAATTAATTAATTGATTACCTAAAAATGTCCTTTCAATATCGCACGTCTATTACTGTACATGTGAAAATTTTCCAATTAAATGATAAATTATACTATATTAGTACCTTTTTTTTTAAATGGGGGTACCACTAAGGTGCCACCTGAAAAATCAGGGTAAAAAGGATACCAAAATTAAAATCATGGTACTATTAAGGTAACAAACCCTTTTTATGCAATCTGTACAATTAGGCAATTTCTACATGTTTACACAAGCAGAATTAGCCTACACAAGGGCTGCGGGCTGCGAGTAACAAGGTTAGGTACTTTCACTCTATAAAAAAAAGGGTACTTTAACTCAATGCATGTTAATGGCTATGCAACAAACACAGAGGGAAAACTTGGATATGGTTGAAATAATATCATTACTCTTACAATGGACATATTTCGCAGATCATTATTATTTTCAAGCTCCGAAATACTTAGTTACATATGTTTATCCTATGAAAAATAATCAATCATCATTCTAATTTCTAACCTAAATTGCATATATCATACTCTGCAAAGAGTATGATACCTAAAATTGTGATTTTTTGGTAAGAAAGCAAGAACATAAGCATTGCAACTATAGTCTATAGCATAAATAGCTCAAAAAGGTAATGCATTTACCTGTTGAACAGTGCACCGCTTCACAATACGGATCCCTAAACAGAAAATACGAGCATCACATCCCGTTAAGGAAATCTTATTGATACCGTCTTTCGTGTATGGTGTGATCTGACAAAACAACATGAGATCAATTAAGATATTGAAAAAAACTTTAGATAGGGCAAAATACACTTTCCATGTCCATGAAGTTGCACACAAGGATGACCCCCCAAAAAATAGTAAGCTCATGAAATCAACCACCAAAGAGCTAGTATTTTTTAAGGCAAATAAACTCACAATTGGACCATCATCGCGGCCATTAGTCCCAAGAAGTTGAGACCCAGGTCTATTATTTGCACGAACAGGCACACCTAATGATTGAACATACAACAAATATTAAAGTCTTCAAAAAATGCAATACAATGAAAAAATCGTCATTCTAGCATATGAAAAAGAATCTCAAAGTCTTTAGTCTTGATAATGAAAAGAAAATAATAAGGAAACCGTCTAATATTAACACCCATACCATTGACCTGTAAATCTGCATACTGTGGCCAGTGCATCCTAAACAAAACTTTATCATTGAGAAGCATACACCAAGCCTGAACAGTATATAAACAAAACTCAAGATATCTACATCTATAGACAGAATACACTCATCAACCATTGTACAACAATTAAACCAACCTGAACATCATACTCTTGTTTTGATAGTAAGTCTTTGTCTGCCCTAGTGAGGTGAAATGTTTTGTCTACAGTCTGCACAGGATTGGTACTACAAAGTTGTACAAAAGAGGAGTCAAGACTAAAAGAATAACCCCAAACTCAGACATAATAGCTCCGAAGTACAAATACTGATGATCAATGTTTCACTGATCTATCTCTATCGTGTAGATCATCAATATGTTTTCTACTCATACATATGAATTAATCGATATATTACTAAATGTCATCAAAAGTGCTAAAACTTAATACACATTCTAAACAACATATATTCATGGAAAAAAAAGTGTCATTCTTCAACCAAGATCGTGACACTCACCCAACAGTTGGAATGTCGGTGGTTGTCAACTTTACAGGATGCAAAGGATGTGCAACTGTCCCCCAAAAACTGTAAATAGAAATTAAAAAATGTTAAATTTGTGTGAATCCAGAACGTAAAATAGTAGAAAACACACAGAAGGGAAATAATCATCTCACTAAAACAAATAGCAAAGTAACGGCATAACAGAACTGTAATAAAATGGAAAATGGATGATACATACGGGTCAGCCCGATTAAGTCGGCATATTTCACAATAAAATAGTTCAGGAATTGGTAAATTGGCTTCTGTAGGTTTCTCAGGAATTATAACGCAACTTATATGCTGCCATACATGGCATATTGGATCCTCACACTGCATAGCAAGAAACAGAACACAAAGTAAATGCAGCATCAGCAATTACACTATGAACAAAGATAACCAAGAAAAGGAAAAAGTAACCATGTAACAAACATTTGATATAATAAACCACCAGATACAGGAATGTGTGTGATATATAGAGAAAACCGTGAAAGTGTGACAAATACCTTGATCATTGACTCTGTTTCCAATGAACTCCCACAGAGACATCGAATATTCATGTCTGATTGATGGGGATCGCCAATTTCCCCTATAATTTTTACATTACTGCTATCTGAAACACCAGGGCTCTTTGATGCTAACTCTGTAGGCCCAGAAACCTGCATTTTCCTGAAATAAAACAGTGCATCCAAATCACAAGAAAATTTCGCCCAGAAAATAAAAAGGAAAGAAAACAATAAAAGAAAAACAGAGAGTGGCACCAAACACCGCTCAAACAAAACTCAGGCAACAACATATTGAATACAATGACACCAACTCATACTAAATGTAAAACTCAGAATTCACTCTTCTTAATTTCCATTCAAGACACTACATATTTATATACAAAGCTAGGGACACTTTTCGGTAACATACACCTAATACACAACTAAAACATCTAATACACAACTAATATATTCAACTAGTGATAGACACCTAATACACAACTAATATCTTTAACATTTTCCCTCAAGTTGGAGCATAGATATTAATCATGCCCAACTTGTTATAAAGATAATCAACCTGAACCCCACTTAAAGCTTTCGTGAAGATATCTCCTAGTTGTTCTCCAATCTTCATATATCCTGTAGAAATCAAACCTTGTTGAATTTTCTCGCGAACAAAATGACAATCAATTTCAATATGTTTAAATCGCTCATAAAACACAGGATTAGAAGCAATATGAAGAGCAGCTTGGTTATCACACTACAATTTCGTTGGTATTGAAGTTTTAAGACCTACTTCATCCAAGAGCTAATATATCCATATTATCTCAGACGTAAATTGTGCCATAACCCTATATTCTGATTCTGCACTCGATAATGACACAACATTCTGCTTCGCTTTTCCATGAGACCAAATTTCCTCCAATGAAAATACAATAGCCTGATGTGGATCTTCTATCCACTTTGGAACCTGCCCAATCTGCATCTGGAAAACATTCAATATGAATGTGTCCAAGATTTGCATACAAGATACCACGTCCAGGTGTTTCTTTCAAGTAACACAAAATTTGTTCTAACGCTGCCCAATGATTAACTGTTGGGGATGACATAAATTGGCTAACAACACTGACCGAATATGCAATATTTGGACGAGTCACGGTAAGGTAATTCAGCTTTCCAACCACCCTTTGATATCTCTCAGAATCTTTAAAGAGTTCTCCATCTCCTATAAGATGGATGTTCGGAGTCATTGGAGCACTACAAGGTTTTGCTCCTAATTTTCCTATCTCAGTTAATAAATCCAGGACATATTTTCTCTGAGATAGAAAGATACCTTTTTTACTCCTTGTGACTTCAACACCCAAGAAATACTTTAGCATCTCCAAATCCTTCGTGTGAAACTGAGTATGTAGGAAAGACTTAGGAGATGGAATTCCCGTAGTATCACTTCCAATAATAACAATGTCATCTACATACACAACTAAAAGAATGATACTAGCTTCTGATTATTTGTAGAACACAGAACGGTCAGACTTGTTTTTTATCATACCAAATGTTTCTATAGCTTGACTAAATTTTCCAAACCAAGCATGAGGACTTTGTTTCAAACCATACAAAGATTTGCGGAGACGACAAACTTGCCTAGACTCCCCTGAGCAACAAAACCAGGAAGTTGCTCCATAAACACCTCCTCTTGAAGATCACCATGAAGAAAAGCATTCTTGATATCTAGTTGATGCAAAGACCAATGGTGAGTAGCTGCCATAGAAATAAACCGAATAGAGATCAATTTAGTAACAGGAGAGAAAGTGTCAGAATAATCCATTCCATATGTTTGAGCATATCCCTTAGCAACAAGACGGGCCTTTAATCGAGCAACTGACCCATCCGGATTAACCTTAACTATGAACACTCATTTGCATTCGATCGCCCGTTTTCCCGAAGGTAAATCAACCAAGTCCCAAGTACCATTGTCATCCAACGCATTCATTTCCTCAATCATTGCATGATGCAAACCAGGATGAGATATGGCTTCGTGAACAGTTTTAGGGATAGAAATAGAATCAAGAGAGGCAATAAAAGAGCAAGAGGAAGACGACAAGCAGTTATAAGAAACAAAAAAAGAAATAGGATAAGTACATTGACGTTTACCTTTGCGTAATGCAATTGGAAGATCATCGTTCAAGACTGGATCTAATGACGAAGGAGCAGGTGCAAGACATGAATCAAAAGGTCTATGTCTGAAGTAGACTTGAGTTATAAGAGGCCTAACAGGAACTGGATCAGAGACAGGTTCAAATGATATGATAGAATAGACTAACAAATCATCATCCTCCCCCTGACGTGCAGAAGGAGGAAAAGATGAAAAATAGGGTGTGTCTTTCATAAAGGTAACACCAATTGAGACAAGATATTTGTTAAGACTAGGACAATAACATCTATAACCTTTCTGGAGACGAAAATAACCAAGAAAGATACACTTCAAAGACTTGGGATCTAATTTAATAACATACGGATGAACATCCCGAACAAAACAAGTGCTACCAAATATCCTAGGGTCAATCGGAAATAATGACTTATTAGGAAATAAAATTTTGTAAGAATCTCACCATGAAGAACAGATGAGGGCATGTGATTAATAAGAAAACATGTTGTTGAAACTGCATCGGCCCAAAAAAGTTTAGAAACATTCATTTGAAATAATAAGGCACGTGTAGTTTCGAGAAGATGTCTGCTCTTACGTTCGGCCACTCCATTTTGAGATGGAGTATCAACACACGAAGTTTCATGAAGCATGCCATTTTGAACCATATAAGATTGAAACAAAGCTGATGTATATTCTTTGGCATTATCACTTCGCAAAGTATGAATTGAAACATTAAATTGAGTTTTAATCTCAACACAAAATACGCAAAAAATAGAAAACAATTCAGAACGACTCTTCATTAAATATAACCAAGTTACACGAGAATAATCATCCATAAAAGTAACAAAATACTTAAATCCAGGTTTACACAAAATAGGACAAGGACCCCAAACATCAGAATGAACTAATTCAAAAGGAACACTAACACGTTTATTAACTCTTGGATTTGAACTAAGACGATGTTTTGCAAATTGACAAAACTCACAATCTAATGAAGACACCTTACTAAACTGAGGACAAAGTTTCTGAAGTAAAGGAAGAGATGGATGATCTAGTCTACAATGTGCCTCAAAGAGAGAGGTTACACCAGAGCAAGTAACAGATTTCGGTATTGGTGTGTCAAGAATATAGAAGCCTCCAGACTCATGTCCTTTACCAATAGTCTTCTTCGTCATAAGATCTTGAAATAAACAACGATAAAAAAAATGAAATGCAACAGTTAAGATTGCGAGTAAGCTGACTTATAGAGATCAAATTAAAGAATAAGCTAGGTAAATGTAAGACAGATGACAAAAGAAGCAAAGGAGTGGGAGTAATTGTGTCAGACCCAAGAACACGAGATGGTGACCCATCGGCTAAAGTAACAGTAGAGGTGGAAGTGTGTGACTGAAGAGTAGAAAAGAGACTAGAATTACCTGTCATATGATGTGTGGCACCAGAATCAATAACCCATTTGGAAGATGAGGAAAGGAGACACGCATTTGATTTACCTGAATCAGCAATAGTAATGACAGAAGGTTATGAAGACCTTAGTGATGCTTGATACTGTGAAAACTTGGTAAATTCATCTGTAGAGATAAGAACCGATTTTTCAGAAGTATCAGAAGTAGATGCAATATGAGCCGAGTGACCTTTCTGATGCTTGTACTGAAGCTTTCTACAGTCATGTTTCGTATGTCCTGGTTTGTGACAATAGTGACATACAATACCTCCTAGGTCCTGTGGTCGAGTTTCAAACCCGTGAGAGTCGCCTCCTTTGTTTCTGTTCATATAAGTTGACCGTCCATGCTCATAATTATTATTTCGACTGACCAAAGCACCATTTAATTGAGCAGGTGGAGGTGGAATGTTTTCTGTACGAAGTACTCGACTAAACACCTCTTGTAAAGAGGAGATCTCAGAACCAGAAAAAACCTGGGACTTAGTAGTCTCAAAAGCAGAGGGAAGACCAGCAAGAAAACTCATGACCGCCATTTGTTTCCGTTGGCTTTACTGAACCTTTACATCAGGGCTAAAAGACATCAAACTATTGAACTCCTCATAAATCCTTTTAAATTTCATAAAATAATTCGTGAATGACTGATCTTGTTTGTCTGTACGGTAAAATGCTTTGCATACCTCATACATGCGAGAAAGATTTCCTTTACCAGAATATAAGAAATCCAAATAATCCATCAATTCCTTAACGAATTCACAATGATTGATCAAGTCGATTACATTGCTCTCAATAGAATTCTGAATCTGCAGAAATAAGCGGGCATCTTCTCTAAGCCATGTCTGCTTTGAATCATTTTAGGAGGATCATTAGTCAAATGAGTATCTTTGTCGATACTTCTCAAATAAATTCGAATGGTCTTGCTCTAAGCCAAATAATTCGAACCATTGAGCTTATGGTCCGTGATTTTAGACATCACAAGCACCATATCCATCACAACATTAGATTTCTTTTCAACCAAAACTCTTACAAACAACAAGGCAGCGAACAAACAAACAAATGAAATCCAACAACAACAGTGACCAAACACGCAGCGAACAAGAACACAAAATTGGAAGAACCCAAACTTGAACAATCACAAGCGATGAGTGCCAAACCACCACAGATGACGTAGGGGAACGCCGGAGAGCAACACGAGGTCGACCGAAGAAGACTACTACAGGGATGCGCTATCACGCGCCGGCGCGTGGAAAGATGGCAAAAAGTCGCGATGGCGAGTGTGGCTCACTCGTAGGGTGACCGGACTTCAGGGTTTGGCCGGTCGACCACTGGGTTTCCTCTCTGTGCCGACGGTGAGAAAAAATGTGCACTCCAAAAGGGTGTTCCGAGTTGAAACCCAAAAATACACTAAATCTTAATTTGTGTTTACCCAAAATCAAACCCTAATTTGAACGGGAAAAAAAATTCCGAATTTTGTAACCCAAATGCTCTAATACCATATAAAACTCAGAATTTACTTTTCTTAATTTCCATTCAAGACACTACATATTTATATACAAAACTAGGGACACTCTTAGGTGACATACACAACTAAGACACCTAATACACAACTAATGTATTCAACTAGTAATAGACACCTAATACACAACTAATATCTCTAACACTAAATAATAATATCCTTGTTTTTACATAAGGAAGCATACAAAATATAATTCATATACAAACACAAACCTGTAAGTGTCATCAACTAGTTTTACCACCTGTTCTTTTCCAACAGCATTTTTCTTTGCCGAAATTTTGGGAACTGTTAAAACAAAATCAAAATTTATCGTGGTAACAATTCTTAAAAAAAATTAAATAAATGAAACCAATTAACAATCAAGAATTATTAATTTAAGACATGCCAATGCACAATACTGCTTCCATATTTGAAAGAAGCCCAATTCACGCATATCACATTAAAATCAAAATAGCACTATTTGAAGGAAGAAAAGGTAAGGAGAAAGAACTAGTACGGAAAATAACATGCGAGCAAAACTCAGTAGTAGCTCAATAGATACAGGTTTGGTACAAAAGCACTTTCATTGGGAGCAAAACTCAGTAGTAGCTCAGTAGATACAGGTTTGGTACAAAAGCACTTTCATTGGGTTCAACGATTCATATAATCAATCTTAGAAATAAAATATAATCAATCTTAGAAATAAAATATAATCAATCTTAGAAATAAAATAGTTGATTGGTCTGCTTGTTAGAGAAAATAAGTGACTTTTTATAGGAAATAAAGAATTCCATACTTAAAGAATGTCAAGAGAAAAGAAGAGAAGACAAAGTTCAAGGACAATCATGAGCCTCTTCCCACCAAAACAGAAAGCCTATGAAATGAAGACCCATTCTAAAAATTTAGTAGAAACGAAAATATTAGTGTGCATGCAATAAGATTCAAACCATTGATATAATATCAAGCTTGTGCAGTCTCCGCAACAATGTCCAAAGTGCTAGAGAGTTGCAAATTGCTTAAACACACAACACCCAAACGAGCAAAAACTGTAAAGAATGGATTAAAAAAGTCAGAATCATTTACGTTGATCGTCGGAAACAATGGCCAAAATCCGTTGAACAAGGTCCTGCAAAAAAGATATAGGGAAAAAAAGAACTATGTTTAAGATACCTCACTCAAAATCAAGACAAAAACGTTTATAAACATATCCCAATAGTAAACAAGATCTCAGTGCTAAACAAACAGGCTATGTGAGCAAAAAAATACGGACCATGTAAACATGATTACATCCATGGTTTTAAAAAAACGTATTGAGGCTAGCATCAGTGCGTTTTTTTCCCACTTGAAAAGCCTTGAGGCTAGCCTATTGAGTGCTGGAAATGTCCTACGCCTTTTACCCTTGAGGCTTAAGCTTTTTTTCAAGCATTGATGCTAATTATTGAAGCTATTGAGGCTTATAGCCTCTGTTTCAGCCAAGAAAAGAGATTTTGTGGATTAGAAAATAGAGTCAAATCAACACTTGGACTTTTTAGATAAATCCTATTAGTTTTTCGACCCAATAGGTCATTTAGAAGCTGATAAAACAACAACAAAAATCCTACTTTTTTACAGAAAAAATATTGAAAACCTCAACAGCAGCCTCGTCTTCTTCTGCTCTTTTTTTCGAGGCTTCTTCTGATCTGTTTTTGCCTTCTCAACTCCTTCCATCATCAAGCAATCAACAAGCATTTGAAGAGACACAAAGGTATTTCTTTCCTTGCTGTTTTTTTCTCTGTTTTTTGCTTCTTCTGCTCTATTTTTTCTGTTCTTTTTTATTCTCTGAAACTGAATATCCATTTCCCATCTTCTTTCTTTCTTCTTTGTTTTCTCTTCTTTCTTTGTTTTATTTCCTTATTCCTTGTTGTTATACTGTCAAATTTTATATGAACTATTTCCCCCTCCCTTTCTGTAGTGTTTTATTTGCTGTCAAATTTCTATACCTAATATCACAGGTTTTTCCCTCTTCTATACTGTTTTATTTACTGCCGAATTTGTGCTGAAAATTTGTGGGGTCTCATTTTCTATTTTTTTTTATTGTTTTCAATGCTATTTTATTTGTTCTTCTATATTGTTTTATTTGTTCTTCTATTGTTATATCACAGTTTTTCTATCTGCTGCCAAATTTGTGCTGAAAATTTGTGGGTTCTCATTTTCTGTTCTTTTTTATTGTTTTCTATACCTTTTTTTATTTTTCTAAACTGTTTTCTTATACTATTTTATTTGTTTTTATATGTTGTTTTCTTCTATTCATTTATTTGATGAACTTTTTTATTGAAATAGGTGCTGATTTGGAGTCAGTTTTTGTAGAACTTGAACATGCCAAAAGTTGCAAAAAAAGGTAGAGATAGAGGTAGAGATGGACTTGCAATTTCCAAGTCAAGGTGGAGATGATTCTACTACTACTAGTGCACCTCCACCACCACCACCATCGGCACCACAACCACCACCTTTTTTTGAACCTAAAGTTGCAAAGAAGAACGGCAACACTAAAAAGGATCCTGCTTGGAAATATTGTAGATTGGCAGAAACTCCACCAGGTAAAAATTATGTCCATGTTTACTGCAGCTTATGTGATAAATTGATCAAAGACTAAAAAAGAACCTTGCAAAGACAACAAAAATGTACAAGAATATCTTTTAGTTCCACGAGACGTGCATGAATTTAGTTGTGGACTTCTCTAAAAAGTTAAGGATGTTTGTTTATATGTTAGCTGGATTAATAAGTATGTTCCTTAATTTATGCTATGTTATATCCTATAAGGAGGAAACTTGTAAATCCTTTTATTATGAGTCAATAGTCAGAAATAATATTCCATATACTCTTCTTCTTCTCATTGTATCAGAGCATTTGGCTCTTTTCTGGATTCAAGGTTTTCATTGCCTTTGCTAAACCTTCTTTCCAACAAAGCAGTCTTTGTTTTTTCCCCAACAAAACAAAGTTTCAGTGATATGGAAACAGCCTCTGTTTTACTTTATTTTTTGAGATGAAAACAGAGCTTTTTCTACATTGATCGATGTCCGTTCGAATGTATATTCGGGGGCGAGGAAGATTGGATATTTGACTGAAGTTAAGAAGGAACCAGCAAAAGATGACTCGACTTATGCAACCTGGGATGCTGAAAATTCCATGGTTATGACTTGGCTTGTGAATTCTATGGATGAAGACATCAGCTCCAACTATATGTGTTATTCAACCGCTAATGAACTATGGGACAATATCAACCAGATGTACTCTGATCTAGGCAATCAGTCCCAAGTCTTTGAATTGACTCTAAAACTGGGAGAGATCAAACAAGGAAATGACAATGTTACCAAGTATTTCAACTCACTAAAAAGGGTGTGGCAAGATCTCAATCTATTCAATGATTATGAATGGAAATCTGTAGAAGACTGCAATCAGAACAAGAAAATAATGGAGAAGAATCGTATCTTTAAATTTCTTACTGGGTTCAATATTGAGTTTGATGAAGTAAGGGGGAGAATCATCGGCAAGCAGCCTCTTCCCTCAATTAACGAAGTGCTTTCTATAGTAAGAAGAGAAGAGAGTCGAAGGAACGTTATGCTTGGAAAAAAAGGACACTGATGCTATTGTTGAGAACTCTGCATTGGCTGCTCTTGAGGCATATGCTAGTAGGGCCACCATCAATCACCGAAGGACAGATAACAAAACTCGAGTATGGTGTACCTACTCTAACAAGCCTCGTCATACTTGAGAAACATGCTAGAAAACTCATGCAAACCAGCAAATTGGAAAAGCAAATCTGGTGAAAAACTCAACGTGTATTTCCCTCTGCAAATGAAGCTGAGACAAGTCCCTTCAGTAAAGAGCAAATAGATCATCTTCTTAAACTGCATCTGGTATTCCTTGTATTTCTTTGGCTCAAACATGTAATGAATTCCATGCTCTGTCTTGCTATTTTAATTCATGTCCCGTGGATCATTGATTCTGAAGCATCTAATCACATGACCAATTCCTCACTTATTTAGAACCTATTTACCCAACTCTGAAATAAAAAACTAAAATTGCAGGTGGTAGTTTCACATCTATTGCAGGAAAAGGCTCAATCCAAATTTTAGAGAACATAGATCTTAAATCGGTTCTCCATGTTCCCAAACTTGCATGCAACCTTTTATCTGTAAGTAAATTATCCGAAGATTCTAATTGTCGTGTCATTTTTCGTATTTTCCATCGTGAGTTTCAGCACCAAAGCTTAGGGAGGACGATTGGCATTACTAGGATGATAAATGATCTTTACTATTTTGATGACAACTTATTTAGTAATAAAAAGACTCAAGGCTTTAATAGTATTAGTTCAAATTCTGTTTGTGAATAAATAATGATTTGGCATCTTAGACAATGGCATCCTAGTTTTCCTTATCTTAATCATTTATTTCCATTTTTATTCAAGAATGTAGGTTATTCATCTTTTCGATATGAAAATTATCATCTATCAAAAAGTCACCGTGCTACATATCACTCAAAACCCTATTGTGCTTTAAAACTATTTTATTTTATCCTTAGAGAGTCACTAAAATATCAAGAAAAAAATGGTTTAACTTTTATAAATGATCATACTTTACTATGTTAGGCTTATTTAATGACTGATAAATCTGAAGTTGAAAATTCGTTCAAAGATTTTTATAACATGGTTGAAAACCAATTTCAAACAAAAATCAACATATTTCACTCTGAAAATGGAACTAGAGTATTTTAATAATGTTTGGGGAAATTTTTTGGCAGCAAAAGGTATTCACCACCAATCTACATGTCGTGATACCCCACAATAAAATGGAATTGATGAAAGAAAAAATAAATATTTATTTAAAGTTTATCGTGTTATAATGTTTTCTATGCATGTTCCAAAATATGTATGGAGAGATGCTATTTTAACAGCATCTTATTTGAATAAGAGAATCCGTACCCGAGTTTTAAAGTATCTTACACCATTAGCGTATTTCAAAAAAAGTTTTCCAAAATCTAGAATAAATTCTAATTTATCTTTAAAGGTTTTTGGTGGCACAACTTTTGTGCAACTGCCTAACAAATTCATATCTAAACTTGATCCTAGAGCAGAAAAATGTGCTTTTATAGGATATTCTCCAAACAAAAAGGGGTACAAATGTTATAATCCTCGAACAAAAAAACTTCATGTGAGTATGGATGTTTCCTTTTTAGAAAATCATCCTTAGTTCAACAAAAACTTTCTTCAGGGAGAGGAAAAAGATGTACAATTTTTTAGATATAACTGTTTCCTCAACTAATATAATTCTTGAAAGTTCTCTCGATAGTTCTTGTTTGTATTGAAACACAAAATCGGGAAAAATCTATTCAGCTTTCTGGAAATAAAGGAGATAGCTCCAATCAAATCTTGTCAAATATAAGTGTATCACCAACAAGGAGAGAAATATTACAAAAGGAACATAATAATTCTAATTCTGAGTTTTTAGTTTATACTAGAAATATGACTCATGAAAGGAGTAAAGACTTGCCTTTCACCTCGATACAGATTCAGTCTCTAAGTAATGGTTCTTCAAATGTCCCAGGTAATCCTATTTCTATTCCATCTCTCCCTATTGTATCTCCAAATTTTCATGTTCCTATAACTGTAGATTTTGATGTTCCTATAGCCATTAGAAAAGGAGTTCGAGCATGTACCAGACACCCTATTTCCAATTATGTATCTTACCAAAGGCTTTCTAAGAACTATAAAACATTCATCTCTAATGTCACTCAAGTTTATATTCCAAAAAACATTTAGGATGCTCTAGATGATCCAAATTGGAGATTAACAATTATAGAGCTAATGAATGCTCCGAGAAAAAAATGACACTTAGAAGATAGTTGATTTGCAAAGAGATAAGAAAACAATAGGATGAAAATGGGTATTCTATAAAATTCAAAGTTGATGGTAGTATGGAGAGGTACAAGGCAAGGCTTGTGGCTAAAGGCTTCACACAAACCTACGGAATTGACTATCACAAAACATTTGTTTCAGTGGCCACAATAAACTCAATACGAGTTTTATTATCTTTAGCTATAAATTCTAATTGGTCTTTACATTAATTTGACATAAAAAATGCTATCCTAAACGGAGACTTAGAAAAGAAAGTTTGTATAAGCTTATCACCTGGTTTTGAAGGAAGGTTTGGTGAAGGTAAAGTATGTAGATTAAAAAAGTCATTGTACGGCCTTAAACAATCCCCTATAACATGATTTGAACGCTTTAGGAAGGTTGTAAAGATCTATGGTTATTGTCAAATTAAGCTGATCACACTATATTTTACAAACATTCAAGAGCAGGAAAAATAACTATCTTAATTGTTTATGTAGATGATATGATCTTGACACGAGATGATAATGTAGAAGTGGAAAGATTAAAAAATCTTGCTGATGATTTCGAGATCAAGAACTTGGGTGCATTGAAATATTTCCTTGAGATAGTATTTGCTAGGTCTAGGGAAGGTATATTTGTCAATCAATGCAAATATATACTTAACCTACTTGGTGAAACAAGTCTATTTGGCTGCAAGGCAACTAAAACATCGATTGAATCCAACCTAAAACTACAGTCTGCCAAACATAAAGATGTGGTGAACAAAGAGCAATACCAAAGACCTGTTGGAAGACTAACTTACTTGTCTCATACACATCCGTATATAGCCTTTGTTGTAAGCATAGTGAGTTAATTCATGCACTCACTAGGTACAAAACACTTTGATGCAGTATACAGAATCTTGAGATACTTGAAGGGATTCAATCGGTGTCCCAGTTACATTGCAGTCAAGTAGACCTATTTCACCAAGTAGGTCAAGTACATATTTGCATTGAATCCAACCTAAAACTACAATATGGCAAACATGAAGATGTGGTGAACAAAGAGCAATACCAAAGACTTGTTGGAAGACTAATTTACTTGTCTCATACGCATCCGGATATGGCTTTTGCTGTAAGCATGGTAAGTTAATTCATGCACTCACCAATTACAAAACACTTTGATGCAATATACAGAATCTTGAGATACCTAAAGGGTACTCCCGAAAAAGGTCTAATGTTTAAGAAATGTAGATATCTACAAATTAAAGTCTACACAGGTGCTGGTTGGGCTAGGAATATAACAGATAGAAGATCATCGTCTGGCTATTACACCTTTGTTGGAGGAAACCTTGTTACTTAACAAAGCAAAAAACAAAGTGTAATAACTAAAAGTAGTGCAGAAGTTGAATTCAGAATCAATTGCTCACGAGATTTGTGAAGTTATTTGGATTAAAATACTTTTAGAAAATCTGAAGATTTCTTATTCCTCACCTATGAAGGTATTTTGTGATAACAAGAGAGCAATCTCAATTGCTCATAATCCATTCCTTCATGACAAAACAAAGCACGTAGAAGTGGATAAATATTTTATTAAAGAAAAGATTGATAATGGATTGATTTGCATGTCATACGTCCCAACTACTAAACAGATTGCCGATATACTTACAAAGGGACTACACAAGAAATAGTTTGACAGTTTAAACTACAAGCCAGCTTAAGAGAGGCTGTTGAAAAACAGGAAACTTAGAGTAAATATTTTTGTTCTAAAGAATTTTCTAGTTGTCTTATGTTATGTAATTAGCTGTTTTATTCTCAATAAATGTACTAAAAGTTAGGGATGTTAGTTGGATTAGTTAGTCGGTTCCTTGTTTTATGCTATGTTATACCTTATAAGAATGAAACTTGTAAAGTCCTCTTCTATGAGTCAATACATAGATAATCTTCCATGTATTCTTCTTCTTTTCAAAAAACACACATGAATAAGGCTAAATCACAAAGAAAATTGAATGAGATTGTTAACTTTGGTTCATATTTTGAAGGTTACGAAGATATAACATCTTGTCCAACTCCAAATACAACAAATACCATTGGTGGTGCTACTAGTTCAAGAGGGATTCGTGATCCAATGGATAGATATCTCAATAACAAGAATGATAGTGATGTTGAGATACTTGGAGACTTCCATTAGAAATCTACAAATGCATAAGAGCTATTAAAAAATGTTCAAAATGATATCGGGAGGCACTTCTTTGAAAAGGCAATTCCATTCGATATGGTTAGAAGTCATTTTCTCAATATGCTTTGATCTGTTGGAAATTATGAAAGAGACCTTAAAGCTCCATTAATGTATGACCTTACCACTTGGATTTTAAAAGAAGTGGGAACAACAACAACCATTGTTAATGATGTAAAATTGACATGGAATAATACAGGAGTTTCTATACTTTCGAATGGTTGGAAAGATATGAGAGGAAGGAGCATAATCAATTTCTTGGTAAGTTGTCTTGAAGGAACTGTTTTCTTGAAGTCTATTGATGCATTTGATGCTATTAAAGATGCCCAATTAATGTTTAAGTTGCCATATGAAGTTTTAGAAATAGTGGGAAAGGATCATGTTATTCAAGTTGTGAAAAATAATGCCTTAAATTACAAAGCAATTGAGGATTTATTAATGCAAAAAAGAAAGCACTTATATTGGACACCATGAGCAGTCCACTGCATAGATTTGATGCCCTCTCAGCTTGAAGAATTGCCCCAACGCAAAAATTCTTTTCTAAAGGAAAAGAAAGTGAGTAACTTTATTTATAATCATGGATGGATTTTGAATCTTATGAGACAATTTACTAACAAAGAAATTGTTTGGGCCTGTTACTGCAAGATTTGCGACAGCATCTCACTTTGGATAGCTTGTGAATTGAGTCAATATTTGAGATAGATATTCATTTCTCGAAAGTGGTCAATGAACCCATGCGCAAAGAAAAAAGAAGGATAAGAAGTGACCAACATTGTTCTCAAGGACAATTATTTTTGACCCACAGTGTCATATGCTATAAAAACCACAAAGCCATTGATATCAATGTTGAAAATGGTTGTTGGTAAGAAAGAATCTACAATGTGTTTCTTTTACAATGCTATTGATCAAACAAAAGAAAAAATAGCTGCAAATTTGGGTGGAGAAGAGTTAGATATGGAAAATTATTGAGGAGAAGTGGGAGTTTCAATTGCATAGCAAGTTGCATGCTGCTACTTATTTTCTGAATCCTAATATGTATTATTCAGACAAGTTCTTCGACCCCTTTGAAGTCAAGATGGGTCTTTACGCATGCATGGAGATGTTGATTAAAGATGAGAGAGTTAGAGATGATATGATTATTGAATTGGATTTTTACACATAGAAGAGAGGTCTAATTGGTACAAGCCAAGCAAGGGGTTGTATGTCTAGGCAGAATCCAAGTAACTAAAAGAATATTTTCCTTAAATTCTCAATTAAAACCAAAATGTGCTGATTTTTCTAATTTTGCAAGTGTGTTTAATAAAATGTAGCTAAATGGTAGATGGCCTTTGGAATAGAAATTACTGACCTTCAAAGTTTCGTTGTTAAGATTTTGAGTCACTTGTTTCTCCTCTGCATGTGAGAGTATGGAATACTTTCAACCAGTTATGAAAAGTAATTTTTTAATTGAGAATTATATAAGTGACATTGATTATGTTATTCATTATATTTTTTTAATAGATTCATACTAAGAGAAGAAATCACTTGAGCACATTTAAGGTGAACAAATTGGTGTACACAAAAAACATAGCATGAAACACCACAAGAAAAAGGAAATGAAGATCCTTTAATTGTTGACAATATGGCACCTTCTGATGATGAATTGAGTGTGATGAGAACTTGGAAAATCATGATAGTGATTAAAAAACAATTCAAATGCATCAAGAAACGTCAACTTTAAGGAAAAGTAAATAACAATAACAATTACAAAAGTACTAAAAATTCTCAAACTATATGTATTTTTAAACTCTAAGTATTAACAATTTGGTTTTTATTTTTATTTTTTGATCAAAGTAAGAGAAATGAGCCCATTAGTCGAATTAGTTGACAAAGAAGAGGAGGAAGAATGGGTTGAAGTATAGGATGATGAAAATAAGAAAAGAGATGAAGGAATTAATTACTTCCATGATGAATCTAGTTGTAATGATTATGATAACGACAATCCTTTTGGTGTTTATGGATATTATCCTTTGGTGATGATTCCAACGAGAATGATAATAATGCTTGTGATGATTCAAACGAGAATGATGATAATGCTTGTGATGATGGGAATGAGATTGAAGAATATGACGATGATAAAGTATTCTAAACACGAGATATCTTAATCCAATCCCCAATGCTATGCTGCTAGCTTTTTGATGAATTTTGTTAATATCTTTTTAGTTTATTTTTTGTAGATCTTAACTTTATCATGTTTAGATGTTTTAGTGATGATTGGATTGCTATATTATGAACTATATAAGGTTATTAGAATCATTATGATGTTATTTTGTGATAATTCATCTTTTTTATTGCTTATTTAAAGTTTTTTATTGTTTATTTTGGTTACGCATTGAGACTTAAACCTCGTACCACCTCAACACTTATGCCTCACCTCAATAGAAGGGTTATGCATTGAGATCAGAACAAACCTTTTAAAACCTTGGTTATATCAACATTATGCAACAAGAACACAAAAATGTATAGGAAATAACTCAACAGTAATTTGTCAATCTCGACAGTCTTCGGTCGTCTTACCTCACATTATCACATCAATATTGCTTACATAAGAAAGAATCCAAAATTACTTAATTTGAAAGAGAAAACAAGATAATGACAATAACATGAAGAATTAAACCCCAATATTGGAAAGATCCTAAAAAGAATAGACATAACTACAACAAGTAGGCTAATTTCAGTGTCATATTTCAATAATAAAGAAACATCAAATAGACTCACTTAAAATAACCATTAACGCATCTAACCTGCTTCTTCCCTTGCTTTGAAAGACCTAACTTAGTGAGCACATCCTTAAGCTCCTTTATTCGAAAATATTGCAACTTGTCCTAAGAAACAAATAAGTGTTATCAATAAACTACTGTAACAAAAAGCACATACAAGAACTTGGATATTTATTCACATAAATACGAAGAACGAAGTTCACAAAAAGAGACCAACACTTCTAGATGCAAGGTCTAAACCAAGATGAGTCTAAGTTATACTCCCGTTAGAGGTAATGTCCCACATTGCTTAAATAGGATACTAGTGTGAGGCTTTTAAGTAAATATGAGCATTATTATAATTAGGGTTAACCCTTTGACATTGGAAGACTCCTGATTCTTATGGGTTTTCACATGGTATCAGAGTTTAAATTGATTGGGCAAAAAAATTGGGCCTATTCTCAAAAAAAAATAATTAAATGGGCTTTGCAAGAGACAAATACACACACTTTGAGGAGGTGTTAAAAATAGTGTCCCACATTGCTTAAATATGATAATAATGTGAGATTTATAAGTAAACATGAGCATTATTACCCTTTAGATTATCTTTGGGGATTGGAAGATCCATGATTCTAATGGACTTTCATATGGTCAAAGTTCATAAGAATCATGAGCTTTCCACTCCCAAAAGATTAATCTAATAAGTAAAGACAACCATAATCCTTATAAACTTTACCATAGTATTGTCTTTAATTAATGTGGAACTCTTATAACCTCTAACATCCCCTCTCAAAGTGTGGATATTTGTCTCTTGCAAAGGCCATATTGGGTCACTTATTTCTTTTTATTTTTACAATGTCTATTTCATTTTTTTAAGAAAATGCCCCCAAGGCTTTTGGCCCAATTGATTGAAGCTCTAATATTATGTCAGAGTCATAAGAATCATGAACTTTCCACTCCTAAAAAGTTAATCCAGTGAATGGATACACCAATAATTCCTATAAGCTTTACCATAGTATTATTTTTATCTTCTTTAATCAATGTAAGACTTCCATTACCTCTAACACTCCACCCCTCAATCCAAAATTTCAGATTTTAAAAAATCTATTGACAAGCTAGGTCTCCCTATACAAGTCTACAGTGCACTATAAAACTAGCAACTCATAATACAAATTTACATTCTCGTTTTGCAAAATAAACTGTAAAGAATAGTCAAAAAGTATTTTTCCAATGCAATTCATAAGAATATTGCTAGTGCTTTCTTTGATTGAGACAAGAATAAATTGTTAAATAAAAAGTAATTTTATAATCAGGAAATATATCAAATAATTGATTCTTTGAAAACACATGAATACTGCATTTACAAAGTTTCTAAATACATGTACCATAAATATTGTATATTGACACAAAATGGTGTACTTTATTATTTACTATGGAGACTGAAAAAGGAAATGTTTGCTCTGCTCCATGCACATCAGTGATATCACACATACTTGATTTCTAAAAAAGGTCATGCAATACAGAAGCCAGGTATAAGTTAATATGTTGCAGATAATTCTGGGTCTTATAGTAAATTGCAAATATAATTAGAATGAACGATCAATGCTTACTAATATAAATCAGACACTTCCCAATCATGTTCTCTACGTCCCAAATACAACCAAAACTAAACAACGAATCGTTTTATCTTATTTCCACTAGAAAGTACAAGAAAGGAAGCTCTATAAAGTCCACAAAAGTAATCGAGAATATAAGTGATTAATTTCACACAACAAACTAACCAAAAAACAAAACAAAAAAAGTTCAACTTCTAAATTAAGAAAAGGCTGTCCACCTCAATTGCACAGCCTCTTCTCCTGGAAAAGAAAGAAACATATGAGCAGAGAAAGAGTATAAATAACACAAACAGGAAAAAAGCCCAAACAAAAAAGAACACGACAATTAATCAGTCAATGAACAACTAAATACCTTTACCGAATCCATTACTTGACCACAAATAAGAATGCCCAAATAATTTAGAACCAGCTTCTGGCACAGTAGTAACCAATCATCGATGACAGATATGAAACCAATGGACAGCCTTTTCAAATAGGACCGATCTAACGAAAGTACCTAAACTTAAAAGAGTAACAAATTATTAATCAAAATTCATCAAATAAATTACTCAAACAAAAAACTCACCCAAGCAAAAGCCCCAATTCAAACACCAATTTAACACCCAGGCATTTGAAAATCAATTGTGAGATTTCGTTGGGGAAGACAATTGAGACAGTGGATGAGTTTAGGGTTTGTCTTTGAGCTTTGTGTTCACTCAAGCCGACTTCCCACTCGTCCCCAGTTCTTCCTTACGCTCTTCGTGCTTTTCTTTTTGACCGCCAGCCCAACCAGAACTTCTCTCTTCAACAACAAATCACAATAAACGAAAAAATTCGGACCTTGTCACCCGTTATCCAATCGGGTTAATCATCTGAGCGTTGTTTTAATTTCAACTATTCCCTGCATGAATTTTTCGTGTTGTGTTTGAAATATAAAGAAATTATAATTGATTCTTATCATTTGTATATTTTATTGAAACGAAAAATGAGTTAAAAATATAAACGTTTTCTTCTTTTAACAATCATAATTTTATTTTTTTTTCAATTTTACATTCACCTTAAATATAACACTAAACTTAAATCTCAAATCCAAAAACACAAAATCTCAAATCCTTAAACCTTAAACCTTAAACCATAAATCTTAAATCTTAAAACAATAAACCTTAAAACCTAAATCTTAAATCCTAAATCCTAAATCCTAAATCCTAAATCCTAAATCCTAAATCCCAAATCTCAAAACCCTAAACCTCAAACCTTAAATCTAAAACCCTAAAACCTTAAACTTTATTTAGAAAAATAATAATTTTAATTCTAAATCTTAACACACAAATATAACCTTAAATCATAAATCACTAATCTCAAACCTCAAAACCCTAAATCCTATTTAGAAAAATAATAATTTTAATAATATATTTTCTTTTTAAATAATAATTATTTAAAAAAATAATGATTTCAATAATGTATTTTGTCTCACGAAAAAATAATAATTAAATTATATTATTTAAATTTTACTAAATATAAAAGTATTAAGGTAATTTACAATTTTTTTTCATTTCATTCCAACGACAAATCAAACATTGTAATATTGATTCTTTTTTTTTATTTCAGTGGTCAAACCAAACAACATTATTTCATTTCCATTTCATTCTCATTCTCGCTCCGATTTCAATTTCGTTCTATAAACCAAACGTCATTTTAATTCATTACTAAATAATCAACTATTAGTAAGATAACTTTATATTATATATATTAATCTCTTTTATAAAGTAAAAAATTCTGATAATCTAAGTAGATTAATAGTATACTTTATTTTAAAAAAATATTTTTTATTAATTAAATAATAAATTAATAATATTTAAAATAATAACATTTTTTTAAGATTATTTAAAGAATAATAAAAAAATATATAATAAAACATTAAATTTAATATTTTTATAAATTATGTTCACTCAATATTCAATATCATTATAATAACGTTAAGTTATTTTTAACGTTTTAATAAATTAAATACAAAGCATGGGACTGTAACTTAATATAAAATCTAAATCATACATAAAATAAAAAATTATTCTTATATTTTAAACTAACAATATATTTTATTTTTATATTTTATATTAAATTTTAAAAAATAAAATTAAGTGAAATACTTTAATTTAAAATATTACTTTCTTAATAAACATATTATATTTATATTTTTATGATTGGTTTATAATTTAAATCGTATAATTTTTTATCATCGTGTATACAAATTTAAATTATATTCATATAATATTTTATTTATTTAATAAAAATTATACTAACATCACTTTTAAAAATGTATCTATTATATTTGTGTTTTTTTATAATTTATCTTTAATTAATTTAAATATTTATATTTTATAATATATTTTTTTGAAATTTTGAATGAAAATTATAGCTAATTTGAGATAAACTTATTTACTCTCTCCTATTATTTTTTTAATGCTTCAATATGTTTTATTTCATTTTCATTATTTGTGTTGTGTTTTGGGCATTTTTGTTGTGGAAAACTTTATATATATATTCGTTTCACTTTGTACAGTACAAAAGAAAGAGAAAAGCAAGCATAGAAAAACCGTTTTTCATTTTTTTTTGTATTTTTAATTTAAATTTAAGTTACTTATCATGTAATTTAAAACTTGAAAATTCGTGTTGATCGTTTTAATTTATTAGATAGTTTTTCAAAAAAATTTAACATGTACGATAAAAAAAAACATCTTAAAGATATCATATAATATACGAATTTTTATCTTTTTTTTACTATATTCAAATATTATATTTATAATTTATATATATTTATGTATTTTTAATTTATAATAATACATTTTTGTTATTAACTTATTTGTATATATATTATTTTTTATCATTTTAAGATAATTTTTAAAACTATCTAACAAATAGTGATTTTATTATAAAGGCAAACACTTGGTTTTCATTTCAATTGAGAACTAAGACTTTTGTACTTTTTTATTTTTTTTGTGCTGCTTATTAACTATGTTGTATCATTCTTTTTAACTGTCTTTTTATTTAAGCTGTATTCTTCTGCTTATTTGTTTACAATTAAATATTTACGTGTTCTAATTGCTTTAGTGTTTCTGAATTATGTATTTTCTTTAACATATAATTAATATGTTTTTCCTTCACTGTAATACGTGGATAGCCTTTACAGTTATTAGAATTTGTTTTATATCTTAAATTCATACCGTTCAGCTTAATAACAAAATAATCTTTGGTTATTGTGTTTTTTTAATCTACAAATTTTAGTTTTTGTTTACATATATATGTTCATTGTTGATTATTATTATCGTATATATTTGCTTTAACCTTTTTTTCATTTACTGATTTATTTTAATTGCTTTAGAGTTAATTTTTAATCTTTAAAGTTTTTTCTTAAACTACCACTTTCGTATCTTAATTACGTTCGTAACATTATTTTGTCTTTTTTATAGTTTATCATCTTTTTACTTGTGTTTTAATACTTATATCAGTCTGAAACTGTTTTAGTCTCTTTTTACGGTTACTCATGTGGTGATTTTATATGAGATTAACTTTCGTATTTTAGTCGATCATTTAATGTTATATGTGAGATTGTAATTATATGTTTTAGTAATGATTATTTATGAGCTTATTTGCCTAGCAGTTTTATGATTGATTTGATATTATTTGTAGTGAAGCTTATATTGCATAATTGAGACTAGATAGATGTGGTGCATAATTGATTTACTAGTTTACATTGCACAATCATATTGAGAGTTGAATATATGTATAACATATGGCTTTTAAAAAAATTATTGTTTGAAATAATGTTGAATATGTCAATGCTTAATTAATTTGATATATATATATTACTTATTTTACTGGAATTTTGGATTAATAGTTTGCTTTGTTGATTAATTTATAAGTGCTCAAGATTTATATTGAATGCAGTTAAAACGTTTTAATTTTTGTTAGAATAAACGGATAAAATTGTGTTTTTTGAAATTTTTAATATTGAGACTTAAAAAAATTTTAAAATGTTGTTTATGAAATAATCTTAATTTTCCGAATTGCAGTTTACAATTGATAAAATATTGTATTTTTGTAGTTAGTAAAATAGTGTGAATTTGTAAATAATGGATAGTAAAATAGTGTGAATTTGTAAATAATGGATAGTAAAATTTCGCATTTGATAAAATTGTTTGATTTTGAGTTTTAAAATAAATAAATTATAGCGAATTTTTGCTTTCATTAAAGATGTATATATTTTTTTTTTTTTTGAGAAATAATAATTTTTTGTATTTGTTAATTTTCTAGTTTAAGAAATAAATAGATTCTATGTTTACAAAATATTTGGTTTTAAAAATAATAAAATATTTGGTTTTAAAAATAATAAAAATAGTGAATTTTGTATGCACAAAAGAAACAAATGTTATATTTGCAAAATAATGAATTGTATGCTCATTGTTTTTGAAGTATTTAATTTTATAATCTATGAAAATGGATTATTGGGTTTTGTATGTATTAAAATACGAATCGAAACTGTGTTTAAAAAAATTAAGTTTTGTTTATTAAATAAATTAATTTTCAAGTTAAATTAATTAATTTTGGATTAATTACATTAAATTAAAATCTCAAAATTGTTGTTGTATTTTAAAATTTAATTTGGACTCTTTTGGACATTAATGTAATTTTGACATGACAAAAATATGATTAATGACATTAACATATTAGTTCAAATATGAATATGTTGATAATTGTTTTTTAATGTGAATTTGTTCAAATCTAACTCGAAAAAATGATTGATTGACATTGGTGTTCATAAGCACGTATAATCAAATAAAAAGTTATTCACTTCTTTTGTACCATTTGAGAATTGGAAAGAAGTTTTGAATGAATGATTATGCAACCTATGTGATTAAAGGAGGTAGGCTAAGTGATCTTAAAAATGATTTTTGAAAAAAAGATGACTCTAAATAATTTATTATTTATGTTACGGATTCGAAAGAATCTTGATACGTTCATTACTTGTAAAGTATGGATTTTATATGGATATAAAGTCTAGTAAAGTCATATTGACTAAGAACGAAACAATTGTATTAAAAAGCTATACAATTGATGGACTACTCAAATTTTATGTAAAAACCTTTAAACAAGAGATTAATTATGTTATTAAATCCTATTCTTATTTGTTTGTTATCAAAATTGTAAAATTGAAGATTAGGTGCGTGTGGAGGTTAAATAACATAGATTATATACTCTTTTTACAAACTGGTTTCAAACATAAGTGTGAGACTTATGTAGAGGTAAAATGATTATGTCATCTTTTGAATCAATTGAGAGGAACATTAAATCCCTTGATTTGATCTATAGTGTTCTATATGATTTGAAATATGTTTGAATAAGGGTTGATATTAAGTATTTTATTACATTTGTCGATAATAGCATGAAATATTATTATGTATATTTGCATAAAAGCAAATATGAAGTCATAGAAAAATTTATACTTTATAAAATTGAAGTTGAGAATAAATTCAACAAGAAAATCAAGATTTTGTAAAGTGATCGTTGTGATAAGTATGAAACATTGTTTAGTGAACTCCATGCACAATATGAAATCATACATTAAATCATAACATTGTTATTGAATAATAAAGATCGCGTTTTGATATAAACGATGAATGCAATATTATTAAGTTATAGATTACTTTAGAACTTATGGGGGAAGTTATAGTATTGACTAATGTATCTTGAAAGAAGGCACATAAGACACCATACGAGTTATTGAAAGTAATGGTAGATATGTACGAATACTTACAAATGTAGGAGTGTCTTATAAAAGTAATCATATCTACATTTAAGAAAGTGAAAATAAGTCTAAAAATAATAGATTGTATCTTATTGCATATGCAGATCACATTAATATTTATAAATTTGTGCACTTATCAAATATTGCATAATATCTTGATAATAAAATCAAGATATTCATTATTCTATGAACATATATTTACTTGTAAGTCCCATGGAGAATCAAGTTTATTTAAACGAACTTGTAAAACTATTAATAAAGATAGTTAAAACCAATATGGTTATATCAAGAACACCAAAGATGATTATATCATCTTGTGTCTTTACATTAATGACATACTAATTGTGGATAATAATGATCAAATTATCAAATCTATTAAGAATATGTTGAATTGAAGATTTGATATAAAAGACATGGAACCATTGATGTAATTCTAGAAATTAAGATTTAAGGATATCAAACTATCTTATTCTAAGTCAATGTCACTATATTGACAAGATATTTGAAAAATTCAATAATTGTGATTCTGAAATTGTTAAAAATAGATGAGTGATGCATAAAAATTATTGTGTATAAATTTAATAAAATCTATAAAATGCTCGTAAGTACAAAAATTACTTATAGAAAATGATAAGTATATTCTCGAGGTCGATTTAAAGAGAAATCATGTAGTTTTTAAATTATTCAACAAACTCTTAAAAACAAAAATAAAACCTAAACATCATGTCACATAGTTTAAGATTAAAATCCTAATCTAATCACAATAAAATAGATTCAATAAATGTTCAAGCATTTAGACATTTATCATGATGTGAAAAATTTATAATATGTATTAGCAAGTTTGTTATACTTACTAAATATTTGAATTACGATTATTGATTATCTTCTTTTTGTATGAAAATATCATAGGTTTGGAATCATTCTCGTCATCAATAATAAACCAATTAAAATCCTTAGAATTGGGGTTTGTTAATTGATTTTATTTTTAAATTATACTTATTCTCTATGAGATTAATAAATCATTTAGTTACCTTCATTATAGGGACTTGACAATTCATTCAAGGTGTCAAATTAGGTTTAAGAATTTAACTATCTGATAAATGATTTTTAGATTTTAAAACTACTACGAAAGATATGTTGTCAATATATCTTTCGATAATAATTCTTATAAAAATATTTGAAATAGAGTTTATACTCTAACTATACATGTGGACTAAATCATTGATAAAATAGTAATACTTTAAATCATATTCATATAATTAAAGCTTAAATCTAACTTTCATATTTTAAGTTTATAACAAAAATTTCTGACATCACTATATTTTATGAAATAAATATTTTAGAATTCTTGAATAGAAAATAATACTTAATTTTATAAAAATTATTTTACCAATTAATATTTCACAAGCGAAATAATGTTACTAATATCTCATTATAATTTCAACCATACATGTTTAATTTAATAATTGATCATAAAATTAAACATAGCTTATAAAAATAATGCATACAAGATAATTAAAAAGAGTACATAAACATACTTCAATATAGTCTTCTTGAATTACTTATGAAAAATCTCCAAAAGAAATACATTTTTTTATTGAATTGGATATACATTTGTTACATAAAAGAAAGTTATTCAATTTTCAATTAAGATAAGAGCTTTAAACTAAAAAGCTTAAAAAAAACGAAAGGAATAAAAAGGATGATGGATGATTGATACAATGAAGTAAAAGTATTATTTATAGGTTCAGAAAATCTGCTCAGATAGGTTAGAGTTGCAGCACACAATAGTCCACATGATGGCATGCACATAATTGACACACACATTATACACGGTCTAAGTGTTTTGCATTGCAGCATGCCAAGGATTAGAGACAATTGTAATGAATCCAAAAGCATTACGCCATGACACACAATCATTCCATGCACGAGGCATAAACTATTCTACATGACTTTGTTTCCTTATTTTTTTTAACATTTTTTATTGGTTTAGAGCATTGCAATGGAAAGCCTCACATTTATTTCTTCAAGTATTGATCAGTTTCATTTTTTTAACTAATTTTTTTGAAAATTAATAAAATATACCCATAACTTATGCTATAAGTAAACTAAGTAGATATACCAACAATCTATAATCTAATCACTAAAATATATTACAAGACTACTTAGATATTTAAGATACACACGTGATTATGAACTACACTACACAAGATATCTAGCTATATTAGAAGGATACAGTAATGCAAATTGGATATCTCACATGAAATACTCAAAGTCTACTCATGGATATGTGTTTATACTTGGTGGTGCGGTTAATTCGTAAAAGTTCTTTAAACATACGTGCATTGTTAGATCCACGATGAAATTTGAGTTCATCACTTTGGATAAATATGGCGAAAAAGTTGAATGGTTGCATAATTTCTCAAAGGATATTTCTAAATAGGTGAAGTTTGTGCCAGAAATATGTATCCATCGTGATAGTCAATCAGCTATTAGTAGGACATAAATTAATATGTATAATGGTAAGTCTCAATCTATATGACGTAGATATAATACTATTGGACAACTACTCTCAATTTGAGTTATCTCAATTGACTATAAATTAAATCAAGAGTTAGTTGATAAGTCATCGATAGAAATAAGATTAAAGCTCATGTATGGATAAGGATTTACAAAGGAAACACAACCTACTTGATTGGAGATCTCAAGTGATTCATGATCTTATTTTGAATAAAAAATGTCATTTTAAATAAAAAGTTAATTAATACATTCTAATAAACGCGAACGGTAAATTATAATGATTTTCTTCATGTTTTTTCACGTTTTAATTCACATAATAATTGAAAAATCAATAACGAAATCATTTATAATTGTCATATGCATCAAAACGAATCCTTTAAAAAAACCTAATTTTTAAGGTGCTCGGTGAAACAGAGCAAAACAGATGATGATTCTATGAAAGTAGAGTCATTAGTACACTTTTTTACTTAATATTTATTTATTTTATTCAATAAATAGTATTTTTGAGTTCAAAAATATTAAAATATAAACTTTTTAGTGAAAGGGGTTAAAAATATAATTTTTTGAATTTTTAATGAAGTACCAATGAGGAACTACCACGTGGCTTGCCACACAAGCAAGGGGATGATTGGGCAAGCCACGCAGACACCACGTAAGCAAAGATAGTGAATCACGTTACACAGCGTGTGAGGAGGATGAAACGTGTGTCATGTGTTAGCACAATGTTCAATCCGAGTTCAAGCTTGGTCAAACTGCATTAGCACGTATTGATATACCATTGATTTACGTGTTCCACTCATGAGCCACGCTATCTATTTCTGCGAATCACATTGGATTGTATGTCACTATCTCAACGAACGTTGACTTTGACCGATCTCCCCTGCCACGCGTCGCGCTCTAATTCACCAAGTAAATTTCCCCTACCACGTGTCACGTTGTGATTGGCTAGTGATGTCAGTTTTGATTGTTTTGATCGTAGCCCTTGATCTGATGATCCAGATCGTACCTGGGCAATATTTAAGTCCTTAATCACTCCATAAACCTAAAGTGGCCTCAATTAGCATAATTTTGGTTAATTTTTGAAGCTAAAAAGAAAGAAAAATACTAAAAAAATCAAGAATAGACACAATTTTTGTGGAGAATCAAAAGAAGATTAATTTTACAATTCAAGAGATTAATTGTATTTTTTCTTCTACTCTTTTATTTATCAATTTTTATATTTTTTTATGAAAAATACGAGTTTTATGAATACAATTATATGTAATTAACTTATTAATCTAGGGATCTTATGAACCTAATTTTCACCAAGTGATGATTTAATATTTTACCCTAATTATAATTATAATTTAATTATATTATTTAATCTGATTTGTATGCTATTAATTGTTTAGCCAACAATTTATCTATAGAGACAATTAAATAGATTTGAGAGAATTGTTTAATTGTTTGTCCTACTTAAATAACATGCATATTTTCTAGGCAGAGATGTATGATTCTTATGTATATGATTCATAATTGATAAACTTAATTAGTAGTATGCAATTCAATTGGCATTAGAGTGTGATTAAAATCATTACTATATGATATATAGTTTACTTGAGAGAGGAATACATGTTAAGTTAGATTAAATTGATCATGTAATTAATTAATAATTATATCGGAGAGATTTTAGCAATTCGCATGTTTAGAAAATTAGGGATTAAGTATTTATAGATATTTTCTCATATCTTTTTAGTTACCAAATTTGATTTAATTAATTATTGTTATTTACTTTTAATTATTTTAATTTTATTTACTTCAAATATAAAAACACATAAAAATTTGATTTTTATTTTTTTAACTTTAAAAATTAGTTTTTAATAAAATAATATATGTGGGAACGATCTTTTTCTTATCATTATATTACTTGTTGCGATACGTATATTTACATATTCATTGCACACACTTCGTGTGTGGCGATCAACAGAGATCATTCTAAACTGATCAAGAGATAGGTAATATGGACTCTGATATCAAATGTAAGCATAAATCAATCGATCCAAATCCAGAATAAACAAACTAAAAGAATCTAAAATAAGTAAAACAAGGATCTTGCCTCCAGCCATTGAAATTGTTCTTAAAGCTCCAAACTTATTTGTTCTATGTGTTAGGAGCTTCTAAGCTCTTAACAACATTCAAATAGATAGTATATTGCATTGAGATTATGTGTTGAGCTTAGAGACCATAACACTCGTTTTATAATCGTAATTTCTATCAAAGCATTGATACTGTTATTAGCTCCGGTAATAACCGATGAGTTCTTCAATGATAGAAATATTTTAACTATTAAATAATTTGTTAAAAAAACGAAAATGAAAATTGAAGAGTTTGAATGGATAATCAGTTACATAATATAATAGTTGTTCGAGTTTTGTTTAGCGTAATTGGGGGGAGGTGGATTGCGAATTAAGGGTGTTTAATGGAGAATTTGGAACGACCAAAATACATCAATTTTTCGAGATCAGTGGTTGCCTTGTTCATAGGTATTATCAGCTTCTAGCCAAGTGACAATTGAATCAACTATTTCAGACATGGTAATGAAGAATGGCTTATGGAACTCAAGTTTGATTTATGAATGTTTTTCTAAAGATGATGCTTAAAGTAATGTTACAAATTCCGCTGCTACCAACCAATAGTCCAGAGACACACTCATTTGGTACTACACGCGAAATGGGTGTTATCCGGTGAGTAACAAATACATGTAAGCTATGAAAATTAGGGAGCTGCAAGCGGGTGTTATTTCTTCCTCTTATGCAGGTGATATGAAAAAACTGTGGTATAAATGATGGAGCTTGAAGGTAATGCGGAAAGTTAAATCAACAACATTTAAATGGGTTATATTAGATTATTTGCTCAAACAATTTGATAAAGGAACAACATTTAAAAACAATCAATTAGCAACATATATTTATATATATACATATATATTATTGTTATTATTATTATTATTATTTTTTTTAATAAACCAATTAACAGCGAATATGCTAACATGATGTCGACACTCTAACCACAATACTACATTAGGGTTAGTATTTGGGGCTATCGACAGCCGCAACGGTAAACCTTGATTAATAACCGTCAGATAATATCGTCAAAATCTAACGGTCCAAAATGAAACCCTAACCACACTAAAGCACTAGGAGGATTGTCTTTAAAAACTTGAGGGTTCTCTCATTCCCCAATCTCCGCCTCTCTCGCTTGTTGCATTCTTCAGTAGAAGTCATCGAGAGAGATCTTCCAGTTTGCTCGAATCTCATCGTTTCTTTGAGGTATGTCTTTCAATTTCTGTTAATTTATTTTTTGGCTTATTCTACTATAGGCAACATTACTTATTTTGTTTTGTAGATTGCTAACGTTTATTTCATTTAAAATTTGTTGAATTGTGATTTTGGATGGTAAGATATTGAATATATATTTGATAGAATACTCAGTACATTTGTTGTTATGTTTTTCTTCCATCGGAACGATTTTGATTTGCTGAGTTTTGCTTTTGCGGTTTGTTTGCGTAGAAACGACTTTCGGTACTTTTAACATGTTATTATATAGATGCAAGCATGCGAGTTCGCTTGAAAATTTTAATTTCATACAAGGAGAGTCGGCCTTTCTCTATGCTATGTATATGTATATACTTGATCTTTAATCTACATATTTTCATGTCCAGCTTCATTATCTGGTCATTGTGGATTTATCATTCCCATATGACTCGTTCCCTTGAAGCAATAGTGCTGTGTTGCTGTATTAAATTTTACTCTCTTGGATTTTCATCTCTTGTTGCTTTGGGAGAAAATTGGAGCAACTATATTTCTTCATCATGCATACAAGTATAGTTAGTGGATCTGTTTTACTTCTCAATTGATGCGAACACGAAAAACTTGAGAGTTATAAGCCTGTAATGATTTATGGATACCATCGATTGTCTCTATGAAAATATGAGGAACTGATTTGTTGTACAACGCGTAATTTGTGAATTTTCTTATTAATTAATAAACTTCTGGTTCTACATGGCATTTTGATTGCTTTAAACATGTTTCATTCGGTCATTTTCATAAATGTATTTTTTTCACAGTATATCTGCAAATAACTAAGGATGGGCAAGGAGAAGTTTCACATTAACATTGTTGTCATTGGTCATGTCGACTCTGGAAAGTCGACCACTACTGGTCACTTGATTTACAAGCTTGGTGGTATTGACAAGCGTGTTATTGAGAGGTTCGAAAAGGAGGCTGCTGAGATGAACAAGAGGTCATTCAAGTATGCTTGGGTGTTGGACAAGCTAAAGGCCGAACGTGAGCGTGGTATTACCATTGATATTGCTTTGTGGAAGTTTGAGACCACCAAGTACTACTGCACTGTCATTGATGCCCCTGGACATCGTGATTTTATCAAGAACATGATTACTGGTACCTCACAGGCAGACTGTGCCGTGTTGATCATTGACTCTACCACTGGTGGTTTTGAGGCTGGTATATCGAAGGATGGTCAGACCCGTGAGCATGCATTGCTTGCCTTTACTCTAGGTGTGAAACAGATGATTTGCTGCTGCAACAAGGTGAGCAGTTGGCTTTTACTTATTTTGTTTTGGTTGTAATGCTATGAAAGTGACTTATTTGTATCTTGTAATGTCATTCAGATGGATGCCACAACACCTAAGTACTCAAAAGCCAGGTACGATGAAATTGTGAAGGAAGTTGCTGCATACCTGAAGAAGGTCGGTTATAACCCTGACAAGATTCCCTTTGTTCCCATCTCTGGGTTTGAGGGTGACAACATGATTGAGAGGTCGAGCAACCTTGACTGGTACAAGGGACCTACCCTCCTCGATGCCCTCGACCAGATTAGTGAGCCCAAGAGGCCCACAGACAAGCCCCTCCGTCTCCCACTTCAGGATGTGTACAAGATTGGTGGTATTGGAACCGTGCCAGTGGGGCGTGTTGAAACGGGTGTCCTGAAACCTGGTATGGTTGTGACCTTTGGTCCCACTGGATTGACAACTGAAGTTAAGTCTGTGGAGATGCACCACGAAGCTCTCCAGGAGGCCCTTCCAGGTGACAATGTTGGGTTCAACGTGAAGAATGTTGCTGTCAAGGATCTCAAGCGTGGTTTCGTTGCATCAAACTCCAAAGATGATCCAGCCAAGGAAGCAGCCAACTTCACCTCTCAGGTTATCATCATGAATCACCCCGGGCAGATTGGTAATGGCTATGCTCCCGTTCTTGACTGCCACACCTCTCACATAGCTGTGAAGTTTGCTGAGTTGATGACCAAGATTGACAGACGGTCTGGTAAGGAACTCGAGAAGGAACCGAAGTTCTTGAAGAATGGTGATGCTGGCTTGGTAAAGATGATTCCCACCAAGCCCATGGTGGTTGAAACTTTTTCTGAGTATCCTCCCCTTGGTCGTTTTGCTGTGAGAGACATGCGTCAGACGGTTGCTGTTGGTGTCATTAAGAATGTCGAGAAGAAAGATCCATCTGGTGCCAAGGTCACCAAGTCCGCTGCCAAGAAAAAGTGAAAGTGTCTTATCAAAGAATCTTTTGTTAAGCTAGTCTTGTATTTTCCTTTCGTGCATGTTTTTCTTTTAATATTTTAATTTTCTGGACATAATTTGTTGAGCATTACTACATTCATTCTGGAAGACTTAATTTATGTCAAAAAGTTGTTAATGATGCTGTAAGATTTGCTTTATAGCGGCGAGACAAGTTTTTTAGTCGATGGTTTTACGAGCGACTTTGGTTTAAATTGCGTACTGTTCATTATGTTTTCTTTGACGGCTTCTTTTTAATGAAAAAACATAATTGGCATATTTTAAAGCTTGGTTCGTAAAAATGCCTAAGGGAGGTCGTACGAATTTTGCCCGAAAGAAGCTGATCCATTTAGAATGTTTTTGGGGTGGTAAGAGACACATACTTACAATTCTTGATGTCGTTTTTAAATTTTTTTCATTTTATTTGCAACACCAAATGCCCTTCATTTATTTTTCTTTGAAAATAAAAAATAAAGAAATTGCATTTTGGATCAATTTTTTTAATTATTAAATTAATGGAATTCATGTTCAACTTAAAGCTTACTTGTAAAGAAAAGTTTGCATTAAACTAAAAGTTATAAGACCGGTAAGATTACCAACCCACTTTTTTTTAATATTCTTTTCGGTTCTTTTGAGTTTTTCAACTATATATAGTATGATTTTTCTATTGAAATGTGATCATTATTTTTCCATATAAAAAACTTCTTATTTGTCTTAGATAATTTAAATATGGGCTCGTGAGCCTATAGATTACCTAAGAGCTTAGAACTCTAGGATGGCTTCTTTGACGAACGAATATATGAGATATATGCTTATCCTCTATATAAAAAGAGCTCCTTCTTTTGGTTTTTAACTTTCAAACGCTCATTTTTTGAGACTAATAGAAGAGTATATTAACTTAACATCAAGTTTTGGTAAGCTTTTATTTTTTTTCAATTTTTTTCTATTTATTTATTTTCATCCAAACACCCCATTGATTATTCTACGAAAGTAGAACTATTTGATTACTTTTAAATCTTATTTGTCATACTTTGTGTTAAAATATCAAAAAAATACTTATTTATGTTTATTTTTATCAATATTGATGGTACATACTAAAAATTATTTATTTTATGTTTATCAGAAAATATTAATTTTTTAGATTTTTTTGAGATTTTTATAGATTTTTATTTGAGAGGTGTATGTACTTAGAAATGTAGATAGATATACTAGGAAGAAAATTTCAACGCTTGTAACAAGCCGACATTATTTTACTCTTAATTTAAGAAGTTAACACGTGACCAATATGCTTTTAGCGGGCAACATTTTGATTTGTTTTTTATCACGTATTTTTTCGCATCTCAATCTTAATATAACTCTAAAATATATAGATTTATTTAATATAAATACAAAGTATCATCATATAAAAAAATAAACAGTATCAAAAAACATAGAATTAATAGAGAAAAATATAACTGTTAAGAAGAGAGAGGAATTCAAAAGGAGATACAATTTAGTAGAGATTTAAGAGAAGATTAGTACAACAATTCAAGTTATTAATTATATTAATTCTTCTTCTCATTTCTTTTTTCTTTTTTATGTATTTTTTTATGAAAAATATGAGATTTATAAACAAAATCATGTCTAGCTAATTTATTAATTTAGGAATTTTATCAATCTAATTTTTTAAATATGACAATCTAATATTTTACCTCAATTATATTTATAATTTAATTCTATTATCTAATCTAATTTTTAAACTATTAATTATTTGGTGAATAATTGAACTATAGAGACAATTAAATAAATTTGAGATAATTATTTAATTATTTATTTTTATTAAATAATATACATAGTTTCTACTTTCTAGGTAGAATTGTATGAGATCAATTATTAATAAACTTAAGAGTAGTATACAATTTAATTGATATTAAAGTGTGGTTAAATTAATTACTATATGATATATAGTTTTCTTGAGAGATTAATACATATTTTCTCAGAAATATTCTTAGGTGCTAATTTAGAGTTAATTAATTATTGGTATTTGTTTTTAATTTTTTTAATTTTTTTCTTAAAACACATAAAATTGATCATTATTTTTTAGTTTTAAAATTATTTTTTAACAACATAATCTCTGTAGAAGCTATATTTTTTGTCATTTTATTACTTGTTTGTTATACTTATACTTTTGTACTCATTGCACACAATTTGAGCAATCACTCGCATCCCAAGACACTTACATTCATCCTTCCTACATAGATAGTGATGAAGGACAGAGTGATTGACGAACGAGATTGGACTTGAAAATCATGGGGATGAGTGATTATAGATCGAGATGGGTCAAGTAAGGTGGCTGTTGAGTAGATGACCGATGTGGGAATGAGGGACCAAGATCTGGCGGACTAAGGGATGTTTAGCCATGGTCTATACACATATAGAGTGCCCGACCTTGGTGTGGATGGCTCAGATGCATGCATAGGTAGTCAGGTACATGTCAAGTTAGGCAATGGTTTTGGATCATCCCTAAGATGTAGTTTTATCCCCGGGGGTCATTCAGATGCTCATTTACTATGGACTGACTTTATAGTGATGAGGACTTAGAATCACACTTTTTTCAATGAGCAAGATTCATTCTTGGATGACAGATAATTTCTTGGATAAACTTAGGGACATTTTTAGTGCATAAGAGTCCCCAAGGATGATGCCTCAAGTTTCACACAAGAGTTGGTGTAACCTTATTCTACGTAGGTCATTTTATCTGCAGGTCTTCTCTTTGTTAGGGTGAGACTGCCCTTTTTGCCTATAATGCAAAAGTTTCTTACTCACATTGGTGCCACTAGTAAGTGCTTAAAAATACTCATATTTCGTGATTTTATTATGCTTATTTGGAATAAATAGGTTTGATTATACCACTTTATTTAATTATTTATGGAAATATATTTGTTCAAAATCACATATCTTTTTGTTGTATCTAAGGTGTTTTAGCTTCAAAAGAGATAAATAACGTCAATAGATGGAAACACAATACTTGGAGAATTCAAATAATACCCTATGAGCTAAAAATACTAAGACATGTATGCTTTATATCAATAACCAACAAATCTGTAAGGGGAACAAATGAAATTCAACACATATAATACATACCGCGATGAAGGTTATGTGTGCCACAATAGTCAACTCTCGGGGAAAAGAGATAAAATATGTACCACGGTAAGATCCTCTTGGGTTGAATTGTGTGAATATGTATTAGCTTTGTGCTTCAATAGGGAAAAAGGCATGCCATGACATGCTTTGTACTTTTTTGACTTTGACCTATGTTCAATAATTTCTTATAAATACATCACATTTGTTCATTAAGTCAAAAAATTTGCATTATTTTTAGAATATAGTATCTGTAATATAGTGTTAGTTTAAAATAAGTTTCCATAGCCATTCCACCATTATATATTGATACAAAGACAAAACCTTCTAATTGTAAAGAAGATCTAATGATTTGAAGAAGGTAGTGATAACCATTGTAGATATCTGGAATCATTTTTATCAAGAGGGGATAATTTTGGTTGTTATATATTTGATGTCTTTCATATGTGATTTTAGTAGTTTTTGCTTCTAATGATTGGAAGAGCAATCTTATGGTTTGAATACATGAGAGTTTTATTTATTTCATGTTCATGATTTTAAAACCTTTAATTATAAATTAATGATAGATCAAGTCATGATTAATAATTAAAAAATATATTTTAAAATTAGGCATTAAAAATAGTATTTGTGCTTAGTTGTGCATAAATGAATAAGTATTTAGTTTAATTTCTTTTATTAATTTCAATTCTACCAAAAACGTTATTGAATTAATGAGATTAAATTAGATGGTTAAAAATATATATTTAATTATAAATTAATAATAGGTTAAATCTTGATTTATAATTCAATAATATATCTACCTTAGGTTTAATAGTTAATTAAGTTCAAATCCGATTAAGTTATTAATTAATTAAGAATCTTAGTTTTTATATTTTTCTTTGTTTATCAATCAATCGATTTCAATCCTCACTCATGAAGTCATTGTTTAATTGAGTATGTTTGATTATTTAAAAAAAATTGTAAATCTAACTTATTATTTGAATCATTTAATTTGTTTTTTCCATGAAGAGTTATGTTCGCTAGAGTCCCATATTGATCCATCATCTTAGATTTGGTTATAGTTTAGTAAACTAAATATTATAACTCTAAATTCTTGAAAGTAGTTATATAGCTATTACCAAAATAGTAAAAAATAACTCTTTGAAGTAAATTGCATCTTCATTCACCTATAGGCACATATTGGATATTTCTTGATTAATAATTTTGACTGAAGTATGATATTAGTTATATGATGTCTTTATAATCAAATTTAATTCCTTTCATGAGATCTATATTACTCACATTTGAGTCTTTATTGTTTATAAAATATACAAACTTTTTTGCTTTATTCTTTATATAACTTATATTCACATATACTTTGTTGAGTGCTTGAACCTATAGAATTTGTGTGATGTTGAAAGTACATCTTGTGAGAAATAGAATCGAAGCGAATTCAAATTTTTAAAACTAGGTTTGGGTGAGACAATGTTGATATGTTCTTGTTTAGATAGATTCTAATGTTATAGGGTTTCTAAAGAGAAATATAAAATGTGAATAATGATCAGATTCCCTATTCATCTTACCATGGAGGTATATATAACACTTAAAAGACATATGTCGAGATTATATTGCTAGAAGTTCTATTTTGAACTGTTAGATTACATATAGTAATTTTACACATAGTCAGGCCGACTTCCTCTAGTTGCTTAGTACACCCCTTATTTGAACATTGAGCTCTTTGAGAGGGATATCGCTTGCTTCGAATCAAGAGGTCATACTTTATAGATCGTTAGATGCATGGTGTATTCGTATAACCAATCCAAGTCATCATACACGAGCTACTTGAGGTCTTGTATACAAAGGTGATCTAGGTCGCTTGGACGGTTTACCAGTTACATGTTGCGTATGAAACATTAAATTCCCTATTTTCCAAACTTTGAGAAGTTAAGGAAATATTTCATAATTTGACCTCTGCATCCACATGGTTAGGTCATTGTTAATAAGAAATGTAATATAACGGGTTCTTAACAAGCGAGGTCATTAAGATTTTTTAGATAGCAACCCTTCCACGCATGCTATACGTCACATCAATTCTCCTACTTCCTCAATTTTGGTTAGAAATAAACAATAAAATATGAACAAATTTTAATAAATTAAGTATATTTTTTTATTGAAAACTCAAAATTATAAATCGTAAAATTTCTTAGAAACTAGACTTCAAGAACTTTATAATGATATGTGAAATGATTAATAATAGTTTATGAGTTTGTAAACTTAATATTTCAAAATAAGTTAAAAAAATTCATTACAATTTGAAGCATCATTGCTAAAACAAGCACAACTTTTTGTATAAAATTTAAAATTATAATTAGTAAAATTTCTTTTAAGTGAACTAGAACATTTTAGTGTTTTCTAATATTGTATAAAATAAATCATTAATTATAATATTTTTGATAATAATAATATGTACTGTGACAGTATAACCTTTAATGTATATAAAAATATTGATAATTCGCACATTCATCAACGATAAGGAAATGTTACTTAGAAGAAACTCTAATATAATATTAGACTATATAGTAATTTAAATATCTTATGTTAATTGCATTTTTTATTTCAAATAAACTTGAGTAACTAAAAATATTATTGGTAAAATTGATTTATAGTATATATTATTTGTATGTTCAATAAGTGGAATTAAAACGAAAATAAAGTTGTATAAATCATAGTTTATTTTAAATAACAATATTCTTATAATATAAATTATTATATATTTTTCTTGACAACATTATTATTCTTTATTTTAAGTTCCCAATAAATAAATACTTTAAATTTTTTAAAATTGAGAGAAATTTTTGTTTCCTATTTTATGTATCATATTACATATAGTACAAATTAAGTATTGTCATGTAAATGATTTAAAAAGAAATATAACAGGAAATGTTAAGATAAATTAAAATATTTGATTATAGTTGTTTAAATATAATAACACATCATCACTTAATTAATAATATTGCAGTGTAATACAACAAATAAGACATATATGTTCGTTCCCTAAAAGTAAGCGTAAATATGGGGAATTGGAGTGTATGATTATTGTTTTTCTATTTATATGTTTATGAACAAATTTAATAATGATATAAAACTACCAAATTAATTGGATATATTTTATACAGTTCAAAAACATATGAATTTTTTGTCATACTTTCACAAAAACATTAATATCAATAAATTATTATTTTTTAAACATTTATATATTCACATATATATTTATATTATTTAGCCATCTATTTCAAAAAACACGTGCTATAAGAAAATTAATAATATTAATAAATTATTATTTTTGACTTCATTTATAGAGAATAAAATAATTCTTAATTTATAATTTCTTCATGAATTATGTAATAAATACAAAATAATATTTTTATTCTAATAATAAATGCAAAAGAAGTTGAAAACAGAAAACAAACACTAATACTTTATATTTTCTCTCGCTAATTGGAAACTCATGGCCTTCTAAATATTTAATTGCAACAAATACGAGCCTTCTAAATATTTTATTGCAACATTTATAAGCCTCTTCTCATTTGTTATTTTCTTTATATATTTTGTTTTTTATAAGTCTTAACATTAATGTAGGATTTATGTATTTGGGTATAAAGGAGAAAGAGGTAATTTACACCAAGGTTGCTAAGGGATGCACGAAAAAAAAATTTACAAGGTTTGACAAATCTTATGAAAGACTTGAGATATTGACATTCAACAATTACTAAATATTTTACTGTCTCTCCATTGAAGATCACTTCTTCGTGATTTGTAGGTTTTGCAATCTTTTTACTCAATGATGTTATTATTTAGTTTATTTAATATATGAATTTATTTAATTATTTTAAAATAATTATAATTTAATTTAAATAATATTTAATATGAAATGATAAGTTAAAATTTTTATAATAGTTAAATATACAAGTGTAACATAAGATTTTTAAAATGATTAAATTTTTTGAAGGTAATATTTTAAATAGAAGACCAACATAAAAATGCATACATATTTTTTTTTCTTTCCATATTTGCATTAATATGAGTTTCCATATATAATATAAGATTCGTAAAGTTTAGCGTGACAAGAGGTGACATGGTAAAAGAAATGCACCGTAACGTGGACATCATAAAACTTTGAATAATTGTTTCAGTGGCTTGTCAATAAAATTTAGGTATTTAAGTTTTTTATTTGGAAGAAGTGAAACTTGCTTTTTTTTTTGGTATATTACAATACTATTTACTTTAAATCAAATTTACTATTGATATTTGTACGTATAAATGTTAAAAAAAAATTATGGATTTGCTTATCCGTAATTATTCGAATCGTTGTTTCGATTTTTATCTGATAAATTTCAAAAATTGGTATAATTTCGGATAAAAATTAAACATAAAGCAACGGGTATGGTTATACTGATAACTGTACCCGTTTGTACCCAAAATTAATTATATTTATTTAATTAATTTATATATTAATTAATAATTAGGGTATTTAAAAAAAATTAAAAATTTGAAAAAACAACTTTTTTCGTGTTTTTAATAACTGTCTCGAATCATTACCCCCGAGTAAAAACTCATTCTTGAATCGTAACAATTTTTAAGCGATTTCAAGTACTTATTTTATAATTCGATTCGGATATAGTTATATCAATAATCATCTCGTCGGTACTCGTGCCCATTGCTATTTATATGCTCGTTTATCTTGCAGCTTAATTGAAAGGATATTAGTTAAGTTTAAACATTTTTTTAAAATTATTAAATATCTTTGATTACATTATAAATCAAATTGTACTTAAATGCTATAAAGTATTATATTTCATTGATTATTTTCGTTGATTTCCTTCAATTTCTGAAGAAAAGAAAAATGATATATTTTGAAACAGAATAATATCAATAATAATCTTAAGATTTGATATAATGTAACAAATATCTTTAAGGTTTTAAAAATATCATAAAGCTTCCAACGTAATGGAAGTTAATAGTAATATTTTATACATTATCCATAAAAAATGACAAGAATAATAAAAAATTATGAAATAATTAAAATAGAAATAGAAGATATCTTAATATGTTTTTCACAAAAAGAAATATTGTGTTTGAAAAGTAAATTCAAGAACTTCTAAAATTAAAAGTCATAATATCAAGTAATTTATTTCATTGTAATTCAATATTTTTAATTGAAAAAGAAGTTGAAAAAAGAAAAAAAAAGAATGATAATAAATTTCAAATTATTTATGAAGAAACCTTTGATAATTGATATTTTATTTGAATAAAAAATAATTATTATCATTTATAAAAGGGACACAATAATTCCTAAGATTTTATTGTAAAAGTGAATTTTGATAGTATTTAGTTACCTTCGAGATCAATTTTAATAGAATATTGTACCATTAAGATTAATACAAGTTGAAGGTATTTTTCAAAGATATATGAACAACATTTTTAAGAAATTACAAAATATTTGTTGTATTTACATAGGTAATATTTTGGTTTTTAAAATTAAATGAAATAAATATTATTTGAATATTATTAAAATTCTACATTGTATTTTATAAGAAGGAAACCATATTGTTTAGAAAAAATTAAGTATTTTGGCCTACAAATTAATAATGAAAAACATCATCTATAATCACATTTATTAAATAACATTTAAGGATTTCTTAGTAAATTAAAAGATAACAATCAATTATAAGTTTTTAGGGCGTTTAACATATGTTGAAATATACATCAAGAAACTTACAAAAATGCAAAAACCTATAATTTTTTTAAAAATAGATTATGTTTTGGAAATGGATGGAGGAAGATAATTTATATATGGATAAGGTAAAAACCTAGGTAAAAAAATTGCCATCTAGGTCCAAATAATAAGATGATAGTTGAAACAGATGTTTCACATGATTGTTGGGGAACAATTTTAAAAGTAAAGTAGATAACAAGAATGAATATCTTTGTAGATAGAGATAAAAATATTTTCATAGTTTATAATTAAATTATCACAGTAACGAAAAAGAATACTTAACTGTTAAAAAGTTATTAAGAAATTTGCAATATATATAAGAAGTTATAAATTCATTCTCAAAATTGATTATAAGAATTTTGATTATTTTTTAAGAAATAACATTGTAGCTGATTATAAGTAGGAAATATTAGTTAGATGTCAATAATTTTTTAATCATTACAATTTTGATATTGAATATCTTATAAGAAATAAAAATAATTTAATAGATCTCCTTACAAGAGAATTAACACTTTTATATACCTATTTTGTTTCTTATAAGAATGAAACATTTTGATATTAAGATTAAGATAAAAGAAAATGAGATAAAAATTTATAAGGAACAACTAGAGATTTTATGCCTAACAAAGTCTCTTTTAGAGATAGTAATTAAATAGGAAAAACTTAACAGCGCAAAACCAATATTAGAATCCAAAATTCTAAAGAGGAATTCACATCATAAATGCATTCTAAAAAAGATAAAACTTCTAAAGAAAGAATTTAAAATGGAAAGAAAGAACTTAACAATTTAAGGTTATCATAACCAAAAGAAAGTAATATTTTTGAAAAATAAAAAAATGGGAAGCTCAATTGGGTTGAAAAAGTAGAAAAAAAAGACTAGAAAAGGACTTAGGTGGTTTATAATGGTCCAAAATCATGAATTTACAAGAACTGATATGAAACAAGAAAAACTATTATCATATTTAGTAGAATAACTCACAGAGCTTTATATAATAGAATATAAGTTGAAAACAGTTATGAAAACTATAAAGTACAAAAACTATTAACTCTAGAAGTTATAATTAAGAATTACTATGTAGTATTATAACAATATCTAAAGCTAACAAGCGGGTTGAATACCCTAGAAAATATAATAGGACCAATGATACTAATAAGAAAAACGTTTCCTACAAAGACGGGAAAAATTCTCCAGGAATACATTGGTTGCTAAAGACAAAAAAAGACTGATATAAGAACTTAAGTAGACTTCAATGGTTGAGTCTTTATAACTTAGTAAGAAAATCTAATTAAAAACATATCAAATATATAAAATTTTACATCACATAAAAAGAATTTCATGCAGATAGTATATTTAATATTTTTGAAGGAGTTGATCCAATTTTCATTTATAAAGCTCTCAATGTAGTTTAGTTGAGAACCTATATTTTGGAATTAATTTAAATAAGTTAAATTATTTTTCTAAATTTTTTTAAGAAGGCCATAAAAAATTCCAGGAAGAAGATTAAAGTAGGTTACAAGTCTATCTATCTTAGATTTTTCAGTTTACTTTTGGATTGGAATGAAAAAAATTGTATTAATCCCTAACATTTTATCGAATTAGTTATTTCTAACACTAATAGAAAAGTCCTAAAACCATAGATATTTCCAGAATATGAATTCAATACAGAAGAGCTCTGTATTCTAAGAGGACACATGCTAAGTCAAATTTATCATGAACTTAAAAAAATTGATAATTATTATGAAGTTAAGGTATATTATTTTACTAGTAAAGTTATAATTATTTCCCTAGAAATATGGTCATCATTAAAGATGTTGAGAAAATCAATAAATTTGAAACAAATTTTAATAGTAATGGTTTAAAAATTTGTTAAAAAATAAGAAATATGTTTTGTTTTTATACCAATAAAACTACTAAGGATTATAAATACATTTACTGTATTAGGGATAAAAAAGATAAAGATGAATCATCAACTATGTTATCAAAAAAACTATTGGTAGAAAATAACCAAGAATAATAAAGATATAGAATTCACATCTTTGATTGGAAATTCTTGCCAAAGGAATGTAAGGTGTATATTCAAATGTCAAAAGTATGAGAATTATTAAAATAGGATAAACAATGATTTTTCACTATTGTAAATATAGATTATTTATCTTATAAAAAGAACCCTAATTTTCAGTAGTTGTACACACAACTTTAGCAATAACTTCTATACTCTAAGAAATTATTTGTCTAATAACTATGTATTTAGAGATTATGAGCAATTAAAATTTCTTCAAGGTTTTTAGTTGGTTTTAAAAATTATAATAATTATTAATGTTATAAATAAAATGGAATGTAATCAATATTTTTCTATTCTCTAACAAGTCTGGACACCATACTATATACAAATGCTAAAAGTTCATCATTATTAAGAGGTGTAAAGGTTAGAACAAGTTGAGGTATATCATGTATAACAGAAAAAAATGAACAATAGAAGGAAAGATCGTGGTGAATTTATTGATTTCAAGTATGTAATTACAATTCTAAATCAATTATGAATTTTAGATAATTATAAAACTAATATAAAAGAAAATAAAAAAACTAGACTCATATTTGTATAGAAATAAACATAAGAAAATTATAAAGTTAAATTAATGTTTTAATAAACAACCTAAAAATGTGTCTTTAAATAATAATTTGTTAGAAATAACAATTAACATTTTAAAACAATTAGCCACAAAATGATATCAAAATAAAATTTAACGCTATTAACTATTCAAAAACATCATTTATTTTAAGTATAAATGTTGAAGATATTTGAAATATTTTATAAAAGTTAAAGAAACATGTGAATATATATTAAAACTGAGTGTAATAAGTGATAATAATTCTATAAGCACGATAAGACAACCCTAATGCCACCACAAGTCACATTCGAACGTTGGGTTATTCTTAGAAATGGTGTGTATAAAGTGCATGTTGATGTTGCTATGTCATCGCCATCGTGATTTATTGGTGTGAGCTTGTGTAGTTTGGAACTGGAAAAGGCAAAGGTTATGGGTGCAACTGTGGACAAAAAATAGGTTATTATTTCACCTCTAGTTGTGGATCTATAAGTAATTTGGATCGGTCTTCAATTTTGTTTAGAGATTGGTTTCCACACAATTATCCTTTAATCAAACTCACTACAAGCTACTCAAATGGTAAATGGCACAAGTGATTCCTTTGTTATGGAAGTGGATATAGTTGATGATATCAAAATTTTAAGTTTATTCACAAGTTCATTTCAATGTACTTACAGTACATTGATTATTTGACTTAGTCATTGATTTTGACATTCATGGTAAATAATGTAACTAATCTTATAATTAAATAAACTCCTCCTTCTCATTAAAAAAACATATAACCTTAATAAAAATGACATTTGTGTTAAATAATTCAAATATTTGAATAAAATTGTTGAAAATGAAAAATATATGATTAATATCAAATTTAAAAAATGGTTGTATTTTAGTTTATTGATTCAATTATTTTAAAATAGAATGGTTGTATTTTAGTTTATTGATTCAATTATTTTTTATAAAATATCTATTATTATAAAAACTTTTTTTTTTTGAAAAAAAGTTTTTATAATAAAAAAATTAATAAGAAATAATATTTAAAATATTATTTGAATTTTTATTTTTTTTGATTTTTTTGAAATTTCGATATGTTACTATAAAAATTTTAAATGAGAATAAAAAATAAACTGTATATTATGTTCGGAGATAGGAGGAAGAGTGATAATTATAATATGTATATATATATATATATATATTTTGGATGAACCAATTAACAGCGAATATGCTAGCATGTTGTCTACACGAACCACGTTACTACATCAGGGTTTAAAGAAAAACATTAGAATTTGGGGCTATCGACAGCCGCAATACCTTGATTAACAACCGTCAGATAATATCGTCAAAATCTAACGGTTCAAAATGAAACCCTAATCACACTAAAGCACTAGGAAGATCGTCTTTAAAAACCGAGGCTTCTCTCATTTGTCATTCTCTGCTTCTCTCGCTCATATCTCATCGTTTCTTTGCGGTATGTCTTTCAATTTCTGTTAATTTATTCTTTGGCTTATTCTACTATAGGCGACAATACTTATTTTGTATTTTAGATTGCTAATGTTTATTTCATTTAAAATTTGTTGAATTATGATTTTGGATGGTAAGATATTGAATATATATTTGATGGAATACTCAGTACATTTGTTGTCATGTTTTTCTTCCATCGGAACGATTTTGATATACTGAGTTTTGCTTTTGCGGTTTATTTGCGTAGAAACGACTTTCGGTACTAAAACATGTTATTATTTAGATGTTAGCATGCGAGTTCGCTTGAAAATTTTAATTTCATACTCAAGGAGAGTCGGCCTTTTACCATGCTTGTAGTTTTATAAGCGTATGTTCGAGGATCTTGTAATTTTGTGATTCGTCTGTGATTGTTTTAGTTCTATGCTATGTATATGTATATACTTGATCTTTAATCTACATATTTTCATGTCCAGCTTCATTATCTGGTCATTGTGGATTTATCATTCCCATATGACTCGTTCCCTTGAAGCAATAGTGCTGTGTTGCTTTATTAAATTTTACTCTCTTGGATTTTCATCTCTTGTTGCTTTGGGAGAAAATTGGAGCAACTATATTTCTTCATCATGCGTACAAGTATAGTTAGTGTATATCTGTTTTGCTTCTCAATTGATGTGAAGACGAATATGTTGAGAGACCATGGTTATAAGCCTGTAATGATTTATGGATACCATCGATTGTCTCTATGAAAATATGAGGAACTGATTTGTTGTACAACGCGTAATTTGTGAATTTTCTTATTAATTAATAAACTTCTGGTTCTACATGGCATTTTGATTGCTTTAAACATGTTTCATTCGGTCATTTTCATAAATGTATTTTTTTCACAGTATATCTGCAAATAACTAAGGATGGGCAAGGAGAAGTTTCACATTAACATTGTTGTCATTGGTCATGTTGACTCTGGAAAGTCGACCACTACTGGTCACTTGATTTACAAGCTTGGTGGTATTGACAAGCGTGTTATTGAGAGGTTCGAAAAGGAGGCTGCTGAGATGAACAAGAGGTCATTCAAGTATGCTTGGGTGTTGGACAAGCTAAAGGCCGAACGTGAGCGTGGTATTACCATTGATATTGCTTTGTGGAAGTTTGAGACCACCAAGTACTACTGCACTGTCATTGATGCCCCTGGACATCGTGATTTTATCAAGAACATGATTACTGGTACCTCACAGGCAGACTGTGCCGTGTTGATCATTGACTCTACCACTGGTGGTTTTGAGGCTGGTATATCGAAGGATGGTCAGACCCGTGAGCATGCATTGCTTGCCTTTACTCTAGGTGTGAAACAGATGATTTGCTGCTGCAACAAGGTGAGCAGTTGGCTTTTACTTATTTTGTTTTGGTTGTAATGCTATGAAAGTGACTTATTTGTATCTTGTAATGTCATTCAGATGGATGCCACAACACCTAAGTACTCAAAAGCCAGGTACGATGAAATTGTGAAGGAAGTTGCTGCATACCTGAAGAAGGTCGGTTATAACCCTGACAAGATTCCCTTTGTTCCCATCTCTGGGTTTGAGGGTGACAACATGATTGAGAGGTCGAGCAACCTTGACTGGTACAAGGGACCTACCCTCCTCGATGCCCTCGACCAGATTAGTGAGCCCAAGAGGCCCACAGACAAGCCCCTCCGTCTCCCACTTCAGGATGTGTACAAGATTGGTGGTATTGGAACCGTGCCAGTGGGGCGTGTTGAAACGGGTGTCCTGAAACCTGGTATGGTTGTGACCTTTGGTCCCACTGGATTGACAACTGAAGTTAAGTCTGTGGAGATGCACCACGAAGCTCTCCAGGAGGCCCTTCCAGGTGACAATGTTGGGTTCAACGTGAAGAATGTTGCTGTCAAGGATCTCAAGCGTGGTTTCGTTGCATCAAACTCCAAAGATGATCCAGCCAAGGAAGCAGCCAACTTCACCTCTCAGGTTATCATCATGAATCACCCCGGGCAGATTGGTAATGGCTATGCTCCCGTTCTTGACTGCCACACCTCTCACATAGCTGTGAAGTTTGCTGAGTTGATGACCAAGATTGACAGACGGTCTGGTAAGGAACTCGAGAAGGAACCGAAGTTCTTGAAGAATGGTGATGCTGGCTTGGTAAAGATGATTCCCACCAAGCCCATGGTGGTTGAAACTTTTTCTGAGTATCCTCCCCTTGGTCGTTTTGCTGTGAGAGACATGCGTCAGACGGTTGCTGTTGGTGTCATTAAGAATGTCGAGAAGAAAGATCCATCTGGTGCCAAGGTCACCAAGTCCGCTGCCAAGAAAAAGTGAAAGTGTCTTATCAAAGAATCTTTTGTTAAGCTAGTCTTGTATTTTCCTTTCGTGCATGTTTTTCTTTTAATATTTTAATTTTCTGGACATAATTTGTTGAGCATTACTACATTCATTCTGGAAGACTTAATTTATGTCAAAAAGTTGTTAATGATGCTGTAAGATTTGCTTTATAGCGGCGAGACAAGTTTTTTAGTCGATGGTTTTACGAGCGACTTTGGTTTAAATTGCGTACTGTTCATTATGTTTTCTTTGACGGCTTCTTTTTAATGAAAAAACATAATTGGCATATTTTAAAGCTTGGTTCGTAAAAATGCCTAAGGGAGGTCGTACGAATTTTGCCCGAAAGAAGCTGATCCATTTAGAATGTTTTTGGGGTGGTAAGAGACACATACTTACAATTCTTGATGTCGTTTTTAAATTTTTTTCATTTTATTTGCAACACCAAATGCCCTTCATTTATTTTTCTTTGAAAATAAAAAATAAAGAAATTACATTTTGGATCAATTTTTTTAATTATTAAATTAATGGAATTCATGTTCAACTTAAAGCTTACTTGTAAAGAAAAGTTTGCATTAAACTAAAAGTTATAAGACCGGTATGATTACCAACCCACTTTTTTTAATATTCTTTTCGGTTCTTTTGAGTTTTTCAACTATATATAGTATGATTTTTCTATTGAAATGGGATATTAATCTTTAATAAAATTTAGTCTTTCATGATTTAAAATCTTTAAAATTTAAATATTCCTTGGGTTTTAATTTTATTTGCAAATGTCATTAACATTTAAAAATAATATCTAATAAAATTTATTAACTTTTCATTTATTATCTGATAACTCACATATTTTGTATTTTTTTTATTAAACTATTAAAATACTCTTTTAAAATAATAACAATGTAATAGAAATATAAATATTTATTCAAAATTAATCTAAATTTTTTGATTTCTTTTACTACTTATATTTTTTCCATTCTCATTGTTAATTTTAAAAATATTTCTTTTACTCTTAACTTTTCAAAATTTTCACGGATAAAAATATTAATGAAAATTAATTTTTTAAACATAAAAAATATTTTTAAAATATCTTATAAAATAGTGTACTTAATAATTATAAATTACTTGCAATATTTAAGAAATAAAATATGTGTATAATAAATAGATAATTTATTAAAAAAATAATATAATTTATATTTTCATGATTTACTTTAATTTGTTAATTTATTATTAACTTCACTTTAAATGTTCAAATTAAAAATATTATATTATTTTATAATTACATCTTCCATAATATATCAAAGAATTAATTATTTAAAATTAGTGTCTAAATAGAAAATTAACTACTTTGTTACACGTAGTTTGAGATAAATAAAATAAAAATTCATTCAATGTATATATTTCACTTTTATTTTCTTAATTATTAAAGCATTTATCTATATTTTTAAATTTTATATAAATTTATTTATTGTACGAATTTTTATGCTTTATGATATTTGAATAAAATAAATTTTTAAAATTTAATTTAATATTATTATTTAATATTTTAACAAAGTACTTTTTTATGTTATAAATTGTAATATAATTATAATTAATGTGGTATATAATTATGATTAAAATAATAAAATCTACATTTTAACTATAATTAACTTCCATATCAATTGTAACATTGTGTTAAATAGATTTTTTTTAAATTAAAGATATCATTCAATTTTAAAAATATTATAAAATTATTATTAAATATTCGATATATTTAACTTCTGATATAGTCGAAAGTTATATTTGATATTTTTAAAAGATTATGACTATTTGTGCAGAAAATATTAATCTTAAAATTATTATTAATATTTTCCATAAATTAAAAAATAAAATCTAATATGTAAACCTAGGAAGAAAATAATACATAACACAAAAAAAACCAAAAAAATACTCTTATATACAAATCTAGGGAAACAAAAAGAATTCTAAAATAAAAAGCTATCTCTAATAACAAGTAAAATCTAGAAAGATAATAGATTAAAAAAGAGAGAGAAAGAGAAGATAACAGTATAATTTCACTATACCTGCTCCATAATTATGGCTGAATACTAAACTTATATGGAAAAAAAATTATGTGAAAAATATGAGTTAAAAAAAGTAAAGAGTTATATTATTTATGAGTTAACTAATATACAAGGAAATCTTATAATTTTTAAAAAAAAAAATAAAAGAAATAGTACATTTGATTTGTGATAAATAAATTATAAATTCATTCATTATATATATTTCACATTTATTTTCTTAATTAGTAAAACATTTATATATATTTTTAAATTTTATATAAATTTATTTATTTTTGAATAAAATAAAATTTTAAAATTCTTATTTTTAGTTCAGTGTTATTATTATTTAATATTTTGATTGAACATTTTTTATATCATAAATTATATTATAATTATAATTGATATGATATAAATTTTTTAATTAAAATAATAATATCAGTTACGTTAAATAGAATTTTTTCAAAATTAAAGATATGATTTAATATTAAAAACATTATAAAAATATTATTGAATAATGGTTATATTTAATTTTCATTATAAACAAAGGTTATCTTTGATATTTTTTTAAAACGTGAATATTTATTAAAAAAATGCAAACCATAAACTTATTATTAATATTTTTCCATAAAATAAATAATCAAATCTAGATCTAAACCTAAACAAGAAAAAAGAAAAAAGAAGAAGAACTTTTATATAAAAATAAAGGTAAAAAAAGTCTTGTTATTCGATAACAAGTAAAATCTAAAAAGATGATAGGTCTTTAAAAAGAAAATATGAGAGGGAGAGTAGATAACAGTACAATCCCACCTGACATATCTACGATTTTGTTTGAATATTAGATCTGTATAGAAAAAAACTATGAGAAAAATATGAGTTAATTTTAAGTAAAAATACTATTTATGAGTTAATTACTATACGAAGGAAAGTTTATAAAAATTTTCTTGAAAATTTTTGAAACCATTTTTTTATCTTATTTTTGACCTTTTATAATTTCCGACAAATTATTTTCAATAGAAATCTAAGATCCAAAGCATAAGAATAATTCAATAAAATCGTATTAAAATCCTATATTTCTAGTTATAATTTTAAGTAAAAATTCCTAAGTTTTAAATTTTTTAAAATTAATTATTTTTAAATACACCAAAAGATTTACACTTCTATAAATACACATTTTTTATAAAACAATTGAATATATATGAAAATGACAAATGAAAATCACATATTTAATAATTAAAAAATAAAAATAACATGTTTAATAATTTAAAATTATAATTTAAAATTATATATATGTGATTTAAAGTTAATAACTTAATATTAATAAAAAGTATTATTAATAAATCAATATTTTTCTTATTATCTAATATGTGTCTTCAAATTAAGGATTCTATATTTTTATCAGTTTTTTTCTTAAATTTAAATAGCATATATATTAGTCCCAAACTCCAAGAATAAATCTTATCATTAAAGATTACTTGATTTGTAAGTTGTTAATTCTTTTGTTCAATAATGTTATTTTTTGATTTATATGTTTATTTTTTAAATAATTTTAAAAATTTATATAAAACAATATCAATAAAATTATAACAATAAAAATAACATTAAATAATATTAAATGATGTCAAGTCGCATAAAGTTAAACATTAAATATGTTTGAATAGTAGTAAGTTAAACTTAAATGATATTAAATATGAAATAATATGTTAATTTTTTTTTAATAATTAAATATATGAGATGAATATAAAAAATATTATTTCTATTATTTTAAACTTTTTAAAAGATATATTTTATATAAAAGGCAAACACAAACGTATACATATGTTTTTCCACGTTAACATTAATGCGAGTTTCCTTATATTTACTTATATAATATAAAATTCTAAATTTTGGCATGAAAAGAGGTGACATGATAAAAGAAATTCACCATAACGTAGACATCATAAAACTTAGCATAATTGTTTCACTGGTTTGTTTTGTTGATAAAATTTAGGTATTTAAGTTTTATATTTCGCAGAAGTGAAATATGATCCTTTTGATATATTATAATATTAATTTATTATTGTAAGTCAAATTTACTATGAATATTTGTACGTTTGCTTAGCCTTGCAGCTTAATTGAATGGATATTAGCTAAATTTAAATTCCTATTTCCTAAAATTATTAAGTATTTTGGATGACACTTGAAATCTTCACGTTCAATTCACGAATTGTCTGAGAGATCAGTTAAGTATAATATTTAATTTATTATTTTTATTGATTTACTTTCATTTTTTAAAGAAAATAAAAATGATCTATTTTGAAAAAAATAAAAAAATAATGGAAATAGAAACATAAAATATATTAAAATATTTTTACAAGAAATAGTAATTAATAAATTTTTTTTTGGAGAAATGCAAGAAGTAAAATTAAATTTTAAGGAAGAAGATGAATTCAAAAATTCATTATTCTAAAGAATAAAGAAAATATTAAGAAATAAATATTAATATTACATATACAAAAAATAATATAATATACTATTAATTGACAAACAAATCATTATAGATAAACTATCAAAATATTTTAGAAGTATAAACTATCAAAAATACTTTAGAAAGATAAAAGAAAAATTAGATATATCTATTTAGAAAGAATCCAAATATTAATAAAAATATATTTTAGAGAATAAATTGATATACTAATAAAACTAATATTGTTATATAATTAAATAATAAATAGAAAATATATTTTATTATGAATGGTTCATAAAAACCTAAGATATCAGAAATTAAAATTCACATCATACCCTAAATTTGTCATTAATATTAATAACTTAAACCAAGTATTAAATTTATCATATAAATTGAAAAGAAGAGATTTAATGAAAAAGTAAATTATCCATTTGTAGTACACTACATAATAGGATATTTTTATTAACAAATAGTCATAATAGTTAAATATATAGATAAAATGAATTCATAAAAATGGATAAAAATTTTCAAAAAAATCAACAAATAATAAAACCAAAAATATTAACATATTTTGAAATACCAAAAAGGAAAAGTAATGTAGCAATACAAAGTAGTATATCAAGGTTTATATTTATAGATTTTCAAGAAAAAAACCTCTAAAAAAGAAAGAGAGGTAACAAAACTAAAACAAGAAGTTTAAAAAATTAAAATTTAGCCCATGACGTAATATTAGAAAGAAAATAATAATACTATTATTATCCCAATAATGATCAAAAACAAATTATAGGATATAAAATTAGATTATAATGAAAGCATAATAAGTATATCAAAAAATCAAATAGTTATAATGAAAATTTTAATTCTTTTACCAGAATAAATAAATATAGCCCAATAATCAAATATCAAGTTTTTATAAGACATAAATAAAAAACTACAAAAACTACAAAAACTTCTAAAAGAAATGAGAGAATATAGTTATAAAGAGAAATTACAATAAGATATACATAACGAGTTTGTAGAATTTAGAAGGTATGTAAATAATATACCTAGAGACAATAAAATTATATGTTATAAGTTTGATCCATTTATAGGATTAAAAGAAGAATAACTAGAGAATCAGATGCATTGATATCTAGGAATGATAAAAGAAAGAATAAGAAAGAATAAGAAAAAATACAAAGACAAAGAAGAAGTTATAATCACAATTTAATCAAATACTATAAAGAGTTAGAATAAAAATTTATGAACCCTAAAAATAGAGACATAAAAAATTATTTAGCCTATTAACCGTAACAGATAAGAACTAAGAAAATATTATAATGAAAAAATTTGTATAAGGAAAGAAGAAGATGATATGATAATATTTAGTGAAATTAATTTTGAACTAAAAATATAACCTTAAAAAACCATATGAATTCTATTACATTACCAATCCCTCGTTAAGAAGGAAAATATGACTCGCATAGGGAAGAAAGAAATGGGAAAAGACTAAAGGAACCTGACTTTTCTTATAGAAGAAAACAGTAACCCAAATGGAAGAAGGGTTATATTGGAAAACTAGAAGCAGTATTTCATCAGAATTCAAACTTCATGAAAATTATAAATATGATCATTTTGATTTAGTTGTATAAGAGGTAGGAAAAAGCTTTAAATGAATAACCTAGTGGAATAAGTGCAATTATACAAACTTCTCAAACCGCACAATCAAATTCCTAAATTTGTAGAGTATTAATAGCTCACAAAATGATAAAAAATGTTAAAATTTTGTTTACAAATTTAACAGAAAAACTATATTTACAAATGCAAGGAAATGCTCACATAAGTAAAAATCAATAAATCTATCTTGTTATTTGGGTTGTTTAATTTGTTCTTTCCATGAAGGGTCATGCTCACTAAAATTCCATATTTGTTCATCCTCGTATATTTGGTTATAATTTAATTTACTTATTTAATTTAATTATAACCATTAATTAGAATTTACGGTCTTTCATATCTACCGACCATTGTTAGAGTGTTAGGATTGTTTTTCTTAACTAATTTAGTAGATAATTTAACTTTAAAAAATATAGGATAGTTCTTTTAAAAACTGACCTCGTGGTAACTTATCGTTAGTTTATTGGTGATTCATATATTTGCAAGTAATTAAAATTTATGCATTAACGTTTTAGCATTGTTATTGGGGAATTGACGTTTTAAATTATTTAATTATTTTCTTTCAGTTATTTTTTGTAATTTTTGTGATTTTGTTAAGATTTATATTTTCTTATTTTTGTTTAGAATTATTTTTGTTTCTTGTTTATCTATATTTATTTTGTTACTTTCTTTAAGTTGTTTAATTTATTTTTTATTTCTCTAATTTTTATTTATGGTTTTGGTACACCTTCTAATTCTTTAATTTATTTGTTGTTTTCATTTGTATATGTTGGGTAGGAGATCCCTTGGGAATCAACCCGTACCTTTCATAAATAAAATTAATAGTTTTAAATAGCACTTAAAAAGACATGGATACTAAAATCCAAGAGTTTTACTAGAGCCACTACTAGAACCTTTATTAGAATCATTAAACATGAGATGCTCTATCAAAGAAAGTGCAATAAAAGAGTATGCAATGCTACTGCCTTGATACAGTTGGGTGAGGTAGCTAAGAATTGTGGATTAAAAATATTCATTATTTTGTATTGCCCTTATTTTATGCAATTTCTAATGAAGATATTTGGATTTTCATTAGAGATTTCTACTCAATTGTACAAACATTCTCTTTGCATGGGCTTAATGAAGATTAACTTAAAATGAGGTGTTTCTTATACATTCTCAAATTCCCTTTGTATGTGCTTAATGAAGATTAACTTAAAATGAGGTGTTTATCATACACTATTAAAGATAGGGCCAAGAATTAACTAATGACTCTCTCACCAAGTTCTTTGATAACTTTTGAGGGAGTCTACGATAAGGTTATTGGAAAAATACTATTCTCTTGAGAAAAATTCCGATTTGAGAACAAAAATTGGTATGTTCTCTCAAATGGAAGGAGGGCCATTCCATGAAGCTTGGGATATGTTCAAATTATTTGTCACTTCGTGCCTACACCATAGCTTCTTACTATAGTTGTAAAATAAATTTTTCCATGATGAGTTGAAAATGCTACAGGTAGAGCTGTGGGGAAAAGGAAAAATTTAAAGACTTATGATCACTATGAGATGTTGGGTGCTATTGACAAAGTAAGTTCAACTCTTAACTACTAAGAACACATAAACCAAGAGGTATATGGAGTTTGTGGTATATATGGGTGATGACTTACACAATTTAACAAAAATTATCACTTATAAACTTTAACTTTAGTCTAATTTTATTTATTTTTTATTGATTTTTTACTTTATTATTATTATTTAAATTTTATTGAAGATTTGAAGAAAATGAAGATCCAAAATTTTAAAAGCATATCATTTAAAGACTCTTAAATTTAAATAAATATTAATTTAAATCAAATTTAAATTAATTAATTTTTAAATATATATATATGTGTGTGTGTTCGCGCGCACCCGCGCGCGCAGAGGGTTTTGGATATATAGAGATATATATAAGAGATATAGAAAGAAAAAAAAAACAGCGACCGCGAGAGCTGAATTGAAAGAAAAAAAAGAAATAGAGACGACTGCCAAGTACGAAGAAAAGAAAAAGGAATAGAGCGTAAGAAGAAAAATCTAGGAAGAGAAAAGCGAAATCAAATTGAGTGCAATAGAAACGCAAAAGTAGATTCTTTTTATGAGTCAATTTACTTTCAATTTCTCTGAGAAAGTTATGATGAATTCATTATGTTTAACTTAGTTTTTAGCATGAACTAATTTATTTCTATTTTAGGAAAAAGATGTAATTTAATTCCAAACTATGCTTGATTTTTTATGTTAATTTAAATTATTTCTCTTCATGTTTGTCTGATTTATTCTGAGTTTAATGTTTCTAATTAATTGGTCATTAATTAGATGATTTTAGTCTTGTGATTTACTATTGAAAGAAGGAATTATAGGATAGATCTAGAATATTTTGGCATACCAAAAACTTGATCGGTGCAAAACTGCAAGTGTACAGTATCGTAGTTTTATAATAAAGTGATAAGAAAAGTATCGTACTTAGGAATTGGTAACTTATTTTTGACAAATACCAAAATTATATTAATCTCAATTTTATCCTAAAAATCACTAAAGTTTTTGTATTTGAAATTTAAAATAAAATAAATTTAAAGAAAATATGCTAAAAAAAATAAAGATGTTCAAAGATCAAATTAATAAGAAGAAAACTTCTAGGAAATCGATTTCACCTAATCTCTCATTATACTTTACTCATCTAGCTAATTGAATTTAATTCTATCTATTTGTTAGCAATCTCTAAAAATATCCAAAAGTCTCTTTCGATACACAAGAGTATGCAATTTAATAAAGTAAGAAAGCATTAAGACCAATGATTTTTAAAACTACATAGATTCACACAAGTCTTTCAATCTCTATATTTACCTATGCCAAAATATTCCAGTTTTATTTTATAATTTCCTCTTTCGATAGTAAATCACAAGACTAAAATAATCTAATTAATGACCAGTTAATTAAAAGCATTAAACTTAGAATACATCAGAGAAATATGAAGAGAAATAATTCAAATTAACATAGAAAATCAAGCATAATTTAGAATTAAATTACATCTTTTTCCTAGAATAAAGATAAATTAGTTCATGCTAAAAATTAAGTTAAACATAAACGAATTCACCATACTTTTCTAAGAGAAATTGAAAGTAATGACTCACAAAAAGAATCTGCTTTTGCGTTTCTGTTGCGTTCAATCTGATTTCTCTTTTCTCTTCCCATATTTTTTTTCTTGCCCTCTATTCCTTTTTATTTTCTTTGTAATTGTCGGCCATCTCTGTTTCTTTTTTTTTCTTTCACTTCAGCTCTCGCGACCATTGTTCTCATTTTTATTTCTGTATCTCTTATATATATCTCTATATATCCAAAACCCTCCGCATATATATATATATATATATATATATATATATATATATATATATATATTAATTTAAATTTGATTTAAATCAATCTTTATTTAAATTTTAGAGTCCTTAAATGATATGCTTATTAAATTTTGGATCTTCATTTTCTTCAAATTTGCAATAAAATTTAAATAATAATAAAGTCCAAAACAATAATAAATAAATAAAATTAGACTAAAGTTAAAGTTTATAAGTGATAAATTATGTCAAATTATGCAAGTCATCAATAGGCATGATGCTAATGTTTGCTTTATTACATGTACTAGTTAGGAAATTAATTTTATGCATGGGTACTAACCTAGACCCAGAAGTGATCCTTGTTCTAACACCTATAATTATAGGAGGAGAAATCATCCTAATTTCTCATAGAAAGAAAACATTAACCCCACCTTATTATGGCCAAAACCAAAGGCAAGATCTAAATTTAAACCAAAACATACCACCTTATCCACCTAATAAACCAACCTTGGATGATAACAAGAATGATTTTATTCAAGTAAGTAGAGATAACCACATGAAAAATAATCAAAAGTTGGACTCTTTAAGGGCATCTACTAAGAGGGTGGAAGGATAAGTTGGGTAATTAGCTAAGAAAATGCAAAGACAGGAGAAAGGGAAGCTTCCCAATCAATTTGAACAAGATCAGGCTATTACAATCCTTTGGAATGGTAAGGTTTTAAATGAAGATTTTCCTAAATAATTTAATGATTTTTTAATAATGTTGGAAACACTTGTGGAGTACAAGTAGCATTCAAGGAAGATATGGACATAAATGATATAATTGCAAAGCCTTCGAGGGGATTTAAAGAGACTCATCTAACCCACCTATATTGCACAAGGTACCTGAATCATACCAACAACCCATACCATTCCTACATTGTCTTAAGGACATGAAATAGGATAAGTAATTTTTTGATTTATTTAATATACTTTCTAAGGTTAACATTAATTTACCTCTCTTAGATGTCATTAGAAATGTGACATCCTATGCAATTTTTTTAAGGAACTGAACACTAGAAGGAGAAAATATAAAGTTAATGAAAGAGTGACTGTATCAGAAGTTTCTAGTGCAATAATTCAACAAAACTTCCACCAAAATTGAAGATCTAGGTAGTTTTAATATTAATATTACTATGGGGAATAAAAATGTGGTTAAGGCTATGGTGCAAGTATTAATCTCATACTTGATTCAATATACTTGCAACTAGGTTTAGAGAGTTAAAGCCTACAACCATGTCCCTTCTATTAGTTGATAGGTCTGTCAAATATCCTAAAGGCATGGTTGAGGATTTCCTTGTACATGTAGATAAACTAATAATACTTGTTAATATTATTGCAATGGGTATGCAAGAAAACCCATCCATAGATAAGTAGAAAACTATTATTTTTGGTAGGCCATTCATGGATACTACCAAGACTATTATTGATGTCTATAATAGGAGATTAACTATGATAGTCTTAGGAGAGACTACCTATTTTAAAGTTTTTGATTCCTCTTCTATTCCTTCTATTTCTATTATTGATGAGTGTTAATCTATTGATTGTATGGATACACTTACTCATAACACTTTTTTGTAGAATGAGATAAGGTTAAACTTCAATATGCTTTAACTGTTGATAAGATAGAGGAAGATTTATAAGATGAAACTAAAGGGTACCATAAAATGTTAGATAGTGCGGAATTAATAGAAGACCCTAGTACACCCTTGAATCTACCTAGGACCCTACTCATGGAATAGAATACTCCACTTAAGTTGGAGCTAAAAGAGTTATCTAAGCACCTTATAGAGGGAGGGGGAGGGAGACATATTTGGTCATTATTTCTTCTACTTTAATCCTAATACCAAAAGAAAATCTAATGAGGTAGCTTAAGAAATTCAAGAAAGCTATAAGTTGGAATATTGTATATATTATAGGTATTAGTCTAATTATGTATATGAATAAGATTAATTTAGATGACAATATTAAACCTGTAAAAGAAGTCTAAAGAAAACTTAACCCAATTATGCAAGAAGTAGTGAAAACTAAAATTTTAAAGCTTTTAGAGAGAGGAATTATTTCTCCTATTTTTGATAGTAAGTGGGTTAGTCTAATGCATATGGTGCCTAAGAAATTTAGAATTATCTTGGTAAGAAATGCTAAGAATAATTTACTACCTAATAGAATCATCACGAGATAAATGATGTGTAGTCAAATGTTAGAAGGATTAGTTGGGGATGAATTTTATTATTTTCTTGAATATCTTTTAGGATATTACTAGGTACCAATTATACCAGAAGATCAAGAAAAAATCACATTCACTTGTCCATTTGGGACATTTGCCTTTAGGAATATGTCATTCGTTCTGTGCAATGCTCCCACCACATTTCAAAGATGCATAATGTTGATATTTTTAGATATGGTGAAGAAATCCATTGTGGTATTCATAGATGACTTTTCTATTTTGGAACCTCCTTTGATGATTTTTTGCTTAAGTTGAATATAGTTTTAGAAAGATGCATTAAATACAATTTAACTCTTAGTTGGAAAAAAAGTCACTTTATGGTCAAAATTGGCATTGTGTTTGGACATTTTATTTCAAGTAAAGGTATAGAAGTGGACAAGGCTAAACTTTATTTAATTGCTAAATTTTCACCCTTACTAATGTAAAGGGCATTAAGAGTTTCTTAGACATGCATGTTTTTATATAAGATTTATTAAAGATTTTTCTAAAATAAGTCATTCTTTATGTAATCTGCTAGGCAAGGATGTCTCCTTTGTGTTTGATAATAATTGTCTTATTGCTTTTAATACCTTGAAAGAGAAATTAACTTATGCACCTATTATCATAACACCTGATTGATCTTTATTTTTTGAGATTATGTGTGATGCTTCCGATTTTGTTACATGGGTTTTCTTAGGGTAGAGAGTGCATAAGTATTTACATATAATTTATTATGTTAGTAAAACACTCAATGGCACCCAACTAAATTATTCTACTACTGAAAAAGAATTTTTGGCTATTGTGTTTACATTGGATAAATTTAGATCTTATTTGATAGGATTTAAAGTAATTATGAATTATAATCATGATGCTTTGTGGTATTTATGGAATAAGTGAATTGCTAGGCCAAGATTGATTAGGTAGGTTCACTTTTGTAAGAATATTACCTAGAGACCAAAGATAAGAAAATGACTAATAATGTTTTAGCTAATCATTTGTCTAGGTTAATTTAGATTTTGATACTATTGTTGATGATAATGAAATTTATATCGTTGAAACTATTCTTGATGAATAACTGTTTACAGTAGGTCTAAACACATGGTATGCTGACATAGTCAATTATCTTGCTAGTGGTATTTTGAGGCCTAACATTCCTTTTCAAGAAAAGAAAAAGATTTTTCCATGATTTTATGCACTATTTTTCAGATGATCCTTATTTGTTAAAGCTTTGCTAAGGTCAAGTCATCTAGAGATGCATGCCTGAGGAGGAGTATAAGAGAATTTTGGCCTTTTGTCATTAGGTTCATTGTAGGGGCCATTTTGGAAGTAAAAAAATAGCCATGAAGGTATTGCAATATGATTTTTACTAGTCTATTTTGTTTAAAGATGCTTGTAATTTATGCATGCATTATGATAGATGTCAAAGGATTGGTAACATACAAAAACATGATGAGATGCCTTTGACATCTAACTTAGCTGCTGAAATTTTTGATGTTTTATGGATTTAATTTATGTGTCCTTCTTCCCATTATTTTGGTTATAAATATATAATTGTTGCAGTTGATTATGTGTCAAAGTGGATTGAAGCTATAACCACTAAAATTGATGATGCTAATTGTGTCATAAAATTTTAAAAGATGAGATATTTAGTAGGTTTGGGACACCTAGGGTCATAAGTTGTGATGAAGGGAGAAATTTTCCAATGAGCTCTTTGATGGGTTACTAAAAAGGTATAATATCACACACAAGGTGGCTATTCAATACCATTCTCAAACTTCTTCTCAACTTGAGGTAAGCAATAGAAAAATCAAGGGTATCTTAGAATGAACAGTATAACCTTCAAGGAAGGATTGGGTAACCAAGTTGCATGATGCATTATGAGCATACCATACAACTTATAAGACACACATTGTTATGGGTTCTTAGTGATTGATTTTTCGAAAATCATGCCATTTGCTCATTAAGCTTGAGCATAGGGCATATTGGACAATGAAGCAACTAAACATGGGTAAAAATGTAGTATAACTAAATACTATAACCCTAAATATATTTATGTATATGGGTAAAAAGAGAATGAAAAAAAAATAAAAAGAGAGAACAAAGAATAGTATAACTAAATACTATAATCCTAAATTCTTGAAAGTAATGATATGGCTATTACCAAAACAATAGAAAATAACTCATTGAAGTCAAATGCATCTTCATTCACCTATAGGCATATATTGGCTATTTCTTACTTAATAATTTAGATTGAAGTATGGTATTAGTAATATGATGTCTTTATAATCTTAGAATTTGATTCATTTCATAAAATCCATGTTATGCACATTTGAGTCTTTCTTGTTTATAAACATATACGAACCTTTTTGTTTTCTTCTTGACATAACTTTGGCTTGCATATATTTTATTTAGTGCTTGAACTCGTAGGATCAATGTGATAGTAAGAGTATATCTTGTGAAGAATAAAGTTAAAGCGAATTCAAATTCTAAACACTAAGTTTAGAGAAACTAATGTTGATATGTTTTTAATAATGGAACACAACTTTGTGATATGTAACTAATTTACACAATAAACCTTGATCCATTGAGATTTTAGATGAACTTGTGGTTGAGTCTTAATTATGAACTAAAAATAAATTAAAACTTGAGAATTTTTGTTGATTTAAATTTGTAGTTTTGTTATTAATCTTTTTAGTTTTAGTTTTTCTTTAGGATTAGCAAAATGTAGGTTTAAGGCTATTTGATGCACATTATTTTGATATATTATTTTATATATTTTAAAGTATTTATTTTTGTGTTTTATAACACTGTTATCTTATTTTGGAAGGTGTTTGTGTGTTTGTAAGTTAAAGTGTTGTATGAAGAATTCTGGACAAGTACAAAAAAAATATAGAAAATGGGGTAATTAATGGTAATTTATACAAATCAGAACAAATAAGATTGTCAAATTTTAGAAATTATATGCGCATTATGGCGATACATTACTCGTGTCACGATGAGGTGCTCTCGAGTCCAAATTATGTTTTTTGAAGTTTTGTGCACGTCGTAGGCCAAATTATTCCATACTATAGTATGATCCTCTTGGGTTGCAATTGAAGAAACAAAAATTGACGCGCGATATGCTACCCAATAACGCATGTCGCAACTTGAGTAGTAAAATTTACCAGAAACCCTAATACATGCTCTAAACATGTTTAACCCAAATTTTAGCCTATAAATACAACCCTAGTCCCTCTTAAACATATATAAATTAATGTAGAATCAAGACACCACCTACTATAGTTGTTTCGCCATCTTTTACATATACAAAGATAAAAGCTCCTACTTGTGAAGCAAATCCAAGGGTTTGAAGAAGATAATGACAACTTATTTTTATATCTGGAATCATTTATCAAGAAGAGGTATTTTTATCATTTTATATTATTTTTCTCTTTGTAATATGATGTTTTTCATGGTTAAATTGAATTTCATCAATATAGCTATGATTGACTAATTCTATAATATGGGATTTTATGATTTGCTTCTAATTATTGAAAGAACAATTTTATTTTTTGAATAAATAAAAGTTTGATTTATTTCATGTTCATTTACTTGAAATCTTTAATTATGAATTTATGATGGACAAGTCTTGATTTACAATTAAAGAAAGTATTTTAAAATTAAGTATTAGATATATCATCTATGTTTGGTTGCATATAATGAATAATAGTCTAATTTAATTTATTTGATTTGTATTAAATTATATGTTTAAAAAGCATCTTTATTTATAAATTAATGATGAGTAAAATATTAATTTATAATTAAAGAATATATCTGATCAAGGAAGCTATTATTTAATTACGGATCTTGGTTTATATAGTTTCCTTAATTTGCTAATTAATTAATTTTAAGCCCGATCAAGAAAGTTATTGATTAATTTAGAATTGTAGGGACTCACCATGATTATAAAAGGGTTCGCTTATTTAAAAAGAAAAAAATCGATAAATATAATTTATTATTTGAATAATTTAATTTATTCTTTCCATGAAGGATTATGCACGATAAAACCTCATATTCAATCATCATCATATTTTCGATTATAATTTAATTTACTTGTTTAATATAGTTATGATAAATAATTTAGAATTTACAATCTTTCCTATCAACTGACCATTGTTAAAGTGTTTACAATGTTTTTATTAGCTAATTTAAAAGATGTAAGTCTCATTGTACTCGTATCTGTATGTTGGCTCCTATGTTCAAAACACAATGTCCATTTTATTTTACTTAGTATTTTGTCATCCTCTATGTAAGGTTGGTTACTGTAGATCAATAATACATACATGCATTTAGTTAAGAGAACTGTATACGTAAGTATGTTTACATACACCATTGGGTTTATTTTTGTAGTGCGTATGCTATGTGGAGTGTTGGTTTTTGGCAAGCAAGCTGACGTTGTCACTTGTGTTTTTGTTTCGTTTTGGATGCGGGTGTTTGTGGAAAGTATTTGGCAATTTTTGGAACAAAAAATGTGACTTTTTACCACCTTCTCACCAAGCTCGTTTGGGACCTTGCCATAAGTGGTGGCGAGGTGACTAACGAAGTCATAATTTTGAGTTCTATAAATACCTCTTCATTTCTTTATTTTTGGTATAAAAAATGTAACAAAGATTTGTCACATTGATATCTCATTTTTCTATTTTCGGATCACTAATACCTCGAGTGTTGCTCGATATTAGTGATTCATGATTTTGTGAGTAAAATTGTACTTGTGAGTTATGAGTACTTGAGATGGTGTTTGCTAGTTAGTGTAAAATAGTATTCTTAAGCTGTGAGTGCTTAAGATTATTTTTATTGAAGTTTTAAGAACTTCTTTACAAGAGTGAGATGAGTTAAATGCTTTGAGTTCTCATATCTCTTGCTGTGTGAAATAAGAGATAAATTGTTTGAGTTTGGGGATGGTCCTCAAGAGTGTGAGTGGATACACTTTTAGTTACTAATCATACTATATTTGGTGGTGTGGCTTTGGAAGAAAGCTATGTTCATGAGTCTAACCAGATCACTGGAGAAGCAGCAAGTAAAAGCAAAAATAGGTAGTTAAGACAAAGGTCCCAACTGATAGAGGTAATGTTAGTTTTATATCTTTTAGATTTGTAACTATCATATTAATTAATGGATTATTTATTGTTGAATGATTGCCTTAAGCAACTTGAGGATGTTACCACATAGATAAGGTTTAGCTCATTGTATATAGAGTTATGCATGCTCAAAGGCTAGTACAATTAGAGTTTAAATGGTGTATGTCTCTACATATAAAGTTCACACTATGATTAGAAAGCTTTTAATGTTTATCACTTGCTTTCTATTTGCTGAATTATATATAAGCTACTTTATTATATTGCACATGTATATTTATTTATACTATAACTGTGATTATTTGTCAAGTGTTTTTATCTTTGGTGTTTGTGAGGTTGAGTGAGTCCTTAAGGAATAAGTACCCTTTAACCTGATTGTGCATTAGGTTTTAGACTCTTTCTTAGAAGACATGCATGTTTAGATTGTGTGTCAGTATAATATGTTTTTCATTTGAGTCTGCATCTCCCTACCCTAGATGTGTACAAGGTGTTAGACTTTTTATTAGGGATTGTTATATATGTCTGATTGCATGATGTGAAAGTACAATCATCATTTACTGAATATGTTTCCATATATAAGGTCCTGTAATGATTGGAAATCTGATAACTGTATTTTATATAGTTATTTTCACCTATTTTATTAATTATAATTGCTATGTTCTCTCTATTTTTGGTTAATTTTAGTTTAATAAATTAGTATTTACTGTTTTTTATATATTTTAAAAAAATTAAATAAATTGTATCGAAAACGTTCTTAATGGCAAATTTGTGTCCAAAAATATAATTTCAAATAAAAGAGTGATTAATTGCAATTTATAAAAGTTAAAAATATAATTTAAATTAAAATTGGGCTTAATTTCAATTATTAAAAGTTTAAAATTTAATTTAAATTACCAAAAGGGCTACATTGCAATTAAATAAAGTTTAAAATGTAATTTGAAATATATTTGTGGGTGAAAATGAAATTAATAAAAATTGAATTTTCTGCGCACGAGAAGAATGTCACTCGCACCACTCAACGCGTCCATCACCCACCGTTCGATCATCAAATCAACGGTCCAGATTTGGCGAGTGCATTCCAGACGAGACAAAAGCGAGTGCCTGGTATATTTCTCACACGGCTCGGCATGCCAGTGGGGCCCACCTGCCGCACAGGCCGGCGTGCAGAGTGGGACCCACATGTCGGCTGCGTAGATTTCCCCCGAGGCGCATCGCTGACCGTTGGATCATCTAAACGGTCCAGATTGAAGCGCGTGGAACCAAGCTGTCGCCCACCGAACCGTTTGTCTAAAAATCGTGTGCGACACGGGTTATCCAAGTAGCGTGCACCCTCGATTTTAACAGAATAAGAAGAAGCCACGTGTCTGTTAAAATATCCAACGAATCACATAACGACACGTGGCATGCATTTAGTAAACTAGAACGCACGGAAACGGCACACGTTTCCAGATGCGCCGTTGTCTACCACATGTCCCCGCCTGCCCTGCTTTGGTGCGGCGCTGTTCCATGCACCCATTTTCCTTTCGCCAATTGAAGGCTGCCACGTGTCCCACTATATTTTGCAACCAATCAGATCGCGACACGTGGCAGCGTGTATTGAAAACAAATTGAAGCCCGCAACGTTGTCTCCCACACATTTTAAAATAGTATTTTTGTTGTAACGACTTGTCTCCCACGCATTTTAATTTTTATTTTCGATACAATTATTTTACGGGTGTCTAAAAATTGTATTATTTTTCTGATGTATTTTTTTAGCTATAAATAGGTGATAAGATGATAGAGTTAAAATAGGTTTTTTTGAGTTTTAGTTTTCGAAAGTTTTAGAGTTTTTAGAGTGTTAATGTTTTTTTGAGTTTGTAATTTTAGTAGTGTTTGTGGGTTGGCTGTGGAACACGCAGAAGCCATTTTTGGCTTTTGTTGTGTTCTGCGTGTGCCAAATATTTTCGTAATTGAGATGTTTTAATTTTCTTTCTTCTTCATCTTATTTTTCTCTATGTGTTGTAATTTTTATTTTTAATTAATGAAGTAATTTAATTTTTCTAGGGTTGCATTTGATCTAAATTTATGAAACTTTGATTTTAATTATTTTTGATAGATTTATAAGACGTTCGATTTGTTCGTTCTATTTTGTGCTTAATGCTTTTTGATTATTTACGAATCTTATCAAAACGATCCGTGGCACATAAATAAACTTGGAAGAGGCATTTGTGTGTATATTGCTCGTAAATAGAATGACATGTATGATGAATGATAGGAATATACCCTAATTGTATGTGTGGCCATTTGAAAACTTAGAACTTAATGAATCTTATTAAATTTAGTTCTCATAGAGATATAGTGAATTAATTTAACGAGATGTGTTTATACGGAGCTCGGAAGAGATGTATGAATAAAAATAGAAGTTTTCGGTTGACAAATTAAATGTACTAAAAAATATAAATCAAAAGAAAATAACATGATTTGAGTGGAATAGTTTGGTGAAAAATTGCAATCCTAGATTTCTTTTATTTTCTTATTATTATTTTTTCTTAATCAACGATTATTTTGAATAAAATTAGAAAGAAATAATTTTAGTACTCGACAAACTATAGTAACAAATCTCCGTGGGAACGATCTTTACTTACAAATCTTATTACTTGTGACCGTGTATACTTGCACATTTTTATGTTCTCCAAAAGGGACAACAAATCCTATTAGCTTTTTGGTATGGATGCATGTATCACAAGTTGAGTATTGTTTATCATGTATGCTTATTGTTACTGTGGAATTCTGCCTATGAGGCACACCATCACTAGTGTATATTCTGTTTATTGTTATTGTTGCATCTTCTATTTATTTTTGTTGAGTGTTGAATTTAGCATGTATCTTGTACATTCACTCTATTAATTGTTTAATTCACATTATAAGGTCTACTTAACCAAATTGATATAGAGCTCTCAAAAAGATTCCATAGGTTGGCATTTTTACCTCTCATATAGGTCTTAATTATTAATTTGAGTCAAGAACAATTATCTTTCATATAATTGTTCCTACATATGAGAATCTTCCTTTGGTATCAAAGTAGGTCATCCCTATTTAGGCTTAATTGCCTGGGTGTTCAATCTTAGAGCTCTATCTATACATATACACACCTTATATGTTTGTGCCCTATGACACTAGTGGTTTGGGATGTTGTTATCCTATAAGATTGTAATCTTCATGAACTTTTGTTGTCTGTATGTTCCCTTTTTCCTTATTTATGCATATTTCTTTCTCTTACTCTTTTCTTCTTCTCCTTACATAGTATGTTATCTATCTATACCCTACTGTTTGATCCTTTACTATCATTCTCTTTTACTAGTTGGTTTGACATGCTCTTTTTATATGTTTTTCTCACTTACTGCTTACTTCTTCTATGGTTGTTTGCATGAGTATCATGTCACATGTTTTCATCATGTAGTGTCAAAGTTTTAGGATTTTTTTCTATTGTCTTGTCATTCATATGCCATGTCTTATAGAATGCATCCCTTCTATTTTACTAGGGTCTTCTCTCTTGTACCTAGTATATTATGTCTTGGTTCTTTATTAGTCTTCTATTGGATTTTGTCTTCTTTTGCATGCTCTTCCTCTCTTATGCTTTAGATGTTTCCTTTGAGAAAACTGAGGTGTTGTTACAAGCCTATTAACATGAGTGTTTTTTTATATTTTGCTCGTTTGGGTTTGTATTGTGTATATATATGTTATATAAATTATGTATATCTTTTTAGGACTAATGACTTACATGTATTATATTGACTAAACTTATGTGATAAGTTAGATTTCCTATTATTTAGGGTATTAACCCTATTAAACATGTTTCTAATGTTGGTGTTGGAACCTAAGCCATTTTCACATGCTTAGATGTTTTTATAGCATCCCTTGTTTCTTCTCTCTTGGGGGTATTACATGTGTTGTTCACTAGTTAGTTTCTTTCTTTCTTTCTTTTAACTAGCAATGATGTAGTATTGCTAACGATCTTCTTTGAGGTAACTATGTGCAATTTTTTGCCATTGTTACTATACAACTTGTGCTAATGAGCCATTATGAGGCATATTTTTTTTCTTTTTAGCCTTTGTTCTCTTTTGAGACCTTCCTTGTTTATTTTTTTTTGTCTTTTTGACACTTTCTTTTTTCTTTCTCTCCTCAGAATTATTCTGCATGTTCTTCTATCATGCTATCCTATTGCATGTAAATTGAATTTTAGAGGGATCATTAATGATATTTGATTTGCATGCATTTGACTTTAAAAATATGTTTGTTATGACATGTGTATTCATTCAATGTATGTATGGATAATTTTTTGTATTTTATTCAAAATAAACTCCTTCTCATGCACATGTAATAACTTTGTGAATTTGTATGTTTATTTTGAAAAGCTGTATGGATGTCTTGCTTTGATGATTTGTATGTCTTTAACAAACTCTAGAATCTACATTTAGTGTTTCTCGAGGCAATTTTCTAGGTGTTACAAGGATAGAAAGAAGATTTAGGTCTTCTTTGAATTGTTGGATCCTTTCTTGCCACCAATATTTTATTATCCTTAGTTTTCCCTCTTAAGCCTTTATGTTTTCCCTTTATTTCTTTGCACTTAAATACTAACTTAGCCTAAATGATTATTCCTATTAACCTTGCACCCCTTTTATTGAGCACATTTGTTCTGGGATTGTTTACTTTACCCCCTTGTTGTTCATCAACAAAAAAGAGAAAGTTGAAAATGAATTGTTGAATATAAAAAAAAGGGAATGATGGAGAAAAGAAAAAGAAAATTAAGTGTTGAGAATTTTCTATTTTAGAGACAAATAGAAGAAAAAAAAACAAAAGAATTTAAAAGTGAAATGATGAGGAGTACGAAAAGGAAGCATTGCATAAATTAATGAATTTTATGTAATGTTATCACAAATTCCTTGTTAGAATATTGAGAAGTAAAAAAGAAAAGAACCCATGTTTAAGGGTATATATGTCTTCAATATGAATTATTTGTTTGGTTGGTTATACAAAGGCATGTTTGAGCGTAAATGTCATCTCTCCCTTATCCATAGCTCAACCTATCTTACAAACTTAGAAATACCTATTGATTTCTTCTACGTTGGCACTTATATTAGTGGAGAGAGAGAGGCTAAATATGGACTTGTGAAGTTTGGTACAATTTGCGTCTATAATTATATTTGCTTGGTTCACATATTCATATCATGATGGCATATAGAGTAAACAAGTTCAACATATCACACATAGAGCATGCCATCAAAAATTTAGTCATAGCCTTTTCTTGAATGCATCATGCAATGATGGACATATAGATATTTACGTCAAATTTATTTTTTAATCTAAAAATCCTATGGTTCTTTAAACATGCTTAGGCTGGTTCTCTCGTTCTGTTTTATTTGTTCTATACTTTGTGCAAACACTTCTATTTTAGGGGAGTTTTGAGGGTAGGATGCATAACATGTTTATTAACTCGCATGTATACATTTAGGGGGAGAGGTATATATCATTTATATGGTGTTGGGTGGATCATGTGTTTGTTTGACATCCTTGTTTTTTATTCTATTTATGAGTTTATATAATGCTATTGTGTTCTTATGATGCTCTCTTATTCTTTACATCACTTTGTAAGAGCCATGCATAAATAGGATTGTTAGCATGACTTGTTGTATGCATTATTTATAATCCCTTGTTTCACGTGTGTTCCTATGTGTTTACCTGCATCCTTGTTGTAACGAGTTATTGCATGTTTATCACTTGTAGTTTATACCTTGGTATTTGTTGTTAGAATGCATGACATATGTTTTCTTTGGGAGACTGGGATGTCATTTTGTATGTGTGTGCATAGTATGGGTTGAGGTAGCAATTTTGAGCTCTATAAATACCCAGAGTGTTGTTTGTTATTAGTGATTCGTGATAGTATGAGAAAAACTATGCTTTTGAGTGGTGAGTGCTCAAAATGGTGTTTGTGAGTGGGTTTTATGTGTGAGCCAGTGTTGGTTGTTTGCTACCCTCGGGTAACTATTTATTATGCGAGGAGCATGTGTGGTTGTGAGCCATGTGCCAACTAGTGGTTATATTCATACGACATGTTCTTATTCAATTTATTGATTACTAGTCTTTGGTTTCTGATCACACCACTTTAGGTGGTATGGGCTTTAGAGGAGAGTAGGGTTTGTGCGTCGAATTGAGTCGTTGTAAAAGTAGAAAATAAGAGCAGTAATAGGAAGTTAGGATGGAGATCTCAATTGATATATGTAATAATGGTTTTATTTCTTTTAGAGTTGTAATTGATTTATTGTTTAGTGAATTATTTGATGCTAAGTGGTTTCCTTAAGCAACTTGTAGATGTTACCATATAAATATGGTTTTTATGTGGGTTTACCTAATTATATCTTATGTTATGCATGTTTGAATGTGTATCTAGTACAATAAGAGTATAAAGGGTGTATGTCTCTACATACTAAAGTTTAAACTTTGATTAGAAGGATTTTAATACTTATTACTAGCTTTGATTATTTTCACTACAATTGTGTTTATTTTTCAAGAATTTGTCTCTTTATTGTTTGCTTATTTGATTAGAGTCCTTAAAGAGTTAGTATATCCTTAGCCTGGTTGTGTATCAGGTCTTGAACTCATTCAATGTTGTTATGCATGATAAGTATGTATGTTAGTATAATCTGAATTGCTTTAATATAAGTTCTCACATACTAGATATGTACTATGATTGGAAAGCTTACTTGTCGTTATATGCTATTGCATGTTTTTTTTCTTTCTTTGTAGCATGCTATGGATTTCTAATCATAACTTATAATGTATTAAATTAATTTGCATGTTCCATGATTAATTTATTTTACTTATGTCTATTATGTGTATGTGAGTTTGACGCGAGTCTCAAAAGAGTCTGTATCTCCTTACCTTAGTAATGTCCTAGTTGTTAGACTCTTTATTTGGGTTGCTTTGTTTAGATTGATCATATTTCTATGAGGGCACAATTATCATTTATTGAATATGTTCTGTCTTATAAAGTCTTAAAGTGATTGAAAGTCCTCTATTGTTTATCATGCATTCTTATCTCACATGCTATTAATTGTTTGTCATACATATGTATGTTGCTAATCTGGATAGGACCTATGATGCATACTATCTTTAGTGTGTTTACTGTAGATTGTTGTTTTTGTATCTACTGAATGTTTTAGTTGTGTGTTGAATTAAGCATCTTGTTTTATATTTTTGCTATGTAAGTTGCTTAGTTCACATTTATGAGTCTGGCTTAGTTGAACTAATATAGAGCTCGTGAAAAAATTCCATGGGTGGAGATTCAATCCCTTATCTAGGTTTTGGTTACTTATTTGAGTCGGAAGAATAATTGACCTTTATGTAATTGTTCTTACAATGAATTCTTTAGAGTCCAAAAACTCTAAAGAGAAATTCACGTCACAAATTCATTCTAAAGAAGGTAAAACTTTTAAAGAAAGAATTCAAAATGAAAAGGAATAGCTTAATAGTTCAAGGTTATCATAATCAAAAGAGAGCAACATCTCTAAAAAAGAAAGGAAAAGTCAATTGGGTTGAAGAAGAAGACAAAAAAGACTAGAAAAAGATTTATGTGGTTTATAATTGTCTAAAATGATAAGTTTATAACAACTGGCCTGAAGTAAGTAAAAATATTATCGAATTTAGTGGAATAACTATAGAGCTTTCACTAATAAAATAGAAGTTAAAGGCATGTGAACTAAGAATACCAAAACTATTAACTCTTGAAGATATTGTTAAAAATCACTATGTAGCATTACAACAATAACTAACACCACCAAGCATATTTAAAGCCCTAGGAAATATAATACGACTACTAGTACTTTTCTGGAAAACATCCTACAGGAATACATTGGTTATTGAAGACAAAAAAGACTAATATATAAACTTAAGTAGATTATAATGATTGAATTTCTTTAACTTAACTAGAAAATCTACTTAAGAATATATCGAAGATATGAAATTTTATACCATATAAAAAGAATTCCTTACAACCAGTAAAGTTAATATAAAAGAGCTGACAATTTTTATTTATGAAGCTTTCCATGCAAGTTTAATTGAGAATGTATATCCATGAATTAATTTAAATGAGTTAAATTATTTTCCTAAATTTTTTAAGAAAGTTATTAAAAACTTAAGAAAGAAGATCAAAACAGGTGACAAGTTTGTCTATCTCAAATTTTTCAGTTGACTAATGGACTGAAAAGAAGGAAGCTGTATTAGTTTATACTATTTTATCAAATTAGGGATTTCCAATAATAATAGAAAAGTGTCAAAATCAAAGGCACTTCTAGAATAGGAATTAAATACAAAAGAATTTTATATTGTAAAATGACAGATGCTAAGTCAAATTTATCATGATTTCAGAAAAATTGATTTCTTAAGTCAAGGTAAATTATTTGAGTATTAAATTTATAATCACTTTCCATAACAATATACCTATCATTGGAGAAGATATTGAAAAAATCAGTAAGTTTGAAACAAATTATAACAATAACAATCCTAAAATTTATCAAGAAACAATAAAAAGTTTTGTTTTTATGCCAAGAAAACCACTAAGGAACACTATTGCATTTACTTTATTAGAGATCGAGAAGATGAAGATGCATCATTAATTACGTTATTAAAATGACTATTGATAGAAAACGATAAAGAAGAATAAAAATGTATAACTCATATCTTTAGTCGACAGTTCATACTAAAAAAATGTAAAGCATAAATTCAAACGCTAAAAGCAAAAAGTTATGTGAGAACCATTAAAATATGGTGAATAGTGATTTTTCCACTAATATAAATATGAATTTTTTATCTTATAAAAGGAACCGTTATTTCCATTAGTTGGACATATAGCTTCCGTAATATCTTTTCTATTCTAATAAGTTAATTATCTTGTAACTATGTATTTAGAGATTATGAACAACTAAGAATTTTTTCAAGGTTCTTAGAGTGTTTTAAGAATTGTAATAATTATTAATATTATGAATAAAATAGAGTGTAGTCATTCATTCTTTTTTATCAATTAAGTTATCAAAATGACTATTGGTAGAAGACAACAAAGTAGAATAAAGATGTAGAAACCACATATTTAGTCGGTAGTTCATGCCAAAGAAATGTAAAGTGTAAATTCAAACACCAAAAGTAGAAAGTTATGTGAGAATCATTAAAGTAAGGTAAACAATGATTTTCCACTAACTTATCCTATAAAAGGAACTCTCATTTTCATTAGTTGGACACACAACTTCAACAATGTCTTATCTATTCTATGAAATTATTCATTTAGTAAGTATGTATTAAGAGATTATGAATAGCTAAGAGTTTATTCAAGTTTTTTAGTTGACTTTAAAAATTATAATAATTATTAATATTTTGAATAAAATGGAATGTAGTTAATTTTTTTTCTATTCTCTAGTAAGTATATATTGGACAATATACTATGTACAGATGCAAGAAGTTCACACTACTAGGAGTTCAAGGCTAGAAAAAGCTTAGATATATGAAATGTATCAAAAGAAGACGAACAACATAATGAAAGATCATAATAGACCTATTAAATTCAAGTATGATAATTATAATTCTAAACCAATTAAAAATCTTAAATGATTAACTATTTGTTTATAACATTTATAAAACTAATAAATAAGAAAATAAAAACAATGTAACTAGACTCAAGTTTATATAAAAATAAATATAAGGAAATTATAAAGTTAAATCAATGTTTTGATAAGCAAATTAAATGTTTACCTTTAAATAATAATCTCTAGAAAATAATAATTAGTGTTTCAAAACATCTAACCACAAAATGGTATCAGAGCCATAAGAAATAAAACATATTATTGGATGAAAAAAGTAACATCGTTAACCGTTCAGGATTATCATTGATATGAAGTAAAAATGTCAAGAGTATTAGACATATTTTTATAAAAATTAAGAAAATTTATGAGTATATGCTAAAACTCGGGATGTAGGGGCAAGTATGATAATATTTCTATTAGCACAACAAGACAATCCCAACGCCGTCACGAGTTACAAACAAACGTTGGGTTATTCCTAGCAATGGTGTGTATAAAGTGAATGTTAATGGCGCTATCTCGTCGCCATAATGATTTTTTGGTCTGGGATTATGTTGTTCGAAACTAGATAAAGGAGAGATCATGAGTGCAATTGTGGACCAACAATAGTTTATTATTTTCCCTCTAGCTATGGAGCTACAGGTAATCTGGGTCGACCTTTTTTTTAGATTGGTTTCCATACAATAATCCTTAAACCGAACTCACAACAAGCTACCCAAATAATAAATAAAACAGGTAATTTCTTAGCTATGAAGGAGCATATAATCAATGACATCAAAATTTTAAATTCATTTACAAGTTCATTTCAATGTTCTTATTGTATAAGGATGATGAATCATGTTGCATATAGACTAGCAAAGTTTGGTTTATCTGTATCCAATTGTGTTACTCGCTTGAGTTAGAACTAGATTGGCTTTGACATTTCTTGTAAAGGATGTATATAGTGCTTATAATTAAATATAACAACTCTTTGTAATTAGAAAAGTTACACGTACCCTTACTGAAAAGATAATTGTGATAAATAATTCAAATATTTGAAGAAAATTATTGAAAATTAAAAATGATATTTAAGATTCCCAAATATGGAAACAATTGTACAAAGATAAATTATTCTCTCAATTTAAATAGATAATCGTGACTTAGATGAGGGGTAAAAATGCCAATCCGTGAAATCTTTTCGCGAGCTCTATATTAATTCGGCCAAGTAGACTTTACAATGTGAATTAAACAATTAACACAATTGAAGTACAAAATAACATGTTTAATTCAATACAAAATAACATGTTTAATTCAATACAAAATAACATGTTTAATTCAATACAAAATAAAAACAATCAGTAATAAGAAACAACTAACTGTGGTAAACACACTAACAACAAACGTATGCATGAAAAACAACTAATATCAAGTGAGATAAGAATGCATTCTAAATAATAAAGGATTTCCAATTACTTTAAAAATTTATACGTGGGAACACATTCGGTAAATGATGATTGTACTCTTATATCATGCAATCAATCTAAATATAACAAATCAATTAAAGAGTACAACATTTGGGATACAACTAGGGTAAGGAGATACTTACTCCTTAGAGACTTACATCAAATTAGTATGCACATAACAAACACAAGTAATATAAATTAATCAGAGAGTAGACATATTAATTTACTATAGCATGAGTAATGATTAGAAAGCTATAGACATGTTACATAAAAAAGGAAAGAAAGCATGTGATAACATATAATGAATACACATTCTCATTAAAGTCTACATTTAGTATGTTGGTTCATACAAGATAAACACTCAGATTAGACTAACATGTAATCTGATTATACATTGCATCTAACGAATAAACATACAATTGATAATCATAGTAGCAATACCTATTATCAGTACACAAAAAGCATGCAATAAACGATAAATTTTTTCTAATCAGAGTATAAACTTTAGTATGTAAAGACATATTTCATTTAAACATTTATTGTACTAGCCACACATTTAAGCATGGATAAGAACATATATAACGAGGTCAACCCATATAGAAGCCCTATCTATGTGGTAACATCCTCGGGTTTCTTAAGACAACCACTCAGCAGCAAACAATCCACTAAAAACAATAAACATATGTAACTCAATAGAAAAGTATACCTCTATCAATCGAGATACCAATCTTAGCTGCCTATTACTTCTCTCGCTTAATGCCTCCGTAATAACCTGGTTTGATATACAAACCTAGCTTTACTCTAAAGTCTACATCACTCAAAGTGGTGTGATTAGAAACTAAAGACCAGTAACATGTAAATTGAAAAGGTTGCACAAATGTAACTTTTTCAATTTATAAAGGCTCTTCACATAAGAAAAAGTTGCACGACTGCAACTACCAGCTAACACATGGTTCACAGTCATATATGCTCCTCACATAAGAAAAAGTTGCATAAGTGCAACTACTAGCCGACACATGGCTCTATACAACCTATTCACAAACATCGTATTGAATACTCACCACTCATAGGCACGATTTTGCTCACACAATTATGAATCACTAATACTGAATAACACTCGAGGTATTAATGATCCGAAAATAGAAAAAATGAGATGTCAATTTGATAGAGCTATACTACATTTTCTAGATACCAAATAAGAAAGAATTGAGGGTATTTATAAAATGTGAATTTAACACCTAGCCAACCACTTTGCTAAAGGTGGTGGCAAGGTGCTAAAATCACATTTTTTTTCTTTCCAAAAATGATTGAGTAGTTTTCATAACTACACGCACCTAAAACAAACCAAAAACATAAGTGTCAGTGTCAACTCGCTAAAAACCAATACTTTACTTCGCATGCACAATATGAAACCAACCTGTGATATGTGTAAATATACTTGCATTGAATATGTAACTAATTATATGCGTCTGTATATTATTAATACACAATAACCAACTTTACAAAGAGAAAGATAGATACAATAAGTAAAATAAACAGATATCGTGTTTTGTATACGAAAGAACAATATACAGACAATAATATAACAAGGCTTACATATATGATTAATATCAAATTTTAAAAAATATAATAGTCATCTAAATATTAAATTTTACAAATATATAAATATAATGATTGCATTTTAGTATATTAATTCAATTATTTTTATCTTTTTAATTTAAATAACATGATTACATTTTTACAAGAGAATATATAAATAGAATGATCCATTTTAATATATTGATTCAATTATTTTTATCCTTTTAATTTAAATAATATGATTACATTTTCAAAGGGATAAAATTCTAAAAACAAATAAAATTAAATGGTTAGAATTTGAAAACTTGGAATTTTTTAATATAAATGTAATAGGTTAATTTAACCCTTCATCATTATTTTTATTTTAAATAAATCATTTATATATATAGGATAAACCAATTAACATCGAATGTTCTAACATGATGTCTATACTCTAACCACATTACTACATTAGGGTTTAAAGAAAAACATTTGGATTTGGGGCTATCGACAGCCGCAACGGTAAACCTTGATTAATAACCGTCAGATAATATCGTCAAAATCTAACGGTTCAAAATGAAACCCTAACCACACTAAAGCACTGGGAAGATCGTCTTTAAAAGCTGAAGGTTCTCTCATTTCGCAATTTCTGCCTCTCTCATTCGTTGCATTGCATTTTCCACTCGAAGTCAGCGAGAGGGATCTTCCAGTTTGCTCATATCTTATCGTGTCTTTGAGGTTCGGAACCCTCCTTTAATTCCTGTTAATTTATTCTTTGGTTTACTCTACTATAGGCGACATTACTTCTTTTGTTTTGTAGATTGATAATGTTTATTTCATGTAAAATTTGTTGAATTGTTATTATAGATGGTAGGGTATTGAATATATAATTGATTGAATACTCAATACATTTGTTGATGTATTTTTCTCTGATCGGAACGATTTTGATTTACTGAGTTTTGTTTTTGCGGTTTATTTGCTTAGAAGTGACTTTCGGTACTAAATCATGTTATTATTTAGATGTTAGCATGCGAGTTCGCTAAAAAAATTTTAATTTCATACTCAAGGAGAGTCGGCCTTTTTCCATGCATATAGTTTTAGAAGCGTATGCTCGAGGATCTTGTAATTTTGTGATTTGTCTGTGATTGTTTTAGTTCTATGCTATGTATATGTATATACTTGATCTTTAATCTACATATTTTCATCTCCAGCTTCATTATCTGGTCATTGTGGATTTATCATTCCCATATGACTCGTTCCCTTGAAGCAATAGTGCTGTGTTGCTTTATTAAATTTTACTCTCTTGGATTTTTCATCTCTTGTTGCTTTGGGAGAAAATTGGAGCAACTATATTTCTTCATCATGCGTACAAGTATAGTTAGTGTATATCTGTTTTGCTTCTCAATTGATGTGAAGACGAATATGTTGAGAGACCATGGTTATAAGCCTGTAATGATTTATGGATACCATCGATTGTCTCTATGAAAATATGAGGAACTGATTTGTTGTACAACGCCTAATTTGTGAATTTTCTTATTAATTAATAAACTTCTGGTTCTACATGGCATTTTGATTGCTTTAAACATGTTTCATTCGGTCATTTTCATTAATGTATTTTTTTCACAGTATATCTGCAAATAACTAAGGATGGGCAAGGAGAAGTTTCACATTAACATTGTTGTCATTGGTCATGTCGACTCTGGAAAGTCGACCACTACTGGTCACTTGATTTACAAGCTTGGTGGTATTGACAAGCGTGTTATTGAGAGGTTCGAAAAAGAGGCTGCTGAGATGAACAAGAGGTCATTCAAGTATGCTTGGGTGTTGGACAAGCTAAAGGCTGAGCGTGAGCGTGGTATTACCATTGATATTGCTTTGTGGAAGTTTGAGACCACCAAGTATTACTGCACTGTCATTGATGCCCCTGGTCATCGTGACTTCATCAAGAACATGATTACTGGTACCTCACAAGCGGACTGTGCTGTGTTGATCATTGATTCCACCACTGGTGGTTTTGAGGCTGGTATATCGAAGGATGGTCAGACCCGTGAGCATGCATTGCTTGCCTTTACTCTAGGTGTGAAACAGATGATTTGCTGCTGCAACAAGGTGAGCAGTTTGGCTTTTACTTATTTTGTTTTGGTTGTAATTCTATGAAAGTGACTTATTTGTATTTTGTAATTTCATTCAGATGGATGCCACAACACCTAAGTACTCAAAAGCCAGGTACGATGAAATTGTCAAGGAAGTTTCTTCATATCTGAAGAAGGTCGGTTATAACCCTGACAAGATTCCCTTTGTTCCCATCTCTGGGTTTGAGGGTGACAACATGATTGAGAGGTCGAGCAACCTTGACTGGTACAAGGGACCTACCCTCCTCGATGCCCTCGACCAGATTAGTGAGCCCAAGAGGCCCACAGACAAGGCCCTCCGTCTCCCACTTCAGGATGTCTACAAGATTGGTGGTATTGGAACCGTGCCAGTGGGGCGTGTTGAAACAGGTATCCTGAAACCCGGTATGGTTGTTACCTTTGGTCCCACTGGATTGACAACTGAAGTTAAGTCTGTGGAGATGCACCACGAAGCACTCCAGGAGGCCCTTCCAGGTGACAATGTTGGGTTCAACGTTAAGAATGTTGCTGTCAAGGATCTCAAGCGTGGTTTCGTTGCATCAAACTCCAAAGATGATCCAGCCAAGGAAGCAGCCAACTTCACCTCTCAGGTTATCATCATGAATCACCCTGGGCAGATTGGCAACGGCTATGCTCCTGTTCTTGACTGCCACACCTCTCACATAGCTGTGAAGTTTGCTGAGTTGATGACCAAGATTGACAGACGGTCTGGTAAGGAACTTGAGAAGGAACCCAAGTTCTTGAAAAATGGTGATGCTGGATTGGTAAAGATGATTCCCACCAAGCCCATGGTTGTTGAAACTTTCTCTGAGTATCCTCCTCTTGGTCGTTTTGCCGTAAGAGATATGCGTCAGACTGTTGCTGTTGGTGTCATCAAGAATGTTGAGAAGAAAGACCCATCTGGTGCCAAGGTCACCAAGTCTGCTGCCAAGAAGAAGTGAAGTATGCTTCATGAGTTCTCTGTATTTGACGGGCTAGTTGTACCCTTCAATTATGTATTTCATCTTTGTATTGCTTGTTATTTTACTTTTGAGGACAATTTTATCGCCTTGCTTCATAGTACTCTAGCCTCTCTTTTGAGGACTCTGGAGGAGCTGAGCCTTCAGATGTCTTTCTGGTCGCTCGGCAAGCTGTGGTGAGGGTGCCCCCGTAGTTTTAAGAAGTTTTTTAAGGAAGCCCGAGTTTTGTACTTTTTGAACTTAATTTAAATATCAAAATTCTACTCTTGGTATTATGAGAAATAGAGCCTACTTTTTGGGTAATTATCTGAACTTGTTATTGGGCTGAGTTGATTTGGGTTTGCACCTTATTTTGAAATCTTTGCTGTAAGTTATCGGTTTCGTTACAGTTAATTCCCTAAGGATTTCTTAAAAATAAATGGTTCAAGTCTGTTTTAAGCTCTGCTTGACCACCTTGAATGAATTGTAGTTAAGTTACTACTCTAGATTGGGGAAGATATTATGGTTTCTGTTTATGTGTACCTCCAATATTGAAGCATGATGTCTCTACCAGGAAAAAAAGTCTATTTGAGAATAAATCTTTTGTATATAAAGTTGTTGCATTTGATTAACTTCGATTTTTTAATTACAATTGATACAAAAACAATCTGGCAGAAGTTGCAAGTAGCCTGCCGAAGTAGCGATGAATGTTATTTCTGTAGTGTAATTGAATTGAACACACAACCAATTAAATAGTGTACTCATTACGGGAAGAATCCAGAAATCAATTTACGCTACTAAAGCTAAAAGCAAGGAGCAAACTATATAGTATTATACTGGAATTGTTTATGATCTAGAATGTAAAGACCGAATCTAAAAGGGTAAGTTTGTCTTCGTAATCTTTACCTTCACGAAGAAAGTCTAAGAGGAAACCCAGTTAATGAAATATAATAATAATAATTATTTTATATTTTAATTCTTCTCTCGAACCTAACACAAATAAGTTAAGTGTAAACAGTTACAAATAACAAAATAAAAATAAATAATACAAGAAGAGATTTATCTGATTGAATTTCAGAATTACTTATAAAAATCTTGTCAAAAAATATAAAAATAATCATTGAATCAATTGAATTTCAAAGTTACTTATAAAAGTTTTCTCCAAAAATATAAAAATAATCATTGAACCAATTGAATCTCAAAATTATTTATAAAATTTTTGTCTAAAAATATAAAAATAATCATTGAACCAATTGAATCTCAAAATTATTTATAAAAATCTTGTTCAAAAATATAAAATTGATCATTGAACTGACCAAAAATAACCGATAATAATGAGATATATTACTTGATGATAATAATAATATTGATTGAAATTATAGTTCACGTGTAGTTGAAAGTTTTTAAGAGTGTAGAGTTACACAGAAAAACCCTTTACACACGGTAAGCAATAAAGGGTGTGGTTTATAGGTTAAAGTGGTGAAGTGTTGTCGATAAAACGTTGTAAAACCATATTAAAAAGAGTTTTCTGAAAATTGGGATAAGCGACTAAGTGACAGTAATATAGATAGCGACGATTCCAAATAAACCAAAATTTGCTTAAGTTGCTGTCACTTGAATACGTAAACTAACGCTCCCCACTTGAATTGAATTAGGAAGACATAACGAATGTTGAATTGTGTTGGTTATCTTTTCCCATTTCTGATACCAAGGTATTACAACATCAGCTTATGTGTTGGTATAAAGCTCAGAAGAAGAAATCTATGAAACTTCTAAACGAGGAAGCAGAATTTGATCTTATTCACATTCTTAAACCCTCTGCAAAAGGTAGAGGCAAAACTAATTACAAAAAAAAAAAAAAAAAAACTAATTAAACAAGACAAAAAAGCTCTAGCCTGCCAAATTAAAGACGCCAACCTATTCACTAGTCAAAACCCATGTATCATTTCATTCCCAAACCTCTCAGTAGCGTTGTGTAATGTTTTTATTGCTAGTCTTGTATCAAAAAACATTTTATATATGTATATAAAATGTTTACAACTAATATTTTTATTATAACAACATTCATAATATTTTTCATAATACGAACAAAAAGTAAAAGTACGAAACTCTTACCTAAAAAATATTATTCGGTAACATTCTTAAACCTACCATTAATTTTTTTTTCTTTTTTAGTTGAAATTAAACCCAAATTGTATTTGTATAATAATGAGTGATGATTTAAGTTAATTTAAATAACATAAAATTAATACTTATTTTATTTTTTATTTTTTTAAGTTTATAGGAATAGAAATAATTTCTCTTTTCGGAACTCTATCTTTTCAAACTCGAACGCCTAGATATTTTATCCCTAAATTATACTTAAAAATATCTTAAAAATCATAAAAATTTAGAGAGAGAAAATAATAAAAATAAAAAGAAAAAACAAGATTTTTTTGATGTGAAAAAAAGAGATGAATTATTTATATACCAAAATTGGTCTTCTCCATCACCCTCATCGGTAGCTTGCAGAGCTCTCCGACGAAAGCGCATTAAGATTCCAACGAAAGTGTAAATAATTCGTTGATCACTCATTGGTCAACCTCATTAGCTTACGATGGTAAGCTTATTTAAAAGTTTAATTTTTTTTAAAAAAATTTGATTTTTTCGTATAATTTTTTTGAATATATCGTTATATCTTAAAATATTAATAATTTTTTTTCACAAAATTTTTATAATTAATTAGGATAGGTATAAAAATAAATAAATAGATGAAGAGAGACACAAATGAAAGAGTTTTTTTTTTTTGGGGTATGAAAGAATGAGACATATTTAAGTTTATATATATTTTTTATCTACCAATAATTTCTCCAAAATAAATTTTAAAATCCCTAAGAAACCCTTATCAGTTTTGGATTGACATAGCTGGTCTTTTAAAGCGTCGAGGGTTCCTCCTTCTTCTTCAGCTTGTGCTCTTTCGTTCTCTACACTCACTCATCCCAATTCGCCGAGAGCTCTCGTAGTATCTTCTATCTGCATCCATCCACTCGAGGTTTATTTTTGTCTTTATTTTCATTGGCTTATTAATTGGCCATCTTTTTTTACGGTTTGTTCTATACTCTTTTCTCAGTGATTTCTTTTGTTTTTGGGCATGCTAAATTATAATTTTTTTCTCATCTGTGAAGCTTTTGCATGTTTGAATTCTCAAATTAATTGAATTACTATATCTTTATTGTTTAACATCGTTTTTGTGGTTTGATCAAACTTCATTTCCTGATTGAATTTTCGGCTTTTGTTTAATATCTTATGTTGTTTTTGGGTCGTCGTGAAAATATTAATAGCATATAATTCTTTTTGTTCCCTTATGGAATGATAAAATTGTGCTTTGATGTATGCATTTCAATTAAGGTCGCTAATGTACTTATCATGGTTGTCCAATTAACGACCTGTTGCAAGTATATAATTATATGTTTTGATTGGAAGCTGAATGCAATGAAGTTTATAACATTCTTACATGCATAATATCTCTTAATTAGTTTCTTTTTGTGTCTTTTCTTCAGCTAAAATGGGTAAGGAAAAGTTTCACATTAACATTGTGGTCATTGGTCATGTTGACTCTGGAAAGTCAACCACGACTGGCCATCTGATCTACAAGCTTGGTGGCATTGACAAGCGTGTTATTGAGAGGTTCGAGAAGGAGGCTGCTGAGATGAACAAGAGGTCATTCAAGTATGCTTGGGTGTTGGACAAACTAAAGGCTGAGCGTGAGCGTGGTATTACCATTGACATTGCTTTGTGGAAGTTTGAGACCACCAAGTACTACTGCACTGTCATTGATGCTCCTGGACATCGTGATTTTATCAAGAACATGATTACTGGTACCTCACAGGCAGACTGTGCCGTGTTGATCATTGACTCTACCACTGGTGGTTTTGAGGCTGGTATATCAAAGGATGGTCAGACCCGTGAGCATGCATTGCTTGCCTTCACTCTTGGTGTGAAGCAGATGATTTGCTGCTGTAACAAGGTAAGTAGTTTTGTAATTACTGATATTATTTTTCCTGGAATCTCTTGACATATTCCTGTGCATTTGTGTTTTCGTTTTATTACTTGTGAAATTGCCGATGCAGATGGATGCCACCACACCCAAGTACTCAAAGGCCAGGTACGATGAAATTGTCAAGGAAGTTTCTTCATACCTGAAGAAGGTCGGTTACAACCCTGACAAGATTCCCTTTGTTCCCATCTCTGGGTTTGAGGGTGACAACATGATTGAGAGGTCAAGCAACCTTGACTGGTACAAGGGACCTACCCTCCTCGATGCCCTCGACCAGATTAGTGAGCCCAAGAGGCCCACAGACAAGGCCCTCCGTCTCCCACTTCAGGACGTCTACAAGATTGGTGGTATTGGAACCGTGCCAGTGGGGCGTGTTGAAACAGGTATCCTGAAACCCGGTATGGTTGTGACCTTTGGTCCCACTGGATTGACAACTGAAGTTAAGTCTGTGGAGATGCACCACGAAGCTCTCCAGGAGGCCCTTCCAGGTGACAATGTTGGGTTCAACGTGAAGAATGTTGCTGTCAAGGATCTCAAGCGTGGTTTTGTTGCATCAAACTCCAAAGATGATCCAGCCAAGGAAGCAGCCAACTTCACCTCTCAGGTCATCATCATGAATCACCCTGGGCAGATTGGTAACGGCTATGCTCCAGTTCTTGACTGCCACACCTCTCACATAGCCGTGAAGTTTGCTGAGTTGATGACCAAGATTGACAGACGGTCTGGTAAGGAACTCGAGAAGGAACCCAAGTTCTTGAAGAATGGTGATGCTGGATTGGTAAAGATGATTCCCACCAAACCCATGGTTGTTGAAACTTTCTCCGAGTATCCTCCCCTTGGTCGTTTTGCCGTAAGAGACATGCGTCAGACTGTTGCTGTTGGCGTCATCAAGAATGTTGAGAAGAAAGACCCATCTGGTGCCAAGGTCACCAAGTCTGCTGCCAAGAAAAAGTGAAGTATGCTTCACGAGGGAACTATCTGTGTTGTCTAGTTTTACCCTTAAATTATGTATTTCGTCTTTGTCTCGCTTGTTTTTTTATTTGTGGGAAATTTTGTAGTCTTGCTTCACAGTACTCTAACCTCTTTTGAGGACTTTGGAGGAGCTGAGCCTTCAGATGTATTTCTGGTCGCTCGGCAAGCTGTGGTGTGGGTGCCGCGTAGTTTGTAGAAGTTTTTGGACTATGTGGCAAATTTTGGGTAATGTTCTGCGACTTGTTATTGGGCTTGAGTTGATTTGGGTTTGCACCTTATTTTGAAAGCTGTGCAGTAAGTTACTGGTTTCTTTACAGGCATTGCACTTGGGATTTATATTACAGAATTACAGTTTCTTGAGTGTTACACTCCATTCACTCAAATAAAGTGTTATTTGTGTTCTTTTTCTTAAAAATAAATGTTCTATATTTGATAATAATGCTTTTGTAGATAAAGTTGTTGCGTTTGATCAACTTCGATTTTTTAATTACAGTTGATGCAAAACAATCTGGCAGCAGTTGCTAGAAGCCTAGCAATGAATGTTATTTCACGAAGCATCATTGAAAAACTCGATAAAACTTGCGAGTTATATATATACAATTTTCTAGAATCTAATCAATGGTTAGATTCGTATTCGTTGTTTTCCACTAATGCCATATAGTGTTACTGCTATTAAAGCTCAAAGCAAGGAGCAAACTATAGTACTATACTGGAACCGTTTTTGATCTAGATTGCAAAGATCGAATCTAAAAGCGTAAAGTTTGTCTTCGTAATCGTTACCTTGTCGACGAAGATCTCACAGGTTAGTGTTACAACATCAGCTTACGTGTATAAAGCTCAGAAGAAGAAATGTACTAAACTTCTTAACAAGGAAGCAGAATTTGGTCTTTTTCAAATTCATAAACACACTACAAAAAGTAGAGCCAAAACTAACAACAAAAGAAGCTAATTAAACAAGACAGAAATGCTCTATAGCCTGCCAAATTAAAGACACCAACCTATTCACTAATCAAAACCCATATATAATTTTATTCCCAAAGCTCTCAGTAGCCTTTGGCAGTCTCTCAAACTTGTTAATCTTACTGGTCTCCTTGTGCTTTCTCGTGTCTTTCTCATCAGGTGGTGCAGCTGCTGCTGAAGGCAATATAGTAGATTCCCTCTGAGCATCAACTAAGTGCCTCAGTCTATCTTCACTCACACCAAAAGCTCTTGCAAGCTCAGGTCCTCTCATTGTTTTAAGAACTGAACTAGCACCAACCAAGAATTGTGGTCTGTTATTGCGTGCTGATGTTGTGAATCCAAAGAACTCAAATGGCATTTTCCTTGATGCAATCTGACAGAATGGGAAATATCTTGGTACCCAGAAAACATCTCCTTCTCTTACTTCAGTATTCATGGCTAAGGTCCCATTTGGAAATACTATCTGTATTGTACCTGATCCCTTCAAAACGACACCGTATTCTGTTGCTCTTGGATTCACATGAGGTGCCATCATTGATCCCTGTGATCACAAGTATTTGTTCAAAGAATCTAAACCATAATATAAACTTAGTTAATAAGCTGTTGAAAAATTTCATTACCGCAGTGAGATTAACAAGAAAAATGCCAATGTCTGAGCTGCTTAGAGGAGAATAATCAGATTCATCAAGGGCAATACTCCAACCATAGTTGTTTTTGAAGTCGGGGGATCTATCATAAATATTGTAAGAGTCAGGGGATTTTCCAGTTCTCTTGTCTCTCCTCCATTTTTTGTTTCCAAAGAATGAAGTAAAGAGATTCTTCCAAGAACAAGTTATTTGCTCAGAAGGTTCTTGTGGAATGTTCGCCATTCTTTTCAAATGTTGTAGTCTGTCCTGCTCTTTAAGCTGTACAAACTTTGCCCACAGGCTTGGTGAATGAGAGCCTGTGACAAATACAATTGGACCCTCTTGTTGCCTAGTCATTATCTCTCTCAATTCAAAACCTGAGACCTGTAAAAATATTATATCTTTAGCAATCTAAAGGGTCTTCTTCTTATGCTATTGTAGTTCAATTATGGATGTTAGTGGGAACTTTGCTTAGCTTACATTGAAAGCGTTTTCAAGTATTTCGGAGTCAAAACCAGCAAGAACAGATATTGGGTTGTTTCCTCCACCAATGAAGAAAGACTGAAAAAAATAAAATTCAAAGAGTAATTGAAGGATTGGATTCACAAACATCTAATAAAAATGCCCACATATGTAGTGATTTTAATAATAAATCTAAACAGATATTTCTCCTCTTTTTGTTTAAGAGGGGATGTAAGTACCTGGAAAAGACCTAGACCCAAACTCTCAGATGTATCAATGCTGCAAATGATTTGAAGTCTTTGGCCCTCTCCAGTGTTTACCAAATAAAATGCTGAGCCAGCCGGAATTCTATACACATCCCCAGACTTCAATCTCCTCTCCGCTAGTTCATCTTTGTAAATGAATCCCAACTTTGCTTCACCTACAGAAAAAATAAAACTTGATTTTCCAAAGCAACATCTAATTAAGAAAGCACAAATCAAAAAGCTAATCATTCTTCTATAAGCTAGAATTTTGGTTTATGCTCAAGCTTTTCCTGGAATTTCAAGAGCTAAACTAAAGAAAAAACATTGCTTTCTTTGACACATTAAGAAACAGTTGGTGGATATATAAACAAGGACAAGAAGAGTAGCGAGGTCTCAATCTCTTCATGAAGATTGATTAATCAACTACATACCTCTACGGATGAAAAGAATCAAACTGGAATCAAGGTACTGAGGGATGAAAAGGGATTTGGGTTCCATGGTAATGAAACCAATATGCATAGGCTTCTGCACATTTTTGCTAGCAAAGCTCTTCACAACCCTCATCTCTCCAGCATCAGTTCTCATTACTTGTTTTGAGTTTTGCAACAAAAACCAATCCTCACTTCTCTCTGCTCCTCTTTCTTCTCTCTGTTCTTCCCACTGTTCCCTCTTCTTCCAGTCTTCATCTTCAGGATACTCCGTTGCCATTCCCAGAACTCCATAGCTCAGCACACACAGAAGAAGAAGAAGGCTCAATTTGCTTCTCATGTTTTTCTATTTCTTCTTATTCAGTTGCTTTGTAGTCAATGTGTTCTCTTTGCTACTGAAGCTGGGTGGGGGTGGTTTATGAAGAGAAAAGAGAAAGGCATAAGGAAGACGCGTGCTCTCCATGCAGAGTTTAAGGGGCTAGCTGGCGGGTTTTGCTTAAGACAGAGTTGAGACTTGAGATTTTCAGAGAAATATCCGATAGATGTGTGACAAAGTCCTTTTACTTGTCCATCTCGAAGACTGAAACCAACAACCACGCATTAATAGTTTCCATATCCGATTTCTCACTCTACGAATTTGTTGTAGCTTTTTTTCTTTTTCTTCCTAAGATTTTATTTTTATGAGAAACATTTAAGTGTAAAGATAAATACAAATGAGGACCTTTTTTTCCTATAGTTTCTGCTGCTGCTCCTGCTGTTTCTTTCTCTCTCTCTCTATCTTTCTTTTTAATTAATCTTCATTAGTGGGATACCATTGACATGACAACTCGTTTGAGATATGGGAATTGTAGAAAAAAAAATTCAATTTTTACTCATAGACATATTTGCTGTGACATCCTACGGTCCTCCCTCGTACCATTTAAACTATACGAGAAAATATGCATTTTAAATTTAGATAATTATAATTATGTTTATTCTTATTTAGTATTAAATATGTAGGAGACATACGATATAATAAGTACAGATATCTTGTTAAGATATAACGAAGATATATGATTGACTTAACAAATAGTTTGGATCCAACGAGTTTAATAGAATGTACAACCTAATCGACAAAAGTACCTTGTTATCAAACAATGAGATCTTGGATGTCAAGACTTAGTGAAACCATGATATCCCGACGTGATCACGGTCTTCCCTTTTCGTAAACGACCTGCATATAACGACATTTTTTTATTTGTGTGTAACACTTGTAGCGATCTGCTTTCTATTTTTTACTACATATGTAACCATGTATACAGATCGCTTATACGTACCTTGCCACGTGTGTAGGATGTCATACATATATATACCCTTTAAATGAGGAGAATACAAGATCTATTCATTTGTCTATATTTACTACTTCTCTCTAAAAATCACTAGAATCTCTAACCAGAAAATTCTCTCCAAACAATTGGCGTCGACTATGGGAACTCAAATCTTTCTAGTCCATAGTTGGCATTTGAGACCTTCATTTTTATTCCAAGGAGAATTATCTCGTTTTAGGGACATTTACTTGCACACAAAAAAATGGACATGAATGGGTAACGAGCTGGAATAACGAGCGCTCACACAATCCGTGTTGATGGATTTAACACTGAGGATAGGGCGACCTGTAGGTCGTTATAGTAGGACCACGATGAATTGTGGCTAATGCAGACTAGGAGCGAATTGATGACAGAGCGTTGGTCCAAATCACCCAACCACGAGCTAAATTAACAAGTGTTGGTTGTTCTTAGATCCATGTGAGAGCTCACTACTACAAAAAGGGGCATTAAAGTCGGTTAAAAACCGACTTTAAAGTAAATGACTTAAAGTTTAAAGTCGGTTCAAGGCGTGAACCGACTTTACGTTTAAAGTCGGTTCACGGGATGAACTGACTTTATGTTTAAAGTCGGTTCACGGGATGAACCGACTTTATGTTTAAAGTCGGTTCACGCGATGAACCGACTTTACGTTTAAAGTCGGTTCACGCGGTGAACCGACTTTAATTTTTTTTTTTTTAAAATTTATTCATTTTCAACCTGTATTCGAGCAGAAAAAAAATCAAAATCAGTTTAGCAAATAGTTCAAATAATACAAATATTTGAAAAATAAAATATTAATTAATAACAGAAAAATTACCATGGTTTTGTTCTATTTTATTCAAGATCGTCATATTCTTCTCCTTATGTTATAATACAAACCTACATATATAATACAAAAATCTATACACATAAATAATAACACATAATAACAGAAAAAATATGAATAATAGGGGATCTAAAAGATTAGTTAGAGAGGAAGAAAACTTACTAATCGATGTTGAAAATGGTAGTCGTAGGTGGTCGGAAAATGAGAAAGAGTAGAGGAGGAGGTTTTCGGTTTTTTAGACTTCTACAACGCTGAAAATAGTTTCTATCTGGAAAGAAAGAAGAGAAAAGATTTATCCACGTGTGTAGCGTCGGTTGACGTGGCGAACCGACGCTATCCACGTAGGACGTAGCATCGGTTGATGTGTCGAACCGACGCTACACCTGGATGTAGCGTCGGTTCCAGGTGTCAACCGACGCTATCCACGTAGCATAGCGTCGGTTGACACCTGGAACCGACGCTACGTCCAGGTGTAGCGTCGGTTCGACACATCAAGCGACGCTACATCCTACGTGGATAGCGTCGGTTCGCCACCGAACCGACTTTAAACCAATTTAAAGTCGGTTTTTGGAAAAAACCGACTTTACGTATCGACTTAAATACCCATTTTTGTAGTAGTGGCTAGTAGGTTGGTATGATTTTGAGCCAAGAACGAACTGGACTTGGTATAAACTAGTGAACGGGTTGGAGAAGGAGAGTTGCAAATCAACTGTAAACACCATGAACAAAAAGGAACTATCACCAATTGAGCCTACCTTAATTGATCCTAACCAAAACCAGATAAACAATTCGTGAACCAAGGAAATGGCATAAAATGGGAAATGACGCTAGTGCATACCAAGTAAGATTAAGAATTATGGGCTGTATAAAGACTATATTGAACGAACTGGGCCAGGTTCGACCCATGTGAAAAACCCAACCAATCAATTTCTAACTCATAACAATGCACAAATTGGATACCAATCAAGCACGAGTTGATAACAGTGCGTAGATCCAAACAACCCAGTCAGGCACCTTTTCATGAACCTAAGAAAAATATTTGTACAAGACGAATTAATGGCTTGAAGAGATGAAGAAATTACCTGAAGAGAGACGGGTTGGGCTGAATACGTCATAAATTGGGGCTAGATCAGTTGGCCTCGGTGCGAATCGCTGAAAAACAAATTGGGCTGGTATGGTTGAACTGTTACGTTCTGGAGAAGAATGGACTGGGTCCTAATGATTGTGACCAAAAGTAGTGCATGTTGCCCTCCTTCTAGCGCCATGGTGCTCCTTGTCGGGGTCAAATTGAGACTAGTTTCGTTCCTAACTCGTTTTGTATAGGTTGGTTACTCACAGGTTGTTTCCCCTGTTACTACTTCATCATTGTTTCCCCTAAAATAAATTGGGTTGTCAAATTGGGCCTAGCTCAGCCTAAATGAATGAATTATATTGGTGCGTTCTTTCTATTTGCTTTGTCATAGAGGGTTAGAAAACAACAGCAGCTCGATCTAATTGGGTCACCGATCTATTTGGACGAACAAAGGCTCTTCACTAATGTGATTACAAACATGTTGTAGGGTAGTACAGTGGGAGACGAGGTATGGATTGGGTGCAAAGTAGTTGGGCGAGCTCAGATCGTTATGATAAGACCAAGCGAGCTGTCTGGTGCAGGTCGTTATGGTTAGACGAAGTGAGTGATGGCATGACGTAGATCAAACAAACCATGAGCTAGACATGGCGTGAACTGATGGGTGTGGATTTGCTTACAATTTGAAACCAACTCCACCATGAATGACCAAAGATCAGTGCTCTATGAATGACCTTGAGAAATGGATCAAAGAGATGTGGATTATGCAAACTCTTGAACGAACTGGGCCTAGCTTGGCCCAATTCATGGAAAACAACATCGTTATTCTTTCTCTGGTACCAACTTTCGTACTCAGTTATAGCAACAACACCAAGTAACCCAATGCTTTGTATGAACGACCTGAAGCGATGCACGCTAGGTTAGATCAACTGAACCCGATATGAATTGTTGAAAAATAGGTTGGGCTTATACGATTGGACTACTGCGATTTGAGGAAGAACGAACTAGGTATTGACCGGCTGGAGCTGGCGAACTGAAAAGGGACGAACATATGTGCCATGTTGCTTGAATAGAATGACACGGGTCATTGAGGCTGGAAAAGTGAATCGCGAGATTGCTAATAGGGACGATCTGTTAGATATCTATGCGAATATGGCAAGCCGCGAACTGCTACTAGTTTCATTCCTAGCTTGTTTTGTGCCATTTTTGGCCATGAACAGATTAAACTGGTATAGGTCATGGTGTGAATTGTGAGGATTGGGTCACGAGATGTAGTTGGTGCAGGTCATTATTGTTAAACGAGGTAGTGGTAGCATAACGTAGATCAAGCAAACCACGAGCTGGAACTTTCACTAGTGCGTTAAGGGAATCACGAACTGGGATTTGGTCACTCAATGGGCTGAAGAAGATGACAAAGACAAATCGCGTGCTACTGGTGCATATTAAGATTTATGAGTAGCGAGCTATCAAAAATTGGGTTGGCTAGAAATAAATTGGGCTTAGTTTGACTCAAGTAAACTGTAATGGATTGCACATATTTGATCGATTCATGTGGTGATGATCGCAACCTGGGTTTTGAATATTCGTTAGGTGTTGATCGCGAACTGGGCCAATTTCTATAGAAGAACTACACTTGATCGATTACCATAAACGATGAATTAGATATACCTGTCGTGAACTAATGAGTGGATTTGCTTTCAATCTGAAACTGACCCTAAGCCACCAACCCATGAGCTAAGTTAACGACTGGAGAGATGGAGGAACAAGCTGGAAAAATTCACCTGAAGAAGAACGGGCTGGAGCTGAATCGAACTGGGCTTGGGATGATTGAGACTCGGGAAATGAAGAATGGGCTGGGCCTAATTGTGGGTCAATATTTCACTATTGCATGTTGTATCTGAATGTGGGCTATTAATCTATTCTGACAAGTTCCACCACTTCTTTCCAAAGGGACTTCAGTTCACCCCATTACTTCGATATTAGAAGAAATATAGACATAACAATTCACATATTTTTCATTGAGGTAGAGCATTTAGGTCCCTGGTTCATTGGGGTGGTTAGGGTATATGGGCCATCTTTCTGCTATAAGGCGATGTTTTACTCCTAGTTTGAAAATACCATATCATAGTGTAGTGCGGTGCAATAAAAGCCCCACTTCTCAAACTACGTGACAAATAAGGGCTTAGATATATGGCTTCCAATAGCAAGGCCATCCACCTTCCTTATTTATAAGGATTACTTAATTGTTCCTCTGTAACAATGGAGTGGCATAGTAGCATTCGCCTAGCGACCTGAGAGTCGAGACTTGAAGACCAAGATCTTCAGGTCAAAGTAAACGACCAGGGTTACCTATGCATACAAGACCTAATCAAGTAACTCTTATATGATGGCTTGATTAGGCAACGTTTATATAACGATCAAGTAGCACTTAAATGACGACCTGATTTTAGAGTTAATAATGAAACCTGAGGAGAGCCTGAAGGGTTTACCCCTTCAAACTCGGATTAATAATAGGAATATACTCTTAACAACTTGGTAACCTCGCAAATAAGGGAGTTAATATAATATTTGATATTATATAAGTATCAGGTACGCTACCTAACGACCTAGATCACATTGCCATAGGATGAACCACCTATTTTTTTTAGACATGTTAAAATAAAATTAATAATAAATTACTTAATGTGAATGTAGGTCGTTTGAATCTCAACCTAAAAATAGAGAGTGGATTGGTTCTTCCTTTGATGTCGTTAAAAAAATGAACTAAAAAATAGACTAAGTATTTTTCTAACGGACAAACTGAGCGAAATAATAGAAAAATACTTAATATGTCAAAATTCTCTGAAAATAAATTTAAGTTTAAACGTATGGTAAAAATAAATTTCTTCACTATTTATAAAGTGAGCGGGAAGCTAAAAAGGTTTAACTAAAAATAAAATTAATTAAAGGAATATTATTTGTAGTTAAATAACATCGCGATCAAAAATTGTATCATCTGAATGGCCGTTATATACTTAGATACATTAAATCGTTTAAAATGGTTTATTTAAATTAAAATCAACAAACAATTATTATTCCCTTGACTTCTCAAAATCAAGAGAATATGAGAGTTAATGTTTGATATTAAATATGTAACGAACATACGACCTAATAAGTACAGGTACCCTATTAGGGTATAGCGAAGATATAGGGTTGGCTTAACAAATGGTCAGGGCCCAACGAGCTTGGTAGAGCATGCAACCCAGTCGATAAAAGTACCTCGTTATCAAACGGCGAGGTCTTGGATGTCAACCTGGTGAAACTATGATATCCGGACGTGATCACGGTCCTCCCTCTCTGTGAGTGACCTGCATATAACGACCTCCCTTTATTGTGTATAACACTTGTAGCGATTTGCTTTCTATTTTTTACTACATATGTAATAATGTATACAGGTCGCTTATACGTATCTTGCCACGTGCGTAGAATGTCATACATATATATATACTTTTTAAATGAGGAGAATACATGATCTATTCATTTGTCTATATTTTTTATTTTTCTCTAAAAATCACTAGAATCCCTAACTAGAAAATTCTCTCCAAACAATTTTTATTTGATATTTTTTCTTTAAAAATAATTATAATTGTTTATATATATGACGAGATTAATTATTATAATATCGATTAATATATATTAATATTTTTTATATATACATATAATTACATAAAAAAATATTTTTAATAATAAAACATATATATTCAAAATAATTAAATCGAATTTTATTTATTTTTATTTTTATTTTTATTAAAAAATATGTGATAAATAATTAAAAGATAAAAATTAATGTTAATATTTTAAATAAAATAATAGAATAAGAATTATATTATCATTTATTTTTATAAAAACTAAATAAATTTTAAAAAGTAAGAAAGTAGTTAAATAACAAAAAAGCTACTATTTTCTCATAATTGATTGTTATTATTCGAATGTAATAAAAAATGGTACGAGATAGTTATAATATCAAGTATATTTTATGAAAAATGATATTCTAAACATACATTTTTAATCATTATAACTTATTTAAATGATTAATTATATTTTATAAAGATAATGTAATATAAAATTTAGCAACATGAGATTTTATTACTACCCATTCTTCTAGTATTATATTAATGCATGGTATGTAAGAATAATATTTGACTATGATATATATATCATGACATGAAATGAATGTTATGATATATCATAAAAATATAAAAAAGATGTACAAAGTACATAAAATTCGAAAATATTATGATATATTTATGATTATGAAAAGACAATACACAATGACATCCCACGTCATAACGTAAAGTTAAGAAGGTTCATTTATTTATTTATAATATATTAAATATTTAAAATTAAAATAAATAAATAAATTATATTATTAAACTACACATTTCAATTTTAATTTATATAAATAAATATGTATATCATGACATGGAATGAACATTATGATATGGATTGAACATTATGATATGGATTGAACATTATGATATATCATAAAAATATAAAAAAATATATAAAAAAGTGGTACAAAGTACATAATATTATATATTTATGATTATGAAAAGTATGTACACGAGAACGACCCACGTCCTAACGTTAATAAGGTTCATTTGTTTATTTATAATATATTAAATATTTAAAATTAAAATAATTAAATAAATTATATTATTAAACTATATATTTCAATTTTAATCTATATAAACAAAGTGTACTTAGTATATTATATTTCAAAAAATATTATTATATAGCTTTAAACAAAGATAGAAAACTTAAGTTTTTGGTAAAATTTACATAACCAACGTTTATAAAAGTGGAAAAGAAAAAAAATTGTAAGTAAAAGGTAATTTTTTTCCTAAACTGAAAGTATTTTTTTCATTTCTTTTTTATTTTGATTTTGATTCAAGTTTATTAATTAATTGGTTAAAAAAATGATATTTTTCATTTATCTTTAGGACGTACATTATTAACAACATAGTTAATATTAGTATTCTATTTTTTTCCTTTTAGTCATAGCGGGTGTCAAGGCTTCTTCTTGTCCCACTACAATTTCATCTATAGTACAGTAAGACCTAATCTAATTATGGTACAGTTAATATTATGAAAAGCAGTACAGAGCACCTAAGACTTAAAAATTATTATGATACGAGATTACTACCAAAAACAATGACTATTAATTTAACTATAATTATTATTTACATTGTTATTATTATTATGTTAATATATATTGTTGTAATATATTATTATTATTATTATTATTATCATCATCATCATCGTTATCGTGGTCCTCGTCGTTATCATTATCATTATCATTAATAATAAGTTAATTATATTTAATATATGAAATTATTATCTTTATAATTATGTTTATTGTTGAGGTTAAAGATTTTGTGTAAAATAAATTTTATACACACTTTAATAAATTTGTACTAAATTTATAAATTACTACTCATTGGATAAAATTTTATTCACCCACTTTTCAAACCATTTTCCCTCGGGTACAATTGACGACTTCAAGGGTCATGTTTGAAAGTTCTGAGGTTTAGCATTTTGTACTATATGTTTAATTATGTCTTTTCATTTGGTTGCATAGTATTAATATGAGACTTTTTATTTGAAATTAATAATTCGAAGAATAAGGTTTAAATTGATAATTTTTATTTAAATGTAAACTTACTTAATATTATTTATTATGAATCATTAAATATTTATATAACAATACTGGGATATATTTATAAAAATGTTTATATATTAGTAGGATAAAGATTAAATATGAAAAATTCAACGAAGATTTATAACGAAAAGGTTTGAAATTTAACATAAAAAGATTTAAAATTTAGACATGATCAATTAAAAATCTTAAAATAAGCAATGTCTTTCGAGGTCGGCCGCTGTGCTTCATAATTGGAAAACTATGATCGTAGATTCCATTCGTTAAGTCGTGTGATATTAACAATTTTTTTTTCTGTTTTGGAAAATTCCTTTTAATTCGGCAACATATTGCTGCAGTTTTTTTCTGCGCTGTATAGATTAGGTAAATAATAATAACTCATTAAAAAAATATGACATTTTAATAAAGGTATATTATATTTTGTAAAAGGTGTTAAATTAAAAAAAAAACAGTTTTAAGAGATTTAAAACGAGTTTGTGAGTTGAGGCTAGAGTGTCATAACACACCTACATATCTTTTATATTTTCCTTTCAAAAAAAATTTAATTACAAATTTAATTAATTAAATAGATATAAATAAATAATTTTTAAATTATGATTAATTAAAATTCATAAATAATCACACATATAATCGTGTGTAATAAATATAAAATAAAAATAAATAAAACTCGACACACAATATTTTAGGTGAAAATAACTTAAATTATACTAATAATCTAAGAAGAAAATCATTCCATCGGATTACCAAACTATCTACTATAAAAATAAGGTTCAATTGTAATATTAGAACTTAAATTACCTCCAAGATAATACCTCAAATAATCTACTTATAAGTCATTTCTTTCCTACACATTCTCCACAAGAGAGGTGTTCGGATCCGAACTAACTTTTTGATAAACTTAAGTCACAAGAGCAATCAAACCCAGTCAACTAGTACCTGAAAAGTTAGCACAATAACACAAATACAAAATATGTCCTAGAGAAAATTCAATGATGAATAATCTTAAAACATCTAGCAATTATTTAAGAGATTCAAGAATATATCAGTTGATTTTAAATCATCTAGCAATTTTTGAACAAGAAGATTAATCACAGATTCAATAAAGATAACTTCTTTAAAGTTAAATGACCAAATCAAATAATTATGATATTATACACAATTATTTGATCCAAGCATTCAAGAACATAATAAAGAAGAAGCTATATGAACATGTAATCAAAATATCATAAATTAAATATGTTTATTAATCAATCACACAACTATCAATGTTTGATAGATTCATTAAAGAAAGAAGACTTAATAAATATGATATTATTTTTGCAAACATTTTGAGAAAGAGAGAGAGAGCACAAAAACAATTATAAATTATAACGAATGTGGTTGACTAAAATATAAAGCATTAGCTTCTTTATATTAGAAAGATTGAAGCTCTAATACTAGGTTAAAGTTCAATTACAAATATGCCCATTAAATAATTCATAGAAAAATAAATTATAAGGATAATATGGTAATTGAAAAGTTTGGCTTGAGTAAATAATTATATTAAAGTTGAATCCCTCGTCGTTCAATTGATCTATATCGAGCTCAACCGATTAAACCAAAAAAGGTTGATCAATCGAAACCTTTTTTTGACCGATCCAGACAACAAATAATAAAAAACCTGTGATCAGGTGGATCGAATACGATCGATTTAGTCCCTCGATCGATCAAATCCAACTTCGATTGATCTATCCCAATTTTAAAATAAACCCAAGAGGACTTAGATCGTATACAATCAATACTTGATCGATCACTTGCTTGATCGATTAAGTAATTTATATACTAAATGGTCTTATGTGTCTAATATGAAATCTAATATGCTTAAGAATAAGAGTATATCTAAAACATATTTACTTGAAGCTCAAAAGTTTATTTGACTTGAATAGTGATCTTGAAAACGTGCATAGAAACTAAATTACATTTAAACATTTTGTTCATGAATATCATCAACATTATAAACTTTACAATCTCCCCCTTTTGTATATTTGTGTGACAACTTTTTTCTCAGAACTTATGATCCAGTGAAACCATCTTTACTTGAATTTTGACACCTCGTATATACATTGAAAAAGAAAATATAAATAGCTATACAATTTGTCTCAAAAGACTCATTGTTTATTAGTTCAATATATATAATAACAGAAAAGCGAAGAAACAAACATAAGTAACATGTAATAGTAGATAGAATATTTAAATATTAAGTTTATTCCCTCTATGTGACCTATTGAATGAATATAATACTTTAGGTGTTCTTCTTCTATATGAAATCACTCCTATTAAATAATATTTCTTCTATTAGGCACTTTTTCACTATTTGTATTATCTCTCATCCTTTTTGTCATATGAATACGTAATATAATATTGAAGCTTAAATTTAATATGAGAAAGAATGAGATATGCAATGAAAGAATTTTCTCTAAGTTTTATGACTCCCCAAAATAAAGTAGAAAAAAATAAAAATTTATAAAATCCAATATATATAAATTTTTTTATTGAGGGTAGTAGACTATCATTATTAGAATAGAACACTCAATTAAAAAAAATATTCTTGTTCAAATTTTGACTCATTATTGAAAGCATAAGTATATAGACAAGACACACAGACATTCTAACACATACAATGACATATCAATAATAATCCAAAAGTAATATACATTTTTGAATTGTAATAGTATGTCAGTTTATTCAGTAATGAAAGATTCAAAAGAAACAATATTATTTATTATGAAAAACTACAATTGAATCCTTAAATTCACAAAATAAAATTATCTATCAAGAGTGAATGGTAAATGCTATTTTATACACATTTTTATATATCAATTCTTTTATATTTACATATATTTTATTATCATAATAAGTTAAAATTATTTATTTTATATTTATTAAGAAAATATTAATTTTCTTAATTTTGTTGAGATTTTATGATTTTTTTTGTGTAATAGGTGGATTAACTTAAAAAAAAGTTGATATATTTTACAGTTTATTTCTATCGCAGTTTATCCTATCATTTTAACTATCACAACTTATCCTATCATTTTAACTATCACAACTTATCTTATCATTTTAACTATCACAACTTATCCTATCATTTTAACATATAGTGCACACTAATTCTATCTCTACCAGAATCCAACAATCTTAATTACATTTTGATTTAATTTTTATTTCTTATAAATACAAAACAATACTATACAAAATATGGGAGAATATAAGAATACAAATTTAGAGAGATGAAGACACATAAATTATAGAATTAAGGTGGAGGAAAAAATTAAGAACAAGATTCAAGAGTCAATCAAAGGAATTGAAGATCAAAATTCTAAGATTTCTTCTCTTTTGTTTTATTGTTTTGATGAATGATATTCTTAATTTATTGTTTTCATGAATAACTAATTTTATAATTGATTGTGGGTAATTTTAAAGCCTTAGACGTGGATTGAAATATTTAATAAGATCTGTAATATTCTATTAAACTAATCTTTTTGATTATGTATTAATTCTCAATTTTAGTTGTTGTATGAATTTATTTGATTATTTAAGTTTAAAATTAAATAATCAAATTAATTCATCGTTAAAAAATTTAGTTGATTGGGTATGTAGCTGCTTCACCAATTTAAATAATTAGTGATAAATTACTTGTAATGAGAATTGATACTCAAAATAATTAAACCAAGCTTATGTCTATAACATTCATCCAATTTTCTTCTTTAAAAATTATTGATTTTGATAGACTAAATTTAGAGAGCTTATTTTAGGTTATCTATTAAAAATAATTTGGATTAAGAGTTTGTTTAGTTTAACAAATCTATAAGAAAAGATAAAAAAAAAATTACGTTTATAAATTTCTCTAAGTTGGTATAATCAAAGAATAGAAGAATATGATATGCTTTTGTTTATTTGTAATACATGCTAGTATGGAGAATGATCATGCAATTATTCTTTTATTTGAATCTTTATCATCATATTTATATTTTATTTTTATCTTTATTAATCTTTAGTTATTAGATTTAATTTTCAGTTTACAAAACCAAAACTCTTTTTTTAATAAATAGGAATTAATTTCCAAAATCTTCTATGAGAAAGACACTTACTTGCTATGTACTAATTTATGACATCTTAAACAATTTTAAGTAGGATTTAAATTGACTATTCATCTGAACCGCATTAGAGAAACTTCAAATTTTTATTATTATTTATTTGTTATTCCTTTTTTTGCATATGAGAGATTGATTATTCACTTATTTATTTTCCTTTTTTCTTTATATAACTACTTTTGAATTTTATTTTTGTGCATACAATTGTTTTCGTATTTTACTTTTTTTCTTTATTTTTTCGAGAAATATGCACTAGTCAAAAACCTAGTATGATGATTTTTACACTAATTGTGAGGTAGCCCTATCTACTCACTACGATTGTTTCACACATCGAAGTATGTAGTCCTCTTAAAACTTGGTGCATCGTGATAGTAAAATTTTCAAAAAGTGAAAGACAAAACTTAAACACATTTTTGTAGTCAAGGTTGGCTCAAGCCTTAAAATCTTACAATATCAATAATAAACTTCAAGCATGACATACATATGTGTTTAGTGAGTGTGTGAGTAGGTTCATGTCAACATCGATCACAAGATATAAAAAATATTTAGATACATAAGTCAAAATATTCATATGTATAACGTAAAATCAATCAAGAGAATGGGGTAGTTTGAAAAAAACATGTAAAGTTCATATCATTGTTAAAATAGGTCTACTTTATTTTTTTTACTTTTTATTTTTATTAAAAATAAAGAAATATCAATACAAATAAAAAGAAACATAAAAAAACTAAATATGCTCACTTAGGGTTAATTAAGTACTCAAACAAAGGTACCTAAGAGAATATTAAACGACGATTAGGTGATTGAAAAGAGACAATCTTTTCTATCTTAAACTTTCTTAAATTTTCGTTTTTATATCTTTGAGTTAGAAATCAACTACCTTAGTTTCCATTGACATGTTCTTGAACTTATCTTTAGATTTTCCATTCATTATAAATGAAGATGCAACATACATGGTAGGATGGTGATAATTAGTCCTAGAATTAAAAGTGTCAAAATTCACTTGCCTCTTTGAACCAACAATTTCATGTTTTCTAATGGACGTTTTGAACATGTTATTGTAATTTTCATTCATCCTAGAATATGATATAACATGCATAGATGGATGATGATAATGAGTCCTATAACTAGATGTATGGAAAGAATTATTAAGTTTATGAGTATTCATCAAAAATCTACATTTTGGCCTAATATGACTTTTCTTATTACATTGATGATAGGCAATCATAAACTTAACAAAAAATTTCAATTATAGGTGCAATTTTTCTTTGTGCATAAATATTAACTATAAGAGTAGAGTTAAAAGGTCTTACATATATGGTTTTTTTATGTTGAAGGAGTAGAGATTTCATCCCTATAACTAATGTCATGTGTATCATGTGAAAAAGGGTTAGAAGATTTTAGAAGCTGAACTATTTTTGAAGATAATGGCGTAGAATCCTCATCCACATTCCTGGCCCTTTCTTGTCTCCAAAATATTTTCCATATTCAAGAACTTTATTTAGATTTTTAGCTCTAATGGTCAACCTATTTATAACTTCATTCAATTCTCCAAGTTCCTACATAAGGTTCTTGTTTTCTTGTTTAAAATCTACAATACTTGAATTCATAACATTAGCACGTTCAGACAGTTCATTTTTCTTTTCTTTTCTATTATTAAGGAATTTATTTCAAATGATTCAAGTTTATTATTTAGTTTAATTACTTCTACCAATAATTTATCATTTTCTCTCTTACTAACAATTGGGTCTACAAACAATTCATCAAGATTATTTGCATTAATTTTATTGAGTAGGAATTTAGAATCACTTTTCTCATATTCTGAATAAATATTAGACTTACTGGAGTATCCATCAATAATTATAGTAAATGCCAAGTAGTTGGTACCATAATATTTTGAGTCATTAGGATTGTCATTGTCACTTTCTGATTTGCAAAGGGTAGCATCGAAAAATCTTCTAGTTCTTTTCTTTTTGTTAGCACACTCAGTTGCAATATGACCAATCTTATTGCATTCAGAACATCTAGGTCCAGTGGGTTTAGTTTTTTTACCTTCGGAAGTCATATGTATGAGTTATCTTGGATTCTATTCCTTTGAACGCTTTTGTTAGTTACTCTATGAATTGTTCTAATTGAAGATTTTCTTGATTCTTTTGGCTAAGAGTTTCAATTCTTCATCATCCTCATCATTATCATTATCACCGTCATCACTCATGGGGGTTTTGAAAGCAATAAATTTGTTCTTTGGAAGTATTCAAAAAATCATCTCAAAAGTTTGGAGTGAGCCAATGAGTTATGTAAAGATTATAAATGTTGGCTATTTTTGTGGACAAAATATTTTCATATAAACTTGTTTTTAAGCTTACTATCAAGTCTATGAAGCAAAGTCAAAGAAATGTCAGAATTTCAGATAGTCGTATTTCAGATATATCTGTTATAATTACAACACATATGATTGCACTCATGCATTTAATAACACATTTTCATAAGTCTAAAATTATTTTTGTTGCTAAAATATTTATTTTAACTTGAATTAATTTATTACCACTTAGCCTATTCTTTAATGTGTTTTATTGTTTTGAATATATATACTAAATTTTAGGCTAAAATATAGGATAAGATAAATGCTAAAATATATAATAAATTATATGTTAAAATATTAGATAATATATAGCCTAAAAGATAGCATAAAATATATTTTAAAAGAATTCTTTTTCTAAATAGGAGTCTTCGTGATAAATGAGTCTACTTTAAAAGATTTTTTTTTAAATAAGAGTCTTCTTAATTAGTGAGTATTACTAATCTTATATGTAATAAAAAATATATTTATCAATTACATAAGAGTCTTCTTAATTAGTGAGTATTACTAATTTTATTTGTAATAAAAAAGATATTTATTAATTACATAGGATTAAGAGTTTTAATGTTTTTATAAATAAAACTCATTACTCATTGTTTCAATCAACCACACAAGAGCATATTCTCTTCTTCTTAATTTTTCTATCTTGTTTTGCAAATATAAGATCATAATATTTTAGGCTTCTTTATTTAGTTAATCTATAAAATATTGGTGGTTATATTTGATTGATTAATAAGCCTAATTATTTTATGATATTTTAATCATATATTCTTATAGCTTCTTCTTTATTTTTGTTCTTGAATTGTTAGATCAATTGTTGTGTTTGTCATATCATAATTATTTGATTTGATTATTAATCTTTAAAGAAACTATTTTTATTGAACTTGTGCTTGATCTTTTTTGCTCTAAGATTTGCTAGTTGATTTGATTTAAGCAACATATGTTTTGAATCATCTAGTTAGGATTATTCATTATTAAATATGTTCTAGAATACACATGGGCACTTGTATTTTTGTGCTAACCATTTTGCAGTTAATTTGGGAGTGTATTTGATTGGCGAGGAGTTTATTGGAATATTGGTCTGGAAACCACTCACATTAATATTGGAAACTGTGAAAACAGAGAAGTGGCTCATAAATAAGGTACATTGGAGAAGTATCCTAGGAAGGGTAGCATAAGACCGAGTTTGTACTTGAACATTTTTTTTTCATAGTGAAAAGTTAGGTGGTTCGATAGATCAGTGGTTTTCCTTTTAGTTCATGGTTATGACCTAAGTTTTTTCCACCTAAAAATATCGTGTGTTATTCTTTTATTTCCATACTTTATTTTTGCACGCGATTGCATGTCTGACTGTTTTGTTTAGGTTATTAAATTATAAATTAATAAAAATTAAAAATAACATATTCATCTCATCTAGGTTAATTATGTTCATATCTTATAATCTTTCAAGTTCCTCAATTTTAATGTTGTATACATCCTTATTTTCATCCATGTAAGTGATCTTTGCATGGAAGCAATCTAGTAACGAGCAAAAAATCTTTCTAAAATCATCAATTATTTTCTCTAAGATTCACATAGGTATTAATAATATCACATAATTTAGTGTGCTTAAGAATAAAAGTATACCTGAAACATGTTTATTTGAAACTCAAAAATTTCTTCGATGTAAATAGTGATCATAAAAACGTGTTTAGAAACTAAATTACATTTAAACGTTTTGTTCACGAATATCACTAATACTCATAAATCTTATCTCTTTAAAATATTTATTTATTTATTTAGGTATAAAAAGTGGAAAATTTGCTTAATACCTAATATCATTTACGTTTGATTAATTTATAAAAATATCTTTAATTATTAACTTACGTTAACATATTTTGTGAATTGTACATCATTTACTGTAACTATGACACAAAGTTAGAATCAGGAATTTTTTTTAATAATATAGTATCTTGAAAAGCACTTTCTCCTTTTTAGTTATTAATCTTTTTAAAAAGTTAATAACTTTACCTAATAATAGAAATATGTAAAAAAAATAAAAAAAATGAAGCATCCTCCTCATCTCCTCTTTTCTCTAACAAAGTTGAAGCTTTTGTTTGAATGGGTTCAAAGTAACCATTCCAGAAAGAGACACAAAGAATACCATCACCAACACCATTTATTACCATGCAAAGAAGCACCCGTTCAACAAATTCTTCATCTCTTTTAAATTATCTCGCCACCTCTCTCAATTGTTGGCTTTTCTCCTTCTTCTTTCACTGCTACTCTCTTTCCTTTTCTCTTTTTATTGAAATTAAACTAATTTATGTTCAATCAACAAAAATAATGGAAGAAAAATACCAAATGAAGAAGGAATTTTGGAGAAAAGATATAAAATATTTCAATACAAATCATATTAAAAAACAACAAAGAATGGCTTTGTTGCTGGTGGGTTTCTCATCTTAATTGAATTCGTCTTTGGTGGAGACTCCTTTCAAGCTTTGTGATATTGTGATGGTTATTTCTGTACTTGTGAGGACAATACATTTCTCCTTCACAATAGCTTTTTTTTTTATAAATAAATAAATATCATATACTTTATAAATAATTGTATTTAATAATTATTTTTAGTATTGATTATACAATTTATCTTGGGTAATTGTTTTATACAAATAAAAGTTGTTACTGTAATAAATTTACATCAAAGTAACAATGTACTCTTATCTATTTAATTAACAGAGTTAGATTAATTTTATAAATAAATCAGATTTGTATTGAATTTATTATTATTATGTTCAGATCATATTATAACAATTAAAAATTTTATTAATTAATATTTGGTTTATATTATTTTTTCTCATTGAAGTCATGTAATAATAATTAAAAAAATAATCAATAATATATACGGAACACAATGTTTGGTGCCACAAAATATGAGACAAATATGTAGATAAATTATTTAAGTAAAAAACACAGATAAATTATTAAGTACAAGGTCAGTATAAGAATTTAGGGGTTAGGACTCGTTTACGTTGTATCAATTTTTATTTAGATTATTTTAACTATTATTTTATTTAATAAAAAATATAAAAATAAATAATGTTTCGTATTTTTAATCAAATAAGACAAAATCTTTCATTCACTTAGGTAGTCATTAAAATTTATAAATCTAAGATGATAGTTAAATTTTATTTTATAAACGTTATAAAAGATTCTTTACAATTATATAGCTTAAAACATTCAAAACATAACTTAAATTGTGAATTTTTTTTAAATGTAATTAAAAATTTGAACGATTTGCTTTAGAAAAGGGATGGTTCTCACTATCTCAATTAATTATATGTATTTTTAAAATTAAATATATTTCTCTAAAATTTAATAACTGTGAGTTTATAAAATTTATGGAAAAAATAAAGTACTTATTAAGGACATATTTATTTTCAAGTATGAAGTGAAGATTTCCAATAATTTAATAAATTTACATATTTTATGTTTTCAATAAATAAAAAAAATTATTTTGTGTATGATAATGTGCACATATTTTATTGTATATTATAATAATAAAAAAATATGATTGAGATTCTTATGAAAAAGTAATGAACGTTCATCGATTTAAAAAATTATTGAAAATAAAAATAATAATTGTATAATTAATATAAAAACATAAAAATAATTAAGATAATGGGAGTGTCTTACATTTAAATTATTGTGAATTTGAGTTTAGGAGATATAAATTTGTTATTTATCAAGTTTTATTTTATATGAGGTGACATAGACATGTTTGTTATGGCATTGTATTTGTTGTTGATTAAATAAAAAATTTAGATAATTTTTTAAATAAATTATTTATTAAAAATAATAAAAATTTAAATTTATAATATAATTAATGACAATTTATAATTGAAGTGTATTTCGGTAAAATAACCACGTTCTTGCGTGTCCTTATATGTTAGAATTATCCCCTTTATATTATAATAGAAAGAGAGTAAAGAAATTTATTTTATTACTAAAATTTTAATTAAAAATACCCATTAAATCTAAACCTTGCACTTATATATATATATATATATATATATATATATATATATGCGCGCACATTTATATACTTCTTTTATGATTGTTTTTTCTAACTTATGCCTTTGTATTATTTAAATAAAATAAAGTTGGATTATTTTATTTTTTAGTTTAATATTGGTTATTTAAAAAATAAGAGAAATTAAAATTTGATATTTTAATGAAAGATACCCTTCAAATGCTATTAAATAACAATTACTTTCAACTTTTGAAATGGTAGGTAATTGAAAAAAGAAATGCAGACTACAATGGTATTAGTGACAAGTCTTGCCCCATTTTTCTATTTACTAGTTGTCAACACGAGTGTTGCACGTGGATATACGCATTGCAATTGGATTGAATCATTCTAGCTGTAAAGATAAAATATAGATTTAATACAAAAATTTAGATATACACTTACTAAGAAAAATAAAATGTTCTAATGTAGAGTTAATTAGTTCCCAAATCTGTGTCCATAATCATAATTTGTAGCTTAATTTCGTCAAAAAATGTAATTTGATTTTGCCCGTAAATATTTTACATATTTATTGAAAAAATATTGATTTCAATTCCCTACCAAAATTTCATTTTATAAAATAAAAAATTTGACTTTAAATTTGCTTATTAAAAATAATTATTTACCCAAGTCCAAAAATTAAATATTATTCTGTGTATATATATTAAAATTAGTTACCATTAAGAATTATGTTTTTTTTTTATTTTGACCAATTAAAGATATTTTATTGAATTTATTTATTAATTTAAATATAAAATTAATGGGGAAAGTTATAATCGCGAAACGTGTTTTGGTAAAATAATCGTTTTCTTGCCGTGAATGTGTTAGAATTACCACTCTTACAATATAATGAAAAGAAAATAAAAAGAAAAATAAATTTTAATTAATTATCGTAATTTTAATTAAAAAATACTTACTATATATATCATGACCCTCTTTAGATCGGGATTCTAACGACTAAATTACTAAATTCAGTTAATATACAACTGAGTATATGATAAAGCTGATATTTTAACACCCCATCTCAAACCTATAGCATAACTATAAGTTTGATCTTTAGAGACGTAAAATACGATTGTGGTAAAAGTTTATTAAGAGCATATACTATTTGCTCCTTAAAGGGTACATATTTAACATCTAACTAGCATTGAACAATTAAATCTCAAATGAAATGAAAATTTATCACCATATACTTTATACAAGCATGCATAACAGAATTAGTTAAAAGATGCTTAGCATTAATATTGTTTGTAAAAAGCACTGTATATGGGACACTCAACTCAACTTAACTAAGTGACTTCTGCATATGTCAAATCAATTGTTATGTACTCTGCTTCTACACTGGAATGTACCACCACTTTTGCTTGGATGATATTGCGTGCATAGTAAGAGAGAGAGTTCTATTAACCCATATTATCTAATTTATGAAAATGGAGACCATAAATTGTTATTCCTTTGAGGTATATTAGCACTTTTTTGACACCTACTTTAGTTATAGCATGCAAAAATTAACATAATTTATTAACTGTATAAATTAATTATTATCTTATGGTGACACAATACTATATAACGTCATAATAGACTAAGATAATCTAAAATAATATCATCACATTTGAATAAAATTGGATTAGATACCATAAGTGTTTATAAAGGCTTTGCAAACCAATTATTGTAATGAGTTGATAAATATATTTTGTTTGAAATGAGTGTAGACCATTCACACTCCTCTTTACTTCAATTCAAAGAAGGAAAAAAAATACAATTCACTTAGATTCTTTAAAGAGAACATGTTATTTAAGAGATAAACCAACTCTTTTATATATTAGTCATCACTTCATATAATGATGATATCATCTATATAAATCAATACAATGATAGGAGATTCTTCGTGAAGTTTTAAGAATATAGACGTGTTTTCCTTTGAGTTCTCAAACCCCACACCTAACAAAATTGCACTTAATTTTTGAAATCAAGCTAATTAGGCTTGCATGAGTCTATAAAAGGCTCTCTTAAATTTACATACCCAATCTAAATGTACAACATCCTTGTGGTTTTTCACGAAAAATGTCTCTTAAAGCTTATTATTCATAAACACATTACTTACTATTAATTGATGTAATAACAATCATGGGAAAAGGTTAATGAAGACATCAAAAGAATGGTCTGTGACTTAAAAATTGATGAAAAGACCAAAATATCTATACCTTCTAAATTGGTGAAAAGAATCATAACTTTGAATAGATAAAAAAGAGCCATTACTTATTATCACCAACTCATGATTAGAGAATGAGCTTGGTATGTTTCTTAATATGGTCAACATCATTGGTTAAGTTATGAGTAACTTTTAAATTCAAAAGCTATTGAATATTTTCTTGATAGTTATTTTTACCTTATTTAGATCCAATGGCTATCATAACATAGAGGGGTGAAATTGGGAATAGTTGGTGCCTTAAGCAAGTCACACAATTAAAAACACGTATTGGTTGAGTGACATTGTACTCTTGGAGCTCTACTAGGTTTTTTTATACTCATAATTATTGCAACTTTCTCTTTTAAGTGTTAATTACCACTTTTTTACATAAAATCTTAGGGGTTTTATAGTGCACTACTTTCCATGCTTGAGTTGTTAGGAGAGCATAAACTATTGTCGTGGTTCTTGAAAGTTAAGTCAATGAATCTTACAAAATTAGCATGATGCATATGATAAATACCTTGTGAATTTTGTCACTCAAGTAAACACCCTAAGTTAAGAGTTGACATTGAAATTCGGTTACATCATTACACGTTGTTAAGGAAGATTCATATGGATTATAATTTGAATCGAGACCATTAATCACATACAAGATAGTTGTGAATGATCTATAAATTGTTGTAAAATATTATTTTGAAGTTATCTCGGGGCTTACATTGAGGCAATGCTTAAATTTTTTTTAAGGTTATAGTCTCCATTGTGTGGTAAATTATGATTTATTAGAAATCGTTAGAAAACATACCCTTCCAAAAGCTATACTATTAGAAGAAGGGTTAACAATCATTTTATTTATCTATAAATCCCCTTCAAATGTTAATTACATGCATCATCTACACCAAGCATTTGAAATTCAATAATTGGAATTACTAGTATTTAAACACATGATTTCCAAATATCATGTTTGAAATTTTTATGTCACTAACTCTCCCAAAATATTATTTATTCAGAGATGAGCCAACAAATACAATACATTCATACACTTATCACTCCTACATAAATATTATTTAGGTATATAACTCTCCTAAAAATTTAAACTATTAAGAAAAAGATAATAATCTTTTTATGTGTTTATCATTCTCTTTTAAATGTTAACTTTATTCATCATGTAAATTAAACACTTAAAATTTAACAATTATAATTAAATAAAATTTAAACTCAAACCCTCAAATTTTAATACTATGTTAAAATGTGGATATATATGTAAGGTCAATATGTAATTGAATTCTAATCCATACATGAGAACTTGTTCACGCCAAATTAGATAATGCGATCCAATTTCACACTAAAAAGTGAGATTTACAGGTGGTGTTCCAATAGTAGAAAAAACTGATTGATAACTTTGATTCTAATCCATTAAAGGATGTTCTAATATTATATAAGAAATTATCCAAAAACTAATCATCTCAAAAGCACTATTAAGAGAAATGTTAACATTATTTTTAAACATTTATCACTCTTCCATAGATATGAGCTCATACACCATGCAAACCTAACACTTAAAATTTAAAAATTAAGATTATTGGGTTTAAACACTATACCCAACTATCATACAATATCAAACAATAAAAAGAAGAATGAAGAAATTGTTTATTCGAGAGATATTTCGTTAATTATTCAATGTATTGTGTAGATATACAAGCTCGGTAACTAACTAAGCCAGCTATTATCCATCATATGCAACTGAGTACATGATAAGCAACTATTCTAACAATAATCCAAACTTTAAATTATTAACAGAATTATCAAGGAAAACATTTATTTATCTGAAATACAGAAAATGGATATGATCCCAAATAACAGCTTAGTCTGAGTGTAAGTATATGTCGTTCCCTTAGGTACACAATGTAGCATAATAGACGTAAATACAAGGGAACTACATGACAGTACCAAAAACAGCTCTAGATCTCTGCTCGTGTAAACAATCAAGACAATTTTGCAGTCTTGATTTATAGCTGATTTTGAATTCCAGGAAGGGAATTCCAGTACTTAGTAGAATAGGTGGCTTATATCACCAGAAACTTTTCATCTAAAATTTTAAATCCAGGTGCATATTGGCAATTAGAGTTAAATCCTGGCAAAACTTCACAACATCATCTTTCATTATTAGATGTATCCCGCATCTTTTCACCTTTACATCTTCTCTCTTGACTGAAACGTAAACATCTAACACATCAGTTTTATTGATTTGAGCAGTGAACTTACCCCGTGGAGCGTAACAACAAAATCCATATGACCCATCAGCCACTACACCTTTAAGATTTTGAAAGAACAGAGGGTTCTCAAGAGGACCTAAATTGGTGTATAAATCAAACAGAGCCCCTTCAGATTCCCGGGTTTCATCAAAATTTTCACTCTTATGGATTTCAAAAACAACAAATAAGGCCAGACCTATCCACTCACAATCTGGAGGAAGTTTGACTAATATAGAAGAGCCAATACTTAAGTGGCTCCACCACTCTGGAAGTCTAACATAAGGAAAACGAATTTCAAATTGCTTTCCGTAATGGATTTGGTCCTGCAGGAGAAAAAAACAAAGAAATTTGTTAAAACCTAAATATGACATATAAGAGGATAGTTAGTTCATCTCCAAACGGCTTAAACTTTTAAGAAAATTAGTTACTAACACTCTTCTAATATATAGTATCAAAGCATGCCATATTGGTTCAAATTCTCAAACTCCAAAATTTTTACTAATATTAAATGAGCCTCCCTTTCTTTTAATTTCTATCCACTCTAAGTCTATCTTCAATTGATAGGCTCTTTATCTACTCAATTTGGGATTCTAAATTCCACTTAATGGGCTTTTAAAAATCTTCTCAACCCATAAGTGAATGCCCATCCCAATCACCAACTCAGTTGTTGAGGTTATATCTAACTCCACTTAATGGACTATTTAAAACTATCACTCAACCTACAAGTGAGAGCCATCACCATTGTTTGCTTGGCCTACAAGTGAAAAGCTCATTAAAAAAAGACTATCAAATGAGAAGAGCATTAAGATCCAAATATAATATATATAACATATAAGAGGATAGTTACTCCACCTCCTAATGAACTAGTTGCTAAAAATCTTCTAACAAGATTAAGGAATATGAAAGATGTTTGAGCATGCATGGGTGCATTTCAGAATGTGAACACGTGAGAGAGAGAGTGGAGAGAGACCTTGAAAAATTTAGGATCTAGTATAATATTTCCTTTATGAATTGAGAAGGGATGCTTCAGCCAATCTTTATCTTCATTCCATACTTGAGTATCTTCACTCTCTTCAGAAGTCCATATTCTTATGCCATCTGAAAAGGTTGCCAGCAAGAGCCGAAAGGAGGAAGGTGCTTCCCTTATAGCAGTTCCACTGACATCAAGCTCCTGCAAATGTTTTAAGTTGCCTATGTTTTCTGGTAGTTGCTCAAGATGCAAGCAGCCTGATAAGTTGAGGCTTACCAGAGATGTCAGATTACATAAGACTTTTGGAAGGCTCAACAGATACTTGCAGGCTCTTAGATTTAATAAAACAAGGCCAGTTAAGAACCCTACTGATATTGGCATCTCCTTTATAGCTGTCCCATCTAAATGAAGTTCAGACAAATGTTCCATATTTCCCTCAATCTCTGAAAATTTGTCAAGTTTTGAACATCCTGAAAGAACACACTTTTGAAGAGATTTCAAGCTAATGGAGTGAGGAATCCTCTCAAGAGATTCACAACCTTTCAAGCTCAATACAACAAGCTGTTGAAGATTTCCAATTGATGAGTGAACCTCTGATAGCATTTTACAATCTTCAAGAATTAGCCTTTCCAGATTTGGAGCCAAACTGAAGTCAGGGATCTTTTTCAAGTGTCGGCAATTGCTAAAATTCACAAGCGTTAGCTCTTCTAGATGAAGCTGTCATCGAAGGAAAATGAAAGCAGCATTGAGAAACGAAAAGAAAAACTTAATTCAACATAAGTAGAAGCAATATAGGTATACATGCTTACTGTTTCACTCCATAGCTCTTCGATGTAACCGTTAGACAAATTTAGTTCAACAAGTTTATGAGGTTGAAAGCTTGATGGCATAGATTTCAAAGGATAAAAATGCCATTCCAAAACCCGTAGCTCACTAGGAAAGTAGTATTCAATACATCCACAAAAATTCATATTACAAATCTTCAATAACCTTAGGTTGTGCATGTTCGAGAAAGGATCTGCATTCAAGTGTATCTCTGTTTTCAATGGCAAGCTAAGTGACATGCCTCGAACTGCATCCGTGCCCTACAAAAAAGAATAAAGTTAGTGCAAGACACTGAGACAGCATAACCTCAAAAAAATTTAGTAGAAATAAAAATTCACTAGATACAGAATATTGAGTTGGACGAGATGTCTGACTGAGTAGGTCACGTAAGATTGATTGTTTTTTTTTCAAAAACCTGGAGATTATTACCCGAACAAGAATGCCCCATAACAAAACTTCAAAAAATTTATTTAAAAAAAATCATGTCTAATTTCCACACAAAAAGCTAGCGGAGATCTTGAGTCTTCAAAGTCAAAAGTGCAGCAAAATGCCAAAATCATGATTTCCTCCAAATTACCCATTGTTCTTCTTCCTTGTCTTCAAACATCTTTCTATTTATTTCAGCCATACAATCCAAAGCATGGCTAAAATTGAATTCCTCCAGAACAGAATTCACATCTACAATGTAGAAAAGATTGACTATACCTAAAGTTCATGCCAATAAAATAGAGATTCACTTATACATTTTCTTCCTTTTATAGTCATTTGTAGGTCCTTGTAATCCAGAGACTCATACATTAGTGATTGAGTAGCTAAGTTACCTTCATTTACATCATCTCAGAAATCCCAATAATTTATTAATTTGGAAGGATTCGTTATTTTATAAAACAATTTTTCCTTATTCAGCTAATGGTGGTTAAACATTCATTAATACCATACACAGAGAAAAATAGGTTTCATATTTATATAGCATCACATTTAAGCTTATAATCAATGACAATGTTCCAATAATTAGAGGTTTCTAAGTACATCTTAAAAGAGTAAATTTTAATGGTGAGCTGTGAAGCAGCGTTTGGTAGAAAATTCAAGTTCAGTTTTTGTTTTACGAAAAGAAAAACCATAAGAAATAGAAAAATACTTTATACCCCTACTCCACTTTCAAACACCATCCATGTGTTAAAATCTCCCAAGTTATTTCGTTCCCTCATCTAAACACCCTACACCTAAGTGGTTTTCCATCCTTATTGGGAATAGATGTCAGTGCTCTAAGAAATAGGGGAAACAAGAGAAAAGTAATTGGTATAACACTTCTTAAAATCAAGACTTAGATAAGATCCTGGAATCTTCCTTTTTAATCATTAACCATGTATTTTTATCAAGACTAAAATTGTTTTAAAAAAATAAAAACAAAAAAATTCACTGCAAATCAATAGAACTAGAGAGAAAAGAGTAGCAAGAAATCAAGTGTTGAATGAAACATAGAATATACATTCTCATTACTGAACTGATGTATTTATACTTCTTTTTTACTTGTAAAAACCTTACATAACTTATTCACTTAGAACCTTACACATAAACACTTAATCTACCATCCAATACTCTCCCACAAACCCATAGACGTGACAACATCATGAGTTTGATCTTGAGGGATAGAATCCTTCCCTTACTTAAAGGCTTTGTCAATAAATTTGCAAGCTGCTCCTCTGAGCTGCAGTATTGAATTTCAAGTTGCTTCTTTAAAACACATTCTCTCACAAAATGACAATCTATCTCTATATGCTTTGTGAAAGCGTGTAGTACTGGTTTCTTTGTTATGCACTATGCACTAACATTATCACACAATAACCTTGGTATCTGCTTTAGACTAAGCTGCAATTCTGCTAACAAATTGCAAATTCCTATTATTTCACCTATTCCAAAAGCTAGAGCATTGTACTCTTACCTTTGTTGAAAATCGTGATATCATCTTATATTTTGCTGAAGACCATGAGATTAAACTGCCACAAAAGTAAACACAATAAGCTCCTAAACTCCTATTATTTGGGCAAATTTCTCAGTCTACACCAGTTAAACTAAAAGATCAAACTGTCTTCCTGTTGAGAGGAAATTCACCTAATACACATGACACCATTTGATTGGTCAATACCGGTAGCTGATGTGTACCAGGATGACATGGCTACCCAGGAAGAACTTGATCAGCCTAACTTGGCAAAAGTTAGTCAGACTAGGCATCTGATCATCCACCTAGAAGATGTACTCCAACACGCAGTGCAACTGGGCAGCTAGCCAAGAGCAAAATAGTCGGGTAGACCAACATCCCAAGAAGAGTAGCCAAGCAGAATAGCCAGGCATAGCAGCCTAATTTACTAGACATCAGCTAACATTGAGCTTTTATAACTCCAGGACAGCAAAGGTTCACACGGGATCAGGCCTTAGCAGAATAGGTCGCACCTCAAAAGGTTATACTATCTAAATCGCCGCCCCCCAAGATTGTGTGCTCTCCACGCCGTCGCCTTCTAGGTCGCCCAGTCCAAGACGTAACCACTCAGGCTGCACCAAACTTGATGGATTTCCACTTCTCGGCCATGCAATCTAGACAAGCTTCTTTCCAGGTCGTACCACCTATCTCACCATTCCCCAGACTATGGATCCAGGTTGTTGGCATCCAGGCCACCCTTAATGGGACAGATACGCCGCTTATCGAGAGACAACGCTCAGAATCATTGCCTCCAGTACGATTATCTTAGGTCATCACCATTCAAGCTATGCCAAACAGGAAGCAACTTCTTGCTGGGGCTCTAAGAGATGCAGCCAACACTGCATCCAGAACAAAAGTGCTCCAAAAATTGTACATGAAAACACTTTCTAGAGGGGTTAGTGTCAACCATCCCTCAAATCTCCAAGTTAAGCATACTTAACTATGGAGTTCCAAAAAAATGGTTCAACAATCCTCTCAGAAATCAACTGGTGAAAAGATAGTTGGCATAAAACATCCTTCCATGAATCCAACTACCCTTAAGTGGGGCAAAATTTCACCTAGAAGTCCACAAATAAAAGTGAAATCTTGAAGCAAGTGTTCACTGCACAACTGATTCCAAGCATTCTTGGTATGGGAAGGTTTAGAATCTCATCACTTTCAAAATATCTTGAGAATAAACTCAAGAAAGTAGAGAGAAACGTGACTTTAGATCGTCACTTTCCGGGTTATCGTCTCCCATCTCCCACCCCAGGGGGCTGGAAGCTACTTCAACTCTAGATGAACAGAAATTACAAAATTTCCACTCCAAATGAGATGCACTCAGAAATTGAGCATCAACTACCTAGAGCGCACCCAAGAAGAGCCAAACTGGCCAGGGTTTAGACACAAAAGTTAAACTAGACTATCCAGAAGACATCTAGACAAAAATGTGAGAAGTAAAGGGTATACCATAAGTGTATTTATAAAATTCATCCAGGTATGCACTTAGAGAACTAAGAAAAACCACATTAACTGACCAGTTCTTCATTTGGACCCAAGAAGTCTATTGCTCCAACAAGGCTCCTATAAGCTGAAGTAGTCTCATCATCCAACAATACACCAATATTTTTACCCAATACTCCCCTTGAATTCTTAAGAGTGGACACCAGTTTACAACCCTGTAAACCAGGCCTATGAATGAGACCTTGCACAAGATGGAGACCTTGAGAAGAAGATGAAACTTTAATCCCAAAAAAATAATGGAGACTCAAATCTTGTAAAGAAAACACACTATGTAAATGAGTAACCAAGGACTGAATCCAAGAAGCATTATTGTCATAGATGACAATGTCTTTAACATAAACAAGCATGATGACAATGTCACCAGAATCATGCAGCACAAATAAACTGGGATCAGATCTGGTATTACGAAAACCCCAACTCAAAAGACAATTAATTATCTTGAAGAACCACCTAGAACCTGCTTTAAGCCATATAAAGCCTTAACCAATTTGCACACCTTATCAGGATGATCTAGATCCACAAACCCCTTTGGTTGTCACATATAAACGTCCTCTTATCCATTTAAAAATATTATTCACATCTAATTGATGCAAAGACCAGCCAAAAAACAATGCAGGAGAGGGAACCAACCTTATTGTTGGGGCCTTGATGACTAGACTGAAAGTTTTTGAGTAATCCAAACCAATAGTTTGTGCAAAGCCTTGTGAAAAAAAAAATTATGCATCTTTTTGGGCTCCAGGTTTAATAATTTTGAGGACTACTCACATTTTTATATTAGGATCAATCAGGGGCTTGAAATTGTTTTCATTGCATTATGGAGCTTCTTTTGAGAGTTTGTAAAGCTTCAGAAAGGTCTGAGAGATTTTGCAGAAGGAGGCTAAAAGTTTTGTGTACTTTTCTCTTGAGGATTGCTTGTGCACATCTTGTAATAATTTAGTTCATAACAGAAATCTGTTTATTAATTAAAAAAAAATAGAAATACAACTCAAATTTTATTTGTATCCAAATTTTTAAAATAGAACTGAGTTGGGCCCTTATGCATTAAAAATTTGTTTTTTTCACAGTAAACAACCATGAAAATCTATAACATTATAAAATGTAGCATTCAAATTTCTTACCTTATTTTCTATCAGCACAGGAAAAACCTCTTTATGGAGCCACAATCTGCTGCGTTTTCCTGGTTCAAGAGGAGCTTCTTTATAAACAATGTGCCAGCCTAATCGCTGCAGTACATCATGCATCCACAGCTTATTTTTCTTTATAACAACTAGAGATTTTTCAACAAGTATTTGTATACTGATGTCTGGATGAAAGCAACTGCTTCTGAATATTTTTTCCAATTGAAATTGATCTTCTCCATTGAAGAAACATGCAATATCCAAAAAGATCTCCCTTTCTATATCTTCCAATTCATCAAAACTTAATTGTAGCCGAGGAAAAATACTTCCATCAACAACTTCCTCTAGTTTAACCAATGCACATAACCATTCATTAAGATTCTTCCCATACAAAAATGAACCCGACACTGCAAGTGCTAAGGGAAGGCCAGAAGCATAATGTATGACTTTCTCACACATATCTTTATAATCATTGACGGGATGGTCTTGTTTGAAGGCTTTTCGATAGAAGAGATGGTGAGCTTCAGTATCAGTAAGTTTCTCAACCTCATATATGCTATTCACTCCACATAACTTCAGCAAGTTTTTGTCTCTAGTTGTAATTATGACTCTACTACCAGTACCCAAAACTGAATTCTGTCCATCACCCATTCCAGATAAAGCTTTTATCTTCATAAGATCATTAACATCATCTAGGATGATAAGCACTTTCTTAGAAGAAAGTCTTTTTCGTAATAGATCAATCCCCTGATCAACATTCTGTATATTTGTATCACTGACCAATAAATTCTTGCAAAGAAGCTTTTGTAAATAAACAAGGCCATACTTCTCAGATTTCTCCCTTACATTAGCAATAAAGCAGCAAGCCTCAAATTGGTAACAGATCTTTCTGAAGGTTTCTTCTGCAATAGTTGTCTTTCCTATCCCCCCCATTCCCCATATACCTATAGCACGGACATCAGCTGAACCTGTACTCAAGTACGACTCTATCATCTCTACTTGAGAATCCATCCCAATTAAATCCTCCTTAACACGACTTAAAAATGGATACTGCAATATATCTGCCCTAGTTGTCTTTCCTATTCCCCCCATTTCCCATGTACCTATAGCACGGACATCAGCTGAACCTGTACTCAAGCATGACTTCTCTATTTGAGAATCCATCACAATTAAATCCTCATTAACACGACTTAAAAATGGATACTGCAACATATTCGCAATCCCTCTAGCTATTTCTTGGATAGCTGTTGGCATAGGCCTGGAAACAAGAGCGAGAATAAAATGTTGTTTCTATTAGAGAAACATACCAACTTTTATTAAATAGTTTTATAGTCATCAAGCATTAAAACTGAGGAATCATTTATGCGATATAAAACAAAATTAGAAGATGGGCATAACGAATTTTACCATTTCCGAACCACAAGTTAGAACAGACAAATAATAACCATAAATACATACCCTGATTCATAAAGCAGTATTAAGTTTGAGAGGATCACCGGTAGTTGGCAGTTTCTTTGGCAAATACATGTTACCTTCTTGATTAACTTTTAAAACTTGATGCACTTCAGATTTCATGTTCATGTATTGTTCACATGTATTGAGTTGAAGAAATTCAAAAACTCCCAATTTTCAAGTGAAACTTATCCCATACACGTACACATTTAGTATGTATATTCTTGTACTTAATTTGACACTTCAAATATTTTAAAGAGTAAATAGATTTTTCTATCACCATGGTTGTTACAAAAATACCATCAAACTTTGATTTGTTGCTTCCATACAATTAAACTTTACAATTGTTACAAAAATATTATCAATTTTTTTAATATTTTCATACCATTAAATTTTACAAAATGTTATAAAAATACTATCGACATCAATCAATTAACAATAGTGAACGACAAGTTACACATACGTCAATGGTATTTTTGTTACATTTGCAAAGTTTAATAGTATGAAAATAACAAAAATATTTGATGGTATTTTTGTTACATTTGTGAAGTTTAATGATATAAAAGTAACAAATCAAAGTTCAATAATATTGTTATGACAACCCCAAAGAAAAATCTATTCACTTAATTTCAAATATGGATTTTTGGAGTGATAGATCGATCCCAAATCAAACTTTGATCAAGCAAGATTGATCGAGATCTCACGAAAACTCTCGGATTGTAAAATTTACACTTGCACCTGTGTGGCTCCCAAGGCAATTAAACAAGCGCTAGTTAAATTGCAAAATTCCAAACTGTTTTTTGTACTAAAGCTCAAGTGCTCCTTTGAGATGATGGAGCACCACCCCCACAATGCAATTTTTTTTAGTCTTATTTTGACGGGATATTTTATTTTAAGTTGATTTCTTTCTTTACTAAAACACTCTAAATCATTTTCAAAACAATTTTAGGCCTACAAACACATCGATTAGGTTTCTAAGGCTCACTTATTTCACAATCTTCTTACCACACACAAACACATATAACTACACTTATTTATTTTAGCATGAATTTTAACAATTTTCTTTCATAAATTCCATGTTCATTTAGCTTCTCCATGCTTGGTATTCTTTAATGTTTGTATCAATTCATCATATGTGTGATCATACTTTGTTGAAGTAATTGTCAAGTTTTAAAGAAATTATTTTTATTGAATTTGTGCATAGTGCCTTCGTCTCATGATCTAAGATTTAATAATTGGTTTTGATTATTTAATATATCCATTGAAGCCACTAGCTTAAGGTTATTTCTTATAAACCCATTCTAGGACACATCATGTAATATATTATTGTGTTAAGTGAAAGACGTTGACATGTTTGGTGACTTATTTACTCAAGCAAATTGAATAGTTGGTTCATATTAGACATACCTTGGGAGACTTGAATAAGCAATGGCTCGCTAGTAAAGAACAATGATGCAATACCACTGCAAGGGTAGTCTAAGACATTCTTTTTTTAGTTGAAAGTTAATTTGATCATAATGGATAAATTAGTTGGTTAGTGTACCTGTGATTTTTCTCTTAAGATTGTGTTGGCTTAGGTTGTTTCCATGTAAAATATTGTATGTCTATCTTTAAATTCCGTATTTACTTTTACATGCGATTATATGTCTGGTTATTTAATAATTGTAATTTAGATCGTTAATATCACTTGAACAAAATTCAGGTTCTATAAACTATAACTTGGAGGTGAAACTGTAAATTCATCGTTGAATATGATTGCTTCATAATTAAAGAAGAAAAGTTTAAGTACCAATTATTCAGTTGCAATCCAGCCACTGATGCTTCAGCCAAAGCTTCCCTCCAATCATTCACCTGCTTCATGTCCAACTGGTCTTTTTGCATGCAAATTTTTTCCTCAATATATGCAGTATCCACATTATAGAAAACTGGAAAAACTACCTGTCCCATCTTTTTACATTTGGCAATATGCAAAAATCCATTGAAACTCTGAGTTGAATAAGCATAGTTTCTTGAAAAAATGATGACTACAAGTTTTGATTTCTCAATTGCTTGCAAGCTTTCTATTGAGATTTCTTTATCAAGTTCTTCCTTAGCCATGCAGGTAGTAATTCCATTCCGATTTAGAATGGAGTCTAAACACTCCATAAAACCTAATTGAGGTTCCTCATCCCAAAGAATGAGGAATACATCGTGTCTAAATTTAGTTGGGATTTGACCATCGCTCAAAGTTCCAGATGTCTTCAGATTTTCTGGAGGTTGATCTCGAACCGAGCAACCCTCAAGCTTAAGAGTTACTGATGATGGTAAATTCTCCATGAAACTTGGAAGAATTGAGAGGTTCTTGCAGTCTCTTAGATCTAACAAATTAAGCCCAGTAAAATGCTCGACTGATACTGGTAGCTCAAATAAATTTGTCCCATCTAAATGAAGTTCCAACAAATTTTCCATGTTTTCCACAACCTTTGGAAACTCAGTCAGTTCTGAACATCCTGACAGAATAAAAAATCTGAGAGATTCCAAGTTGATGGAGTCAGGAAGCCTCTTCAGAGATTTACAGTCTTTCAAATTTAATAAAACAAGATGTTGGATATCTCTGACTGAAGAGTGAACCTCTATCAACTTTTTACAACCTTCAAGAATCAACTTTTCAAGATTTGGAAACATACTGAAATCAGGCGTCTTGGTCAAGTAGGTGCAATTGCTTAGATCCAGTAATATAAGCTTTTCCAAATAAACCTGCTGCAAACAAGAAATAGAGAAAATGGCAGAAACTAAGTAATTAGAGAAGTAATAAATGGGAAGATTGCGAGAGAAGAAAGACATTCTCGAACTAAATGCACTTCATCTTTAGTAAACAATCTTACATTTTCATTCCATAGTTTCTCGATGTAGCTATTAGATAGGTTGAGTTCCACCAGATTGTGTGGTTGAAAACTTGGCTCCAGAGCTTTTGAAGGATATCCATGCCACTCCAAAACCCGCAAGTTGTCAGAAAGATTATATGTGTGATTTTCGGGAAATCTCACATTATAAATCTTCAACAATCTTAGCTTCCGCATTTTTGAGAATGGATCAACTTGTAGGTGAATGTCCTGTTCTTTAGGCAAGCATAAAAAAATGCCCTGGATAGTGTTTGTTCCCTGCCCCAAGTGAAAAATGTTTAAATGCCATACTAGCATATGACAAACTAACTTGATGAAGTAATTCACGTGAGTAACATATAATATTGATTACGGGATATGATTTCTTGTGCACAAAATCAAGGTAAGGTCTGCAAAACAGTTTTTTACATTATGAAATAAGCTCAATTAAGATATGATATGCACTAATCTAGGAGAGCAATTGATTTAGGATACTTGACCAAAAACAATTTATTTAGCATAATTAGGGATTCTTAATTGGAAATTAACTTTTCTTTCTCCAGATGGAAAGCAAGAATTCTATTAAGTAAAGTTCAGAATCGAAACTCCAAGTGCACAAGCCTTCCACCAAATGGCATATTCACAACCCCTTCTGCAAACAGCTAGACTGAACATCAAAACTAGAACAAGATTTGAGCAAGCAAGGCTCCCAGTAAGACCATATAATTGTCAAATTCTTTTCAAGAAAAAGACCCATAGAGAAACTAGGAGCAACAGTTTCCCCAGACTCTAACGATACAAACTCTTGCACCTCAAATACCATAAATACCACCTAGGAGATGAAATGAAGCCAAAATGCCAAATACAGGTGGCTTACACCATTCCTTCCAACATGTCCACTAAAAAACTTCAAGAACTTGGAACAAGACATTGCAACCAATCTTTTCTAATAACTTGCACCATAAAAATTGAAAACAAAAAGAAATAAAGAAAGATGTGATCAATATCTTCCGTTCTGCGTTCAACAATATAGAGGAAAAAACTTCTCAAAAATCTTTATTTAAACCTTACAATGGACATAAAGCTTACGATGGCTATCAGCCACCCCAACAGTAGGGATTGAATGAGCAAGCATTAACAGGTCTCTCACACAAAATAACTGCTAATGAACCACTATCCAAATTCTATTATCCCCTTTATCTTAAATTAGAACAGCCTCCAGAACCAATATATGAGATAAAAATTCATGAACTTTCATGTTATTTAAATGCCTCTTGAAATTAGAACCGCAACCACTTGAAGAAACAAGACTATTGATGGAGGCATCAAAATCTACACACAAAGTCTGGAATGTCCAACAGAAAAGAGGAAACATTAAAAAAATATATCCTCCTCTAACCAAACTTTTGACCCACCACCAATTACATAGTCCTAATTTTCACCAAAGTAGCTTTCTTAACAATTGATCTAATGTTCAATTAAAAAAATTTAATCTAATGCACTATGCATACAACTCATCAAAGTACGACAGAGTCCCAACCTTTTCAATGCAAGCCATAAACCCTTTTAGTTACATTGTGCAACAATGTCCTAGCCCCCTCTGCAATTCATAAACACTTTTAGTTACATTGTGCCAAAAAGTCCTAGCCACTCTTTTGAGGAACCTCCACGGCAGAACTTTACTAGCAAAAACATATTTCTTTTCACATTACCATGAGCTAGAATATAATTAGATCTATAATTATTTAGCTATTGCCAATTTAGTTACTTTCATTCGAGTTAGATTCAAATTTCTTATTATACTTCTTAGGATTCTTATTCTTATGATTACCAAATTAAAGTTTGACTATTTATCTACAGATCTTTTGGATAAAGCTTATTACCATGTGTTTGGACATATGGATCGACCAGGAACCCAACCCATCTAACGGCTCGGGCTGTAAGAAAAGTCAGCCCAAATGACCTATTTGGCCCCACGCTCGCAACACACCAGCAAAAGAGAAACCCGTCCGAAGAAACCATGCTACTTATAAGGTCGATCACTAGCTCGAGCTATGGTCGACCTCAAACCATAAAAATGTATCACTTTTTATCGTTTGTATCCCTCTAACATCTCACGTATGTGTACATCCTATGTAATCGACATCTGTACATATAAGATTCTATAAATAGATGGACATTTTGAGAAATCCACACATTCAACCAATTGTTCTGACTTCCCTCTAAGTTCTCTCTCAATCCCAACACCTTGTACTAATGAACATGTTATAAATTATGCAATTCATACTCGAACCAATTTCCTCTCTCTACCCCATATCAACTTTACAACTTCTAAAGGTCATAGGTAATGTGACACCATTGCTTAATAGTATACACATAAAGAATAAAAAGCTATTTGCGAGAAAAATTTGAGAGCACCTCATGTTATTAAAGTGTAATTTGAGTCATATCCTCATTCACATATGGACGTAAGAAATCAAAACTAAACAGAGAAATTTTTCAAATTTTGCAAAAGAAGTTAGTAACATACACATCATTCTATTTACTTCCTCACTGATGAGTTCCACTTTGTGCTTATAAACACATGATATTATATTATACACATATATAACAACCAGTTAACCACATAAGAGATTCTACAGACTATGGCTTATAAAAACTTCTGACTATCTTGTCCATCACTAGTTTTTGTCGTCATCAAGGTGACACAAAGTTAATTCCTATTAAATTACTTAACACGAAACAGTACTGTATAATTACCATTGCTCAACACACATATACATTGAGTTAGTTATGAAAATTGTAAATAACTTGCACATATCTATTATAAACCAGATGTTGCAGAGAAGCTTGAGACTTAAATAATCCATGGACGAAATATATTTGATGAGTTGAAGGGTCCTTGAAGCCTTAAAAATACAAGATAAGGAATTTCAACTAGCAGCTTGTCAGATGTTTTACCTTGTTTTTCAAAAGTACATGGTAAGCATCCTCATGATACCACAACCTGCTACGACTGCCTGTATTTTTGGGAGATTCCATATAAATAATATTCCTGCCCAATTCCTTAAGTAGAACATGCATCCACAATTTACTTTTTACAACATCCACTAGACACTTGTCAATGAGCACACTTATACCAATGTTTGGATAAAAGCCACAGCTATCTAATATCTTTTTTACACGATAGACATCGTCTCCATTGAAGAAGCATGCAATATCCAAAAAGATCTCCTTTTCAGTAACATCTAATGAATCAAAACTTGTTCGAAGTGGACCCATAATACTTTCATCTGGAATACTCTTTAATTTGTCAAGTGCCGATTTCCAATCCTCCAAAGATCTTGCATACAATAAGTTTGCCAATATTACAAGAGCCAAAGGCACACCCCCAGTATATGTCGTGATACTATCGCAGAGATCCCCATAGTCACTTGGAGGATCATTTCCCTTAAAAGCAATCAGACAAAAGAGCTTACGAGCCTCTTCTTTAGTTAGCACCTCAACTTTATACATGATCTTCACCTCATATACCTTCAACAAGTGCATATTTCTAGTTGAGACGATGACTCTGCTCCCTGAACCAAACATATGATTCAGTTGTTTACCATTTCCTACTAAAGCTTCTAACTCTTCCCTACTAGCAACATCATCTAGGATGATAAGCACCTTTTTAGAATGAAGTCTTCTTCTTAAAAGAACAATTCCCTGATCAATGTCAAGTATATCTGCATCTAAGTCCAACAAATTATTCAGAAGATGTTTTTGCAAGTACACTAGACCATGCTCTTTACTATTGTCACTAACATTTGCAATGAAGCAGCTGGCTTCAAATTCGTGGCAGATTGCTCTAAAAACTGCTTGTGCAAGAACTGTCTTACCCACCCCTCCCATCCCGCAAATCCCAATAGTACGGACATCATTTACCTCTAAATCCAAATATGACAAAAACTTTCTTACACGGGAGGACATTCCAACTAAATCCTTTGAGATACTATAGGACGTTTTATTCAATGCCTTTAAAACTTCTTTAGCTAATTTCGGAATAATTTCTGATTTGAGCCTGCAAAAAGAAAATAAATGTTTTGCTGTGAGCTATAAGACACAGGAAAAAAAATACACTAATAAATATCTTCTGCCTGTTTACTTTCATTGAAAGACCAACTGAAATTTTTGTTTCTCTTTCTTTTAAGCATAAAAATCAAGGTCTGGTTCATGTTGTGTCAAAATAAGCAACATGAAATGAAGATATATTCACATATAATTACAAAAAGTTAACGATAGCAGTGATAATCTTAGCATAAAATATAATCACACTAACTAACACGTCTACCAATACCCTGATTAGTTAACAATGTCACATAAATATAGAATTAAGAATCAAAATAAAGATTTTATTCGTTAATTAGGAAAAAGGAAGTACCTATTTTTCACATGAAATCCCTGAAGATTGGCAATTGAAGTCAAAGACTTTTTCCACTTCTCCACTCTACTTTGTTCAAATCTCTTTTCATGATTAGCAATGGCCTTGCCAAATTTACCAGTTTGCCATCTTACTTCAAATGGATCCGTGTCATAGAAAACCGGTATGACCTTTTGGTCCATCGTTTCTTTACATCTGATGATATTCACAAGTTCATCCAAGCACCGCCATGAGGAAGCATAGTTACTTGATAGGAGGATTAAAGCAACTCTTGATTCTTGAATTGCTTTGAAGACGTGAGGCGAAATAGTGGACCCCTTCTCAACGTTTACATGATCTATAAAGACGTCTATCTGTTTCTGTACCAAAGAAGAGTGCAGATCAAATATAAAACTGGGGCTGATATCCTTATTAGAAAAACTGAAGAATACATCATAAGACAAATTAGAGGTTGGAGAAAGAGGAGCATCTGTCGCAGTATCAGTGGAGGCACGCGAAAGCTCAGGACCTCGCAGTGAAAGAAAGTAGAGGACCGTAAGGATGGCAAGTAGGGCAACAAGGAGGAGGAGGAGGATGATGGTGATCATAGTTATCGAACCCGGTAAGATCATTGCTGGACGACGATGAGTACTTGGGATTTCACTGTGGATTTTCCTGAGCTATGAGCAAGAGGACTAGCCATATATTGTTCAGCTCGTATTTAATTGCGTCATTAGTGTATGTTGTGTTAGTTTTCTAAATTTCTCTCTTAAATGTTGTGTAAATTTTTTAAACCATTCTTTTATTTATCTCAATTTTGAAAATTGAGTTTACACATATTTTGAAAATTAAGAACAATTTTTTTTTATATTTTTAATTTTTTATTACATCAATTTATAGGAAATAAACTACTAAAATTTCATTAATTTTACAGAATTTCAGGAGTGGAAAATATCACTTCTTAAAATTAGGAATTCATGCTCACACTATTCATAAAAACATGGATTATTGAAAATACTCCTAAAATTAAGACAATAATATAGCTACTTTTAACACCCTCTCTTAAATTGATTTTTTTACTAAAAAAATAGTTTAAGGTTTTTTTGATTGATCTTCAACTTTGAATAATCTTTCCTTGTTCGAGATTGAGGATTGAGCACATTCCAAGCAACTTTCTAAGTTTCTCAAAATTTGGTTGCTTGAGGGGTTTTGTTAGAATATCTGCTACTTGTTCTGAACTTTTGTAATACTTCAACTCAATAATCTCATCTTGACATAAGTCATAAAAAAATGAAATTTGACATCTATGTGTTTGCTCCTCCCTTGCATTACTGGATTTTTAGACAGTTTGATAGTAGACATGTTATCACAATAGATTATCATAGGGCTATCTTGCTTCATTCCTAGGACTTCAAACATCTTCATCCAGATCCCTTGGCATGAGCTTGATATTGCTGTCACATACTCAACTTCAGTAGTTGATATAGTGACTATAGATTGCTTCTTTGAGGACCATAAGATAGCTCCTGAGCTTAACATATAAGCATGGCCTGATGTGCTCTTTCTGTCATTTAGATCTCCTGCATAATCACTGTTAGTGTAACCATAGAAATCTAAGTTGTCACATTTCTTATAGAACACTTCATAGTCTAGTGTCCCATTTACGTATCTTAAAATTCTTCTTATTGCATTCAGGTGCAACTATGTTGGATTTTCCATGTATCTACTTATCAGGCTCACACCATACATGATGGTTGGTCTAGTTGAAGTAAGATACATGAGACTTCCAACGATTTATTTGAAGAAAGTGGTATCAACCTCTCTTCCTCTTTCATCCTTGCTAATTTTTAATCCAGGTTCAACTGGAGTCCCAAATGGCTCGACAATCTTTCATCTAAAATCTTTCAAGCACCTCTTGTGCTTATTTCTTTTGGCAAATGAAGTTACCAAAAGAGTTTTGAATTACTTCTATCCCCAAGAAGTAGTGCAGTAGTCTTAGATATGTCATCTCGAATTCTCTCATCATTGAGTTTTTGAACTCATTCAGCATTTCTTGATTATTTCCTGTATAGATTAGGTCATCAACATAGAGTGACACGATTAGAAGTTTACCTCCAGTTCCAACCTTAGTGTACAGTGTATGTTCTAAGGGACATTTCCCAAAGCCTAACTTGGCAAAATAGGTGTCAATTCTGATGTACCATGCGCGTGGAGCCTGCTTCAGACCATAGAGTGCTTTCTTCAACTTTAGGACTTTTTCTTTTTTCCCCTTTTGAACAAAATCAGGAGGTTGTTTAACATAAACCTCTTCCTACAATTCTCCATGGAGAAAAGCAGACTTTACATCCATTTGTAGAATCTTCCAGGATTTCTTTGCAGCCAAGGATATAAGCATCCTTTTTCATGCCTTGCTACAGGTGCACAGACTTCATTATAGTCTATGCCCTGCTTTTGTTTGTATCCTTTAGCCACCAAACGAGCTTTATATTTGTCAACCTCTCCTCTTTCATTCACTTTTTTTTTTGAATACCCACTTTACCCCAATTTGCTTTTGTCCTTTAGGTAAATCAGTGAGATTTCAAGTGTTATTCTTCTCAATTGACAATATCTTATTGTCCACTGTCTTCTTCCATTTATCTTCCTTCATAGATTCATCAAAGGTGATGGGATCACTGCCAATAAACAAGGCAAAGTTGGAAGTGTCTTCATCTGAACCACTGAAAGTTATCTCATAGTCCATCATCCAGGAAGGCCTTGTCAGCGTTTGAAGGTTTCTCAAATTGTAAATCCTTCTTTCTTTAGATTTCTCGTCACTTTTAGTTGATGTGTGACCTTGAGGCTCCTACAGCTGGTTGAGGGATTTGAGTCTCAGTCACCTGAGTTGTCCTTTCATCATCTGCTTCACTTTCCACCGGCACATTCTTTGGTGTTTCTGGTTGTTCTCCCCAATTCCACCTTTTGTCCTCGTTAAACATCACGTCACGGCTTATCACTATTTTTCGTAAAACTGGGTTAAATAGTTTATAAGCTTTTGATAATTCACTTACCCCTAAAAACACGCATTTCTCGGTCTTGTCATCCAGCTTTTTCCTTCTATGATCAAGTATGTATGCATATGCTATCCAACCAAATACCTTGAAATGATCTACAATTGGCTTCTTTCCATTCCATGCTTCTTGTGGAGTCATATTCTTAACAGAAAATGTTGGACTTCTATTAAGAATGTGAACTGTCCAACAAACAGCTTCAGGCCAGAAAACTTTGGGAACATGTCCTGTTGCGTGTAAACTGTTGAAAATCAACACCAACATAATAATTAAGAGATGTAGAGAAATAAATGAAGTAGTTGAAGAAGTAGAGAAATAAATGAAGTGGTTGAAGGATGTAGAGAAATAAATGAAGTGGTTGAAGGATGTAGAGAAATAAATGAAGTAGTTGAAGGATGTAGAGAAATAAATGAAGTGGTTGAAGGTTGTAGAAAAGAGAAGTGTGTAGATAAGATTTGTATGGCTAGGATTATTTCTTAGTTTTATATTTATGTGGTGTAGATTGCATGGTGAGGACTATAAATAGCCTACCTTGCATTTGGTTTAATCATTCCATCAAAAACAAATAAGTCTTTGTATTCTTAGATTGAGTGTGAGTTGAGACTTTTTTCTTTGAGTATTTGTATTTCTCTTCAATTTGTGAGTTGCCTTTAAAAGGTGTTATAGTGGGTATAATACAAGTAGTTTGTTTACTTGTTTGAATATAATATTAGTAAATTTAGAGTTGTTTATTCTAAATTTTACTCAACAATTAGTATCAGAGCGGGACGGTCAGGGATCGTTCTTAGTGGAGTTATCTTGAGTCGTGAGGAGTTTGGTACTCTGCAAGTTTATTAGTCAAGCTTGTTCGGTATAGTCGAAGTCTTGCCGACACGATAGGTGATTTTCAAGTAGTTAGAGGAATCAAGAAGCTCAACAACAAAAACTATAACACATGGGCAACATGTATGGAGTCTTACCTACAAGGTCAAGACTTGTGGGAGGTCGTTGGTGGTGATGAAGTTACACAACCAACAGTGGAAGATGCAAACGGCATCTTACGGAAGTGGAAAATTAAAGCAGGTAAAGCGATGTTTGCTTTGAAGACCACAATTGAAGAAGAAATGTTGGAGCACATTTGGGATGCAAAAACACCAAAGGAAGCATGGGACACTCTTTTCAAAGAAGAATGATACAAGATTGCAACTTCTGGAGAACGAGTTGTTATCGATGGCGCAACGCGACATGATGATTTCCCAATACTTTCACAAGGTAAAGTCGTTATGTCGAGAAATTTCAGAGTTAGATCCGAAAGCTCCTATTGGGGAAACAAGGATAAAGAGAATAATTATTCATGGTTTGAGACCCGAATATCGAGGGTTTGTTACCGCTATACAAGGATGGCTAACACGACCATCTCTTGTTGAGTTTGAGAATTTGTTGGCAGGTCAAGAACCTATGGCTAAGCAAATGGGATGAGTCTCGCTGAAGGGTGAAGAAGAAGCGCTCTACACTAGCAAAAATAGAGACACTTTCAAGCGGTACAATGGAAATGGATATAAAAATGATGGCGACAAAGGAAAAATTCCTCAAGGAAAGGGAGGCTTTCGTCAAGGGGAAGCTTGGAAGAACCGCAATAATAATAGAAAATGTGATGGTGAATGTTACAACTACGGGAAGATGGGTCACATGGCAAAAGATTGTTGGAGTAAGAAAAAGCATGTTGAAAGTAATACAGCTACTTCTAGTTCTAAGGAGCATAGCGAAGATGGTTGGGATGTTGAAGCATTATTCGCTATAGAGGAAGAAGAATTGGCTCTTACGGTGACAACATCAAAACAGATTGACTACAAGAATGACTGGATTGTAGATTTGGGCTGCTCAAATCATATGACAGGTGATAAACAGAAGTTGGAAAGCATGTCTAAGTACAAGGGAGGTCGTGTAGTGATGACAGTTGACAACTCAAGGTTACCGATAGCCCACATTGGTAAGACGATAGTTACGCCTCGATATAGTACTAACCAAGTACCACTTCAAGATGTTTATCATGTCCCAGGAATGAAGAAAAATTTGCTATCTGTGGCTCAATTAACATCATCAGGCCATTATGTCTTGTTCGATCCCAAAGACGTGAAGGTGTATCGTGATCTCAAAATCTCAGAAACACCAACAATGGAGGGGTAACGATTGGAATCAGTCTACGTAATGTCAGTAGAATCTGCATATGTAGACAAGACAAGAAGAAATGAGACAGTAGATCTATGGCATATGCGATTAGGTCACGTTAGCTATTCCAAGCTAAGTGTGATGGTGAAGAAATTGATGCTTAAAGGGCTTCCTCAACTAGAAGTGTGAATAGACACGGTGTGTGTAGGATGCCAATATGGTAAGACTTATCAATTGCCATATGAGGAATCAAAGTTTAAAGCAAAAGAACCATTGGAGTTAGTTCACTCTGATGTATTCGGTCATATTAAGCAACCATCAATTGGCGGTATGCGATATATGGTGACATTCATTGATGACTTCTCAAGGTATTTGTGGGTTTTCTTTATGAAAGAAAAATCTAACATATTCTCAAAGTTTAAAGAGTTTAGGGAGTCAACTGAAGGAGAAGTTGGAAAGCAGATTTGTTGCTTGCGCACAAACAACGGCGGAGAATATAGCTCAAGCGAGTTCTCTCAATACCTAAGGGAATGTCGAATACATCATCAATACACTTGTGCCAACACACCACAAAAAAAAATGGTGTAGCAGAGAGAAAGAACGGAAATCTTGCATAAATTTGTCGGAGTATGCTACATGAAAAGAATGTTCTTGGGAGGTTTTGGGCTGAAGTGATGAGGACTGCATCCTTTGTGATCAACAGACTTCCTCAACCAAGGTTAGAATTTGTTTCACCCTTTGAGAAACTATGGAACATGAAACCTATAGTTAGCTACTTTCGAGTATTTGGATGTGTGTGTTATGTATTTGTTCTTGATCATTTACGAAGCAAATTTGACAAGAAAGTTGTTAGATGTATCTTTGTAAGATACGATAGCCAGAGAAAAGGGTGGAAATGTTGTGATCTAATAAGTGGAAGATGCTACATTTCACGAGATGTGGTGTTCGATGAAGCATCTCCTTGGTGGTCATCAGAGAAGGAAGCATTGCCAGACTCAAGAGAATTTATAGATAAGCTGCAACAAAAGATGGAGGAGCATACTATTTACTTCCAACCAAGTTTAGATGAATCCAGAGATCCAGACGATGATGGTGCCGAACAAAGAGTAACTCAAAATCCTTGGCAAACTGACATATATCAACAACTAAATGAAGAAGGTGGGCCTAGTGAAATAGAATAATCAAGTCCACAATCTCAACTCCGTAGGTCAACAAGAACACGAAGGCCAAATCCCAAATATGTTAATGCATCCATAATTGAAGAAGCAATAGAACCTGAGACATTTGAAGAAGCATCACAAAGATCTGAGTGGATGACAGTTATGAAAGAAGAGATCGATGCACTTCAACAAAATCAGACTTGGGATTTCGTGTCAAAGCCAAGAGATGTGAAACTCATATCCTGCAAGTGGGTTTACAAGATAAAGCATTGTCCAGATGGTTCAATTGAGAGATACAAGGCACGATTGGTAGCTCGTGGTTTCTCTCAACAGTATGGATTAGACTACTATGAAACGTTTAGTCCGGTGGCAAAATTTATAACTGTACGAGTCCTACTTGTACTTGTAGCTAACAAAGACTAGAAGTTATGGTAGATGGATGTGAAGAATGCTTTTCTTCATGGAGAGCTAGATCGGGAGATCTACATGATCCAACCAATGGGTTTTCAGAGCCAAGATCATCCTGAATATGTGTGTAAGCTACGAAAAGCACTTTACGGATTGAAATAGGCGCCCAGGGCATGGTATGATAAGATTGCTGAATTTTTAACACAAAGTGGTTATTCAGTAACACCTGTAGATTCCAGCTTGTTTTTCAAAGCCAATGAAGGAAAGTTAGCTATCGTACTAGTGTACGTAGATGATTTAATCATAACTGGTGATAACGAGGTAGAAATTCTTCGAACAAAGGAGAATTTATCAATCCGTTTCCAAATGAAGGAACTTGGGCAGCTCAAGCACTTCCTTGGTCTAGAGGTTGACCGCACACAAGAAGGAATATTTCTTTGTCAACAAAAATATTCCAAAGATTTGATAAAGCGGTTTGGAATGCTTGAATGCAAACCAATTTCGACACCGATGGAGCCAAATGCCAACATGTGTGCACATAAAGGAAAAGATTTGGAAGATGCGACAATGTATCGAAAATTGGTAGGTAGTTTGATCTACTTAACCTTAACTCGACCTAACATTTCTTATGCAGTTAGTGTAATGAGTCGGTACATGCAAAATCCAAAGAAGCCATATTTGGAAGCAGTTCGACGAATATTGAGATATGTGAATAGTACAATTGACTATGGTATTTTGTACAAGAAAGGTATAGACAACAAGTTAGTTGGTTACTATGATGCTGACTATGTATGAGATCATGACACCAGGAGATTAACAACTGGGTATGTGTTTAAGCTTGGTTATGGAACAATTTCTTGGTGTAGCAAGAGACAGTCGACAATATCATTATCAACCACTGAAGTTGAGTATCGAGCAACGGTAATGGTAGCTCAAGAGTGTAAATGGTTGATACAGCTAATGAATAATCTACATTAACCAGTAGATTATGTAGTATCATTGTACTGTGACAATCAATCAGCAATTCGTTTGGCAGAGAATCCAGTTTTTCATGAAATAACTAAGCATGTTGAAGTACACTATCACGTTATAAGAGAAAAGGTTCTGCAAGAAGAAATTGAAATAAGGCAAATCAAGATAGATGATCAAGTTGCGAACTTGTTCACAAAAAGCTTAAGCGTTATCAAGTTCGAAATGTTTCGCCGTCAGCTTGACACGGTAAAAATAGTGAGAGTTGGTGTTGAGGGGAAGTGTTGAAAATCAACACCAACATAATAATTAAAGATGTAGAGAAATAAATGAAGTAGTTGAAGAAGTAGAGAAATAAATGAAGTGGTTGAAGGATGTAGAGAAATAAATGAAGTGGTTGAAGGATGTAGAGAAATAAATGAGGTGGTTGAAGGATGTAGAGAAATAAATGAAATGGTTGAAGGATGTAGAGAAATAAATGAAGTGGTTGAAGGATGTAGAGAAATAAATGAAGTGGTTGAAGGTTGTAGAAAAGAGAAGTGTGTAGATAAGATTTGTGTGGCTAGGATTATTTCTTAGTTTTATATTTGTGTGGTGTAGATTGCATGGTGAGGACTATAAATAGCCTACCTTGCATTTGGTTTAATCATTCCATCAAAAACAAATAAGTCTTTGTATTCTTAGATTGAGTGTGAGTTGAGAGCTTTTTCTTTGAGTGTTTGTATCTCTCTTCAATTTGTGAGTTGTCTTTGAAAGGTGTTGTAGTGGGTATAATACAAGTAGTTTGTTTACTTGTTTGGATATAATATTAATAAATTTAGAGTTGTTTATTCTAAATTTTACTCAACATAAACTCCTTATCATATTGACTATAGTACGATTTTTCCTCTCACATACACCATTTTGTTGTGGTGTATAAATTGTTGCCAGCTGTCTCATAATTCCCTTTTCATTGTAGAACTCAAAAAACTTCTTAGAATAGAATTCTCCTCCTTGATCTATTCTTAGACATTTGATCCTTTTTTTTGTTTGTGTCTCCACTAGAGAAGTGAAGTTTTTGAAAGCTTCAAAAGCTTCTGACTTTTCCTGCAAGAAATACACCCAAACTTTTCTGTTGTAGTCATTTATGAAGGTTATAAAAAATCTTTTACCTCCATCAGATGTAAGGGACATTGGACCACAAAGATCTGAGTGAATCAGCTTCAGGATCTTATGAGCTCTTGTTGATTTTCCTATAGGAAACATATCACAGTCATGTTTCCCAATGATGCAGTTCTCACATGTTGTTGAGGAAGACATTGTGATTTCAAGTAGTCCTTCCACCATGTGCTTTTGTTTTAGAGTCCTGAGGCCGTTGAAATGAAGGTGCCCATATCTCTCATGTCATCTCCACACTGAAACATTTTCTTTGGCCATCAAAGATGTTTGCACTAATTTAATTTTGAGATGGAAGAGTTGATTTTTTGTCATCTGCACCACTGCAATTGTGATCGTGTAACCTTTGTCTTGCAACTGGCCAACACTTAGCAGATTTGTTTTTAGGCCAAGTATGTAAAATACATTAGATATTACCTCAATGAACTCATTCTTAGTTCTTATTTGAATATCACCTCTTCCTTCAACCTTCACAGTTGATCAATCACCAAAACTAACAAAAGTAATAAAACTCTCATCTAGATTAGAGAAGGATGACTTACAATCGCTCATATGGTTACTACAACCTATGTCCACGTACCAAGTATCTTCATCTATGTCTTCCATTGCATGGAAGGCCATCAACAAAGTCTCCTCCTCTTTCTCCTTTCCCTTTTCTACAAAGTTGGATCTTTCACCATTCTCTTTGGTCATTTTTGTGTAACACTCATTTTTGTAATTACCTAAGTTCCCACATTTGTAACATTCAACCTTTGATTTGTGAAAATGTCTCTTCTTGTTTTGATCATCATCCCTTCAAGTTTGAGAAAATGATTTAGTTCCTTCTCTGTTCCACTCCCTATCTTCATCTTTTTTGTAGTTTCTATTTTAAGAGTGTTGTCCTCGACCTCTTCCACATCCACCACGGCATCTACCTCTTCCTCTTGTGTTTGAAGACTCATTAAAGGTGGAAACCTTCAGTGCCTGCATTTCTTCAACTGCACTGGTCATGTTAATTCTTTGCTCATGCATGAGCAAGGAACTCTGCAGTTCATCTATGGATATATCTTCAACTATATTAGACTCTTCAATTGAGCAGACTACATAGCCGAACTTGGGAGTCAAGAACCTTAGTATTTTCTCAACCATAATGTCATATGTGGTTTTCTCACCGTGAAGACACATCTTGTTTGCCATTGTTATCACTTTTCCAAAGTAGTCATTTATTGTTTCTCCTTTCTTCATCTGAAGAGTTTCAAAATCTCTTCTGAGAGTTTGAAGTTGTGCCTGTTTCACTCTGTTGGAGCCCTGATACTTCTTTTTCATTGAGTACCAGATGTCCTTAGTTGTATCCTTGTTAAGGATTGTCTTCAAAATAGACCTATCAATTGCCTGAAATATTTAATTCTTTACCTTCAAGTCCTTCAATTTCAGTGCATCATTTTTTTGCTTCTGTTGAGCAGAAATCTCTGAACTGTCCAATTTAATTTTTCCAATCCCAGTTTCTATAAGATCTCAAAATTCTTTAGATCTTAGGAAGTTTTTCATTAGTATATTCCAGTGATCGTAGTGACCATCAAATATGGGAATAATTGGTTGGACAAAATATCCATTTTATGTAGCCATTTTACTACCGCAAAGTTTTGGCTGTTGTGATTTTTTTTTCAGCTCTCTTCTTGGCTTTGATATCAGATATTGGGTTAGTTTTCTAAACCCATCTCTTAGATATTGGGTAAGTTTTCTAAACCTTTCTCTTGTTCATCTCAATTTTGAAGATTGAGTTCACACACATTTTGGAGACTAAAAATAGTTTTTCTGCTTATATTTTCAGTTTTTTATTACATCAATTTATAGGAAACAAACTGCTAAAATTTCAACAATTTTATAGAATTTTAAGAGTGAAAAACATTACTCCTTAAAACTAGGAACTCATGCTCACAGTACTCATGAAAACATGAAATACTTCACTCATGAAAACATGTATCGTTGAAAACAATCATAAAATTAAGGCAGTAGCAACAACTATTTTCAACAATGTCAGATAGTGTCAATGTGATACTAATTGCCGACAGTCCATAGTAAGTGATAAAGTTAGGTCCTCTAGCTTATCATAAATACATTTTAATCTTTCATTTTTGTGTATACTCGAGTACTAGTATTAAAAAAAATCAAGCACTAGTACGTTAATTTGTTGAGGAGAAAGAATTCGCGGAAACAGTTGAGTAAATTTTCTTAAGAAATATTATTTTACCTACGTTTAAATTAAATAATTTTGATTTAAAATAATAATTAGATAAAAATATCAATTATATTTTAGTATATATTTAATCATTATTATAAAATATATTTTTTATTTTCTTGAGAAAATAAACAAATAATATTTAATAATTTTTTAATAAAATATTTTTTTTCCTATCAAATAATTAAAACATGATTAAAACTCTCAATTTTTTTGAATAATAAAATTAATAGTTAATATAAAAAAATTCAAAATATATTTATTTATTTTATTATTTTTATTTTAATAATTTTTTATTTTTTAAAAAATAAAAATATGTATTAAATAATTTTATGCTAAATAAATTATTATTGTTAATTTTTTTTAAATAATTTTATATTAAATCTTACTTTTTAGCTAAATTTTTATTGTGTATAAATAAAAAAATTATTTAAATAATATAATTTATTCTTAATTAATTAATTATTTTAAAATTAGAAGATTAAAATACATTTTATATTTCAAAAGATTAGATGACACTAACTTAAAAATATCGTGAGAGTCCAGTAATTATATCATTAAATTAATATTTTATTATAATTTATAAAATTATTATTATTTTAATATTTACTAAAATAACAAAACAAAAAATTTGACTAAAGCTATTATTTCTATTCAAAAATTCAAGTTTTTTATATATTTAATTGCATAATACATCTATATAATAGAGATTTGTTTTTGTTAATTTAGAATATTTAATATACAATTTAGCTTAATTTTTTCATTTGTCAGAAATTCACGATTTCCTTAAAAACCCGAATCTCTAATATAAAATCACGTCACACCCTTGTAATTTATTTAAACAGAAATAAAGATAACCTCCTGCCTTTGCCCCCACACTATTAACATCCTTATCGAGTATTGGATTAATTTTTCAAAAAATTTAATTAGCTCCAATATAAAATAATTTTGAAGGTTAACTTATATTTTTGAAAAAAAATTATAAATTATCTTATAATAAAATAAAATATATTTCAAATATTAAAATTACTTGATTCGAACCTCATCAAATACAACTAAACATGAGTAATATAAAGAGATGTTATATAAAAAATCATAATAATATAAAGAGATGTTATATAGAGCACTAAACATCATTTCCTCATATTTAATATTTTTTTTATGATAGAAGAAGATTTCATTCATAGTATAAATTTCTATTAACCGAGTAAATATTATATCTTCAAAACATATCAATGATTAAATTGTTACAATCAAAACTAGTAAAGTTGCAGCCATACATGAAAACTAGAAGGAGAAACATGAGCGTTCTTATTTTGCTGATAATAAATATACTTCTGGCGTGAATGTTGGTTATTGCAACAAATTCAATGATACATCTATAGATATGAAATGTAGACATCTAATTGAAGTCTTTGACATTCTTGGCAGATAAACCTTATAAAACATTTTTTAGCCAACTCTCCAAATCAATCAGCTCAAAAAAGAATCATCATAACTTAGAACATCGCTGCTGCCTGTGAGACAAAACATGTGAAAATATAGCCAGCAAAAATACACAATGAGAAAGTTTGTTTTCGAAAAATTTAGCCAATTAAAAATTATTTTTTACTTTATGGTATAGCAACAATATGATATTTAAACAAAATCTATAAGAATAAAATAAATTACTAAGAGTCACCAAATATAATTTTAATAACATCTCACGAAAATTGCATCCAAGAAATAAGTTGGTCCATCATGTACAGTTTGATTTACATACGAACATGGAAATTTACTAATCTTACGTACCCAATAGGAAATGCAGACAAATTCACATTAGGATTTGGCAGAAATTTCTACACTCAGTTCCAAATGTGTTGAAAAAGACGAAGATTATAAAAAAATTTAAAGCCTTGTATCACATTGTTTTTTTACATTATTTAAATGAGGTATAAATAGTAAAGAATTGGCTATTGAAATTAGGTCCCAAGGTGTACCCACTTTTGTGGAAGGGGAGAGGACTTAGGCAAATGTGATATCACACGCGCACGCACTGTCGCCGACCGGCCGTGTCGTGCCGAGTACGAGTACGAGTGTGCCGAGTACGAGTACAACCGTTATTTCTTTTTACTCATAAAAATTTTCGTTACTCGTCTTTACTCAGAAAATGACCGTTACTCTTCTTTACTCAAAATGATTGTTACGCTCTCTATCCCCAAACATTACCGTTGTTATCAGAATGACCACACGGTTTCTAAAACCTATAAATAGAGGGTCTCTACTTTCAGTTTCAACACAACAATATGCAAACTCATCTCTCTACGAAAAAAAATTTCTCTACAATTCTAAGTTATTTTTTTTAGTTTTTTGAGCAATAAATTTTTCAGGTGTAGCATTCCAATCTTCATCAGTGCAGTGAAGTTATGAGATAGGAACAAAAGATTTTGGGTTGTTTTATCCTGGGGACGACGGGATTGTGTTTGCTTGCACAAATCGGGCAAAGCCGCGAAACGTCTTAAAGAGAGCGACCTAGTCCGTGACTCAACCCAAGTAGTTCATACCAGGTTATCAGTAATATTGTTTCAACACTATTATTAACAAACTTGTTTCAATAATTTTAAGACGTATTCTATCTGCCATGTCTACTGAAATGCTAATTGCTGCTCTCAACAAACCATTCCGTTTTGAAGGACTACACTTTAAAAGATGGAGACAAAAAATGTTGTTTTTCTTAACCATAAAAAAAGTCGTTTCTGCTCTTACTACTGAAAACCAATATAGTCTAATCCTCCTACTGAAGCTATAACTAAGGATTTAGACACCTGGATGGAAAATGATTTTTTATGTAAAAATTATATTCTTAACGGTTTAGCTGATGACTTGTATGATTATTATAACTGTGATAAGTCTACTAAGGAAATTTGGGAAGCACTTCAAAAGAAGTATGACACTGAGGAAGCTGGAACTAAGAAGTATGCTGTCAATAGATACATGAAGTTTCAAATGATTGATTGCAAATTAGTGGAAGCTCAATCACACGAACTACAGAAGATAGCACACGAAATAACTTATGAAGGTATGACTTTAGATGAACAATTTCAAGTAGTTATTATAATAGATAAATTACCCCCTACTTGGAAAGATTTTAAGAATACACTTAGGCATAAAACTAAGGAATTTTCTTTAGAAAATCTTATAACCTGTTTAAGAATAGAAAAAGAAGCTCGAAAGCAAGACCAAAGAGATGAAGTACTCGTAGTCTCAAACAACAGTACTAATAAGAAACCCTCCTCTACAATTCTGAAACCTAAAGGTAGAAATATGAAATCTCATAATCGTAATAATAACCAAAACCGTAACCACCAAAATAGAAATAGAAAATATCCTCCCCAGAATGGATCTCAACCCCCTTAAGGAATAACACATTCATGTGTTATAGTTGTAATAGACCTGGCCACTTGGCTAGGAACTGCCGGAATAGGAATCGTCCTGCCCCACCGGAAAACCTTACCGAAAATCAACTTATTGCTATGATATCTGAAGTCAATTTTGTTGGTGGATCTGAGGGGTGGTGGGTGGACACCGGTGCTTCTCGCCATGTCTGTTATGATCGAGACATGTTTAAGTCCTATTCTGATTCTGAGGATAAGAAAGTGTTGTTGGGTGACTCCCACTCAACTAAAGTTGCTGGTACTGGTGAGGTGGTATTGAAGTTTACCTCTGGAAAGACTGTCATCTTGAAGGATGTCCTACATACTCCAGAGATGAGAAAGAACTTAGTTTCAGGCTATCTTCTTAACAAAACTGGGTTTACTCAAACTATAGGGGCTGATTTATATACTATAACTAAAAATAATATATTTCTTAGGAAATGGTACGCTACTGATGAAATGTTTAAATTAAATGTTAAAATCAATAAAACATCTTCTTCTGCTTATATGTTGAGTTCTTTTAATATTTGGCATGCTAGACTTTGTCATGTTAATAAACGTATAATCAAGAACATGAGTACTTTAGAACTAATTCCTAAACTATCTTTGAATGATTTTGAAAAATGTGAATTTTGTAGTCAAGCTAAAATAACCAAAACTTCACATAAATCAATAGTTAGAGAATCTGAATCTTTAGAATTAATACATTTTGACATATGTGAACTTGATGGAAATTTAACAAGAAATGGAAAACGCTATTTTATAACTTTTATAGATGACTATTCAGATTACACTTATGTATATCTAATGAAAAATAAAAGTGAAGCGTTTGACATGTTGAAAATATTTATGACTGAGATTGAGATGATTCCAATATCTTTAATGATTTTAATAAAACTCATAGAATCATTCATGAAAAAACTGCACCTTATTCTCCTGAAATGAATGGCAAAGCTGAAAAAAAATTGAATTTTTACTGAATCAGTTGTTACAATTTTATTAAACTCTGGTCCTGCCTCACATTGGTGGAGAGAAATTTTATTAACTGTTTGCTATGTGCTAAATAGAGTGCTTAAATCTACAAATAAAATTTCACCATATGAAATTTTGAAAAATAAGAAACCTAATTTAACTTATTTTAAAACTTGGAGTTGTTTAGCCTATGTTAGGATCCTTGATCCTAAAAGAAATAAACTTGCTAGTAGAGCATATGAATGTGTATTCATAGGATACAATGTGAATAGTAAAGCTTATAAATTCTATGACTTGAAAGATCATGTAGTTATAGAATCAAATGATGTTGACTTCTATGAACATAGGTTTCTCTTTAAATTTAAAAATAATGGGGGCTCGTCTTCAAGTAGTTTACCCATAACTAGAACTAGTGAACAAAATGAAGAATTAAACACTGAAATTAGAAGAAGTAAACAAGCTCGAACCCTTAAGGATTTTGGGTCTGATTTTTATGCTTATACCTTAGGGGAAGATCCTCAAACTCTTAAAGAAGCATTATCTTTTTTAAATGCAAATTTATGGGAAGAAACCATAAATGATGAAATGGACTCACTTGAGTGTAATAAGACTTGGCATTTAGTTGACTTACCTCCTGGTTGCAAAACCATTGGATGTAAATGGATACTAAAAAAGAAATTAAAACCTGATGGTACTATTGAAAAGTACAAAGCTTGTCTTGTAGTTAAAGGGTATAGGCAAAGGGAAAATGTAGATTTCTTTGATACCTTTTCACCAGTCAGACGAATAACTTCCATACGTGTACTTTTTTCTCTTGCTACTATCCATGATTTAGTAGTACATCAAATGGATGTTAAAACTGTTTTCTTAAATGGTGATTTAGAAGAAGAAATTTATATGGATCAACCTGAAGGTTTTGTTATCCCAGGTCAAGAAAATAAAGTTTGTAAACTAGATAAATCTCCTTATGGTCTAAAAGAAGCACCTAAGCAATGATATGAAAAATTTGATAATCTAGTTATCTCACATGGATTCAAAATAAATGAAAGTGACAAATGCATTTATTATAAATTAGAAAATAATATTTGCACTATTATATGTTTATATGTGAATGACATGCTTATTTTTGGATCAAATATTTATGTTGTGAATAATGTGAAAACTTTGTTAAATGATAATTTTGATATGAAAGATCTCGGAGAAGCAAGTGTAATCCTTGGTATAAAGATAACTAGGTCTGAAAAGAGAATTTCTCTAGATCAATCTCACTACATGAGAAGATCTTAAAGAAATATAATTACTTTAACTGTAAACCTGCATGCACTCCTTATGATCCTAGTGTAAAGTTGTTCAAGAATACCGGAGACGGTGTTAGAAAAACTGAGTATGTGAGCATCATTGTTAGCTTACGTTACGTTACTGATTGTACTAGACCATACATAACTTATGTTGTGGGACTACTATGTAGATTTACCAGTAGACCTAGTGTAGAGCATTGGAATGCTATTGAAAGGGTTATGAGATACCTTAAGAGAACTATAAACCTTGGGTTACATTATAAAAAGTATCCCGTTGTTTTAGAAGGATATAACGATGCAGATTGGAACATTTTATCAGAAGACTCCAAAGCAACTAATGGCTATATATTTAACATAGTTGGTGGAGCTATTTCTTAGAAGTCTAAGAAACAAACAATATTGGCTCAATCTACAATGGAGTCTGAAATAATAGCACTAGTCACTGCTAGTGAAGAAGTAGGCTGGCTAAGAAGTCTTTTAGTTGAGATCCCTTTTATGGGAAAGACCGATACAAGTTGTCTTAATCCATAGCGATAGTACCGTGGCTATTGCAAAGATTCAGAACCATTACTACAATGGCAAGAGACGACAAATACGTCGTAAGCATAGTACGGTTAGAGAATTTCTCTCTGCGGGAGCTGTAAGAGTGGATCATGTACATTCTGATGAAAATTTGGCAGATCCTTTGACGAAAGGATTACCGAGAGAAAAAAGTTTCAAAACCTCAAAAGGAATGGGATTAATGCCCTTAGAATGAAGAGTTACTTGTGATGGTAACCCAACTTATAGACTAGAGATCCCAAGAAATAAGTTCAAAAGGTAATAACAAGTCATGAAGTGATATGAGATGTATCATGATATTTTTCAAATCCCATTTTATATTATTAGAAGTATGAAGTCCTGAAGCAATAGAAAAGGATGAGTTAATCGTTAAACTCTTAATGAGTTCTATACTCTATGTGGAGTGGAGTACATAACTACAGGAGTACTCTTGATGGACTCACCTATGTGAATGTGAAAGTGTGGCCACTTCCTATGAAAATTTTTTGGGCAAAATTTACTAAAGCGTTCATTATACTGGGATACACGTGCATGGCCATAAAACACGGGATTTTAGAACTACACCTTGGAAAGGTTGTGTGTGTGATGATTGTTAGAGATAGAGTTCAAAACTACGAGTTACTCTAGTATATTCTAAAGCATCAATACTATGCAAAGGTTCAAGTGGATAGACACTTTTTTTGCTTATGTACAATCTTATAATTTTAATTGATCAGTTGCTCGATGAAAATTATTTTTATATAAAATTCAAGTAGGGGATTGTTGGAAAAGATGAAGTTTATAAAAAAATTTAAAGTCTTGTCCCACATTATTTTTTTACATTATTTAAAAGAGGTATAAATAGTGAAGAGTTGGCTATTGGGATTGGGCCCCAAAGGGTACCCACTTTTGTGGAAGGGGAGAGGACCTAGGCAAATGTGATACCACACGTGCGCGTGCCGCCACCGACCGACCGTGCCGTGCCGAGTACGAGTACGAGTATGTGTGAGGTGAGGTGACATTTTATTTTTTGGAAAATTATTTTTTACAAAAACGTTTCCAATCAGAAAATGGTTGTTATATATATATATATATATATATATATATATATTTCTCTTAAAAAAATAAATGTTATTTTCTTTTACTCAGAATGTAGTTGTTGTATTCTTTTATCATAAATGTCTGTTACTTTTCTTTATTCAAAAAAATGGTTGTTATTTGTCTTTACTCACAAAAATGTTCGTTACTCGTCTTTACTCAAAAAATGACTGTTACTCTTCATTACTCAGAATGACTGTTACACTCTCCATCCCCATACATTACCCTTATTATCATAATGGCCACACGGTTTCTAAAACCTATAAATAAAGGGTCTCTACTCTCAGTTTCAACACAACAATCTGCAAGCTCATCTCTCTACAAAAAAAAATTCTCTCTACAATTCTAAGTTATTTTTTTTAGTTTTCCGAGCAACAAATTTTTCAGGTGTAGTATTCCTGTCTTCATCAGTGCAGTTAAGTTCTGAGACAAAAACAAAAAAATTTGGGCTGTTTTATCCTAGAGACAATGGGGCTGTGTTTGCTTGCACAAATCGGGCAGAGCTGTAAAATGTCTTAAAGAGAGCGACATAGTCCGCGACTCAACCCAAGCAGTTCATACCAGGTTATGAGTAATATTGTTTCAACACTGTTATTAACAAACTTGTTTTAACAAAATGCTTCTGAGATAATATTATGTGAGATTTATTGGATAAATTTATAATGTTACGTGGTTAGTTCTTGGGAAAGAACTACAAAATTGGCACATAAGAGACTTTTCTGTATAAAGGTTCAAACTTTTTGTCTATTTGATTTACAACAATGCTCACACATTCGTTTGTGAACCGTTGGCACATATATGAAACCTTTATTATGAAAGTTTTCAAAACCAATAGCTTCACAAGGAAATCCATCGATGAAAGGTATTTTTTTTTTAGTGAGTGATTTCGCAATGATATTTTCTTATCTTTAAAACATATTTTAAATTTTATTGTTTTAATGTTGGTATTTTAATGTATTAATATCGAGTTTATATTTTACTTAATGTATTTATCATTCTTTATATACGGTTACTTAAAGATGGTTCAATATATCACATTCACATAAATTAGAAGGTTTGAATATGTAGTTAGCATGTTTAACTTGTGTGCTTGTAATGTTATTTTTTGACTAATTAATCCTAAATTACTCAATAGTTTTTTTACTAAACAATATTTATACGAGCCATACAATAATTCAACACAATTTATATACGCATGTAAGAGCAGTTATACGTAGAACGTAAGATATGGGAAAACAAGGTTTTTGCTTTTACAGGTAAAAACACGTCATTTTATAAACGGATAAAATTAAAAGAAAAATTTATATAAGATGCCACTTATTATAGTTTTAGTTTCCAGTAATATGCCTCTAGCTTTCAGTAGGAAAAACAATTTGTCCGAACAAAATGCAGTTAATTAGCAAGTTGTCGGAAGCATTAAAAACCAAAAAAGGCACAGAATAACGATGCAAACCTTTCCACCGTACCCTTAGTAAATCACAAAGCATCTATGCTAACTTGGGAAAACTGTGAAGAAATTACAATAATACAACATTATTCTTAGCCAAAAAGAATTTAACATTATTTGCAAATCATTTTGAATCTGGAATATATCAAGATTGGAACCTAAATGCCATGTAATCTTCCTGACCATTTTCAAAATGTAGGTGTGGGATTCGTGCCCTAGGATGTGTGTGAGTGAATAGCGCAATAATTTTATTTTAATTTTAAAAAATCATCCTCAATCAAACAATACTAATTAATACTGTAAACTTAACCAAAAAATAATAATATATCATATTGGATGACACCATGTATGTAACTAACAGATGCCCAATTGTAAAAATGCTTTTTTAGATCAACATGAAAGGCTTATTATACTATAATAATCTGTTCGAAAAATCGAGTATATTTTTTTTATTTTAAATAATTACTATTTATTTATGATTTAAATGAATATAACTCAAACTAATCCGATAAAATAATGTTATTGAAAATATAATACTAAAAAAAACTAAAGCATAAATAGTAAAGAAGAAAAATAAAAACATCATAAATTTAACGAAATTCAGTATAAATATTACCTATGTCTTCTAGAGTTGTTAAACACTTTCACTATCTCTAAATAGATAAACTCTAAAATTACAATTAATTGGACAAAATTGAGCTAATCAATTACCCTTACAAAAGAGAGAAAAATTTATAAATTTTGGGATGTTTTAGAAATAGAGAAATATGCTTTATTTATAGCCCAAAATACAACACCCACCTTCATTCCTAAAAAATGTGAGACTTTTTCAATTTGCTCACTATAGAGCTATACAACAAATCTCCACCTTAGCGACTTAGTGATTTTTAAATGATTTCTTAGCGACTTAGTGATTTTTAAATGGTTTCATTAATCTCTAGATCAGCGACGCCATTGTCAATTCAAATTTGCAAGATGTTAATCAAGTCTAGACAATATTTGAACTTGATTACCATTACCACCTTGGTCATCATATTTGTGGGATTCTCTGTAATATTGATCTTCTGAACTAATACTCCATCTTTTTCAATGATCTCTCGCACGAAATAGTAACGAAGGTCAATGTACTTTGTACGTGTATGGTAGACTTGGTTCTTTGCTAAATGAATAGCACTATGATTGTCACAAAACACCTTAATATGTTTTTGACCAACTCTCAAGTCTTCAAGCAAACCTCATAACCAAATAGTTTCCTTTATAGCCTCTGTAACTGTCATATACTTTACCTCTATAGTAGACAAAGAAACTATGTACTACAAGGTAGACTTCTAACTAGCTGGTGCTCTAGCAAGAGTAAACACAAAACCAATAGTTGATTGACACTTATCTAAATCTCTTGCATAGTCAGAATCACAATATCTGACTGCATATTGACCAACACTATTATCTTACTGAAATACTAAATCAACATCTACAATATTTAGAATATATCGTAGAATCCATTTTATACCCAACAAATGTCCTTTACTAGGATCATGCATGTACCTGCTTGCAACATCAACTGTATGTGAAATGTCAGGTCTCGTACAACCCATTGCATACATCAAACTACCAACCGCATTTGCATACAGTATATTTTCCATGTATTCTCGTTCTGCATTATTCTTAGGAGATAATTGAGCACTAAGCTTGAAATGAGGAACAAGTGGAGTACTTACAGGTTTTGTCTATTCATTCATACCAAAACATTGTAATACCTTCTTCAATATGACTCTAGGTCAAATTAAGATTTCCTTTCTTCCTGTCTCTACTTATCTCCATAACGAGAATCTTCTTGACTTATCCCAGATATTTCATCTCAAACTCTTGACTTAGTTGAGCCTTCAACTTCTTAATTTATACTTGGCTCTTCGATGCAATCAACATATCATCAATGTACAATAGAAGATAGATGAAAGACTCATCTTGTAGCTTGTGAAAATACACGCAATGATCATGTGTACTTCTAGTATATTTTTGCTACAAAATGTCATCAATCTTCTCAGTTACCTTTCTCAACAAGGCAGATTCATCAAAAGTAATATCTCCATTGAAGATTATTATTTTTTGTTTCAAGACACTATAGTCAATATCCCTTAGAACCAGAGGGGATCCTAAAAAAATAGCTTTATTGGCTCTTGGATCCAACTTTGATTCTGTTATATGATAGTATGCAATAGAACCAAACACATGTAAGAAATCATAATCTTTAGCAGGTTTTCCAGAACATACCTTCATAGGCATTTTGCCTTCAAGTGTAGACGATGGTAAACGGTTGACAAGATGACCTGCATATGTCACAACCTCAGCTCAATATTGCTTGCCTAACCTAGCATTTGACAATATACATCAAAAATTCTCTAGCAAAGTCTAGTTCATACGTTCTGCAACTCCATTCTATTGTGATGTTTTTCGAATAGTGAAGTGTCACACTATCCTTTATTCTTCACAAACTTTCATAAATGAATCGTTTGTGTACTCAGTGTCATTATCAAACCTTAAATGCTTGATCTTTCTACCAATATGAGTCTCGATCATCTTCTTCCATCTCTAACTCTCCATTTAATTTTATATATAACTAATCTTACCTCTATAATACTCTTAAAAGTCTAAGAGATCGCTTTTTTGACATAAAATTTTAATAAAAAAATCATTAGAAAAATACTTAGATTTTAAGATCCTCGCATAAAGGGAATATGACTCTTTAATCAATCTCCAACCTTGCTTAACAAGCAAGGCCAATGTTAATTTTATGAAACTATGGTAAATGGGAAAGCTAAGGAGACATTTATTTATAATGTATGCTTATGTATATCTATTTATGTTTATGTGACATTAATACGTTGTTAATTGTTAATTAATTATGTACTGAACTCTTGGGCTTTTAATGTATGGTTGGCTGTTGTTATAGATTCGTTTTTCTCAGCCCATTTCTCATGCTAGAATTCTAAAGGACTCAAAGGTAGTTTGGTAATTTTGTAACATGGATATATATACCCTCATCTAGTGCTTCTTATAAGCAGCTCATTTCATGCTTGTTTCCTCTAATCTCTTGAGCATCATTTTTTTCTCTTTTTCTACCATTATTTTATATGTATTTTAGTTTCTTTGATTTTATTGATGTTTGAAATTTTTTTACTTGAGGTTTTATGAGGGTTTGTTTCCTCTGATTTCATGTTGAGTTTAACCATTGTAATGTTCTTTGGATTTCATCAAGGGAAAAACATTGATTCATAATGGATATGATTATTACTCTTTTTAGTGGATTAGGCCATGTAGTTTAGGGACAAAATCATTTAAACTCTTATGTTCTTTTGTTTATTACAATTTTTAGTCCTTTATCATTTTTATCTTTGATTCATTCCTGCACTGAGTCCATACATTGAATATTTTTTAGTGAATTGTGAGTGTGAAATCACCTAACCATGAACACCAACAATCACTATCTTGGAAGCTCACAATAATCCTAAAAGCATAACTTACTAGTAAAATAGTTTTAAACACTTATAACTTAAGAATAATATTCTACTCTCATCGGAACGTATCACACATTGAAATAAACTCAAGATGATTAGTAAAAATAGAATTAGAATCAGTAAAAATATTTTGGCAGAGTTTCACTAAAAAATTCTAATTAAAAAGCATTGAAGAGAAGATATTTATAGAGAGTTATCATCAACCATACACCATTAAATGGAAAAATTAACATTACTATACTTCTAATAACATTAATGATATTAATTCAAAAGTCAAGCTATTATTACTCTTTTTATAAAAATTAGGTACATATATGAAAATATGTTAAAGTCAATGACATTATTGAAAATTTTCCAATATCTACTGTTATAATCATATCCATAATAATTTCATAATTTTATTATTGATTAAAGTACGTAGTGTGTAAATAATTGTTCGATAACAAAAATTTAATGGACAAAAAATTTATTTATGTTTAAAAATTGAGTAATTTTTTCTAATTAAAAATTACTTATTAAATACATTATTATTTAAAAATATAAATATTCATATATCACATGTTATATTTCAATATATTTAATGAAGAATTAGATACAAATTAACTTTATTTTTTCCTTTGCACATTTTTTTAAGAATAAAAAGATTTAAAACATTATTTTATAAAGGAATGGGAGCATAAAGATCTCTTATATAAAGTTATTAGTGTTGTTTAGTTCCTTAAATTAAAAAGTGATATCATATAATTTTATTACTTTTAAAAAAGAAATTAATTAAGAAGAACACATTATTTTAATAATTTTTTATTAAAATAATATTTTTAAAGTAATATTTTAATACAAAAGTATTAAAATAATATAATTTATTATCAATTTTGATCATATTTTTAAAAATTAAATAAATTAAATAATATCATTTATAATGTAATTACCAAATAATATGAATAACTTACTATATAAGGTCATTTTTCTCTATTTATAAACTAGAATATCATATTAGGCATACGTAAATAAAAGAAATACTTTTAATTAGGGTAATTGATCGGGTTACTTTGAATTGGTGGTTTTGTTTAAATTAATTTAACTTTAGTTCAAATCAAATTTTATTTTAATTAGTAAAGATTAGTATGAATTCAAACAAGTTGTCTTAAACTAATTTGAATTGATAATTACATATTCTTTTAGTTAATTTAATTTTTTTCTAAATCAAAAAATCTTTTAATGATATTAAAACTCAAACATCATTATATAAAACAATAAGAATTGGGATAATAGTATGATAATAACTAGTAAATAAAAAATACATTAACATCTTATTACATCATTATTCAAACGTTAAGATTCAAAATAATCTATACCAAATTTTAGATTTCAACAATTTTAAATCATAATATCATATATAATATTTTAGATATAATTTTGAGCTAATGGACTTACTCAAATCCAGTTCGAACCCAACTCGATATTTTGGGCTACTTGAAATGATCAAATTTAATTTAATTTGTGTTTTATTCAAGTTTTTTGATTAAGATTCGATTAAATCAATCAAACTACAATACAAATCATAACCACGATAGCATAAAATATATATTTAAAATGTAAATTAATTGAGATTTATGATTCAAAGAGCTTAAAATTAAGAATTATTTATATTACTTTAATAAATATTGATTTATATTAATAATGATAATATTATGGTTTTAGGATCAACAAAATCAATCAAAGAATATAAAGAATTCAAAAATTGATTTTAGTAGTATTTTTTATCAAGATTTCATAAGCATGATGCTAAATTTTGACTATAATTTTTGGTTACTATCTCTTAATAGAATGATTAAAATTTATATGAAAAGATAATTAAATTATGCATAATTTCACATTTCACATATAATATTAAAACATGATTTTTTTCCAAGGTTAAGTATTAGTTAAAAATCAAAAAAATATTATAACTAAATAGCTATTAATGTATTTAAAATAACTTTTTATGTACGACTTTAAATTATATAATTTTTGATTATGTGAAATCTAAGAGATATAGCTACGATCCATATTTTGAAAAGGATTTACAAATCAATTATCTTCGGGAGAAAAACGTATCATATTATTATAATTCAATAAATCTTCTCACTAAAACATTATAAATGGAGGAGGCATTTAATATTTAAAAAATATCAAAAAATTAAAAAAGCTTTTATTTTATTTTTTTATTATTTTTCTCTAAAATGTGTAGTAATGATTTATAATGTAAAATAAAATTAGAGAATAATTTAATTGTATAGTTTTCTATTTTATTCTTATATATAATTTATATTTTTTTTGTTTGAAAAATTATTTTATTTATTATTTTAAATTTAATATATTATATTACTTAATTTTATATAATTTCCATCTTACTTTATTTATACTTATAATTATTATATATATTTTATAAGTTTATATTTTATTATAATATTATTATTTTAATATTTTATTAATCTTTGATAATTTATAACAATAAATCTTATTTATTTTCTAATGAAATTATTTTTCAAAATAAATACATTAGTTATTGTTATTAATTTTTAACTTTATATTTTCGGTAAAATATGAAGTAAAAATAATAATTAAAGTTCGTAATATTAAAATAAAATAATTAATTAAATTTTAAAATTTTATTATTTTTATATTAATTTTTTTCATCCAAAATGATTATACTTAATTATTATTATTTTTATTTATTTTTTTTTTATAATATATTTTTATATAAAATTTACACTTAATATAATAATCGTTTACTTAAAAGTAATAATTTTTACCATGATAAACTAGTTTTAGCGAATTTTCCCACACCGTGGGGATCGAAAAGTCAAAAGTAATGATTGTCTACAGAGGAAAAAATCATCGAAAACTAAATTAAGAACAATTTTACTTTTAATATTAATTCATGTATTTTATAATTTAAAATAAATATATTATTTTTATTATTATAAATTATAAATATTTTATTTTAAATAATTTTATAATAATTTAAAAATCATAATATAAGATATTACATCAATTAAAAGAAATTATTATTATTTATTAATTATATAATAATATGATATCTTAAATTAATATAATTTTTATTTAAAAAATAAATATTAAATAAAATAATATATAATTAATTAAAAATATATTTAAAAAAAATAAATAATAACTCTAACAATTATTACATTACAATTGTTATCTTAATAATTGTGATAAAAAATTATATATTAATTCTCTATCAATCTAACGTTGGAGTAAAGACTAATAATAATTTATCCACGAGTTGGTTGTTTTAGTTTTTTATTTGTATATTACAAAGACTTTTTCATTGGCTTGGTCAACATATTTGAGCTTGTTTTGCTTTCCGAAAGCCATAATGTGTTTCTATCGGCTTCGATGATAATGAATCGTTTATCTCCAACCCCTGATTCTGTTGTTAATATTTCCATTATTGTTGTTATCGTTGCCATTATTAATATTGGAGGTGTAATTTATCTTATTTTCCGTTTCCTTCGTATTCTTCTGGGACGACGAACCCAGTTTCAAAAAGATTCTCCGAGCACCGACAAATTTCCTACTTCTCCGACCCGTAGGGAGTCATACCAAGTTTTTATCAGCTTCAGGGGGGAGGATACCCGCTTAAATTTCACGGATCACTTGTATCAAACTTTGAAAAGGAAAGGCATTCATACATTCAGGGACGATGAGGAACTGAGAAAAGGAAAAAACATTTCCCCTGAACTCTTGAAAGCAATTGAAGAATCGAGATTTGCTGTTGTTGTTCTTTCGAAGAACTTTGCTTCTTCATCATGGTGTTTGGATGAACTTGTACATATTGTCAAATGTATGGAAGATATAGGACAGATGGTTTTACCTGTTTTCTATCACGTGGAACCTTCGCTTGTACGAAAGCAAACTGGAACTTTTGGTCAGGCCATGAAGGTCCACAAGAAGAAAAAATACCATCCATGGAGGTTGGAAGGATGGAGGGAGGCGTTGACTAAAATTTCCAATCTCTCTGGCTGGCATGTGAAAGATAGGTGATTCTTGATTATACTATTTCTTCTTTAAATTTAATGAAGAGTCTTCTTTTTTAATAAACCACAATCACAACACACAAAAAGGAAAATTTGAGAATAGTGACAAGTCAATTGTATAATACAATTTAAAGAATAGTTATCTTTTATAGGTATGGATGTATTTATATACCCTCTAAACACTTTCACATCGATATTTAATTCAAGAATTAATGGGTCTTATTTTGACTGCAATGCCTTTTTTTTTTGGTAGCATTTGTGAGATGTTTTTCCATTTGCTATAAAAAATCCCATTATTATGCAATTTTAATAGTTAAGGGTTGTACGATTTTAATAGCTTCTTTCTAATTTTTTTTTGTCAATTGATTTCATATTAATAACGATTTTTAGTTTTAATTTTCATATTTTTGAGAAATTATTAACAAAATGATAAAATATTATACTATTCATAAAATTTTAAAAATAATTTTTTAAATTTAATTTATAATTTTTTTCATTATCATTAAATATTTTTCTAAATAGTAAATATCAAAAGAAACTAAGTAAAAACCTAAAATTTATAAATAACTACCCTCCAGACGACGTCAATACAATCCTTGTGAATTCTGAGATGCATTTTTTTCTTTCTTTTAAAGAACGGGGATATGATGCAGGAGATATTCCAGATAAATATGCTTTTGAGTGATTGAATAAACTCATTGTTACTTAATATGTTTGGTTGTCGTTTCCTTATTAATTATTGTCGTTTGCTGGCTATTTTAATTATCTTGTTTATTGATGACTAGATTTATACAGCCCTTGGTTTACACCCAAATTTTGGGTTGTTTTCTCTGCGTTTGCTTAACTTCTAGTATATAGGTAGCTTCTTTAAAAAAAAACAAAAAAAATTCTAGCATATAACTAGGTGTAATGGTGTATGAGGGGCACTTTGGTAATTAGAAAAAAATATTATTAATTTATTTTGGGTTTATGTCTCTTTGCACAAAGTAACGTTTCTTCCTAAAAGATGAGAAAATGCTCTAAGAGCTCTTTAGGGGTGCATGGTATCCAACTATCCCCACCCCCAACACTTGTGGGCACGATGTACTAAGTGAGTTATCTATGAGCTAGAGAATGCTCATGGGATAAGCATTGATTGTGTCATGAGGGTACAACAATGTCTCTCGAAGACATGGAATCTTAGGGACAGTATCGATGAGACAGAAGGGTCGATATTGTGCACGGTTTCCACGTGAGAGGTTACACGAGAGGGAATGTCTATGTCGACGGTCTACTTGATGTGGGCATGTGAAGGTATCTTCATGGGAAAGCGGCACACCATGTGAGCGATGTAGCACAAGTGATGGTGCATCGATGAGTCGCAGCATGCTTGTTAGGCAACGTTGCTTTAAGTGAAGGTACATTGTGAATATGACAACCCTCATGATGGTGATGTTAAGTGAGGATGTGCATTGGTCAAGGTTTCAACCATGTATTAAGGATCCGTAGGCTTGATGGCACTGAAGGCCATAACATGTTAAAATGAAGGCATCATGTGTGGACTTCAGATCAAATGAGTTGCTTACTCGTGCAACATGTGAGTTTGGTTGAATGAAACTTACATGCATGTATGACATTCTTGCTTAGTTAACTTAAAGATAAGTTGATATGTGTGTTAGCTTGAGTAAAAGTATATCGAGGATAAATGAGCGCATTGCATAAAGGGTGCAAGAAGAAGTTGGCCTTTAGACAAGGATTTGGCCTTAATGTGAAGTTTCCTATTTGAGGGTGTGTATGAAGAGTCCTAATAAGAGGAATAGGAAGCTAACTAATTCTTTTTTTTTTTTGCTGAATAGAAATTGACTAAGTCTTTGTACATTGTTGTACTACTTGTTATCAACATGTGTGCTTTGCATAGTTAGGTGAGCAATTCTATGGCATAATGTCTAGATGACGAGGAGCCTTATGACGAGGCGAGTGTCTTGGTTGAGTAACCTAGATGTCAGGAAGCAATTGTTAAGTCGCATGCGTGCGAGACACACTGAGAGTAGTCATTGTTTGTATTTTTTTGAGAAGCATTGAAGTATTTAGACAAGAGTCATATTATAGACTTGAAAGGTAATAGGCTGGCCTTGACTTGGAGGGTCTTGGCCCCGAGTGGTCAAATTTTCACTACGTGAAAGGACAGTTACATTTGGTGTCAGAGCCAACTCATACTTATGGAAGAGGTGTGTTAGTGCAAAATGGTGCTTAGTGTTAGATGGTGAGTTTCCGTGAACCCAGTACTACTGGTTAAGGAGACTTGCTTGGTTTGATTGGTGAGCTCAAAGAGTTCAATAATTTGTTTGAAGCTAGTTGTCTAGCGAGTGAGTATTGATGGCAAAGGTTACATCCATCAGAATACTCGAGGTGGAAAAACTTTGCATGTGTGAGTCAGTATAGACTTGGGTGTATGGGTGAAGAGTTCTGCAAGCGACGAACGTTAAAGCGTTATTTGTAAAAAGTTCTTGCAAGCTGAGTTCCTTAATTGGGGGTTTTGAGTATGTAAAGTAGGCGGCCGTATGGTTTACTTGCGCTTTGTTTATGGAAGGTTACAATAGACTATAAGCCGTTATAACAGCTGCATCCATAGAAGTTATAAACCGCAAGTAGTGCATCTTTTGTCAAGTGATCAATTGTGAAAGCGCATTTTTCTTAAGATTTGAGGACTTATAACCCATGGGTTTGGTATGTGGTTTCCAACATGTTTGTGCTTCAATGTGGTTTTCATCAGTTGTTGCAAGAAATCTTGACAACTCTTGTGCTTTGAAGTAGCACCAAGAAGAACAAGCCAAATGTGTCTGGGTGACCATGATGTCATGTTTGCTTTGAGAAGAAGAAACCTTATTGGGGCTTGAAATGTGTTCAAGATAGCCTTAGAATGCTTGCTCATCGAAGTGTTAAGTAGAGCACGAGTAGCATATTGTGGTATGAGAGATCATGAGGACTAACCAAAAGGGGTTATGTTAGCTAGCTCCGAGTTTGAGATATGAAGGCCAAGAAGGCCAAGGAAAGTGTGCCAAGATGACCAAGGTGGATTGTACAGTGTATCCAAGGTGGGATGTGGAACCAATGCTAGTGGATTTGACAATGGGAAGGGTCATGGAACACCTATATCTTTGAAATGAAGCGGAGTTCTACAAACCAAAGGTATTACTAATAGGATCATTGAATGGTTAGTGTCACGCTTGGATGGGCCATTAAGGTGCCAAAATAATTTGAATTGAGACGACAATGATGAGAGTCAGAGCATGTTAATGTCAACAAATGATAATGAGAAATATAAAGGTGTATGGGCCCTTGTTTGTTAGTGGTGTTAAGAAGGATCGCGGATTGTTCAAGCCTGAGAGAAGCTGTATGTTAAGAGAAATGAGATGCCTGTGATGTGAAGATATTGATCTATTGTAAGAAAGAGTAGTAAAGTGCCTATGTGGGTTGAAGCTTCATCATTGATCGTTAAGTTTGAGAATGCTTTAACAAGGTCGTCTAAGAATGAAGTGGTAGAGGTGGACCTCACATCGCTAAGGGAATGTAGTATGATCAAAGCAAGAGACAAAGAGTTTAATTGAAGTTGCTTGCTCAATAGTAGACTGAGGTACAAGAGTAGCACATCAGAATTTTAGAATGGAGGTGCTGTTTTGGAAGAATAGTGAGTTTGCAAACTCTACCTTGTGTGGTACATCTCATATGTCAGAAGTGGATTCATCATGTGCTTTGAGAAGGCACATGGTGTCGTATAAGAGATACGGTTGGCAAGAGAGCCACGCCCGAGGGATGGGCGCACCATTGCATAAGGATTGCACATCAAAAGGTCCTGCGAGCATTGAGTGCATGAGTAATAGATTTGAATGGTAGCATCCTAAAAGGGCCAAAGAGTGCCTTGTGCATGTGTTTAAGTGTTGCACATTGAAGGGCCAAGAAGCATTAAGTGCAAACAAAGATTGTTAGTATGGTACACTTATAAAGGGTCAAGGAGCACCAAGTGCACATAAATGGTTGTAGTTTTGCATGTCGGAAGGGCCAGGGAGCATCGATTGCAAACATCATCCAAGGGGACAAAGCAAGTTATGATCATGACTTTGCTAAAGAAGAGACTAAGATTTGGCGAGAGATATTGCAATGGAAGAACGGTTGGCTTATGAGCCACATCTTGTAAGATGCATTATAGAGAGCCGATCCAAGGAATGGAGTTGACATATGTTACTCCTGCTCGTCTCTTTATCCTGCCATACCAGTATCAACACGACATGACTCCAATATCGGTACGGGATATGTGTCCGATTGAACAAAATATTTTTAGACACGGTAGGGAAAAAAAGTATATAGAGATGGAGAAAGTAAAAGAAGAAAAAAAGGAAGAGAAGCTGAGAAAGAAAAAGAAAGAAAATGAAGAGAAGCTGATAAGAAAAAGAAGAAATGACAGGGAAGATGAAGACTGGGCTAGGTTAGTGGACTTTATTTTAATGTAAACAATATTTTATTATTATTATTAATGAGAGAGACTTGTCATATTGTTTCTAATTAATATTTTCATTTTCCAAGACCACAACCCAAAGTTACTTTGTACATTTTCTTATTAATTTATTATTTTTGTGAAATTCCAAGTCATTCATTTAACGAATATGATATATATATATAAATAGTCGAAAACATGATTAGGGGTTCTCACAGTATGATCCTATGATGAAGCGATGGCTCTTACCTTGACATGTCCCGATGAAAGCGGCTAGCCACCATATCGGATTGTTCTAGTCGAGAGGCGTAATATATAGCAACCTGTTTGGCTATTGCGTAAAACATGTTTTGAGGTTATCTTTAATGGTCACTTAAATTGTGATATTAATGGTATGAGAGCCTGTTAGACAAGAAGGCTATAAATAGTCGAAAACTTGATAAGAGGTTCTCACAGTGTGATCTAGTGATGAAGTGTTGGCTCTTATCCTGACACGTCCCGATGGAAATGGCTAGCCATCGTATCGAGTTGCTCTAGTCGAAAGGAGTAATATATAACAACTTGCTTGGATGTTGTGTAAAACATGTTTTGAGGTTATCTTTAATGGTCACTTAAACTGGGACATTAATTTTAATGTTAATTAAATAATTTTATCATTTTATAACACATTAATATTAAAACTATTATAATTAAATTGTTAGATTTTATTGTCTTCGCAAAAGACTAATTTCGTTTAATTTTAATATTACAAAGATCAGAGAACAATGTTGATATAGTTCTGTTGTATTATATATTTGGTTTTATTGATTTAAGTTTTATTCTTATAAATTGTTTTCATTTTGTATTTCATGTTTTAACTTTTAATTATTTCAATACATGACATATATAATATTAGTATATATATAATAATATATTTAGACACAAACATAAAATTTGTAAAAATATATATTTAATAGCCGTGTCCAAAAATTGGACACTTTATCTCTATGTCGAATTGTCCTAAATTTAGAAATTTAACAAGTCTAACGTCTGGACACATACTCATATCCGACATCCGTATCAGAATCCAAATAACATAGGACTTAACTAGGTTCTTGAGAAGAGCTAGTCATTTTGCATTACCAACAATGGAGTAGAGATTCAAGTGGAGCTTTCGTTTGGGAATAGATGCAATAAATTCTCAGGCTAAGTCCAAAAGTTTGGGAATAGATGCAATAAATTCTCAGGCTAAGTCCAAAAGAGGCGTACAAAGGTCATCACTAGGGGTGACTCTTCAAGTGGTAGTGGGACAATTTCATGGTAGAAGTCAATCAGAAGATTTGGAGCCTAAAGACTCTTTAGAGTGCTTCGACGAAAAAGTTGAAGAAATGAAGTAGGGAGGATGTCATAATCTGTATGATGGGCACTTTGGTAATTGACAAAATAATAATTATTGAATTATTTTAGGCTTATGTCTCCTCGTATAAAGTGATGTTTCCTTCTGAAAGATAAAAAAATGCTCTAAGAGATATTTAGGGGGAGGCATGGTTTCAAGCTCTCCACCACTCCCTACACCAATGGGCATGATGTGCTAAGTGAGTTACGTATAAGTTAGATAATACTCATGGGGTGGGCATTGATTGTGCCATGAGGACGCGCCAATGTCTCTCAAAAATAGTATCGATGAAGCAGAAGGATCAATATTGCGCATGGTTTTCACGTTGGAAGCTATGTGAGAGGGAATGTCTATGCTGATGATTTACTTGATGTGGGTATGTGGAGGTAGCTTCGTAGGAACGCGGCACACCATGTGGTGCATCGATGAGTAACGGTATGCTTGTTAGGCAACGCTGCTTTGAGTTAAGACACATTACGAATGTCACAACCTTTATGTTGGTAATGTCGAGCGGAGATGTGTATTGGTCAAGGATTCGACTATGCATTAAGGATCAGTAGGTTGTCACGGAAGTAGGCAACAACGTGCTAAGATGAAGACATCATGTGTGGGCTTCGAATCAAAAGAGTTGCTCATTCGGACAACATGTAAGTTTTGGTTAAATGAAACTTACATGCATGTAAAAAATGCTTGTTTGGTTGACTTGAAGATAAGTTGATATGTGTGTTAACTTGAGTAGAAGTATGTCAATGAGAAATGAACATACCTACACGAGGGGTGCAAGAAGAAGTTGGCTTTGAGCAAGGAGTTGGCTTTGTTGTCAAGATGCATATTCAAGGGTGTGTACAAAGAAACCAACAAAAGGAATGAGCTTGTTTTTTTTTTTTTTTTTCTTTGTTTTTGGCTAAATAAAAGTTGATTAAGTCTTGGTACATTATTGTACTACTTTCTATCAACATGTGTCTAAATATGCAAGTTAATGCTTAGATAACGAAGAACCTTATAATGCGACGAGCTTTTTGGTTGAGTAACCTTGATGCCATGAAGCAATCTTGAAGTCACATGTGTGCAAGACTTGCTTAGAGGAGTTCTCGTTAGTATTTTCTCAAGAAGTACTGAAGCATTTATACAAGGTCATGCCTTAGACTCAAAAGGTGATGCCTTTGTCTTTGGCTCCAAGACGGAGTCTAATATTAATTGTAATCGCATCAAAATATGAGATCTGAGTTTCTTTTTACCTAAAATGTTCCTCAGGAGATCGCACGCATTGAACACATAATTGACTAATGTATTTTTTTTTTGTAAAAGTACGTAATTGCATCAATATTAAATTGAAAAAGTTAAATGCTTTAAGTTTTGAGTTGCATAATTCTTGAAAGCTTAACTGCCAATTAATTTGATTATTTACCGTAAATGACATGATGATTTTGATCCATAGACAGAAAAGTAAGAACTTGCTTTCCTTCCCCTCTCTGAAGAAATTTCGATGGCAAAACAAATTGGCACATTACTGATTATTTTCCTTTAATGCTTTTTATTATTATTATTATTATTATTATTATTATTATTAATATTTGTTATGTAAGTTGCAGGCCTGAGTCAGTAGTTATACAAGAAATAGCCAAGGAGATTTCAGATTTGTTGAGATATTCATTCCTAAGTATGGACCATAATTTGGTCGGGATGAGTCCCCGATTAAAGAAGTTGGAATCATGTTTGGATACAAAGTCAAATGATGTGCGCATCATAGGAATTTGGGGGATGGCTGGGATAGGTAAGACAACCATTGCTCGAGAAGTTTTTAAAAAGATTCGTAATGAATTTGAAGCTTGCTGCTTTCTCGCTGACATTAGAGAAGTGTCTAAAACGCAAGGCCTTGTTCATCTACAAAAACTTCTTCATCAACGCTTGCTTGACAGTGATGTAGATATAGGTCTTTTAGATGATGGAATCAATAAAATAAGGTATAGACTACAATCTAAAAAGGTGTTAATGATTCTAGATGATGTTGATAAAGACGAGCAGATGAAAGCTTTAATTGGTGTAAATGATGGACGATTTCCTCAATTGTGTAAAGGGAGTAGAGTTATTATAACAAGTAGAGATAAACACTTGTTGAAAAGGTATGAAGTGAGTAACATTTATGAGGTCAAGAAACTAAATGAGGATGAGTCTCTTGAACTTCTATGTCTAGAAGCTTTCAAGGAAAGTCATCCTCTAGATGGGTATATAGAACTGTCCAAGAATGTAGTAAGATATTCTAGTGGCCTTCCTTTGGCTCTCGAAGCTCTTGGTTCTATGTTGAATATGAGAAAGAGCGATGAGTTTTCTGATGCGGTGGCTAGACAAAAGCAAGAACTTCCCCAAAAAATTTTGTTCAGGTTTCAAGTAAGTTATGATGGACTATCAGAGTCAGAGAAGGAATTGTTTTTGGTCATTGCATGCTTTTTCAATGGAAGGGACCAATATCTTGTGAAGAAGATACTGGAAGGTTGTAAATTATTTCCATACATCGGTATAAGGTTTCTTGTTGATAAATCTCTAGTCACTATTGAAAGAAATAAACTGTTGATGCATGATTTATTACAGCAAATGGGTTGGCATATTATTCAAAAGGAAACCTGCAAGGAGCATGGCAGACGTTATAGGATGTGGCTTCACAAGGAGGCATTACTTGCGGGTAGCATGGTAAGAGGTTTGATATAGAATATATGATTTTTAATCAATTGACTGATTCAATTGCGGATCCTTTTGTTTTTCACTTTAAATGCATCCATTTATTTTACTGTTTTTTTTAATGTTAGATTCAATGAGGGGCTTGAGCAACTAAGACAAAAAGAGAGTAAACTTAGAGAAAACAGAAAGAGAGAATTATTTTTGTATTAACTCAAGATTAACTACAAAACTAAGTTTGGTATTTATATAGCAAATAACCTAAGTCACAGGGCATTGATACTTTAGCTTTATGGCAAACAGAAAATTGTAACCTACCACTTGTCAAAACAGAGAGTTAAACTAACACATTAAGCAGGAACAAAACACTTAACATCTAAGGAATTGTTATTTGTGGGCTAGAATATCTCTAGGATCCCCCCTCAATTTGAGGTGGTGTCACTATCACCCTATACAGCTTGTTTCTCAGAGCTTGACACCAAGTCACCGTAGGGCTCCTAGTAAAGTGTCTGCAGATTGATTGATGAGCTGATTTATGATATTCTACAAGCTGCTTCTGCTGAATTTTCTCTCTGAATGTAATAGAAGAGTGGGACCATTGTCAATGAAGCTCATATCGTTATTTCAGATGGTTGGTGTAGCAGGACTGCAAGAGTCATTAAATCTTTAATCAAGGACTAAGTGGTGGTAATTTCAGCTTCTAGACTACCACTTGTCAAAACAGAGAGTTAAACTAACACATTAAGCAGGAACAAAACACTTAACATCTAAGGAATTGTGATTTGTGGGCTAGAATATCTCTAGGATCCCCCTTCAATTTGAGGTGGTGTCACTATCAACCTATACAGCTTGTTTCTTAGAGCTTGACACCAAGTCACTGCAGGGCTCCTAGCAAAGTATCTGCAGATTGATCGATCAGCTGATTTATGATATTCTACGAGCTGCTTCTGCTGAATTTTCTCTTTGAATGTAATATAAGAGTGGGACCATTGTCAATGAAGCTCATATCGTTACCTCGGATGGTTGTGTTGAAAATCAACACCAACTCAATAAATGAAGTGATTGAAAGATGTAGAAAAATAAATGGAGGTTAAAGAATGTAGAAAAATAAATTGAGTGGTTGAAGGATGGAGAAAATAGAAGTGTGTAGATAATATTTGTGGCTAGAATTATTTCTTAGTTTTATATTTGTGTGGTGTAGATTGCATAGTGAGGACTATAAATAGCCTACCTTGCATTTGGTTTAATCATCCCATTAAAAAAAATTAAGTCTTTGTATTCTTAGTTTGAGTGTGAGTTAAAAGTTTTGTCTTTTTGAGTGTTTGTATTTCTCTTCAATTTGTGAGTTGTCTTTAAAAGGTGTTATAGTGTCTTTTATTGTGGGTATAATACAAATAGTTTGTTTAATTGTTTGGATCCAATATTAGTGAATTTAAAGTTGTGTATTCTAAATTTTACTTAACAATTGTTATCAGAGCGGAATGATAAGGATCGTTCTTAGTGGAGCTATCTTGAGTCGTGAGGAGTTTGGTACTCTGCAAGTTTATTAGTCAAGCTTGTTCAGTATAGTCGAAGTCTTGTCGGCACGATGGGTGATCTTCAAGTAGCTGGAGGAATCAAGAAGCTTAACAACAAAAACTATAACACATGGGCAACATGTATGGAGTCTTACCTACAAGGTCAAGACCTGTGGGAGGTTGTTGGTGGTGACGAAGTTACACAACCAACAGTGGAAGATGCAAACGGTATCTTGCGGAAGTGAAAAATTAAAGCAGGCAAAGCTATGTTTTCTTTAAAGACCACAGTTGAAGAATAAATGTTAGAGCACATTCGGGATGCCAAAACACTGAAGGAAGCATGGGACACTCTTTTCAAAGAAGAATGATACAATATTGCAACTTCTCGAGAACGAGTTGCTATCGATAGCTCAACGAGACATGACGATTTCTCAGTACTTTCACAAGGTAAAATCATTATACTGCAAAATTTTAGATTTAGGTCCGAAAGCTCCTATTGGGGAAACCAGGATAAAGAGAATAATTATCAATGGTTTAAGACTTGAATATCGACGGTTTGTTACCGCTATACAAGGATGGCCGACACAACCATCTCTTGTTGAGTTTGAGAATTTGTTGGTTGGTCAAGAAGCCATGGCTAAGCAAATAGGAGGAGTCTTGCTGAAGGGTGAGGAAGAAGCGTTCTACACCAGTAAAAGCAGAGGCACTTTCAAGCGATACAATAGAAGTGGATCTAAAAAGGATGGTGACAAAATTTTTCAAGGAAATGAAGGCTTTCGTCTAGGGGGAGCTTGGAAGAATCGTAGTAACAGTAGAAAATTTGATGGTGAATGTTACAACTGCGGGAAGATGAGTCATAAGGCAAAAGATTGTTGGAGTAAGAAAAAACGTGTTGAAAGTAATGCTACTTCCAGTTTTAAGGAGCATAGCGAAGATGGTTGGGATGTCGAAACATTATTCGTTACAGAGGAAGAAGAATTAGCTTTCACAGTTACAACTGTGAAAAATATTGGCAACTCTACTCTTGAGAAAATACAGATCATGATCTTCTAGTTGAATGAGATAAAAAGACAACTACCAGTGGTTCAACCAACAATCAGTGGGAAAAGACAAATACCTCTGCTTGGGGACGAAAGGCCAAAGATGCTCTGGGATTTGACAATCCTATTCTGTTTTCACCACAGTGGCTTCTGCCAAAGCCATGAGATATTAAGCTGGCAAAGAAAACTGTGGGAAACCCTCCCAGCTCAAATCCTTCATTTGGAAATCGCTCAAACATCACGAAGTTATCAAGAAATAGTAAGGAGGTTCATGATATCCAGAAGAAAAAGGATGTGTTTAGGCCATTCTTGCTGGATATAGAAACTGGTAATGATTGATGGCGTGATGAGGAAAGAGACACCAATTCCTCTTTGCGCAAAGATCGCTGGAGAGATGGAGATAAAGAGCTTGGTGACAACCACAGGATGGACCGTTGGATAGAAAATTCAAACACAAAGCACTTTGGAAAAGGGCGTCGTGTTCCATCTGATCGGTGGACAGACCCGGGTAACAAGGATTCCAACTATGAACTAGGCACCTCTTCTGCAAAGTCTGATGATGATAGAAAATCAGATTGATCGACAAAGAGATTAGGTTATGATAGCACAAGATCTGATGTTGCAATGGACGATTTTACTGATTATGAGATTCCATGGGAGGAAGACGATGAGATCCAGTCGCATCCTTCATCGAAGAGTAGATCTCCAGAGTCATCTTCGAGGTCGAACAGTCTGATAATGGTGGCTGTGGCATCAACGACACCTTCAAAACAAAAAACGAGTCAGAACAACCTAACCCTAGTCCTGTCAATCTGACAACAACAACAAACGAGGAATGGAAGTGAAGGAGGTGGAAGAGAGGATTGTTGGAATGAAGGTGCTACGACGGTGTTGATCGATGCTTGGGATGAAAGGTATGTAGAACCGAGTAGAGGGAATCTCAAGCAAAAACATTGGAAAGAGGTTGCTGATATTGTGAATGGTAGAGAGGACTATTCAAAGAATCTTAAGACTGATATTCAATGTAAGAATCAAATTGATACTGTGAAGAAGTATAAGAGTGAGAAGGCTAAAATTGTTGCAGGTGGAGGACCTAGCAAGTGGCATTTCTCTTAACTACTTGATGAGTTGATTAGTCGTTTGGATCCAAATTTCAGTGATGACGTGCTAAAACAAGTATTTGGCCATGATAAAATATCAGTTGGGAAATCATGTGGTTTTGTATAATTTGCTGATAGGAAAAATGCTGAGGATGTAATTAAGAGTCTGAATGGAACGGTAATTGGTAAGCAAATCGTTCATCTTTCATGGGGTCGCACTTCAAGAAACAAGCAGTGGATAGTGGGTTAAAATAACCAGTGGAATCAGAAGGTACACCCAACAGGTAGAGGGAATCAGATACAAAATGACAAATTAAGGTGAAGAACGTTTTTCTTCATGAAGAGTTGGTGTTGAGGGGGAGTGTTGAAAATCAACACCAACTCAATAAATGAAGTGGTTGAAGGATGGAGAAAATAGAAATGTGTAGATTAATGTGAAGGATGTAGAAAAATAAATGGAGTGGTTGAAGGATGGAGAAAATAGAAATGTGTAGATGATATTTGTGTGGCTAGAATTATTTCTTAATTTTATATTTGTGTGGTGTAGATTGCATGGTGAGGACTATAAATAACATACCTTGCATTTGGTTTAATCATCCCATCAAAAACAAATAAGTCTTTGTATTCTTAGTTTGAGTGTAAGTTGGGAGCTTTCTCTTTGAGTGTTTGTATTTTTCTTTAATTTGTGAGTTGTCTTTGAAAGGTGTTATAATGTCTTTTATTGTAGGTATAATACAAGTAATTTGTTTACTTGTTTGGATCTAATATTAGTAAATTTAGAGTTGTCTATTCTAAATTTTACTTAACAAATTGGTCTAGCAGGATTGCAAGAGTCATTAAATTTTTAATCAAGGACTAAGTGGTGGTAATTACAACTTCTAGACTAGCTAAACTTGGATACTCAACCCCTTTTTTATTTTTTTATTTTTTTTTGCTGGACCTAGAAGTAATAAACTGGCCTTGGAGCTCCAAACAATGTAATTGCTGTTTGAGAATATTAAGAAACCTAATCAATCATTTTCATCACAAAGTCCTGTGAGCAGAAGATGAGATGATTTTCAAAGACATGCGCAATGGGAGTGACCTTTAAGTATATCTTCAAATGTCTTGAATGTCCTCTAGTTAGTTCAAATGATATTCATAAAGTATGCATCTTTGTTAACACAAGATGCCACTTCTATCCATTTGATTGTTGCATACCGTGAACAAATCAATGGTCAAATGGTATAGTCTAAGAGATGTTGGTTACTTACTATAGGAGACAGATAAGTCTTATACCATCTATATTGGCTTCATGGTTGCTGCATATTAATTACCAGCTTTACTGAGAATCATATCATGCAAACACGTGCTGACATATATACCTTTCTAGAACAAGACTCCCATTTGTATTGGGTTAACCCTTACAATTAAGAAAACCAAGATCCTTGAGAAGAAAGGATTGCTTGAGCAGATCAATCAAAATCTGCATTTCAATAAGATAAATTTCTGGAATGATAATGCCATCAACGTGTAACAACCCAAAGGTATGGCACACTCTTATGAAACACAAGCGTTCTTTAAGTTTTTGAACCTGGCACATATTTTATTTATACCAGAAAATAGTCAAATGCACATGTAATCTGCATAAAAATCAGGATTACCACGTTGAAACAAAAGCCAGAGGTTGGCTCATGTAAATTTCTTGAAGTTTTCACTTGAAAATGCATTATTTATTATCAAGTTGTCTCAAACACCACCCTTTAGGCCTTTATGGCAAGGGAAACTTATAACACGTTTTCTTACTCCCCTCCTCTCTCTCTCTCTTCAAAGAAACATTATATTTGTTATATAAGTCTAAGGCCTAACTCAACCCAATAAGATCTCATTGAGTTAAGGGTTGCCCACACTTATAAACTACACTACAGCTGAACGCCTAGTCGATGTGGGACAATACAATCCTTCAACACCCCCCTTCACATCGGACAGGGGCAACGAAGGCCACAAACCACGATGAACTCAGGGCCTAGCTTTGATACCATGTTATATAAGCCCAAGGCCTAACTCAACCCAATAAGATCTCATTGAGTTAAGGGTTGCCCACACTTATAAACTGCACTACAGCTGAACGCCTAGTCGATGTGGAACAATACAATCCTTCAACAATATTATATATATGTTTATAAGGCATTACAAAAATACAATATGTGGACAAGTAATCCACTCAAAAGAAGATATCTATCCATGAGATAATATATTCTTTAAAAATTCCATCCCCTATGGTTAAGATCAAGCTTCCTAATTATAGTTTATAAGGAATTGAGAATAATCTCTTAACTCCTTAAAACCAAGGCCCAGAATAATTATAAGAGGTTTGTTTACTATTTGGATGATGATTGTCAAACATTCTGTGAATTTGTAACAGTACTAAGCTAAACTTCACCTTAAATTAAATATATTTTGGACTCAATTTTCTGTTTGTTTAAAACATTGTTCCCCCATTGCTAGAGGCTGACTCTGAAATAATGTTTAGTTGATGACTAGAAGTTAGAGTTGATGCGTACTTAATTGATGTGGCGAAGGCTATGTTATTGGATTCTTCATTTTTGTAAAGTATCTATGTCCGAGCAACGTTACATGGATATGACTGTGGTATTCGGATACTTTAATTTGGTGTAAATTTACAGAAATTTTAGAAAATGGTTGTATTTGACACCCGAATATGTATGCAAAAATTTACTACTCTCAATATCCTAAAAATGTCCATGTAACATAGGGTGAAAGTGAGGGGACTGAGAAAATTCAAATAGTTAAGTTGGATAAACTTTCTTAGTAATCACCTATGTTACATGCACTCTTTTAAGACACCGAGAGTCATAATTTTTTTTGTAACTTTACATCAAATTGAAGTGTTAGAGTACGTATATCTTATATCTATGTCATATCATTTGAGTATGTGTACTTCATAAAAATGAAGAGTGCAAGTGACATAGGTAATGACAGAAAGAGCTGGTTGTTGAGATGGACTGAAATAATCTTAAAAACCTGCTAAGCCTAGAAACATGCAAGCATCAGAGCTCAGATCCAGATTTAGTAGTTGTTGGTCAACCAAGATAATCGGGCTTGAAATTTTACAATACTTCTAGGAGAGGTTTTATTTTGCGAGAAGGATGCTTCAATCATGAGAAAGATATCTTGATTCTTTTATACTAGCATTTAAGAGGAAGGTTGCTTGATTATCATATATACTTAGATTTTAGACGGAAGCCTATCTTGAGAAATTGCCAATGAGTCTCAAATATAATAAGAGAAAGGCATAAAAAGAATTGATAGTTGCAACCCCCATAGATCAGAGTGAATTAGTTACAGGGATTCAGTAAGGCATCTTGAGAATCAGTAATGGTCAAAACAAGATCTTTTCATGTTTAGCTTGCATTGCAAAACAAACAAACGAACAAAACCAAAAGAAAAAAAAAGATTTTACATTATGAAGTAAGGATATTATATTAGATCACATTTCTAAAAATAAGGATGCAAGTTTGACCTCTTTACATGCCACTCATCAATATTATTACATTCAAAAAGAATATTAGAACTGCATTAGAAATTGTTCTCAGAAGAAGCAACAGAACTAGGATTGCAATGCTTAAATTCAAAGGTGGTAGAGAGAGATTTGGTTCTTAAAATTTTGATGACTTGATGTGCTGGCTGTATAACAACCAATATATATATATATACACACGCATTTTTTGTAAAAGAAAAATCTTCCTAGTTGCTTTGATGTGATATCATTTGTGAGTTAGTTGATTTGGGCAAATAACTACGGGAACATTGCTAGAGAAACTCTAAAAGAACTCACTGCATGATCACTTTACGTAGAGAAAATTATCCAAGTTAACAAAGAGACTAGTTCTAAGTAAAAATAAATAAATAAAAACTATGAGTTTCCCACTTCTGAAAACAAACAAATAAGCTACAGCTGGTAGAGAATGCAAAGCCATTGAGGGATACTGAGCTGAAACATCTTTAATCTAAAAGATGGTAGAATATTTTCATGCTTTCCAAATGAACAATGATAATAGTGAATATTAATAGGTATTCATTAGCTCAAATATGAATGAGTCAGATATCAATCTGCCTATTGCATGATATATGTTGTACTTAAAAAGTTGGAATGCATCCTTGTGGTACAGGTAACAGGTGAGGTCAAAGGCATACTCCTAAATTTGCCTGGAAAGGAAGAATTATGTTTGCAAAGTGTTCCGTTCCCAAAGATGACCTGCCTAAGTTTGTTAAAGATTTGTAATGTGAAGCTATCTGGACGCCCTAACCACCTTTCCAATGCGTTACGATTTTTGGAATGGCATCAGTATCCTTCTGATTCCATGCCTTCAAAATTCCAGCCCTACGAACTTGTTGAATTCAACATGCCTAACAGCCGCATTGAACAGTTATGGAATGAAAAGGTGAGATTATCCTCTAAAGTATTTCCTAGCCTTAAAATGGTCATGAAAGTATTTTCTTTTTACTTATTAAATTTTAATTAGTTTATTTCCTCCATTTTGTAACAGCTTCATCTGCAAAAATTAGTACTCATTGATCTCAGCCATTGTCTGTACTTGACCAAGACCCCAAACTTGAGCCAGGTCCCAAACCTCAAGGGGATTACTTTTGAAGGTTGTAAAAATTTATCAAAGGTTCACCCATCAATTGGAAGTCTACCACATCTAGTTTCATTGAATTTGAAAGGTTGTGAAAGTCTGGAGAGGTTTCCTTGTCCCATCAGCTTGAAATCTCTTGGAACTCTTATTCTTTCAGAATGTTCAAAACTCAAAGAATTTCCAGAAATTCTGAAGAACATGGAACATTTATCTGAACTTTATTTAGATGGGACAGCTATACAGGAGCTTCCAAGTTCAATGAAACTCTTAACTGGCCTTATTTTCTTAAGTCTAAGAAAATGCAAGCACCTTTTGAGTCTTCCAACTGTCGTATACAGATTAACATCTCTGAAATGTCTCAATCTGTCAGGATGCTTATATCTTGATCAAATACCAGAAAACATAGGGAGTTTAAAACATCTGCAAGAGCTTGATATTGGTGGCATTCCCATAATAGAAGTATCTTCCTCTATTAGATGTCTGACCAACCTTAAACTATTATCTTTTCATGGATGTAAAGGGATGCTAATAGGATGTTCCGTGTCAAAGATTCTGCCAGTTCCTAACTTGTTTTCAGGCTTATCCTCTTTGGTATCATTAGATCTGAGTCGATGTAATCTAGAAGTAGTTCCAGACACTATTCGTTGCATATCTATGTTGCAGTTCTTGAATTTGAGTGAAAACAATTTTGTGAGGGTACCAGATATCTCACAACTTTCTGAGCTTAGAGAACTTCACTTGTCCAGATGTTACAAGCTTAGATTTTTGCCAGAACATTTTCCATTGAGTCTGAAATATTTAAATGCAAGCAATTGTCCCTTGCTGGAAACTTATTCAAATGATTTGACAATATGGACTTCTGACAAGGGATTTCATTTCATAGACTATCAAAATTCACATCACAGGTTGCATCCACTTTCAATCCTCCAAGAACATATTGATCTACACTTCCCTAAATTTATCAAGGTTTCTCTTTTTCTCTCTCTTCTCTTTTCTGTTTTTTTCTTCACTTTCACATAGAACATCTCTCATATTTTCTTCTCTTCGTTTTACAGGACCAAATTATTAATAGAAAGAAATTTGAAATCTGTTTTCCATACAGTAGAATTCCAGACTGGTCTTGCCAGGGAAGCAATGGGTCTTCAGCAAGTTTGCAGCTAGCTGTAGAAGATGCTAAGTGTATGGGATTTATCCTATCTGTTGTTTTCAATATAAGGCCGAATGACATCTCTGGTGACTGCTGGGAAAGAGAATGGAATTGTTGTCGTTTCGACATCAATGGATGTTGTTTAGAAAATCGTCTTGGCTTTAACTCCATTATTGACCGCCAGGGTGGTTTGTATTTACTTTGTTTGTACCTTCCAAGACATTTGTTTTTAGGACTATTGAGTAAAGCAAATAACATCAAAGTTTCAGTTTCAAGCAATAGAGAAGATGTGAAGGTGATATTCTGTGGGTTGCAATTCATAATGTCTGAGCAAGATGCTTACAAGTTTGCTCAAAATTTAACTCAAAGTATTAGGGAACAGTGGGATTTTAATTTTCCTCAACATTGTGAACAACTATTAGATGAGGGAATGAAATTGGAAAACTTTGATAATGGTATGGAAATTGGGTGCAATCTTATGGCACAGGAGAACAGAACAAATGAATCACCACATGATACAGAACAAAGTTCAAGACTCTTTCAGGTCATTCTCACTGTCCCTTTTATCTTCTTTTGTTCTTGTCATTCACCCATTAACTGTTCTTTTATGCTGTTTACAGGGATATACTGAATGCAAGTTAAGATTTTCTTTTCATAAGTTCTTTCAAAAGATTTTGACAAGCAGTGACAGAGTACCAGCTCAGATCAGTACCTCATTGCACAAGTATGGATATCATTTTAGAGAAAAGCCAGGCTTCAGAGAGCCTTACTCAATAATACTCCATTCCAAGCAGTATGGTATTGAAAGAGATTCACCGTTCACCTTAAATTACGTGGAAATAATGGCTGAGGATCTACTATGTGGAGACAAGCCAGCAAAATGGAAAAGAAACTTGGAACTCGTACTTCAGAACTTCTTTGAGATTCCTAATTGTCATCTTCGGTTTGCCCTCAATTTTAGAGGGCATTTAATTTCTCTTCTGAAGCATTTTGATCCCCACTTTACTTACAATTTTTGTTTCCCACAGAAAGATATTCCAGAGTGGTTCAAACATCAGTGCAATGCATCCAGTGCAGCGATCCCATTGCCTGCAAATTTGCATAATGATGACAACTGGAAGGGAATAATTATATGTGCTGCCTTTTCTGTTCATGGCCATCCAACTACCATAATTAACAATGTTGAATCAAAAGAGTCTTTCAAACTTGTGTGTCATTTAAAGACTAACAGAAATTGTTTGGATCCTGTTCCTATGCTTTCCATAAGTAAAGATAGCTTGAAGTGGTTATCCCATCATGGTGGATTCATTTGGCTGACCTATGTACCAAGTTCATTGCTCAAAGAATTGAATGAACAGCTAGATTTCGTGGAGGCTAGAATTTATAGTAATTATCAAGGATTTGTTGTGTACAAGTGTGCCTTGGATCTGTTGTACCACGGACATGTGGAGGATCTAAAGACAGAGATAGTCCAGTGCTGGACTTCATTCTTTGACTCTAGCAATCATGATAAAGATCTGACACAGTGCAAACTTTCAATCCCTGAAGAACATTTGAAGGTCATCTCTCTCTCTCTTGCCCCCCTCTCCCCGTCTCTTTCTATTCTCCAATTATCTTACATTCTTTGTATGTCATTGTCATAGGGCTTTGATGAAGATAAAATATACAACACATGTTTGCCAGCTACTGGAATTCTAGATTGGTTTGTACACCAATCCAAAGGCTCTTCAGTAGCCATTGAGCTGCCACAAGATGACAATTGGGTAGGATTGGCTCTATGTGCATATTTTTCATATCTTCAGAATCCAAGGGCTGGCGAAAACATATTGGATGCCTACCTTATATATTGTTTAGAAATTGAGAGAGAAAGTTTGAAATTTCTCCATGAGTGTCGCACAACAAATACTGAATTCAAGTGGCCTCATCATGGAGAATTCCTTTGGGTATCTTACATACCACGATTGTCATTGTTGGAATCAATTCAAACACCTCATCACTTAAATGAGAGTATGAAAATTTTATCTGCTTCATTTAGAAGCACAAGGCAAGGCCTGTTGGTGGTGAAGTGCGGCCTTCGTCCAGTATATCAGCATGATGTTGAAGAGATTAAGCAATCATGCATCCGCATGGCCAGTAGACCTGCATGTGGTCGAAGAGATTAACGAATTTTTAAATATTGGAAGGACAGCAATCGCAGGTTAAGGAAATTCTTTTATACACTCAAAGTGAATACTCCATGAGAGGTATAATCTCATAATCTTAGGTCACCCATTTATTGTTAATTACACTTCTTTTTCACTCCTACCTCTATTTTTATGTTGTTCCCATCTCTCTGCAGTACATGTATTACTGAATAATATGTAGACAAACTTTGGAATTATGAATAAAATCTCCCATCATCGTTAAATTATTACTCTTCAAACTACAGAGAGTACTCTTCCTATTAAGTTTATCAGTATCTCTGTTTCCCTCTTCTTCTTTTTTCTGTCAAGGATAATTATTCCCCCTCTATTTAATGTCAGCATTATAAGCATGATGTTGAAGTCCAATCCATAAGCGCTAGGGACGTATCTTTGCCTTTACTTAAAACATCACTTGATTTGTCTGGTTTAAGTAGTTAGCATGGGACTGTCTGTTTCAGCTGATAATGTTTTTAATTTTTAAATCCGAAATTTGACATCAATTTGAAATTGAATAAACAATATAAAAAGTAAAGAAATTAACTGGAAAAGTTAAAAAGTAATGTATCAAATTATAAGGAAAAAAAACCTAAAGTATAGAATATAAAAATATTTAAAAATCATTTGGTTGTTTAATCTAGGTTGGATATAATAACTAATAACCGATACATTCGACTGAATTGATGAACAAAATGAAGTTCTTATTTTATTTCATATGTTCAAATATGTTGGTTTTTGTTTTGATTTGTGTTTGGTTGATTTTGGTTTTAAAATTTATGAACTGATATTTAATCGAAACAGATGTATACATTGATGATACATATACTTATTTATTTAATTTTATACATTTATAATACATATATCATATATATTTATGATCATTTAATTTTGAGTTAAATTTTATGTAACTTGAAAAAGTAAAACAACTTATATAATTTTTCTATGATTTATTTTTATAAATATTTACTATAAATAATCAAATATTTAAATTATTTTTATATTTAAATTCTCAATATTTTACTTATTTTATAAAATTCTTTTTTTATAGTAGAATTTTATGAAATTCTTCTCAATTTAAATGTTAATATATAAGTATTTTTAATTAAATTATTGATTAAACATTAAATTTTATCCTTTCGTTTAACATTTATATAGAATAAAAATAATTTAAATTATTTTAAAATTAGTTGATCTAAACCATAAATAAAACATATTAAACGCCTTAAAAATATTAGTTTAATGTTCTATAATCGAAATTTCATGTATGAGTTTTAGTTTTTGATTTAAATGTAATTTTTTTTCAAATCTAAATATTATGTCCTAAATTATTTGTACTCTTTCTATCTCCTAATCATAGAATAACATATATTTTTTTTAACGCTAGTTACTAAAGTTGTTAACAGAAGTTTTATTTAAGATTGAATTTTTTAAAAAAAAGTATACATGTTAAAATTTTTCTTAAATGTATAACATATTTATCAATATTTCGATGACCATCCATTACACGAACTCTAACTATTCTTGTATTTTCAAGTGCATGTAAAACAAAAAAATGTAAACAAACATTTAAAAGTAAAGAGAGATGTTAAAAATGAAAGAATTATCAAAAACATTTTTAAAAAGAAAATATTATGTCTAACTCGATTAACTAAAAACAAAACAAGGCTGCACAGTGCACACCCTTAGTTCCACATTAATTATTATTGGATGAAGGGCAACTATGTTCCTACAGCTTTCATAAAAAAAAACACATAAATCATGCCTTTATAAAATAGAACACCAATATCTCATTAATTTAAAAAAACACCACAAAAAAACCTACATTGAATGAAATAATACCATGTGCCAAACAGATGTTCACCAAAGTAAGTACAATTTGGCATTCCACGAGAGAAGAACAAAAATTAAAAAAGAAAAGCAAGAAGCACGAGAATTTCACTAACAGACAAAAGAATTTTCTCCTGGAAACAAACATGAATTCCTAATAGAACTTCCAACAGAAACATTCAATTTTCTAATACTATTTATTTGAACTTCCAATTGCCAACATCAAAATCAATGCAAGTGAATACACTATTCCTATAAGTCAATACACCAGTCCTGTTTCATTATCATTGAGGAAAGTACATTTAACTTCTAAACTGCCTCAGTTGAAGAATTTGGGTGCTAGCTAAGCTCAAAAGGAACAAATACATCATTTACTTTCTAACAGGTTTCCGCACACAACACACTGCTTATAATCATTCTAAGAATGCTGAATGATTAGAGAAAAGAAAATTAACCGAAAACTAAAGTTCCAAATATTAATTCAAAGGAAATATCCTCCACATCCTCTCACACTAATTTTGTTCTCTTTTTCTTAAAAATATACACCAAAAGATGGGAACTTTACTGTGAAAAATGATAAGAAAGTTCTTGAAGGCTGTGTCCAAGAGCTCATGAAAAAAACCGACCAAAAAAACTAAAGGAATAAAAACTTAAATTAAAAAAAAATAGCAACCCAAGAGAAGGGGGAATTCATTTGGCGCCAACATTTATAGCCTGGGTCTTGGTCAGTTAATTTTAATAAAAACTCAAAATTACCCTTGCTTTGGTGGTCACATGGTCTCATTTGTGTGTGTGTGTGTGTTTTTTTTAAGTAATAACATTTTTGTGAGAGGATTTATGTGTTATTTTAGTGAAAGTAATAAGATTTATGTCGCTCTTTCCTATTATTTAGGTAAAATGTTCGGGATGTCTTGTAGTTTTTAATAAATAAGTAATTTAATTTTATAATTATTAATTTAAGTATATTAACTCTCAAATTTTTTTAAAATAAATATTTTAGTAATGTAATTTATAAGTTAGATATTATAATTCTTCTTATTATAAAAATTAAATACTTTTAATCTTATAATTTATTAAATAAATATTTATAATCTCTTAAAAGTATTAAAATTGAGTACTTATAATATATAATTTTTATAAATGATAAGATTATAAATATCAATTATCAAATTCAAAAATTACATTATTAAAATACTTAATCGTATATAATAATAAGAATGTTGTGACTTTTTAAAAAAAATATAAGATGTTTGATATTTAATACAATAATTATAAAATTAAATCGTTTAAATTCAATTATTATGTGACTTATATTGTCATGATTTTTTATTATTTATTATTTTTTGATTAAATTTTAATTTTAATTATAGATAATTAAAATAAAAAAATACACGTCAAGAGTTTGAGAAAAATTGAAAAACAAAATTACGTATTTTTAGGTTTTATTATACTCTTATTTTATCCTAACATGTTAGTTTGCTTTTACATATGCTAGTTTTCTTTTTACATGAGATTTGTTGATGGTAATTTGGAGGATTTTTTAATTAATTTTTTATTATTTACATGCGGAATATATAACAATTTGTTTTCCATAACCACCCATAAATAATTTATCCTTTTAATAATAATTTAAAAGAGGGGATTAAGTGGGCCATGTCTTCTTTTAAAATCGTGTGCAACAAGAGTTCACGTAAAAACAATCTCATCTGTACAATGTACGTTACAAGATCCGAACCAAGGGAACGTGACTTGCCTTTGAAGGCGGGCGATTCCAACGGTTATTTCTTCACGAACAAGCCGGATCGTTCACCATGATCGAGTCACACTCCGAATCGTTCACCGAGTTGGCTCTCAGCGTCCACGACAAGAAGGATAATAACTGTTATCCAGAAATTCCAATCGAAATTATCAGCGAAGAAGAGATGGCTTTGCTCGAAGCAGCCTTAGCATCGGCTCGTTCTCAATCTTACTCAGCAATTCCTGTACTTCGTTCCTCCCACTTTCCCACCAACGTTAGATCCATTAATTCAGTTAATATGCTTTCAAAGAGGGAACTTTCGGGTTTCACAGACCGTGACATAGAGGATTCGGGTGATTTTATAAGTACCCAGAAGAAGATTCGGGTGTCTGAATCATTTTTCCAACGATTTAGGAGGAAGAAGGGCTTGTCTGTTACTGATATTACCTCCACGGTATTTCATCCTTTTTCCTTTTCTTTTTTAATCTTCTTTTTTCGTTTGTGCATTTTGTCAAATTGGTTTTAGTTGGTGAATTTCAAATTTAAGTTGATGTTTGTGTTGGATGCTAGCTCAGATGAAGGGATTTATTTGGATGTAGTAGTGAATTGAGTTTTGCAGTGTTGCGGACTTGATTCATATTGGAGTAACCATCTTTTCATTTTTTTTAAGTAAATTTAAGGGTTACTGTACACTGGTGGAACACATAATTTCCATAAATTTTTGATGGATCATATAGATATTTTCATAAAATTAACACTAAAGTCTAATTATCATTGTTGAATGAGAAATTTTATTAGATTATGTCATTTATTAGTCACTCTAGAACAATAGTTTTATTAAGGTTATCAAAGTACCGATAAATAACTAAAAATAATTTTATAAATTTAGTTTAATCTAGTTTAATTTTCTAATCAACGTTCAAAGTAGGATTTTAGTGTTAATTTCATGAAAGCAACATTACCTATATGGTTCACTAAAAAGCCAAAGAACTTATATACTCTATTTGTGTAAGCTACAAGATCCTTGGCGCCCTTTACCCTAAATTTAATGCCTAAAAATCACATTTGAAAATGTTGCACACCTGGTGTATAACTCAGCCTTGCACAAGATTTGAATTAAGCAATTCCAAAGTTGAATACTTGAATGAATTACTCTAAGTCTTATCTAGAAATATTTATGAATGGCATAATAAATGCTCTACCAATTTGCCTACATGGTTTTGTCTTCCAAATCTGTCAGGATTGCATGAAGATTGAAACAGTGAGTGCAGGTAACGTACACAATCGAAGTAAGCCTATGTGTTATTCTACCTGCTTTCTGGAACTGACTATGCCTGGGTTTCTAATTGTTCTTTACTTCTTTCAGAGTGATTACTGTTTAATTTTTTTCTTCAAAAAGAGCACTTGAAATCATCTGAAACTCTCCAATAGTAGTAGTTTTCCTCATAGTCTATTGAACTTTCTCCCTCACATGCCTCTGAGGTTTTGTCTGTCTCTTATGTTTAGGCAATTCATAGATCTGTATTAAGCTTCAGAATTGCGTCATTTTTATTTAGGCTTGCAAGGCATCTACTTTATACATGATTTCATGTTCTGTTAATATCTCCAATTTGAATATCTCTGGTCATAGATCCTTGTTTGTTTCCATCTGTATGCAAAGAAAAACGTATTGGACTTTTATCTGTTTTCATTAATCTTACTGCAGGAATGGTGCGAAAAACAAATGGAATTTGTTCTTTTTGGAAAGCGAAAAATCAACAAAGCTATGAAAGAAGGGAGTGCTCGTCATACAAAACTGGAGGAAGAGGTATGCACTAGGCATTATGAATTTGTTAGTTATCAACTGCATTATTTCTTTCTGCGTGAAGTTTAGCTCACATCATTTGGACAAGTGTATCTTCTGGTCAATATATTAATGCTAGGTTTCTGTTTCATTTCATGATATATGCTTTTTTCTACTCTAATAATTGTAGCAGTAGACATTAAGCTTAACAAAGCTTGTCTCTTCGGATATTTTATTAGTGTGTGAGGTTCATATCTTGTTGAGTAAGCATTTCTCTAAATCAGAATAAACAATTTAGGATACCTGCTCTTATTTTGTAGTAGTGCATGTCATAAAGTACAGACACATGAGGGAAAAATAAGAACACTACTTCAATTTGGGATGCAAAATGCCAAAAATTAGCATTTGTCTATATAAAACTCATGGTGTCCTCTAATATATGCATAAAAATGTTGTATGTATACAACTCTTATGATTTTTCAGATGTTTTTCTGCTGTCATTTGTTAATCTAAAAGCCCTGATTGTATTTGTCAACAGGTTTTGAAAAAGGTGACAATTCCTGTCAGATCAGTTGAAGATAGATGGGCGTTGAAGCTAATTAATTTTATAATTGGTATAAATCAATTATTATTTGAAGGAATGACACGTGAGCTTCCGCTGTAAGTTGCTATATTGTTATATCATTGTTTGGCTCTTTATGGAAAAGATGACTTTGAATTTCCACATCATGGCAGACCTTGTTTATTTGCTTTGGTGGAATGGAGAAGCATCGATCCTTCTTGTCACTTTTCGTTTTTCTAATCAGCTATACTTGCTTATGATATCAGATTAAGTTATGTAGAAGGAATATGGATGGTCGGTGTGATTGATGAGATTCGTATGCCCTTGACAGAAATTGATAGAAACCCGTTACTAGTTGACACAAAAACCCGTGTACGAAACACAGTTCCTGCTGAACCACAAAGAAGAAATGGAAGGTATTGTTAGAAGTTGTTGAAAAACTAACTCTTTTAAAAGCTTAAGTTATTGGGAAGAGTACCAACTATACTTTTATACATTTATTACTCCCCCACATTTTGGTTCTATGCACCATGCAAGCCAAACACTTGCAAACAATTGAAGTTACTAGGTCTTGAACACAAGACCTCCAACTCTTCCAAAAGTTTAAGCTATTGGTAGAAGGACCAGCTCTACTTTTATACGTTTATCAAGTACATAGTCTAGTGATCAAGTTTTAGTACAATTTATGAGACAATGCATTAGAACCGACATGATATGTGTATTAAATTTGGCAGGCTTCAATTAATGTGCTACAAGCACATGTGGGACAATTTAGTAGCTGAAAAATTCCCAGCCAAAAATTTCTTTGAATTCTATTCCTTAAATCCTTATCATATCTTATCTGAGGAAATTATAGAGGGACTTTCTGAGTCTGGGCTTCTTGCACAGGTAAGCTTCTCTCCTTTTGGATTATTGATGCATTTATGGTAGTATATGGTGATCCATTGCTGAAATATTTAACTTTTGGACCTTCTTTTATGGGAAAAATGAGACCCATTTGATAACAATTAGATTCTTGTGTGTCACATATTAGAACCTCTATGAATATACCTCTATGTGGCCTGCACATGAATTCAAAAAAAAACTTACTTTTTTTTCCCCCTTCATTGAATGAACTTCACTAGGTTTTTGATATTTTTCCAATCAGGTACTGGGCATGTACTTCCTAATTTAAAGTAGTGATTACAAATTTACAATAGTTCAGAATTTTGGATAACTAGACTTTGATTGCATGCTCTAACATTTTGTATAATTCATTTTTGACTGTTCAGACCCTTGTTGACGTGATTGAATATTACAGTAACACATTCAGGATGCTACCTTCTGCCCATGACCAGCTGTTACTAAGGTGAAAATAATGTTCATGCAGAGTTCTATTCATTTTACATATTGTGGTCATAGGAAGCTAGTTCTTTTTTATTATTTCGACCACTCTGGCGAACATTATACATTTTTTAGCAATACTAAATATCCAACTTCACGCTGCGATTTTAAGACTAACAAATCAGCTCACTACAATAATGGGAATTTAGGGAACCATTATTTTGTCCTTTTTAGCCAAGTTCTTGGCAATGACAATACTTTATATGTGTTTTTGTAACAGATACGAGTTCCAAAAGGATAACTCTTTGATTGCTGAAGATCAGTTTGCATATGATCCTGATTGGCTCAAGAAACAACTTCAAGATTCTCTTGAGTTCTGGCATGGAGAGCGAGAAGCCAATTTTACACCTGAGGAAGAGCGATGGAAATGTCGGTTTTGCCAATTTGCCTCTGTATGTCCTGCAAATGCCATCCTTCATACAAGTTCGTCAACCACCATAAACTCCAATGACAATAATGCTTCTTGAATTCTCATATCCTCCGTATAGACCACCATATTAACATGTTCAATGCATGCATCTGCACAAGAAAACATTGAATTATTTAAATTATTTGCTTCTTGGTCCTAAATGTGGACCTCGACAAGTGTTTGTAACATAATATAAGATGTAAATGATTGTGTTTTTTTTTAAATCAAGAATAAAAGCTTTTTCATATTAATGTGTTATTCATGCACTAAATGTTGCATTAATTGTAGTTACTATTTGATTTGATCTTGTAGAATTAGTTTGTTGTAAAAAAGTTCAATTGATTTATAGTTCTAATTAATAAAGTCGGTCTTAGAAAAATGGAAACAAACTATTATGGGTTATTAAGCATTAATCAAAGCAGACTCTTTGATTGGGTTAAATAGGTCTAATTTTTTCTTTGGTTATTTACTTTTGTTTTGTTAGTATTGAAGGCTTTCTTCATTTAATTCCCATAGTTTAATTAGATAAAACCAATTTTTTGTGGTCTTAGGATGAATCAAACAAAAAACAGACTTTTGTAGATCTTTTTTAGATTGTTAAGAAATAAGAATAACTATGATATTAGTTTTTGCCTTGAGTTATTAGAAGATTATCACCAGTACTAGACAACTTTAGCAGAACTAGACGACGACCATGAACTTTGTATAACAAATCATGAAAGATAATAGAAAAACGATGAGTAATGTAATTATAATATATAATCATCAATTCACGCCCATTTTTCATACTAAAAGTAATCTAAAGTTGTAATGTAATTATAATATATAAAATTATCCAATATTTTTAGTTTTTACCCTAATTGTACGGTAAGTCTATATACATTACGGTATCTGTATACACACAATAGGCAAACGTTTTCATATTAGGTGTCCTAACTAAATAACATACAACCAAAAGAAAAAAAGAGACAGAAATAGGACTAAGAATTACTCCACAATCATGGGTAGTATCAATCCTCGAATCACCCATTCTTTAATCGTAGTTTCTATAGCAATTTAATAAATAGAAAAATATTATTAAAAATTATATCAATTAATAAATTTACTAAAAAAAGGCTCCACTTTCCTAATATAAGACTGATATATTTAAGAGGGGCATATATGATATATTAATCTAAACCAACACCAAGCCAACTACAGATGAAGAGTCAATCCCTTGTATAATGAATATATTTACATAGCAAAAACCTATAATTTATCTGATCAGATTTTATTTTTAAAGTGGGCTACAAAGCCACTGACATCAAAGTAAAGACACCTTATCATCCATACCACGAATTCATAATAATAACATATGACACTAGTACTCCAACATAACCAATTATAAAACATATTTTGGTAATACAAGATTTAATTCTCAACAAACTTCCAGCTACAAATGCTTACCAGCTAAAATCCTGTAATAAGAGGCAAGAAAAAAGAAACCAAGTTTGAATATCAGGGGGGTATGTAGTTAAACCACCAATAATAATAATAATAATAAGCATGTAAACCAATTGATAGATAAAAAATAAGGGAAAACTAATACATATATCACCAAATTATCTTAAAATTTGTAATCATATCATCTAACTTTATTAAATAGCAAAAATAGTACTCAAATATTATTATTAGTGGTACAAATCTACCACTATTGTGACAAATCTACCATCGAATTTCTTATTATTAGTACAAATCACCCATTAAATTTCTTATTATTAGTACAAATCATCCATTAAATTTCTTATTAGTGACACAAATTTACTACAAAACTCCTAATCAACGGTACAAATCTACCACCAAAAATATAACGTAATTATACATTTGTACTATTGAATATAATTTAGTGTTATTTTGTCATTGGATATACTTAGATTTAATGTTTGTAGTTTTTACTTCGATGATACATTTATTAATTTACCTTAAAAATGAGTGTGGAAAGAGAAGACTTGCATATTTTGTTGAAGGCTACAATATCACAACTCTGAACATACTCATTTATTGGTTCGGTCAAAAGATGGTCCTCAATAAGATTGTCCACAGACACAAGGTCGTCCTCAATAGTAAGCATCATCTGTAGCTTCTTTATGCCATAACCGACTGGTACAAGCTTGGCTGTGTCATCAGCATACAATTATAAAATCACAAAACAATACAAAAATTTGGGAACTTAAAGGTATATATATAAATTAGCTATTTAGCCAGACATGAGAATAATAAATACAAAAGTTCCATTTTGTTCATAATCCCTAACATGGGCTATGAATTCCTTTCCTGTACCGTTTCATACCCAAATTAATGAAAATGACATACATGCTCCCCAATGTAATCCTTCCATCTTAACACTTCGGACTGCCTCCTCAAGCTTTTGCATGTCAGTCTCATCATCCCATGGCTTCACATCCAAAAGAACTGATGACTTACCAGCTGATTTTCACATTAAAATAAATTCTTTAATTACAACGAGCTACAACATCATAATCAAAATTTCCATAAGGAATGAAAACAAACAAGAAACTTACACTCATTCTTTTTCGCAGATGATTTGACAGCTGCAGCACGCTCTTCAGCTGCCTTCTTCTCCTCCTCAGTTTCTTCTTCAAATAGATCTACATCATCATTGTCATCATCAACTGAGGCCTGTAGATCATCCCATTTTCATAAGATCTCGTACTAGAAACAATAAAATGATGTGCTAAAGGAGAAAATAATTAAGTACTAATAAAGCAATTAATACCAGAAATCTCATAAGCAAATTGAAAAACTTGCCTTTGTGTCACTCATTGGAGGGGTTGATTCTGCTTCCTCAGTAAAGGGAGCAGATCCCTCACCACCACACTGTTGCCTTCTCCAAAAACACCTCTAAAATATGAAACTAAAGAATGAGTAAATTTCATTAAATAATACCAATGAGTGAAATCTAATCATGTAATACATATAATCTATCAATCAATCAATGCTATATATAAAATAGGGTTAAAGTCTTTGCAAATCCTATAATTCTTCAAGTCCTATATTTTTTAAGGTATAAGCAAAGACCACTATGACATGCATTTGGTTTGCAAATAGTTGCACAAGTTCTGAACTTACGACATCTTTAAAAGTGCCTCGATGTGATTGTACCAACGAGACACATTCACATATTCTTCTGATGGTGGCTTTGAAAGAGCAGCATGCACAGTTATGTAATCTTTTGAGGCTTGATACCTGAAAGAACCATGACAGTGAAGGATATATATGTACAGATAAAAAACCAATTAAGAGATATGAAGATCATTTCAATCACCATTAGATCCTGACAATGTGAGATAGGAAACAAGAATAGCAATGTTCATAACAAAAGAACAAAAGACTAGTTACCCAGAGATGTAACTATGGGTGAGAAGATACTCATCTAGTTTCTTCAAACCAGAAGTCGAGTTAACATCATAAAATGCAACCGCCATTGCTTTTGCTAGCTATTTGTGCTGTTGTCTATGCAAATAAATCAAGACAACAAATTAGACCAACGTCCCATTAGAATCCTCATATAAAGCAAAAAATAATTAAAAGTAAACACATTTTTCAAGCATTTAGCCAAAGCTACCTCTTTTATAGTATCAATATACTTGTGGAAGTTTGTTAAAAGAAATTCCTAAAAGAAGTAACGAAAAAATAAGATTATGCTAATGACTTGGGTCTCATAGTATTGGTGTAAAAAAATATAAGACATAATTCATAACCGTATACAAGACATCTTTATATTAGGATATCATACTAATTAATTCATTCATAGATAGAGCTTCCAAAAAGCTGGCTCAACTGCATGAATCCCACCATGTTAAAGGTCTGGATTCGAGTTCCACATATGAATGTTTGAGTTTGAATTGTATAACAAAATACATTCATAGATAGAGCTGATATTGTCTGCAGTCTGGCTATAAACAAAGAACATCCAGAAACTACGCAGGACTATCCACGAGAATCAAGTATATCAAGCAACTAATCTATATGATAATTCTTTTAAGTAACTGTTAAAGAACATGATATCCAGCTGGTGACAACCAACATACCAGCTGGAAGCAGCCACCAACAACTTGATGGGGAAGGATAGGCTGTCCAAGAACATGCATCTTCATAATTGTGTTTATTTTTAATTATTATAATTTTGTTTTTCTTTTGTATAAATAGGTTGTAAACATTCGTTTATTCATCATCAATAAATCCAATTCTTACATGGTATCAGAGCTTAGGAAACAATTCCCAGAAAATTCAGCTCATAGAATTTTTTTTTCCATTTTTCCTCAATCTGTTTTTTTTTCAAAACCAATTTCGATTCACAAAATAATTCCAATTTCATCCCATCATATTATTTAGAAGAATCCGAGCAATCTGCAATTAAAATCAAGCCAAAATACCCCTCCACGCGCCTTGTTTAAACTCACCGGCGTTCCACGCACCTCACCGGAGACACACGCGCCAACACGCGCCAGCTGCTGAAGAAGACGACTCCAACGACACGTCGTTCGCACGCCGCTGAAGCAAACGACGCGTCGTTCACTCGGTTCGGTCTTCCATCCTGTCCGGTCCGGTTCGGTCTTCATCCGGTTCAGCCCTTCACCGTTGCAGCCGCCGTTTCAACCACTCCAGACGCCGGTTCACCCACTTTCCGATCGGTTCTGCGGCTAAAATTTTTGGTTCTGTAATCCTTGACTCATTTTCCATAAGATTAAGCATATTTCAGTACATTATTTATTTCATAAATAGTCATTATTGTCTAAAATACACTTAAACCTATCCCGTTCTTGAGAATTTATTCAACAAAAAATGTCTATAACTACCAATACCAATCCTACTTTACCAAAATGGTATGATAACCCTAGCCATTCATTATATCTACACCACTCAGACCAACCAGGCATGGTTCTCGTAGCTCAATCCTTAAACCAAGAAAACTATCACATTTGGAGTCATGTAATGCTCATGGCTCTAATAACCAAAAACAAAGAAGGATTCATTGACGACACAATCAAAAGGCCATCAACAAACCTTGAAGCAGAAATCAAACAATGGACTCGCTACAACATTCTTGTCAAAGGATGGATCCTCAACACCATATCACCCAAAATTGCAAAAAGTGTCATGTATAGTGATACTGCATATGAGCTATGGGAAGAATTAAAGGAACGTTTTTCACACACCAACAGCGTGCACCTATTCCACATTGAGCAAGAGATCCATGATTGCATGCAAGAAGGTGTAAGCATTGGAGAATACTATACCAAATTGAAAAGTTTATGGGATAGTCGCGATGCACTATGTCCTCTTCCACATTGTGGAGGAAATATCGGAAGAGAATTACAAGAATATCAACAAAAGCAGCGAACCATAAAGTTTCTCATGGGCCTTAACACGGTTTACACATCAAAGACGTGGACAAATCTTGCTCATGGAACCATTACCTACGATAAATAAGGTATATTCACTTATTGTTCAAGATGAAAAGCAAAGAAATGTCTCCACTCAAAGCATAGGAAGGATGCCGAAGGCTGCCGCACTTGTTGCTAGAGATAGTCGTCCACAATATCCTCACAGAAATTACCCACCAAGGAACCCACATCTCAAGTGCAATAGATGCAACAATATAGGCCATAATTCTGAGAATTGCCGAAGTCACCTCAAATGTGATTTTTGTGGTCTCAATGGACACAATTTTGAAAACTACCGAAAGCGTCTCAAATGTAATTTCTGTGGTTTGAATGGACATGACATCAATATGTGTCGGAAGAAAGGAGCAATTCAAGATAAAAGAAACACAAGTTATGGCTTCCCTTCCAAAGCTCATCATACTGACTTTCAGGAAAGCTGCTCCGACACAAAGACACCATCCCACAACCTTACATCTGCCCAATATCAAGAGCTCCTTACACTTCTCAATCAATCCAAATCAGGTAGCATGACAAGTCAAGTGACTACTTCTTCAGGTAACACATTATGTGCAACTGTTTTCCATTCAGAAACTCATTGGATTTTTGATACAGGAGCAACTGATCACATGGTCTGTTCCCAAAACCTTATGAGCTCCAGCATTCCAGTCACTAATCGACATGTGCATTTACCTGATCATTCTCTTGCCCGTGTCACACATATTGGTACTGTACATTTCTCAAATAATTTCATACTTCATAATGTCTTGTGTGTTCCCTCCTTCAAATTAAACTTAGTTTCAGTAGCCAAACTAACTCAAACCTCATTTTTCCATGTCACCTTCACTAATATTATGTGCTTTGTTCAGGACAAATGCTCAGGGAAGACGATTGGGAAGGGAACTGAGAAAGCAGGACTCTACTACCTGACTATTTCTGAAGAGGCTGGATGTTTCTCTGTTTCAAACACTGCTTCCACCAACTCTCATCTATGGCATCAACGACTTGGTCATTTATCTAATAACAGTTTGCGTGTAATTTCTCTTTCCATCAACACACCTTTTCGTTCCATTAGTGATTGTTCTATTTGTCCATTAGCTAAGTAAACACGTAATCCATTTCCTTTAAGTTCCATCAATACAAAAGCACCTTTTGAAATGATTCATGTCGATATTTGGGGTGGTTATCACATTCCAGCACTTAATGGAGCACGTTATTTCTCACTATTGTTGATGATTACTCAAGATGCACATGGGTCTATCTCTTACATACTAAATCTGATACACGCACATTTCTTACCACCTTCATCAATCTTGTTGAAACGCAATTTTCATCTAGAGTTAAAATCATTCGTAGTGACAATGGACCAGAATTCCCTATGACCCAGTTGTTTTCTACCAAGGGAATCCTTCATCAAACTAGTTGTGTCTCTACCCCTCAACAAAATGGTGTTGCTGAACGCAAACACCGTCATCTTCTCAATGTCGCTCGTTCATTGCTCTTCCAAGCCAATCTTCCTAAACAATTGGGGGAGATGCAATTCTTACAACCACATACCTCATAAATCGTACTCCAACACCTGTTCTCAAGGGTAAAACACCATTTGAAGTCCTTTTTCACAAAACTCCTAGGTATGAACATCTTCGTGTTTTTGGTTCCCTTTGTTTTGTGTCTACACATCATGATCGACTCACCAAGTTTGATGCTAGGTCACATAAATGCATATTCATTGGGTATCCATCTGGGATCAAAGGTTATCGTGTCTACAATCTGGAAACAAGCAAGACTTTAGTGTCTCGTGATGTTATCTTTCATGAACATGTATTTCCTTATTTCACTTCCGTTGTCAACACTCCAACTCTATTTCCTCCATCAGATGATACTATTTATGATGACATACCCAACATTCGTCAATCAACCAATCCAAATATATCACTTGATCATACACCATCTCTCCTTCCAACAATCAACTCAGACACTCTTCATCTTCAAAATTCATCTCCAGAAATATCATCAACTTCTCCACCACACATAACTCCTCCAACACCAGTCACACATAGGCTTCGTCGATCCACCAATGTTCCGAGCTACCTTCAAAAATATCATGTAGAAGCTTCCTTGCCTTCTCGATCCTTCCCTTCGTCTCACTCAACATCGTCCAAAGACAAAGGTACTTCTCATTCTTTATCTCATGTACTTACCTATGACCAATTATCACCTGCACATCGTGCTTTTGCTACTTCTATTTTCATTCTCAGGGAACCAACCACCTTTGTTGAAGCTTTCAATGATCCAAAATGGCGGCTTGCCATGAAACATGAACTGGATGCTCTTGAAACTAATGGCACTTGGACGCTTCAACAGCTTCCTCCACACAAGAAACCAGTTGGTTGTAAATGGGTCTACAAAATCAAGTATAATCCTGATGGCTCTGTGGAACGATATAAAGCACGATTAGTGGCCAAAGGATACAGTCAGATTGAAGGTTTTGACTACCAAGAAACTTTTGCACCAGTAGCCAAACTTGTCACTGTTCGGCTTCTTCTTCTTTATTCTTTGCTATTCAAAATTGGCATCTTCGACAACTCAATGTCAACAATGCTTTTCTCTATGGTGATCTTCATGAAGATGTCTACATGTCCCTTCCACCTGGATTCGGACGAAAGGGGGAAACACGAGTATGTAAGCTACATAAATCCTTGTATGAACTCAAACAAGCCTCACGACAGTGGTTCATCAAGCTATCAATAACACTTAAGCTAGCTGGTTTTAACCAATCCAAGTATGATCACTCACTGTTCGTCCGAACCTGTGGTAATTCCTTCTCTGCTCTTCTTGTCTATGTACATGATATAATCATAACAGGAAACAATATACAAGACATTGAAGAAACTAAGAATCATCTCATGAGACAATTCAAGCTTAAAGATCTCGGTGAATTAAAGTATTTTTTGGGCATAGAAGTTTCACGTTCCAGGAAGGGAATTGTTTTGTCACAACGCAAGTACGCACTTGAAATATTGGAGGACATGGTTATCTTAGTGCCAAATCTGCCAACTCACCTATGGAACAAAATTTATCCCTCAACAAGGTTGAAGGGGAATTCATCAGTAATCCCACATCCTATCGAAGACTTGTTGGGAGATTAATATACTTGACCATCACAAGGCCCGACTTAGTGTATGCCGTGCACATTCTCAGTCAATATATGGATAAACCACGACAACCACATTTGGAAGCAGCTCAACGAGTGCTAAGATATGTCAAGAAGATACCATGACAAGGTCTCTTTTTCTCAGCAACTAGTTCATTACAACTAAATGCTTTTTGTGATGCAGATTGGGCAAAATGCTCAGATACATGACGATCAACCACAAGATATTGTATGTTTCTTGGAAACTCGCTAATTTCTTGGAAGACTAAGAAACAAAATACAGTCTCGCGATCAAATGCGAGAAGCAGAATCTTGCTTCTACGGCGTGACATGTTGCGAAGTAACCTGGTTACGATATATTTTGGATGATTTGGGTATCAAACACTCCCAACCGACCAAGTTATACTGTGACAATCAAGCAGCTCTTCACATTGCATCAAATCCAATGTTTCATGAGCGAACCAAACACATAGAGATCGATTGTCATCTAGTAAGAGAAAAGATTCAAGCTGGAATGATCAAAACTTATCATATCTCTACATTAGAGCAACCAGCAGATATATTTATCAAATCTCTGAGTTTTCCACAATTCTCAAGCTTACTTAACAAGTTAGGAATAATTAACATATATTCTAACTTGAGGGGGAATGTTAAAGAACATGATATCCAGCTGGTGACAACCAACACACCAGCTGGAAGCAGCCACCAACAACTTGGTAGGGAAGGATAGGCTGTCCAAGAACATGCATCTCCATAATTGTGTTTATTTTTAATTATTACAATTTTGCTTTTCTTTTGTATAAATAGGTTGTAAACATTCGTTTATTCATCATCAATAAATCCAATTCTTACAGTAACTACAGCAGAATAATATAGATATCTCTTTGTTAGTTAAGATGCGATGATTCAGATTTGAAGCGAAATTGAGGGGCAAAAAGTAATAAAAACAGGGCATTACATGAACAGACACAATCGTTCACAATATCATAAATGGGTGGAAATGAGAACAAAATTCCAACACCCACTTCGCAAATAACTCACAATAATTACCCATTTAAACGATTATGTCTTCATATTCTAGATTAACATTTGGTTTATCAGATTTTTGAGGAAATAAAGAACCATTCAATAGAAGGGTGAAAAGGAAAAATCTTTAACTATTAATGTAAACAATTATGAATATCAAAATTAACAAAACAAAATTAGCAAATTGAAGTTTTCAAAGAAATTTTCAGAATTTGTATAGAGAGAACTACGACAGTGACCTGAGTGAAGGTAGAGTTGCAATAAGCAAATAATGATCTTGAGTCTTCAGGCTCTAGAATGTTAAAGAATTTTTTGGGATTTTGCCTTTTATAATAGACTAGTGCTGTATATATCGACTTTTTATCTACGATTACAATGTGCTTCTTAACTAACCCATTTACATTTTAGGACCCCAATGGGATTTTTATTTTTATTTTGTGCCAAAATACTATCTATTTTAATAAATAAATAAATTTATCTAAGTAATAATAATTTCTTTTAATATTCATTGTTTTAAATCAAACTAGAATAAAATATTATAATGTCATAACTTCAATAAAATGAGACTAAGGTAAGATCTCATAACTTATCTTACGATCTCATTAGAACTCCACCCATTGACGATTTCATCGAAACTTCGGTCATCCACTAACAAACTCATCGAAACTTTAGTATATGTAACATATTACATACAAATATATATACGATGTAACATGTTATATCCAAAGATAAATGTGTATTTAACATGCTATATATAAAAATACATATGGATATAACAAATTACATTCATTGGATTGTCGAAACTATGATAGATATAGCAAGTTACATACAATGATATCGTAGATGTAACATGTTATACATGGTGGCTTGCTGAAATTATGGTGGATGTAACAAGTTACATATTGTAAAGTTCACGAGTGTTAGCAATATTCACGAACAAAACTTTTGAATATAATTTTAGTTTCTAAATGTGTCTGTCAAGTATATTTTGAAGTCGAAGAAACCAACGAGCTTTAATGAACACATATAAGGTATATCTCTATTCCCGTACACGTTAGATTTCATGTTAGACACATAAGAATATTTTGCATATAGGTCACTCGATCAATTAAGTCATGTATAAATCGATCGAGCTTAATTAAAAATGACTGAATTAATTTTTATATGACTAGATTGATCAAGTTATTAATACTCGATCGATCGAGATTAATGAATAGATCGATCTACTTTGTTTGTTTCACTAAATCGATCGAAATTTTCAAGGTCAATTGATCGAGCTCAACTAGATCGATCAAGCAGCCATGGTTGATCGATCTAGCTCTGTCTAGATCAATCGAGTAACCAGTTATTCAATTTTAACCTAATTTTAACTCAAGTCAATTTTTTTAATTACCATATTGTCGTTACTTTTTAAAGCTCTTTTAAATGTTTTTAAAGATATAACTATAATAGGTCTTTGACCTAGGGCTTCAACTTATTCTATTTAAACAACCTTTGGCTCACAAGTTTCTTAACTACAACTGAATCTAATTTTACCTATAAGCTTTCTCTAAAAATCTGTTTTGCAAAAAAATTTCTAGTAGGTTATTTTCTTTGATTAATTTATCAAACATTGGTGAATGTGCTTGATTGATTAACAAGCCTACAATATTTATGATATTGTGCTTAAACATCTATTTTAGGGTTGCTAGTGATTTTGATTTATCTATTGATATGCTAAATCATCTAGTTAACATTCTTCATTATTTAATCCATTATAGAACACATATTTGTACTTAGGTTATTATGCTAACTTTTTAGGTACCAGCTATACGGGTTCGATTAACTTGTGTAACTCAAGATTATCAAAACAGTAGTACAGATCCAAATACCTTGCTTGTAGAGACTGTGAAAGAAAGTAGAAGGCTTATAAGTAGATTACTTGGGAAAATTATCATTGTGGATAGTTTGAGTCTTAGACTTGTAATCAAAAAATATTTTCATAGTGGATAGTTAAGTGGTTAGATGAATCGATGGTCTTCATCTTAGATCATTGGTGTGACCTAGTTTTTTTCACTTAAAAATATTGTGTGTTATTTTACTTTTTTGCATTATTTTATTTTATACATGATTGTTTGTCTAACCAACTACGAAATTTTAATTTGGTATAAATTTTGTCAATTATCTATTTACTCCCCCCTCTAACTAATTAGATCAACAACTAAACAAATACACTTTCATTTGATATTAGAGTCGGTCACTAGATACACTTAGTGTGCCTAAGACCTTGTTATGGATCATTTCATATAGGGTTCATCTACAATTCATGCACCTTACTTTGATAGGTTTAATTACCTATATTAAAAGGCATGCATACGAGCCTTTTATGGTCTATAGTTAAGAGTGTTTAGATTTCTATACTTTATGGTTAAGAATCATTTATGGTTACCAAAATATAGTCACTCCTAAGCCTAGGAACAAGTAGACAAATCAAGATAAAAGTATTAGCTATTGGAATCAAAGGGTACTAATGTTATTTTTAGTGTTGTCTCTACTGATGAGCTTTGTCGTATTTTTAATGTTAATACTGCTAAGCATGCTTAGGATATTTTAGAAATTGCCTACAATGGCACTACACAAGTTAAACGAACTAAATTTTGCATGCTTGGTAGTCAATTTGAAAATTTTAGGATGAAAGAAGATTAAACTTTTTCTGAATTTTATATTAGATTATGTGATATTACTTATACCTCTACTAATCTTGGAGAGAAAATTGATGATTTCAAGAAAGATTCTCTACTCATTAATAAATTGCTTCCATACAAAGGTCACTGTCATTGATGAAAGCAAGGATATAGATACCATCAAAATAAAGAAATTGTTAGCTCATTTCAAACCTTTGAGATGAGCTTTCGAAAACTTCCATATAACAAAGGCATCGCTTTCAAAACTGTTATAATTAAAGACGGTGACAATGATGATGAAGAACCGGTACTCTTAACCAGAAAATTAAAAAAATCCTCAACAAAAAGATTCCTCAAACCAAAGGACAATCAAGTTGTCAAAATTTGAGAGAACTCAAATCTGTGAGTTCTGATGACAAGAAATCTAAACCCAATAGACTTAAATCTTTTGAATGTATGGGTTTTGGTCACTTCACAGTTGATTGTATAAACAAGAAGAACCAAATTGTAAGAGCTTTCAACGCTACACTTTTTGATTCTAAAAGTGATAATGACAATCTAGTTGAATCAAAAGATTATGGCATAAACTACCAAGCATTTACTACAATTGTTGGTGAACACTTCAATAAGTCAAACATTAATTCAAATGATGAAAAAAGTGATGCTGAATTTTTACTCAATAAATTTAATATTATTACTATTGAAGAAGTATTCATAGATTATGTAAGATGTAAAGAGAAAAAGATAGGTTGCCTATAGAAGTAACTAAACTAAATAATAAACTAAAATCCTATGAAATAAGTTCCTTGATATTGAAAAAAGAAAAACTTTATTTGTCTCGATGTATTAATGATTTGAATTCGAGTCTTGCAAGCTTAGAACAAGAAAAACTAAAACTAGTGTAAGAACTTGAACAATGCAAGGAAGCTATAAAAAGGCTAACCATTGGAGTTGAAAGGCTAAATAAAATTCTAAAATATGAAAAACTTGTTATAGACAATAAAGGACTAGACTATGTAGATGAGGATTCTATGTCATCATCTTTAAAAATAAATGAGTTTATAAAACCCTCTAACCCATCTTCTTTACAAGCTATACACACAACTTCAATATCAAAAACCATATCTATAAGGCCTTCTGACCCTACTCTCAATGTTACTTATTATATTCAAAGAACTGTTGCACCTGTGATTGATAAATCTATTAAGTTTATGTATGTTTGTCATTATTATGGTAAGAAAGGTCATATTAACCCAAGTATATATTTTTGATAAATGTTCCTAAATTTAATAATATTTTATATGCTTCACATAGTAGTACTCTTAAGTATCATCCATTTATGTATATTGCATCATATTCTAGAATGAATAGAAATTATAAAAACATGTTCAAAAATTCTACTAGAAAGCATGAAGTTGTTAGTTCAAAGAGGCATGCAAAATTCAACACTTGTAAAGATAAGTCCAAGAATATGCTAATAATAACTAAAGTAGTTGGCTTCAACCTAAATATATAAAAAAACAAAATTTAAGAAAGTTTGGACTAAGAAAAATTGTCTCTTTTCGATTACCTCACCATCATTTATTGTTCATCTAAATACTTTTGTTTGAGTAATTAATCGACTCTATGTGAGCATCTTTATCTTGTTTGTTTGTTTTTATTTTTATTGATATTTCTTTAGTTTAAAAAAAAGATAAAAAAAATAAAGAAGAAGAAAATAGACATGTTTTAACATTGACATGATTATTACATACTCCATTTACATTTTTTTACTATGCATTGTGTAAATGAATATTGTGACTTGTACATTTACATATTTCCCACATCTGGTGATTGAAGTTAACATGAATCTATTTACACACTTATTGACACATAAGTATGTCATGTTAGAAGTTTATAATTAATTATGTGAGATTTTTGGGTATGAGATAACCTTGATTATAAAAATTATGATTGAACTCTGTCTTTTACTATATAAAATGTTGCTATAGAGAAACACCTAGTTTTGAGACGGTTACCTATTGTAATGTGTGAAAGCTACTGCAATGAACGTATAGGACTACCTCACTAGTGTGAAAGTCATCATCTTAGGTATTTTAGCTCATGTATATTTCCTTTGCAAAAGAAAAATAATATGATAAAGGAAATAGTATAAAAAAAGAGCCACAAATTTTATACAAAAAGAAAATAAATAATCAATTCCTCACACAAAAAATATATATAATAAATACAAGAAGGGAATAAAAAAACTAATTAGATTCTATCTTGATAAGTAAAATTTTATTATGTGTAAGTATAAATTCAACTGTAATTTTTCATGATAAGTGATACTTTTTTCTTTGAATATTTCATAATTGATCATAAATGAACAAATTGACATCCTATTGCAGTTGTAACACATATTTTATTTTTTGTGATTGTCGATATGTTACCACATGTTCAACTGTAATTTTTCATGATAGGTAATACTTTTTTCTTTGAATATTTCATAATTGATCATGAATGAAAAAAATTGACATCTTATTACAGTTGCAACACATATTTTATTTTTAGTGATTGTTAATATGTTACCATATGTATTAATATGTTTGTGTGTCTTATCTATATATATTTATGTTATCAATAGTTAGTGATACTTTGATATAATAAACAAGACAGAAGATCTAGATCCTATACAATTTTATCTTTAAAAAATAAATAATAAATTAATCAATGAAATACAAAAATCCTAAAATCTTAAAATTCAAGGAATTCTATACAAAAAAGTATTCTATTCAAATACCATATAAATAGAATATTCACAAATCCTAATAATCTAATAACGATGAACGAATATTGAGATATTACTTGTTGGAATTAAATCATACTGAAAGCCATAAACAGATTTTAGATACAAAATACCAAAAAATTTAGGATCTATATCATGCCAGATTATTAAAGATTTACATATTCGAGTGAAATACTTGGATCTATTGAGAACGATCACCTTCTGTTGCGAAAATACTACGATAATTGATCACGAACTATGAACACGAACGAGGGATAATTTGTGATACTCCTTAACCAAATCGTCTTAGTTTTTTAATAGATCTGTCGTCTTTCTTCCCGATAGAGAAAAAATATATCATTTTATGATTTGTTGTATTGAAAATCATAACTAAAAGGGTCTTTTTATATTGATCAGGGAGGGTTCCCATGATTCCTTAATTAAGATAAAAATTGATAATTATTCAATAAATCCAATATCAATTTGAGTAATCTATAGGCCTAATGAAATTATATCACTTAGTTTCAGCACATTAAATTAAATAGCTAATATAATTAAGGAAAGAAAATATATATCAACTTACAAAATGTGACTTCTTAACACAAATAAACCTAAAAATCATAACATAAATATTTGTTGTTATTACCTATGGGCTTCGGAGGTGTTATATCTATTATTTTCCATACAAAAGTTAAAATAAGATGATCCTTTTGTTACACTAAGCCATAGGGTGGGGAAAACAAAAAAATAATTTCATTTTGCAAGAAGAAACTATGAATTATAAATTGAGATTAACAAAGGGCGTCGAAAAACCAAAAAAAAGGAAGGAATTACACTTTCAGAATTGTTATCAATAATTTTCGAGATCTTCTGCAAACCGAGGTATTCTCTCAATATAATTAAGCAGTTATGTTTAAAATTATTTTGTTGCAGAATACCAAGATAAGTAAGCCATTGTCGATGAACTATCTTTGTGCTGATATAATTATCAACTACAGAAGCCACTTAATAAGTATTTAATTAATTATGAAATTCGGAAAAAAATAGTGTTGCTTTGTATTAATAAATACGATGTCGTGAAATATGAATTTGAGAACAAATTATGACTGTAATTTGTTTATTATTTATGTTTAAATGAAAATGAACACAGAACCGATTGTTATTTAATTTTTTTTTTTTTTTCAAAAAAAAAATCACTAAGATTAGAAATACTACAACACCTCATGAATCATTGATAATTATGAAGTTACCGATCAAGTACTAACGGCGTAGTTACAACTCAGTCCGACATGAAGGATATATGCCGCCAAGATTTGAACCTTTGACCTTCTGTCCAAAAGATAACAGTACACACTATATGTATCCCAACCAATTACACTATTTCGCTCGCGAACATGCAATGTTATTCACTTACTGAAAATATACATGAGTTCCAAAAACAAGGTATAAAAAAATTCATATAAAAGACTACATTGAAGCCTTAAACTTTGAAATACTTGTACGTTCTTAATATCTTGTGTTGAGTTTGATAATCCCTCTGTTTATGTAATGATTTGTGTGTATTTAAACAATAAGAATAAGTTGTTTTATTATTTTCTAGAAAACTTTGAAATTCTCAAACAAAATATCTAAAGTAGCCTGAGTCCACAAGGCAATTGGTTAACTAAAAGACAGAATTTTATTTATTATGCACTATAAACATAATGTCGTGCTGAGTAACGTCTAGTGATACAAAAGATTGAAGGGAGAGAGAAGCAGGGAGTTGTTGCATACTTGTATATGTTTAGTATTCATCAGAATCAGAGTCATAGTACTCCTCTTCATCTTCTTCATCAGATTCTAAGTCTTCATCATTCCAAATATGTTCTTCATCCCAAAGCGGGCAAGAACAAGTTGATTTTTTATTTTTCCACTCAGCTCCACAAAGATAGCAAAACTCATATCCACATCTGCATAAACAGTAAGCAATACCATGAAACCAAATTGGATTTTAGAATGGGTAAAAACTGACTATTATTGTTATCTATACATTTTCAAATATTGAATGAAGAAATGTTAGGCAGACTCGATAAGAGAAAATAAGCTAAGTTTTTTTGAACTTGTTTAATAATCATTTCGACTCCTAATTTTTAATGTCAATTTTCAATAGGTTTGATAACTCATTTTCAATTTTGAAATTCAGTTTTAGATTTGACCAAATTTTGAAATTAAAAAAAAAATCAAGTTCAGAATTAAATCTTTATTATTTTATTTCTTGATACTAAAAATTAATAATCCAACCATACTCAATCGTATACCTTACTCAAAATTATTAAAAAAGACAATTTATGAAAACTTGTGAAAAATAAGTTGAAAATTGAATTTTAGAGCTTAAAAAGTTAAAATTTGAAAATTAATTATCAAACCATTTTTTTTTCCAAAAAAAATTAAAATTAAAAATTCAATTCAAAACCCAAGTAGAAGTTAAAAATTAAAAATTGAAATGGTTATCAAACATGACTTTAACTAACAGCTCCATCAATTATACTTCTGCATAAACTCATTCCTTCCCCAAAGATTGTCTCTTCCAAACGTCTGAGAGTTTCTTGCAGAGAGGTAAATAAAAAGTAATGGAAATAATTAGCTAGAATGAGCACTCAGAAGAAAAGATAGCAATTTTACCTGCAAGTTATGTGATAGCAACCTTCCAAAAGTTCAATCATAAGGCTGCACTTTTTACATTGACGCCAACTTTTAACTGTCGCAAGAAATTTTAATTGTGATTCTTCCATAGGAGGATTAGGATTTAACCTCTTATAAGATTCGCAGTTCAACTGATTGTGCCAAGGAACCTTGCATTTGATGCAGAACCGACAGTTACATTTGATGCATATCCGCATTCCTTCATATACATCAATTCCGTACCTACTTGAATACTCACGAACCTCATTTTTTGACATTAAAGCTGAGCATATTGGGTTTACACAATAAACTTTCTCCGCATGTGGAGTTAAAGTTTCCTTTATGCGCAATCGCAACCTCTCAAGATATTTGGGCGTTAAAAATATTGCACAGCTATCAATGTCAAGGTTAGACTTGCAGTCTACATGAGGGCATTTAGGCAACACACCCTCATGTAACTTCACCTCCACATGTTGTTGCATGCAAGAAAAGCAGAATCTATGCAGACAGCCATTTATACAAAAGATTTGATTTACATTAGTATCTTCTAGACATATCACACAAGATTCATATGTACTCTTGCTACAGCTAGTTTCTTCAGACTTCCGAGTCTGAGACTCTATTGCATCTCTTGCAAATTGAAATGCAAATTTTGTAACATTTCGAGGCACGAGCCTTACATAACAGGATTTAAATTTCTTTTGCAGACACTTCACCTGGTTTACAAGGTTCGCAATCTTCCGCTGCTTTGCACACCATTTTTGAACAATCTACATGTATGAAATGATTTTTCAAGATCGTATGAGGAATAAAGTTTAAATAGTCATTACGAAACTGGCCACTTGTTATTGAATGTAAATAACACAGGAGCAAATATCCCATAATTCAAAGAAAAATGTGGAAAGATAGAATTAAAAGCACATTTTTTTTTTTATAAAGTATATATGATCTCCACTATCCAAAATGGCATAAATCATGCAGCCTCTAAGAAATTCGCTCAAAAGATTAGTAACCTTCCCAACTCATGGGTCCAGTTCTAAAGCAATGAGGTTTCATCAAGGAAAATCTTGCAGGAAAAAAAATGATAGCTCACCAAGTTGCAAATGAACTCAAAATCTACAATCTATTTCAAACTAAACGATGGGAGTAAAGGCTAGTTTAAGTAAAAGAAATGTTATCCAACGCTATTCACCACTTGCCACACTGAGAAGGGAGGATTAATAGAAGCATGAATAAAAAAATATGAATCCTAATTGAACTCCTCGAATGAGAATTCAATGCATGAGAATCATACGTATCAAGACACTCTCCCTATCAAATGCAACCCCGTCCATCTATGGTATTCAATTTTCTTTTCTTTTAAAAATACCTACTTCACAATCAAATTCACAGTCCAAAAATTACAGTACACATTATAGAATATATCAACTCCCAGTGTTACCACTTTCATATGATAATTACATTCTATTCCAGAAAAAAATAAGATTTTTAATGTCGACTTTATTAACATTCTTCCAATTATACAAAAACGAAAATTGGAATGCAAACCATATATTTTGAAAAAAAAAGAAGAAAGAAAAGAGTTTTAGCATAGAAAACCGACCAATTGATAAAGGGGATAGTAATTGCAGTAAACAACCAGTTGCTTCAACTCCAAAGCAAGAGCAGCACTAAGCCCTTCGATCAAAGCATTGGCCTCGGCCGCACACTTGCTCATTACATTCCCCTCCAGCGGCTTCCTCACTTCAAATATCAAGTTATTTTGACGATCACAAATTGCAGCCCCAATTCCAGACAAAACCACTCTCTCTTTCCCAATCCTTTCTTCACTTACCAAACCCTTGAAATAAAGCTTGAACTCACATTCACTCACTGGACTATTCTTCGACGACCCTTCGCCAAATGGTTTCTCGAAGCAATCGCCCGATATCATCCACTCCTCCGATGGAATAAAGAGAATCTCTCTGGCGACCATTTGATCGTGAATCCGACGGCTGAGTTCCTCCCTCTCTTTTTGCATCTCTTTCTCACATTCCTCGCGGTCCTTGTACTCTTGTTCCAGTCGAGAGAGCTCTTTCGACTTAGAGATGGCGAAGGTAGAAACACCGTCGTTTTTGGGAATGTTAGAATGTGATTGTTGAGAAGAAGAGGATGGTTGATCAGCCATAGAAGCAACGAGGGCTTCTTGGAGCTGGAGACGAAAGGCAAGGTCGAGATCGGACTCTAGGGTTTGGGCCGCCATGAGTTCGCGGAGTTTGATCGGAAACTATGAAGAGAGAGACAATACGGATGTAATATGTTGGGTTACAGAAGTAAAATTGTCGTATATATTGCAATTCTTTGTTCGTTTGCAGTTATGAATTAAAACTCCTTAAAACGCCTACTCTTTTTCGATATAGAATTTATATTTTTTATAAAAAAAAATAGTTATTCTAAAGAACTAAAATTTAGTACATTTTTCACATATTTTATTATAATAATCAAATAAATTAATATGAATTATAATTTATATTTTAAGTTTTTTTTAGTATTTTTGTAAGGCTTCTTATTCTTAAAAAATGTTATTTTAATTTATTAGTAATTTTAATTTTATGAATGGAAGTATTCCAACTATTTGATCTTTTACTTGTTATTTCAAATTTTTTACTTCGCTATTTGTAAAATTATCTCTTTTACTTATAAATACATCTATTATATGAACCTTTATAAATAATTATGTTATGATATTATTTTAAAATAATTTAAAAATTTATAAAATGTATCTTATAGGAGATATAAATAGAAGGACATTTTCAAATTGCCATCTACTTTATCAATAAAACCTAGTTTTTATTGGTTGGAAAAAGAAAGAAAGTATATTTACACTTCCGGTTCAATAGATCTTTAAATTTGACTTATGGGATCAAATACATGTTTGTGCATATAATATTTAAGACCATTTAATTTCATTATCTAATAAAATTTTGAGCGAATTTAGTTATAAAATTATTGATATTTTATCAAATTTATTTCCAAAATATTCCACTCATTACCATTTATACCACTTAATTTAAATCAATAAATTTATGAAAAAAAAGGAAATACATTATTGTAAAATATATTTGAAAATTTTTAGTTACGAAACTAATTAAATTAAATGAATGAATAATTAATTAATCGAATGATGTTAAATTAAAATTTTGTAAGTAATCAATCATGCAATTATGAATAATAATACAAAAATAAATAAAAGATTGATACAATATTTTATGTGAAAACAACCTAAATCATAATAATAATCTTAAAAGAAAAATTATTAGTACATCGAATCACCTAATTATCCACTATAAAAATAATTCAATTATAAGACTAAGACTTAAACTATTCGTCACACATTATGTTCTTAAGTAATCAACTTATAAGTCATCGCTTCTTTCACATTCTCCACAAAAAATGTGAATAGATTTATACCAATGTTCTAGCACATGCAAAGTGTATCATATAGTAAATTTAATAATGAAAAATCACAACTAGATAATTTAATAAAATATTAATTACCTATAATAAAATATGAAGCACATGATTAAATAAAATAAATAAACTTATTAATCAATCAAACATAAACACACAATATTTGATAAATTAATTAAAGAAAGAATCATAAATAAAATATTATTCATTTTTTCAAAAAACAATTTGAGTGAGAAAAAGCAAAAACAATTAGAAAAATATAATGAATGTGATTGATTGAAATATGAAGCATTATGTTCTTTATATAGAAAATATGAAACCCTAATGCTAGGTTTAAGACTAATTATCAATGTGTCCATAAAATAATTCATAAACCAATAAGTAATAGGGATAATATGGTAAAAGAACAATTTGAGTTGAGTAAACAAATATGTTACAAATTGAAACCCTAATCGCTCAATCAATTAAGTCCAAGCTCGATCAATCAACCTTATATGTTTAATCGATTAAAACTCTTTTTGATTAATCAAGTAATGATTAAAATTTCAAAATCAGATAGATCGAAGACAATTGGTTCTCAATCGATTTATTCTTCGATCAATCAAGCCCAACTTCATTGATCTATCTCAATTTGAAAATAAACCTAAGATGACATAAGTCGTACAAGATCGATCTAACTCATTCGTTCGATCGATCCAATACTCGATCAATTGATCCAATACTCGATCGATCGACTAAAGCGTATACCAAATATTCATGTATAACATGTATTCTAACGTGCATAATGATGAGTGTTAGGATATATTTGAAACATGTTGACTTGAAGCTCTATTCAAGTGTGCATAAGGATGAGTATATACTTGAAACATGGTGATTTGAAGTTTGAAAATTTTTTCAATTTTAAATAGTAGTCATGAAAACACGCCTAGAAATTAATTTATATTTAAACATTTTATTCATGAATATCCACAATATTCATACATATCTTATAATATTGAAACTTTTTTTGCCAATGTTTATTTTAATTTATTTGTTTTTAAATATATTTTTGTAATGTTAGTGTATAAAAAAAGTGTCATGTATTGATTAAAAAATATACTAGTGTAGTATTTATAAATAATATAAGACTTACCTATATTTGATATTAACCTTTTAAGATTGGATATTTCATGTTGCTTATACACTATATAAAATTTACATGGTATTAAAGTTTCAATAGATTAATGTGTCAAGAAAAAACTAAAAGAATTCTCACACAAAAAAAAATCAATTTTATATAAAGAAAAAAATACAAGTGATCCAAATAAAATTAAAATATAATATAAATAGTTTAAAAATTTAAAATGTCGAGTCAAACCAATCAAACTTTGAGATAATATTAATATATAAAAGAGTGTTAAATATTAATTAAAAAATATATTAATATAATATTACCATATTTTAAGATTAAATTTTTATGATTGAATATCTTATTTATTTATATATTATATAAAATTTACATGAAATATAGAATAAAAAATATTTTATATAACTAATAAATCAAATACGAATCCCTTTGTTTTTAAATAAAGAAATTTTTTTAAAAATAAAAGTGATGGAATGAATCGTGCATGTTGCCATCAATCAATTAACCATTCTTTAATGACTGCAAATGCAAAGAAATCGCATAACAACAAACATATAAATTCAAAACAATATGAATTTATGGTTAAAACTATATCTTAAGTAATGCATCAACATCAGAAAAAATTATTTCTTCATGGGTCTTTTCTATTCAATGGTGGCTTTCATCGAACTGATTTTGTTGACACCTAAACAGTTAGGTCTCTAAAATATTTGTCCTCTTTATTATCAGTTAAGTATCTCTTATTTATTATCAGTTAAGTATTTTCTCTTTTATAAAGTTTGGATTTGGTTGAAGAGAGGCCTCTACAATTGAGCCAATTATGATGTTTTTCTAGTCAACCTTGAATTAATTTAAGTTCATTTAATACAATTATTTGATTTCATTATAGAATTTTCATCCAATTTTATTCTTGTAATCATATCATTTGTTTTTATCTAATTCAAGTGGTCTCTTAATTGAATGAATTTAATGAACCAATTTATAATGTTTTTTTAAGTTGTTTTTGAATATCTAATCTATTTTTTTATCAATAACTAATATATAAGTATTTGATGTATATCATAATAATAATATAAAATTATAATTTAATAATATTATAATTTTAAATTGAATAAAAATAAAAATTAAATATAAAATTACTTTAAAATGTAGAGTGTGAGAGCTCCATAACGTTAGAAACTTTAAATGACCTTTTCAGTTAAATAAATGAAAATAAAGTGTATAATAAAAAATGATAAAAATCTTAAATATTGATGTGTATAAAATATAAACACTATTTGATTTTGATCAATTTAAAGGATTAAATTTTTTTTTTAATGAATACAATTCAATCAAATAATCACTTCAAAATCATTCAAAAATTAATGAATTTGTTTGAATTTATCAAATAATTAGATTTTTTACACACTCTTAATACAAATACAATGGTATAAATAGTGGTAAAGCAGGTGAATTGAGTGCAATAGATAATAATATTTATTTTTTTTAGAATAATTAAACTATTTTAACACTCGTAATTGAGACTAAAATCTTAAACATCTTATATATTTAAGTGGGTTTTATGCTATTAAGTTTCAATTCATTAGAAATACTAACATTATTTTTTACTTCACGTTCTTTTTATTTTAATTTCTATTTTCGAAATTTAATGTTTTAAAAACATGTGAGCTTACTCAAAGAAAAAGTGGGATAATTTAAATACATTTAAAGGCAAAACTCCTTTCAGATTCAGATAAGCGGATTACTGATTATTAGCCTAAAAGCTTAGCCATGTATTTAGAGTTTGAAACTTAATATAGTAGTTATTTATATATAAAGATAAAAATAATAAAAATAATAGATTTAGTAAGTAAAATGAACAAAGGTAGACAAAACAAAAATATATATCATACTTTAAAAATTACTAAAATAACTATTTACATCTAAATTTTAACGAAAATTAGACTAATGCCATATCATGTTTAAAGTGTGATAGCATCCATCATTACTATTAAATCTCATACGATTTCGTTGAAAATTCAACAATCATTATTATTAAATTATCGACGAATTTTAAAAGTTATTTCAACAATTATGAATGAATTTGTAAAATTTATAAAATTTTCATCTAATTTAATACGATTTTTAAAATAACTATAAATTTTTATAACATATATATAACGTGTATAAAATTATGTACAATTTATATAATAATCTTATAACATGAAAATGTTACTGTTGAGCAATATTATTAATTTAAAGTTCTTTTATCCCAAAATTCACGTACGCAAAGTTTACATAATTATATATATTTTTTGTTTATTTTATAAAATAATTCTAAAATATAAAATTATTCATATCGAGTAATATATGCTTTAAAAATTATTTATTCTAAAATTTATTTATGTTTTAACGTGATAGTTTAAAGATTTTTTTACAAAATTTTATAGATATCTTACAAAATTACCTAAAATTTATATACATCTTATAAAATTTTATATTGCTTTTATTTTGCAAAATATACATATTTGTTTGATATAAACACTATAAAATTTGTACAAAATTATATATAATATATAAAACTTAAAAATATATATTTTAAAATGTAATTATTAAATAACTTCGTAACGTAAGCGAGAGATAGTAAAGTAGCATATGCAATTCAAATGAAAAATGAATTAAAACAATTAAAGGGTAAATCAATAAATTTATATAATTAGAAAGCCATCATACCGCTATACACGTCAAAAGTAACTTTACCTGAAACTTACCTCTATTTTGCATCTTTAATCTCTAATTTCAAGCAGATATTACCTCTATATTGAGTTTATGGAATTCATAAGAAGATTAGAGTTTTTGCACACCCTTAATGCAAATACAATGGTATGCATGGTAGGTAGTAATGCAGGTGAATTTGGTGCATCATATTATAATATTATATATTATTATTATATTAGTAAATGAGACTCAAAACTTAAGAATATTTTATATATTTAAATGAGTTATATGCTATTTAGCAACAAATTTTTTCAAAATATCAATATTTATTATACACATGTAAACATTTTTTTTAATCTCTATTTAACTTAATTAGTTATTTTGTTTTAGTTTCTTTAATTTTGAAACTTTAAAGGTTTTAAAAAATATTTGGGCTTACTTAAAGAAAAAGTAGAATAATTTAGAATCATTGAAAGTTAAAACTCCTTTTAGATTCAGAAAAACGGAGCCCAGATTGTTGGCTTAAAAGTTCAACCAGGTACATGCTTGAAATCAAGTTATGAAATCAATTCAATTTAAAAACGACAAATAACCAATGGGCCTGAAGTCCAACAAAGCCAGAGCCTAAAATTTCATGCACTTTCGTTTGGCTGGTAAAAATTTCTGCTAGTTTATTTCATGTTTGTATTTGATTATGTATAATATGTTAATTTAAAAATATTAAGAACTTTGATGCATTAAATAAACATTTTATTCAAATTAGTTTAGTGTAGAAGAAATAAAAGCAAATCAAAATAAATCATGAATACGGACTATTACTCTTTTTTTGCTACATAGATCTTGATCGAAGAAACATGATCAATTGATGAGTTACATTTCACCAATGAATGGGTGTCGACAGACCGGGATAGATAGATGAGGACGGTTACGTTAATAATCATAATCTCTTCGTATTAGATTTAAGTATATTTAATTAATAATCATCGGTTATGAATTAATATTAATTTTTTTATATTTTAATCACGTTTTTTTTATTTTTTTAAATTTATTTGAAAATATATTTAGTGTAAAAAATTAAATTTTAATTTAATTTTTATTTTACTATATTATTATTTAAAATATTGATATTAATTTTTATTTTTTAATTATTTAGTACATGTTTTTCAGTAAAATAAAAAATATATAAAGTGAGAATAAATAAAATTCAATCTAACTATACAAAGTATTGTATGTTTTATTATTAAAGTTGTATTTTTATGTAATTATATGTATATAAAATAATAATATTAATATATATTCGATTTTGGTTAATCATAATTTCGATATTGTAATAACTATCATTGTCCCACATTTTCTCACTTACGATTATTTTCGAAGAAAAAAATCAAATTTTTATAAATAATTATAGTTTCTGTTATTTATAATTAAAAATTTTATCCCTAATTTCATACCATAACCGAGAAACAACATTATTCAATATTCAAAGTAGAAACAAAAGATTTATAGGAAGGTCCAAAAGTAGGAAATTTTTTCTATCAAGTGTGATTAACTCAAATATCTTTGGTCTTTTTTTTTTCAAATAACACAATTCATACACTAATAATTAGAATTCAGATTTTGACCAAAACCCAATTTTTTTAACAAGTCTCTTTGAGTTATAACCTTGTTAGCATCTTTAATCCAGTTATATTTTTAAATTTCTTCAATTTCTTTCCCCTAAACTCTTGACAAAAAAATGTAGGTATAACATATGTAGAATTATTGATAGATTAACCATATAAAATTTAATTGTATCCTTTGAATTTTATTTTTTAGGACTTTATCACTTAAAAAATTACTACAAATAAATAATTTGAATATATTTAGACATAAATAATATATATATATATATATATATATATATATATAATATTTTTCTTTATATGAAAATAAAATACATAATTATAATAATTTTTATTCTTTATTATTGCATGTAATTATTAAATTAAAAATTATAACCACTCATAAATAAATAGAGAAAAAGGTAGGTGAAGTCCCTCAAATTAAACCTTAATATATATCTAGCCCATCATATTTAAAAAAATTATTTCTAGTCATGAGCTTAGAGAAAAAAAGCACAATTTAAGTACAAATAATACTATTTTAATGTTATTTTTATTAAAATGTTATTATTATTTATCTCAAAAATAAATTCACAAAATATTTATTTTAATATTTTATTTATTTTTAAAATAAAAATAATAATTTTAAATAATTTTTTATTAGAATATTTTATTAAATAATTTTATATTAAATTTTATTTTTACTGGTTCATATTTTGACTCTATAGTTAAAATAAAATATTTTAATAAAAAATTATTAAAATAAAATTATTTATTATTAATTTTTATTTTTTATTTTTTTAAATAATTAAATAACTAAAAAAAATATAAACTTTATAATTTAATATATTCTTACAACTCTCATTAAATAATACTATTAAATTTAAATTAAGATGCTAGATTCGCAAATGGTCTCTTCTACTGTAATTTCTTTTGTCCTTTTAAAAAAAAAAACAAATAGTACATAGTTACGTACTACCACTGTTATCCCACGAAAAGAGTCGGTCAATTCACTTTGAGGTCCGAACGTGATAGTTTTCTAACTTCAACTTCTAGATATTACGTACCTAACCAACAATTTAAGATAAAAAGGAAATAAAATAAAAAAACTAAACTAACCAAACCAAACCAAACCAACAACAAATACTTATAAAATACCCAGATGGCAAATTTGCTTAGACTAGTTGGATTCCTACTTTGAAATAACTTATATCCATATTTAGAGAAAGCTCCATTTCATCCTCGTTTTATTTATATTTAAAAATAAATAAAATATTTTATTAATTATTATAAATCCCACCTCATTTAAAAGCAAATTATATTTATAATATAACCAATAAAAAATAAACATATATATTAGTGAAGATATAAGCCTATTGTATACATATAAAATTAATCATATTTAATTATCATTGTAGAATTAAATAGCAAGTCTTTTTGTTCACAAATTAAATGTTATCTTTTTTAATTTCTAAATTGAAATTTCTTGATTGAAGAACAACCACTAAAGAACAAGTAGGTGTAATACTTTCTTTGTTTTATTATAGAAACGTCTCATGTTTTGGCAAGTAAAGATAATCGTCCATATGTGCTGCGTGTTCGTTGTTTGTATTGCATGTTTAGGCTATTTAAAGAGATTTTTTATTGAGTTGGGTACAAATGCATCTTATTGACATTGATTTAACAACACCATTCCAAACTATTTACTACTCATGGTGAAGTTTTCTTGGAATGTTTTGAATATAATATTACTAATTGCTAATTTGATATTTTTATAACAGATCTAAAAGCTCGATATAACTATTTCCACGACCAAAATAATAAATAAACATAGATAGTTACACTTTTAATTGTAACTTGGACATATTTTATAAGGTGAACATATAATAAATATATTTTTAATAGGAGGTGTTATACAAGTTTCATATGTTAAAAAATAGGTATTAATTATATTATTTTAATTATTTTTTATTAAATTATTATTATTTTATATCAATTGATTAAAACAATATTATTTAACAAAAGATAAAATGAAAATAAAAATTATTTAAGAAAATAATATTCAAATAGAAAGTTATTTAAATATATATATTTAATTTTTTAATAAAAATTAAAAATAATAAAACTTTAAAATAAAATAGTAAAAATTATCAAATATTAAAAAAAATATTTTATAATTTTTTCATATTAGTTATCACTTTATTATTATTAATATTAATTATCACTTTATTATTATTAATATTAATTATCACTTTATTATTATTAGATATTCATGTTTTAATGACGTTTTACGAATTTAAAAAAAATTAATAATATTTTAAGAAATAAATCATTAAAATAATATAATTTATTAATAATTTATATTTTTTTTATAACTATCGGGTTAAATCACTATTTTTAATATTAGTAACTAAATAACACAAAAGAGTTAATCTAATTAATTTATATGAAATTTTTCTCTTTTTATATATATGTTAAATTTTTGTAATATTTTATATACACATTTATTACAAATTATCGATATTTATTTTATAATATAAAATATTTTTTAAAAAAAATCATCCACGTAAATGAGTTGTTTATCAAACGAAAGGGGGAAAAAAAGATATTAATTCCACCTTTGATATAAGAATAATCCGGTTGTAATGTATGTATTGAACCATTTTAAAGTTGTATTCGTTAAAAGATTTCACAACTGGTAACTACATCCTGCTTTCTATTAATCTATACCTAGCTAGTGTCAAGACTCAAGATACGTTATATATAACGACTTTCAAGGAGGGAAAGGTAATTAATCCACCGTAGAAAGTCGAAACCGTATTAGCTCAAGGTGGATTAGTTTATGATCGAGAAGCTTTTGGATTTCAGAATATTGTACGTTCCTGATTTAATTGACTTTATCTCTGCATGTGAATTGTTTGCAAGTATGTTTATGGCCATAAGTGTGCTCATCATGACTAGTCACCATTCACCAAGGAAGAAAATATGCAACATGATTGAGCTGAAAAGCCAATTGATCGTGATTCGTGACCACTGTCATACATATATATATCTCGCTCAAAAATCATATCTATATATCTTATGTTACTGAATAAATTATGGGTAATTGTACAATTATGATATTAAACATTTTTTAAAAAACAAGAATAATTTAATAGATATTTTAAAAAGAAAAATGTCACATTCTTATAAAAATGAAATATATTAATATCAAGATTAACATAAAAAAAAAATGACATAAAAATCTTTCCTAAAACAATTTGAAGTTTTATGTTAAAGAAGTCTTTTTTAAAGATAAGAATTAAATATGAAAGACTTAATAATTCAAAACCAACATTTGAGTTCAAAAACTCTAAAGATGAATTCACCACAAAGATTCATTAAAAAAAAGGGAAAATTTTTAAAGAAAAAATTCAAAATGAAAATAAAGAACTTAATAGTTTAAAAAAGAATAACACCTTTGAAAAGAATAAAGGAAAAAAACTCAATTGGATTAAAGAAGCAAAAACAAAAAAAGAGTTGTTTGGTCTATAATGATCTAAAATAAGAATTTATAATAATTAGCCTAAAGCAAGCAAAACTATTATCGAATATAGTGGAATAACTAACAAAGTTTTCACTAATAGAATAAAAATTGAAGACAATTATGTCAATTATAGAATACCAAAACTATTAACTCTAGAAGATATAGTTAAAAATTACTCTACATAATTACAACGGAAACTATCGCCACCAAGTAGGTCAAAGACCATAGAAAAGATATTACAACTACCAATACTATTCATAAAAATATCTCCGATAAATATAGTAAAGATAGTACGATCATCAATACTATTTATGAAAACAGTCCTATAAATACATTGATCATTGAAGACGGAAAAGACCAATATAAACTTAGATAAAAAATCTACTCAAGAACATATAAAAGATACAAAAGTTTACACTATAGAAAAAGAATTTCCTATACCCAATAAATTATCTATTCTTGAATTAACTAATCCAATTTTTGTTTATAAAAATTTTCATACAGATTTAATTGAGAACATATATTCAGGAATTAGTTTAAATGAGTTAATTTTTAGAGTAGAGAGTTTGTTCTTGCTCATGTTAGACACAACATCAGCAATAACAAACTTTTTACTCTAAAAATTATTCATCTAGTAACGACGTACCTAGAAACACTAAGTGACTAAGAATCTCTTTGAGGTTCTTAATTTTTAGAATTGTAATAATTATTAATATTATGAATAAAATGAAGTACAATTATTCTTTTTCGATTATCTAGTAAGTCTAATTTGGACACTAGACCATGTAAGAATGCAAAAGGTTAGCCATTATCAAGAGGGTATTAAAGCTTGAACAAGGTGATAAGTGCTTAAAAAATACTAAAATTATCATGATTTTATTCACTTTAATTGATTAAAAAGATATATATTTATATGATTTTATCATATTTTTATATAAATCTATCTTTTCGGAATCACAGGTATTTTTATTATTTTTCATGTATTTTTGCTTTAAAAAGTAACTTAAAAACTCAGAAAAACACTAGAGACAATACATTACAAATATATTCATAAAATAAATGAGGAAAAGTAAAAAAATTTGGACAAAATGGGTCAAAGATGTCAAAAAGGATGAAATCGCGCACGCAGCTGCCCAACAACGCCAGCCAACGCGCGTAGCGTGCCCAACAATGCCGAGAAGTGTGCATCGTAACCCGCAGTCGCATCGCCCAATCATGTTGAAGTCGTCTCGCACACAACACCAAGTCCATGCGAGCCTCACCCCATTCCACGTGCGCTTTTGCATGCCTCTCCTCCATTTCGCACGCTTTGCCGTGCCCCACCTACCAATGATGTCATCATTCACCTAATACGCGTTTTCTCTATTTTTAATCATTTTTCACCCACTTTTTCTTCCTCTCCTCACCTATAAATACCTTCATTCTCTCAACACCAAAAGACACCTCAAAAACATCTTCTTCTCTCTTTCTTTCTCTTCATTTCTTAGTTTTTAGTTTTTTCTTAGTTAGTTTTTCTTAGTTTTAGAGTTCTTCTCTTTTTAAGAAGAACTAATTATATTTTTGTAATTTAATAGTTTTTTGATTCAATAAATAGAAATGTAATTTCGTTTAGAAGTTTTCCAATAACAAAAATAGTATCAAAGTACTGTAAAGATTTTATTTTCTTTATAGTTATTTTTTATGTTTTATTTTTATATGTTATATTTAATTTGTCTGTGATTAAATTTAACATTGCTGGCTGTTTGTAAATGTGATATAATAATAACGTTATTATGCTTACGAAATATTAAATAGGTAAAAATCTATAAAATGAATTGATTTTGTTTTTATTCAAGATTTTATATTAAGAATGTTAGAGAGAAATATATTATTTTTCATTACAAACTTAAATCTGAAAATTAGATTTTAAGGTTTAGTTATCTTGTCTAATTTAGAGTAGTCATCTTTTATTTGTTGGTACAATTGTCTAGTAGTTAGAGTGAAGCTCTATTTCAAAAGTTTTTATAAGAGTTATGATCTAAAAATGTATTGACAACATGTTTTCAGTAGTAGTTTTAAAACTTGAAAGTTAGTACTCGGATAATTAAATTCTTAGGTTTAATTTGGACACCTTGAATAAAGTTTAAACTGTCTAACCCCACCAAAGGTGGCATTTAAATATTCATTTTCAATCTCTTAGAAAAAAAGAATTAATTTAATTAACCAAATTAGTTATCGACCCTACCCATAATTGTTAATTAATTTGTTTAATTAACAAAAAATATATAACCCCACCAAAGGTGATATTAATATAAAAAAGATATAATCAATAAATATCAATATATATCTTTAATAATCTAAATAATATAAGCAAGCATAATAAACTTATTTATTATATCCATAAATACTCCACTATGATAAATGATAAAATTTGCATAAATGTTTATTGAATTTATATTTATGTTTATTTTTATGTTATAAGATTAGAAACACAAAAACCCAAAATATCCTCACAGAATGTTTAGGATTTAATTTCGTTTTTAAAAATTTAAATAATAAATTAAAAATCACATATATTTCTTCCTTAGATCGACATTTGGAGTATACTTATCATTTTCTATGAAATGATTTCTATACTTGCGAGAATTTTATAAATATAAAACCAAAGTATTGGGAGGATCGACGATACCGATTTTGCTTATTAAGTTTTTGGCACCATTGTCGGGGAAGGAATAGATTTTCAAAATTTTAAAAACCTTTTATGTTGTAAATAATTATGATTTATTTTATTTTGATTTTAAAAAATAAATTTAAATAAAAATTAAAATAAATATTATTATTTGTCCTTAAAAAAAACTTACCGTTCATGAATAGTAACAACAATAAAAATTTAAATTTCAAATTTCAAATTTCGTAAAAAAAAATCAAATTTTAAAAATAAATAAATAAAATAGCTTTGCATCGTGAATAGTAAAATAATTTTGAAATTTGAAATTTGAAGTTAAAAAAATTTAAAAAAATTTACGAAAAAAAAGATTAATATATTTTTTTATTATTTTCTTAACAAAAACATAAAAAAATAAAAAAAATTACAAAAAAAATATAAAACTTGATGTTTTTACAATGAAAAATAACAATTGATATGAAATAAATTTTACAAAATATTTATTTTAATATTTTATTGATTTTATAATATATATTTTTAAAAAATATGTATTTAAATAATTTTGTGTTAAAAATATTTTTAATAATAATTTTTTAAATAATTTAATATTAAATTTAATTTTATCTTTATTAATGGCTATTATTTTATAGTATTTTAATTATTTAATAATAAAAAATTAATAAATTAATATTATTTATCATGCTCATTTTGTAGAGAATAAAAAATATATTTTAAAATTTAAATGATTAAAAGATATTAACTTAATAATTCGTAGACTTCTATGACACATTTTCTTAAGTACTAAGATATCATTTAGTTGTTAAAATTTTATAAATTTTTTCCTTTATTATATTAACTTCAATTTATATTTTATTGATATACCTAAATATCAAATCATCTATACGAATATTATATATCAATACTAATTAAACTATGATGCTAGATTCGTAATTGTACTCTTCTACTAGAATTTCTATTTTTTTTTCCTTTAAAGTAGTACGTAACTACCTCTGTTATTCTCCAAAAATAGTCGGTCAATTCGCTTTCACGTCCGAACGTGTTAGTTTTCTAACTCAATTCTAGATACCCACGTGCCAAATTTGCTTCAACTAGTTGGATCCTACTTTGGAGTTTCTTTGAGAAAAAACTAAACATTTATACTATTATTTTATTTTCCTTTCATTTGTACTTAAAAAAAATTAAATATTTTATTAATTAATATGTTACATCTGGTTGAAAAGTAAATAATATTTAAAATAACTAATAAAAAATACACATATTAATGAAATACAACTTTATGGTATATATGAAAAACCCTACTCATATTTAGGTGTCATTGTAGAATTAAAGAGCAAGTATTTTTTCTCACAAAATGTTCTTTTTTTATTTCTAAATTGAAATTTCTTCATTGAAAAGCAACCACTAAAGAAGGAGTCGGTGTAATACTCTGTTTTTATTATAGAAATGTCTCAATGTTTTGGTAAGAAAAGATATTAATCGTCCATATATGTGTGTTGCATGTTCGTTGTTATTTTTATTAAGTTGGGTACGAATGCAACTTATTGACATTGATTTAACAATACTATTCAAAACTTATAGCTACTAGTCATCGTGATGAAGTTTTCTTAATTGGAATGTTTTGAATATAATGTTACTAATTGCTAATTTGATATTTTTAGAACCGACATAAAAGCTACAATTATTTCCATGACCAAGGTAATAGATTTACATATATAGTTACACTTTTAATTATTTTTCACAACTTGGACATCTTTTATAACGTGAATATGTAATAAATATATTTTGAATAGATCATAAAAGTCTTATAAATTAAAAATATTATTATTAATTTATTTTTTTAGTTAAAAAAAAATAATCAAATATTAAGAACTAATTTATTATTTTAATTATTTTTTATTAAAATATTATTATTTTATGTTTCAAATACGATTCAAATATAATTATTTAACAAAAATAAAAATAAAAATAAAATTATTCAAGAAAAAATTAATAATAATAATATTATTCAAACATTAATTTTTTTAATTTAAAATACTAAAGGATACCAAAAATTTAAATTAATAAATTTTTATGACATGTTTTTCAATTAAATTTTTGTAATGCTTTGAATATACGTTTATTACAACTTATCAATATTTATTTTTTAGTATAAATATTAAAAAAAATCTTCTAAATAAATGATTCGTATATCAAACGAAAAATATTGATTTCACCTTTGCTATATAATCCGATTGTAATGCATGGATTGAACCATTTTTTAAAGTTTTATTTGTTAAAATACGTCAGAATCGACTGGTAACCATCATGCTATCTATTAATATACAGCTAACTATTGCGAAGATTTGTTAAATCTAAAAATATAAAAAAATTTATTAATTTTGGTATTAATATATATATATATATACAATTTTAGATATTAATCAAATATAAAACAACTAATACCATTTAGATATAATTATACCGATAATAATATCAATTCGTACCTAAAATTAATTATATTTATTTAATTATTTTATATATTTATTAAATTAAATTATATATTTATTTTAATTAATATTGATTTCTCTTGAAGCCATGTCTCTTTAGCAAAGGTATAATTTTTTCAGATTTTTTTTAATAACTATCTTGAACAGTTACATGCAAATAAAAAACCGTATTTAAATTATAACAGTTTTGACCAGATTCGATTACAGATTTTATAATTTAATTCAAAAATAATTATATCAAAAACCGTTTCCACTTATATCTGTATTCATTACTAGTTAAAACTGATTTTTATGTTTATCATGTTATTGTCATGTTAATTCTACGAATCATTAATAAACACATAAGAAAGAATAATATCACGGAGTGTCGTAGCTATTATGATATTTAAATCAATTTTAATATAAATTTAATATAAATAAATTTATATCAAAAATGATTCGTAGAGTGTGACGTTTACTTTTACTTATTTTTTTAAGGTGAAATGTAATTATTTATAAACTCAAACTAATTACGATAATTTATATTTATTAATTAATATTTAGATTAATTAAATAATTAATATAAATTATTTGATATATCAATAACTTGGATTTTAATCATTAATATATATTTTTTAATTAAATTTGATAATTTTTCTGTTCAAAATTTACACTGAGTTAATTATATATTGATTATATCTATTTATTTTTTCAATAATATTATAAATCAATCAAATAATAACATATGTGATTTTCCGTACAATAAGACTCAAGAAACCTTTTATGTATATATATGTATGACTTCCAACGAGGGAAAGGTAATTAATCCATAGAAAGTCGAAACCGTATGAACTCAAGGTGGATAAGTTTATGATTGAGAACCTTGGATTTCATAATCTTGTTGCTGATTTAATTGACTTCTCTGTGAAATTGTTTGCATGTATGTTTATGGCCAGAAGGGTGCTCGTCATGACTAGTCACCATTCACCAAGGAAGAAAATATGCAACATGATTTTTGACTTATATATATATAAGTCAAAAATCATACTCAATTCCTTTTTCACTTGGATTTTTATATATTTTATATTTTTTTCATTAAAATTGAATAAGTTATAGATAACTAGCAAAAGGGTGTCCAATTTTTATTACAAACAGTGTAGAATGTCTATACAATAAAAATAATGAGTCTTACATTTTATTATCCTCAATATATTATTATTTTTTAATTAAATTTAATTAATTAGATTGATATATAAAAAAAAACAAATACAAATGTAGTCACTTTATTTTCATAAATTTAATACATTGATGACCTTATTTAAATAATATACTTTAATCACATTATTTTTAATTTTATAGATTTTTAATTATTTTACATTAATTTTGATTATTTTAATAAATAAATTTCTTACTTTTTAAAGACTCTTAGAGATATTTTCTTCAAACATCTACTAGATCCCTATTAGTAAGATTTATTTTAACTCAAATTAAATTTTTCACTAAAATGTTGATCCAAAAAAACTAATAAACTAACTGAAATTCATAAATTTTAATAAGTGTGATTAATGTGATCAATTTATAAAAATAAAATAATAAAGTATATTTTAAGGAGAAATTTAAGAGTTTTAAAATGATAAAATGTAACTAAATTATTTTATCTTTATTAAAAATTTAAATAGTAGGATGTAAAAATTCTTAGACTCGTGTAATAAAATCGTATGCTTAGTTTTGTTTATTTGTGTGTGGTAGATTTGAAAAAGTAGAGAATTCAACCATCTTTAAAAAAAAATATTTACGGTGGATTTTTCTTCTTTCGAATTTAATAAGCAAGCTTATGTTTTTGCATAGCTTCACCTTATTCCATTTTATGTTATTAATTTAATACTCTTATGTTTCTAATTTTATTAATTATTAATGAAATTCAACTTAAATTCTCGTGAAAAAACTTATTTAGTAATTTTTTTTAGTTAAAATTAGTTTATAATAAACTTATAAAGCACGTTCGGTACACTGTATTAAATAACTTAAGTATATATATATATATTAGATTAAATTATATTTGAATAAAATAATTTATTTTATTATAAAATTTATATAAATTAATATTTAATTTATTTTTATATTTTTATTACATTTTAAAATAAAAATTATTTTTAATTTAAGATTAAAAAAATAAGACAAATAATTTTATAGAATGTTTTAAACTTACATCTTTTTATCGTATTAAACTTTTACATAATTGTATAATTTTTAAACTGTACAATATTGTCTCATTTTACAACTAAACATATAATCTTACAAAATTTATATGATCAAGATTTTTAATACTCTATGACAAATATGACATATTACATAGAGCATTACTATATGTAGAGATAAAAGAAAAGAAAAGAAAAAAGAGTTATAATCAACGGTTTAGATTCATGTTGCTACTTAAAACACTTTCTGGGAGCAATGCTGCTTCAAAGAAGGATTTCCCGCTCATGAATTGTTTTAATAATAAAATGAAAATTTGATCATACACTGTGTCAAAATCAAAAGTCAGCAATGGTTTAATTGAGTTATCATGTGTGACTTCAACTTTTAAAAGTAGCCAAATAATAGTCATTATTGAAATTAAAATCTATATATTTTTTCCATTGCAAAATACATTAATCTCATGGTCTTATTCAGTCCGATTGAAGTGATTAAATATTGTGTTCTAATGTGGGTTCTAATTCAGTCTCATGATTAGTTTGATTTCATGTATTAGGATGTGTAAAGATTATTATAATCAAACCAAATTAATTTAACTCAAACTTATCGTTTCCAAAAAATTATTGATTTGCTTTGGTGTTAATTTTTGAAAAGCTGAAGAGTTTGTTCAATTTTAATTAAAATGTTAAAATCCAATCAAAATTGAAAAAAATCATATAGTTGTAAGTTATAATTATACATTTATTAGAAATTTATATTATATTATATTTGCATTTGATTTTTCTCTATTGTTTATTCCTAATTTTCTTCAAAAATAGAAATTTCCTGCATGAACATCTTAACAGTATATTTGATATATTATATTAGATAAATTAAATATAATTATTTCGTATATTATTTGATAATAATATGTATAATATAGTTAAATAAAATTGAAAATAATTATTTTAATTAATATTTAATTTATTTTACTTTGTGTTCTTACTTATCAAAATAGTTTAATTATAAAAATTTATTTAAATTAATATTTAATTATTAATTTTGTATTTTAAAAAAATTAATTTGAAAAAAAAAGTAAAGATATATAATTTTAAAATTAAAATTTTAGAGAGATTAAATAAAATATTGAATATATATTAGACTCGCAGTCAACGTTGATACTAAATTTCTAGATAAATATATAATTTTTATTTTTTATAATATGATCTAATTTTACAATTAAATATATGATTGTACAAAAATTATATAATCAAAATCTTAAGATTTTTTTGTTCACTTCAATATCTTATATTTGATGTTTGATAGATGACTAAATTTTTTAAAGTTTTTATTACTTTTTAATACTATTAGATATTAAAACATCATAAATATATTACTTATAAATAGTTATCTTAGTAGTTTTATTTTGTATTGATTTTATATTATTATCATAATACTTATTTCAATAAACAATTTTTATATCACCGAATTATAGGAGTTGTGATCACCACTCACGAAATGTATGTAATGAATAAGCAAGTATACGTATAACAACAAATAATATAATCATAAGAAAATATCGTTCTCACGGAGATTATTTTATTAGAAACTAATTTTTAAAATTAAAAAAATAAAAATCAATTTTTTTTTGTATTTTTATATTTTAATGAAATAAAATTAAAATAACTAAAAATAAATAGTAATAATTAATTAAATAAGATTTAGTAACTACGAATATATATAAGAGAAAATATTTAAGAATATTTAATCCCTTAATTTTTTTTAATCACGCGAATCAATAAAATTCTCTCAATATAACAATCAATTAATTACATGATCAATTAAATTATATGTACTTCCCTCTTAAGTAAATTACATAACATATAATAATTAATTTAATTACACTCTCATATCAATTAAATTTCATAAAATTTATTAATTGTGTTTAACAATATTAGCATCTTTATTGGAGATTTAATCATTAGATCTACGAGTGATTGGGTCCTTTGTCGGCGATCATAAGAGCAACATCAAGAGTAAATCCTTTGTTCTCAAAGATCTGTATCTTCTTGCACCAAATGGACGCACTATCAAGAACACTAGAAATAATAGGCCATGAAATCGAGGAGTTATATACAAATGTAAGCTTGAAAACATACTCCTGAATTTCATCTTCAGAAACTTCTTAGCTCAATATGATAGGGTGGTCTTCAATTGATACATGTTCTATCATTTTAAAACGAAGAAACATCTCCAAACCTAAGGTGATGTTTGATTGGAGGGAATGAAAAGGAATCAGACTATTTTGTGTGTTTAGTTGGGTGGAATGAAATCGATTACTAATCTCCCCCCTTTAGGAATCATGATTTCATTCCCATCTAAACTTCTTTTTTTCAATTTTACCCTCACCCCAAATATAATCCTAAACTCAAATCTCAAAACCCAAACCCCTAAATCCAAACCCTAAACCCTAAACCCTAAACCCTAAACCCTAAACCTTAAATCCAAAATCCCAAAACCCCAAATCTCTAAACCTTAAATCCCTAAACCCTAAACCTTAAAATCAAAAACCCTAAACCCTAAATCCCAAAACCCTAAACCCTAAACCTAAATCCGAAAACCCTAAACCCAAAAACCTTAAACCCCTAAACCTCAAATCCCTAAACCTTAAACCCTAAACCCCAAATTCCAAATCCTAAAATCCTAAACCCTAAATCCAAAATCTTAAATTCTAAAACCCTAAACCCTTTTTAGAAAAATAATAATTTTAACCCTAAACCCCAAATTCCTAAACCCTAAATCTCAAATCTCAAACCTCAAAACCCTAAACTCTATTTAGAAAAATAATAATTTTAATAATATATTTCCTTTTAATTAAGTAATAATTATTTAGAAAAATAATGATTTCAATAATGTATTTTGTGTGACAAAAAATAGTAATTAAATGACATTATTTAAACTTTACTGAATATAGGGGTATTAAGGTAATTTATAGTTTTTTTTATTCCATTCCAGTGGCAAACCAAACACTGTAATCCTGATTCCGAGCTTGATTCCAGTGGTCAAACCAAACAACATTATTTCTTTTCCATTCCATTTCATTCTGATTCCATTCCACGAACCAAACGCCACCTAAGAGGCATCGAATGGTAATGTTTACGAATGTTGGAAACAAGCTTCTTCAAAATCGTAATACACACAAAACATGAATTTTCTTTAAAATTAAACACTAATTGTATATCTATAATATATTAAAATTTTGATATTATAAAAATAATAAATTAAAAATTATTAATATATTTATAATAATTTCTATAGTTCAATGGTATAAAAATCGGTCTACTCTACTTATTTTAATGACATTAAAGATAATAATTCATGTATTTTTTTTATTTATCCATTTAATCAACAAATTGAGTTCTATCAATTCATTAATAAATGTATCATATTTGTATTGAATTAATTATATTATATCTAGATTATGTCATATATTATATTTTTAAATATAAAAAGTATATATGTTTGATCGACGCTCACTTAAAAAAATTAGTGTTTTTTCTTGTACAACAATAAATACTAAAATATCTATATATAAATAGTTATTTTAATGATTTTATTATATATTAAATTTATATTATTACTATTTGATAATTATTTTAATCACATCAAGGATGAAAATTCATACATGCCCACGATTTAATGAGCATATTGTTTTGATCAATTCAATTATAATCTTATTGTATTTGTGTTAAAATAATTATTTGTGTATCAAAATCATATAATATATCATATTAATTAAAAATAATCAACTAATATTAATATATTTAAGCAAAATATGCTTATAAAAATGTCTATTAATTTCATAAATTAAATTGTGTCTCGTGTTGTTCAAGTAGGATTAACTTCTTAAATAATTTCAAAAATATTAATTAAATATGTTTATATTTATTTTTTATATTATATTTGACTTATTTATTAAATGAAGTTATATACGTACTATAAATATATTGTTACATCATTCATTTTTATATCGTATATTGCTCATAATATTTTTTATTGAATATTATTAGTGGCATAACCATGAAAAAATTTAGACGTTGCTAAATCGTACATATTTTAGTATAATAAATATTAACTATAAAATTCATAAATTAGATATAACGAATTGTAAATCAACAATATGAAGCTATTTTAACATGTTTAAGTTCTAAAGTTCTAAGGTTATGTTTGGTTAGAGAAAATGGAAAGGAATCAGAATTGATTCTTTCTATTTTGTGTGTTTGGTAGGGCAGAATAGAGGGACAGAATGAAATTGATTACTAAAGGAGAAGGAATTACAATTCTTTCTCCCTTTAGGAATCATGATTTCATTCCTATCTAAACTTTTTTTTTCCAATTTTACTCTCATCCCAAATATAACCCTAAACTCAAATCCCAAATCCCCAAACTCAAAACTCAAAACCTAAAACCCAAAATTCAAAACCCTAAATCCAAATCCTAAACCCCAAATCCCTAAACCTTAAACCTCAAATACCAAATCCCTAAACCCTAAACCCTAAAACCTAAATCCCAAAACCCTAAACCCTAAAACCTAAATCCCAAAACTCTAAAACCTAAAACCTAAATCCCAAAACCCTAAAACCTAAATCCCCAAACCCTAAACCCTAAATCCCCAAACCCTAAACCCTAAACCCCTAAACCTTAAATCTCAAAACCTTAAACCCTAAACCCCAAATTCCAAATCCTAAAATCCTAAACCCTAAATCCCAAATTCTAAAACCTTAAACCCTTTTTAGAAAAATAATAATTTTAACTCTAAACCTTAACCCACAAATATAACCCTAAACCCTAAACCCTAAACCTTAAATCTTAAATCCTAAACCTCAAAACCCTAAACCCTATTTAGAAAAATAATAATTTTAATAATATATTTATTTTTAATCAAGTAATAATTATTTAGAAAAATAATGATTTCAATAATGTATTTTGTTTGACGAAAAAATAGTAATTAAATGACATTATTTGAACTTTACTGAATGTAGGGATATTAAGGTAATTTACAATTTTTTTTAATTACATTTCAGTGGCAAATCAAACATTTTAATCCTGATTCCGAGCTTGATTCCAGAGGTCAAACCAAACAACATTGTTTTCTTTCTATTTTATTCAATTCCGATTCTGATTCCATTCCACGAACCAAACGCCTCCTAAGTCTTATTTACATGTGTATGATTTTTTTGGAAAAAAAATTATATTTTATGCTTTTAAACAAAGAATACAAGAATAATTAAATCAATAAAATGAAAATACATCAAATCATTTTTCATTAAAAAATTAGTTTTGTTGTAAAAGATAGTAGTCATTTCCTTATCCTCAAACATTATTAAAAATAAGTTATAGTTGTTTCATACATAATGAATAAGTGGCATGATATTTTAATGATTTTACTTTCACAAATTTGATAAATTAATCATATTTTTTAAAATTATTACATTTTAGTTACATTACTATTATATTTTGAATATTTTAATATTTTTTTGTCAAATTTTTATGATATTTTTATTTTTCAAACTTAAATTGAATTAAAATAAATCTTATTAATAGGGGTCCATGTTTTGAAGATAAAAATATCCAAAAAGTTAAAAAAATGAAAAATAAAGAAAATTAAAATCATCAAAATTGATCAAAATAATTATAATTTCTACAAATATAAAAATAATATGATTAAATTATATCAATTTAAAGTAAATTTAATAACGTATCTAATTTTTGAAACTAAAGTAACTAAAGCGTAAATGTTTTTTAATGTATTATCTTTAAATTTTATTAAAAATAAAAGAAAAAAATATAATTTATATATGAACTAAAAGTTAATAAATTTTGGATGAAATTTTGATAGGGATTAAAGTACGACACAACCTTTAGTGTGGCTCCACCACTAAATATCATTTTTCAATAAAATAATAAAATAATAATTTATTTATTTGAAGAATATTCACGTACATTATTTCATTGAATTTTTTAGCTTTAATTTTTCATCTTATTCTAACAAAAATAACTTAAAAATTTATTTTAAATACTTACTTTTTTATTTTATAAAATAAAAAATTTAAGTAAAATAATAATTCTTACTTAATAATTAATAATACTACTTTATACTTATAAAATTTGAATCATACATTACATACACATAGTCCAAAAATTGTAAAAATTAAAAAGCATGAATGATTTTTGAAGTCATGGTTTTCTTTATATGATTTTTATTTTCTTTTCTTATATAATAATAAATAAAAAATTGTATTTATAATAAATATGAATATTATGAATTGTTATTTTAGCATCATTATTGTGTATTTATTTTACATTATTATCATTAAAGATGATAATTCATGTTGTTCATGTTTATTTATTGAAAAGATCAAGTTGATCAATTCATTTATAAATTGATTGTGTTAAAATAATAATTTTATGTTAAGATCATATTATATCTCATATTATTTATAAAAAAATATTTGATTAATATATATTATTTTTAAGAAAAAGTACTTATAAAAGTACTTATTAAATTCCATTAGATCATGTTTATCGGATATTAAATTCTTAAATAATAATAAAAAATAATTAAATAATTTAATATTACTTTATCATATTATATTTGACTTATTTTTTAAAAAAATTGTACAATTTTTATAAATATTCTATTAAATATCTCATAATTGTATGATATTTAAATTATAACATTGTTATAAATTGTTATAATTATTACTTAAAAATAAATTATTATTATATGTTTATTCTATGTTAAAATAACAATTAATTAAATACTTATTATAAGAGTATTCTTATAAATCATTTTATAAAAGTTTAACATAAATTTTTCATATTTTTATAATAAAATTCATTTAAAATAAAATTATATTTAAATATTTTTATTTATTTTTTATTTGTGACACAATATATCTATTATATATTTATTAAATTTATATAATTAACTTGTGTAAATGTACGGTACAAATAATATATTAAAAAAATTTCGGTGCTTGTATTTACACAAAAGACATTGGTACTATAAAAGTAACATTTGGATATATATATATATATAATATAACCGCTTATGTTATATAGTATTGAACGGGGTATTGAAGTTTATAAAATTACTAGCTTCTCAATCTTTAAGAATTAATTTAATGAAAAATACTCTTCATGTTATTTACAAATTTTATTATACTATTATTTTTAATTTATATAAAATAATACAATTAAAGTAGATTATAGTGAGAGATAATGATTTACACATTTTTTAAAGAATGTGACTGAAAAAATATTTTATATTAAATTATTTATATCATTTAATTACTTAAATTAAAAATAATATCACTTATTTTTATTGTTTTATAAAAAGTGACATAAAATCTATTATTTTAATAAATATTTTTTATTAAAATATTACTTTTTCAAGTAATTTAAACAATTGTTTTAATAATAATAAATATTATATTTAATGTTATTTAAGAAAAAATTAAAAACAATAATATTCCCACAAAAATTATTTAAATGTATATTTTAAATTTTTTAAAAATAAAAATAAAATATTACAATAAAACAATAGGAATCATAAAACATTAAAAAAAATATGTTGTAAATTTTTTTATATTAATTGTCATAATATTATCCTGAAAAACTTGTAATTTAAGAATTTAATATAAAAAATATTAAAATTATATAATTTATTTTTAATTGATATATATTTTTAAAAATAAAGAACTAAATGAAAATATTTATATTATAAATGAACAAATGATATAAATATCCTAATTTACTAAACTTTTATGAAACTTTTGTTATTATTTTTTTTTATTTTTATCTCTCATTATTCTCTCCCTTATTTTAATTAGTACGAAGAATTCATTGTTAAATTTATGACCACCCAATATTTTTTTAACCTTTTTTTAACCGTAATATATTGATGTATATTATATATTAATAATATTTTTATTATTAAAAAAATTATAATATATCATTTAATATTAAATGTTATCTAATTGAATTATATTTGAATTGATCTATAATCATTTATATCAATTAAATATTAAATGTCATTAAATTAAAATAAATTTAATATTATTGATATATTATTTTTATTATTGAATTGTTATTTTTTTATTTCTCAAATTTATTTTATTTTTCTATTAAATTTCTCAAAATTTTTAACTTTTGCAATATAAAGAATGTCTGTTAAAACCATGGACAATACGCGTACAAGTAATAATGAAAGTGCCCGCACGGGTCATAAAAAAGTTAATAGCGGTTGTCTACTTGCCTTGTTAAAGTCAATATTATCTCTTATATTGCCGGCTCCACTTTTTCGTTCGTATCATTCCTTCTATTTCTATGGTGGAGTTAGAGGTTCGAAAAGATACTAAAGTGGATATGTGTATCCATGCTAATAAAAGCATAAAAAGAAACGAAATAAAGCTAGAAGATAATCGAATTAAAGTAATTAGCTAGCTTCAAGACAATATTAAGGGCAAAATGGGATTATATATTCACTATACAAATTAAAATTTTAAAATTATATAAAATAATACTCTTAAAATATATATAAAAAAATTATATATTAATAACATTAAATATTGTATAATTAAAAAGAGTTAAACATTAAATAAATCTAAATTAAAATTTTATTAAAAAATAAAAGAATAACATGTATCATTCGTTTATTCACAAATATTTTCTTTGTTCCCATTAATTCTCTATCTATCTAACTTCTTTTTTCTTTAGGTTAGAATTTTCCCAACAAATGAATGTGGGAATGGACTGATCTATACTAAAACTTTAGCTTTTTTTTCTTCCTTTTTGTACCAAAATATTGCTTTTTGTTTCCTTTTGTTTGATTTTATATTATTTCCTTTTAATTTCTTCAAACATATATGGTTTTTTAGTCCTATCATTACTTTTTTTTAAAGGACAAAAAATATTAGTTATTAGGTTTGACCTATTAGATCATAACTCAACCTAATTTGCCACTAAGTGCAATGATATGTTTATCGATCTACAGTGGCAATGGTTGTTAGTTTGATGATTAAGTTGCCATTAGATATATTTTTTAATATCATAGTTAATGTTAAGTTAAAATACATTTTTAAATAATATTTCACAATTCAAACATTCTAAAATATAACCATTAACTTTGCAATTACAGGCCTCCATCACATATTAAGTTATAATTAGGATGATAGTGTGACCTAATAGAATACTCTCATTTTAGTAGGTTTTGAGAAGATTATTTTGGGTGTAAATATTTCAAAACATGTCTTGTTATTTATAATATTAGTTTGGATCAACCATATATCAGTTCAAATTTTATTTGTTTTAATTTTTAATTAATTTTAAATATTTTTTACATTTTTAGAAGTAAAAATTGTATAAAAAATAGATCAATAGTTTGTGTTAATAACCGACGAATAATATCAAAATCGAACTCGAAACCTCTTAAAATATTCAAATCAATTTAATTCAAATTTGATCAAAATTAACTTATTATTATCCTTTAGCTAAAAACACGGGAAAACTTAAATAAGTTTAATATATAGTTTATAAGCATCTTACCAAGATGGAATCATCTCTTTAATTTTTTAATTCCAATATATAATCATTAACTAAACTATGATATGTTTAATATATAGTTTATAAGCATCTTACTAAGATGGAATGATCTCTTTAATTTTTTAGTTCCAATATATAATCATCAACTAAACTATTATGATTAATAATTAACACATATAGGAGACATATATTAAGTTTCTTCAACCACCGAAAAAAAAATTAATGTCATTGATTTACCAGATATATAATCATAAAAGAACTATATATTTTAACCAGATGTGTAATTATAAAAAAAAGGACTATGATTTTACCATAATATAATCATAGAAAGGACTATACAAGAAACCTTGATTTTCTTTTTCTTTTTCTTTTTCGGGCCATTTTCTTTAGTTCTTTAATTTTTGTTCGAAAGATGTTGGTTGAGGAACGCTTTTGAAGGATTTAAGATGCTTGGAAGAGAATAGGAAATAGTGTAATTTAGTGGAATATGAGATTTATTATTGATTCTCTATTTCGTCTTGGTGCAAAATGAGTAATACTATTATTATTTATACTAATTAAATGTTCCTCCTCTCCCATAATTAAAATTATTTTAACACACTTTTAATATAATAGTTATGATTCATATATTAGAATTTTTTTATTAAAATATTCATAATTTTAGATTTCTCTACGAATTTTTGTCACAATATATAATACAATAATTATTTTATTGTTAATTAATATAACCCAAAATAATAATCATGATATTATTTAATATGCATATAATCGTGAATATTTCGATTGATGTTAAATGCACAAATTTAAGATTTCAAGATTTTATTTATTATCCAATATAAAAAGGAGGTATTATTAATTGTATAAATTTAGTTTTTCTTATTAATTCAATGACTCAAGTTATAAAACGAGATTAGTGTTTATGAAGATGATTTATATATATATAACCGGTTTTAATTTTTTTAATTTCTTCGATGTTTTACATACTTTGACAGAAAGTTCTCAAAAAAAAAAAATGATGTTTTGGAATGTAAAGAAATTCATGACATGTTTCTCTCTTTTAAGTAAAAAGTTCAATACATCTTAGATTAAAATTGCGAGCTAAAGACAATCGATCTCCAATCTTTGGCAACATTTTGCAATAAATTTATATAAAAAATTATACTAAATTTTCTTTTTTTAATCTATAATACAAAATATTACACTAAAAATATATTCATTTATAAAATAAAATATACCTTTTATTTTTCTTTGTAATTAATTCTTTAAGAATTATTATATTCAAATAATTATTATATTTTTAACTTTACGTTATATTTAATAATTTTTTTACTAATTTTATATAATATATTTAATTTTAATTTATTATACATAATAAAATATTTAACATTTTTTTTTAAAATGATTCATTAACAATGATATAACGTAATAAAGAATGTCGAGTTAAATTTACCGCAATATTGTTCATCACATCTTTTTTTATTGAAGATCACATCTTTTTTTATTGAAAATTTATTGTTGTGTTGAAATAACATTGTATCAAAATTTGTATTACATTTAGTGAGATGATGCATGGTTAAAGATGCCCTAAGACCATCTCTAACCTTTAACACCATTTTATATTAAATTTTACATAATTTTATATTAAAAATTACATTAAATTTTTACTCTTTTTCAATCTATAGCACCAAATATTATATTAAAAAATATATTTTTTTATATAATAGAATATTCTTTTTATTATACCAAAGTTGTATTAAGTATTATACCAAAAGTTACATTTAATATTTTTTTTACTAATTTTATATCAATGCTTAATTTTAATTTTTTATTATTAATTTTAATTTATTATATGTAATAAAAAAATTAAAAAATTTCTTAAAAAAATTGATACATGAATGATATTAATGCAATGAACAGTATAACATCAAATTTGATGCTAAATTAAAGTAATTCTATATTAAATTTAATGTGTTGGTGCAGGTTAAAAGCCTTAGTACAAGTTATTTTTTAAAGAGATATTATATATTATTTTTTAATATATTTTTTATTAATTAAATTAATTTATCATTTTATTAAATATTAGATGTACATTGTAACGCAAATTCAAAAACACATTATTTTTATAATTGAGAGAAGAAACAATCTTTTCTTTTTAACACGCCAAAGAATTTTACGTTAAGTTTTGAATTAGTCATACTTATTGTACGAGAAAAGTACTTATTCTTGTAAAGTTAAGAAGACATTTGAACAATCAGAATAAGTAGACTAGTTGCTTTACTTCAAGAAGACACATTTGATTTTTAAAAAGGCAAATATCGATGATATTCTCGAAGTTTCTCTAAATATTAAAATTTTAAATTAAAAATAATATCACTAAACATCACCTAAATCAATAAAATGTGATTGGAGCATGTATAAATATGTAACCATAGCTTGTTATTTAAAATTATTATAAAATAAAAGAATAAAAGATACTAAATAAACATTAAAAAGAAAACTCCAATAATAAAATAAAGATACAAAAAAAAAATCAATTTTTTTTATTAATGATTAAATTAATATATACATCCTCTACTAATATTAAGATTAATAATTATCGAACATTTCACACATTTTAGGTTCAATCTGGAAATTTTGTTCCAATCAGAAGCCAAAATATGATTCATCTTTTCATATTTATAATAGCTAAACTAATTTTACTTGATTAAAAAAAAAAGAAAACATTATTTAAAATAACTAAAAAGAATATCAATACTTAAATTGAGACATTAAATAAAATATTTTAATAACATAGAACTTAAAATGTATCAATACTTATGTTACCAAACCCAAGGAGTGTGTGGCTCCAATTGAGTAACATTTCGTATGATTCACTTAGCGTTTTAATAATAAAATTTATTATTTTTTATTTTAAATCACGTATTCGAATCATAATAATTATAATTTAATTTTAAAAGTCTAATAATTTATGAAATTATAAGCTTGAAAGTACAAGGATAAAAATAAACATGACTAGTTAATTAGGATGGCTAAGGAAAAAAAACTTGTAGTAATTATGTGCTTGAGTGGTATAAAATGTTTTAACAAATGTTTGTGGGGTTATTAATTAAAATTCTTAATATAAATATTTCTCTCTAATATTCTTAATATAAAATTTTAAATAAAAATAAAATCAATTTATTTTATAAATATGTTTTACCTATTTAATATTTCGCAAACATAACAAGGTTATTATTATATCATATTTACAAATAATCAATCATGTTAAATTTAATCACAGATAAATTAAATATAACATATAAGAATAAAACATAAAAAATAACTATGAATAATTCATTTTAAAATTATACCTCAAAATAATCCTTATCTAACTTTAATGCTAATTTTGTTACTAGAAAACCTCCAAACAGATATGCATTTCTGTTTATTGAATTAAAAACTAGAAATCTATAAAAACATAACTAGTTATTCTCAAAAAGAGAAGAACTTTAAAACAAAACAAAAACTAAGAACTAGAGAGAGAGAGAAGAGATCTTGAGGGATGATTTTTACAATGGGAGAAATGGTCTTTTTATAGATGAGAAAAGGCCAAAAAATATAGAAAAATATCTTAAAAATTGATTTTAGATGCGTTTGGACAAGCTGTCACACATGTGAGGGGCAAGATTTATGATAGATGGACATTAACGCACGTAAGACAAGCGTGGGCGTATGTTGGTGGGTGCGGAACTCGGCGCGGGTTTGTGTTGGCTGCACGTGGCATGTGCTAGTTGTGCGCATAGGACTTAGTATTTTTGAAATTTTTGATAATTTTAACCCATTTTGTTTTACTTTTCCTCATTTGTTTATTAACATATTTGTGATGTATTACTTCAAATATTTTTCTTTGAGTCTTTAAGTTATTTTTAAACAAAAATACTTAAAAAATAATAAAAATACTTGTTATTCTGAAAAGACAAATTTACATAAAAATATGATAAAATCATACAAATATAAATCCATTTAATCAATTAAAGTATATTAAACTATGATAATTATAGTGCTTTTTAAAGACTCATCAAATACTCTTAAGGAACTTATTGGTCTGATACGCATCAGTGCCAAGTCGTTACACTAAAGGTGCTTGATACATCTGGCTCTATCCCAACGGGGTAATTCAGCTCGCTAGGGTTATGCATCCCTCTACATGTAACATGCCTAACATTAACTCTCATATTCCATAGACTTTTGGGAAGTCTAGGGAATATTTCAGGGCATTAATTCTCATTTTAACATATAAACCATTAATTTTCCATTCTTCCTTTACAAATGGTGTGTTTTTTGAATTTTTATCCATTGATGTTCTTTACTTAGTCAAATTTTCTTCACAGAATCTCAGCTTGATATAACTTTTTGCACTACAATTTTGCATAGTTAGCTCGCTGAGCACACACATAGTTTGGAATTCAATTATTTTGGCTAGCGACTTCCCTAGTTAAATCGGTCTAATTATTTTGACGAACACATGCTCGTCTGCAGATCTGCAACTTATCTCACCAACTAGGTAACTTCTTCATCTTCTTCTTTTTTACAATGTCTTCTGATAAAGGGAAATGTATAGCTCGTTCAAATTTTTCTAAAGATGTCCACCCAAGTTGCAAAAAAAGTGTTCCTTTAAGGATAGGGACACCCCGAGAAAGATCTCGGGACTCAGTCCACTTACTAACAAGCTCAGAACAAGTCCACAAGGCTCTTGTGATTGAAAATACTGGATCATACACCTATTGATAAATAAAAGCTAAACTTGATTTGTGATCCTTTGGCTAATTGTAATCTCTTCTCTTTCTGGATGTAACTTAAACAATAAAACAATATGCTAATAAATCATTTCCCTTGGTTTTCAAATTTTTTTTCTTTTGCAAACAAAGAGCCCCTATTGGTGGACTCAATACCATTTCTTAGGATACATGACACGCCTCTTATCCTACTTCCCAAGTGGGGGGTCTATTTGGCCACCTCACTTCATACTTGGAGGTTATCAAGTTGATTTTTCATGAGACAGGAGACATATAAGGGTGAAATTAAATCCTATCCTTATATGTGCTTCCCAAAGAGGGGGTTCATTTTGGTGAATTCAATAACCTTTTCTAGGGTGGGCGACACGCCTCTTATCATGCATCCCAAGTGGAAGGGTCCATTTGGCCACTTCATTCCTTACTTGGGGGTATTTTTTGTGAGATAGAAGACATGTGAGGGTGAAATTAAATCCTACCCCTACATGCACTTCCCAAAGAGGAGGTTCACTTTGGAGTACTCGAGACCCTTTCTTAGGACGGATAATACACTTCTTATCCTGTATCCCAAGTGGGGGTCCATTTGGCCATCTTGTTTCATTCTTAGGGGTTATCACATTAAATTTTCTCCCAACAGGAGACATGTAAGGGTAAAATTGAATCCTACCCCTATATGCTCTTCCCAAAGGATTCACTTTGGTAAACTCAAAACCTTTTCTTAGGACGTATGACACACCTCTTATCCCATATCCCAAGTGGGGAGGTCCATTTGGCTACTTAACTATGTACTTTGAGGTTATTGTGTTAATTTAACTTATTGTCTATCATTATATCTTAAGTGAATATTTATACATAATATTTTTTAAATGTTGTACATTCTAGCTTAACACCTATCTTATACCCTAGCTTTCTATCTGATAAGACCCTCATGGAGTGATTCCATATATTTGGTATCATCCTTCCTACGTTGTGGCAAAATTTTCACAAATAGCTTCAACTTTATTCCCTAACACTTTTTATAAGACCCAATCCCCTATATTAAAGTTCTTGTGCTTAACAGATTAGTTATATGACATTTGAATTATCATTTTTTGTGATTCGATCAGTATCAAGTAGGGGTGTCCAAAAACTGGATTGAACCAGACCGAACAGTTTTATAAATCAAACGGTTCAGTCCGATTTGTATTAATTAAAACCGTTTTTCAAATGGTCTTGTCCAGTTATATTAATTTTTAAACCGATTTAATAATATATTAAAATTTTCATATTATTTCTCATAAATCGTTGATTAAATTTCTCATATTTTAATCAAAGATATATCATTAGGTGTATCATATTTATGTATTATTAACCGGACTAAACCGTTAACCAAATAGGACCACGAACCGGACCATGAACACCCCAAATATTAAGGCATTCTCTCTGTTTTCCTCTACTAACAAAAGGTGTATTTTTTAAGGTCATCATTATCCTCTTGTGTTATTTTTTATCGAAAGGGTGGGTTCTTGTATCCCGATGGGATTATCGCTTTTGTGCCATATATAAGAGAAAAAAGGCTTTCCTTACCGCTCTTAGGGTCATTCTCGTTACCCAAAGAAAGTCGAGTAGTTGGACCTATTTTCCTTTTGCTCCTTCTATGTGCTATTGCAATATATTATAAGGGTTTTGTTTGATAACTTTGCTTAACCATTTTCTTATGGCCTATAAGGAGTGGAATGTGACAACTTAACGCCTATCTCTTTACGAAAAATGCACCAACCATGGAATTGCAAATTGATGGCCATTATCTGTGACCAGCTCTCGAGGTATACCATATCTGCATATTATATTTCGATAAATAAATTTTCACATGTCAGTTTCTTAGATTCTGTCCAATGGCTCAACATCTATCCACTTAGAAAAATAATATATTGCCACTATTAGAAATTTTTGTTGTCCTAGGGAAAAAGGTAATGATCCAACAATATCTAACCATCACTTTTGGCATCTGTCATATTTTTTGACATAGTCGATGCAATATTTTAGAATAGTATGCCAATAGTAGCCCTGCCAAATGATTCTCTCAGAAAGGGATCTACCTCATGAATGAGCACTTCATTTTCATATATGTATTTCACTAAAACTACTCGCACTTTTAGATTAGGTAAGCACTTCAGCTATGGTCTACTATAGTTTTTTAATAGAATGCCCCTTAGACAATGGTGTAATTCCTCAATTTTGTTATAATTTTACACACCTCATCCTTTTCTGTAGGAAAAATGTCATGAATGAGATACTCCAGGTATGGAGCCATCTAGGAGGTGTGTGTTAGAGAGTTGGTGCTCATTTGATTTTTATCCTTATCACCATGCACTATTATGCTAGGCACTAATAGACATGACACAAGGATGTCCCTTTTTCAATTCCAATCACACCTCTTTTGCCAAAGTAGCTAAGAAGTCTGTATGTGCGTTCCCCCTATCATTATTTGCTTGATCTTAAATTCTTTGAAAGCTACCCTTACTTTCTTCAATTTTGACTTATAAAGCTTCATGCTTTCTTCCTTGGCCTTAAACTTATCATTGTCTTGATTCACTACAAGTTGTGAGTCACTGTAGACCAACACCCTTTTAACTTCTAAGGATATCAATTGGTGCAAATCCAGGAGCAATGCTTCATACTCTGCATAACTTTTGGTTGCCTAAAAAGTAATGTAAAGATATTGCTCTATTAAGCCTCTAGTGGGAGTGAATATCACAATTCCAACCCCCGATCCTCTTAAATTGCTTACTCTATCAACGTATGCCTTCCACAGACTTGGAGTAGGTACTTTTGTCATCAAAACTAGCACTATAGCTTTGAGTTCATATGTGGGCTTTTTAGTCCACTTAGCAATAAAATCGTCAAGATCATATCCCTTGATTGTCGATAAGGATTTATAATGTATCTCGAACTCGTTTAATTCAAAAACTATTTGAGATAAGCGACCAAATTGGTCTAGCTTTCCCAAGATATTCTTCATGGGATATGATGAGAGGACGACTATTTTATGTGTTCCAAAGTAATGCCTATTTTTCGTGTAGCTATTCTTATTGTAAATGCTTCCTTATCCAATGCAGTATATTGTTGTTGTGCTTCTGTCATGGAATGACTCACATAGTATACATGATGTTGTTTCCCCTCCTTGTTAATCACCAATATAGTACTAGCAACTTTATTTGTGAAGGTCATGTTCATACATAACACCTTACCTATTGTGGATTGGCTAAAAAAGGCACATTTCCCAAGTATTCTATGATGGACTGGAAAGCTTATTCACAGCCTGTATTCCATATGTATTCCTTGTTTTTCTTTAGCATCTAAAAAAATGGTAGAAACTTCTCTATACACTTGGAAGTGAAATGACTCAATGAGTCAATGTGGTTATGCTTCCATTTAGCTGTTGGACCTTCTTAATACAACTTGGAGACCTCATGTTTATTAGAGCCTAAATTTTGTCAGGATTGGATTCTATCCCTCTTGAAGACACTAAATAACCTAAAAACTTCCTTAAGGCTACTCTAAAGATACACTTTTTAGGGTTGACTTTCATCTAGTAACTTCTTAATATCGCAAAGACCTTCACCAAGTCAGAAAAGATACTCTTTAACTCATTTTGTTTTAATCATCATGTTGTCTACATAGACCTCCATATATTGACCTATCTGATCCTCGAACATTTTGTTGATCAGCCTTTGGTAGGTAGCCCTCATATTCTTTAAACCAAAAGGTATACTTATATAATAATAGGTCCATTCTTCCATGATAAACGCTATTTTTTTCTTCATCTTTAGGGTGCATTCATATCTAATGGTAGCCAGAGTATGTGCCCATGAAGCTTATCATTTCAAAGCTAGACATGTCATCAACCAACTGGTCAATGTTTGGAAAAGGGAAGTAATGCGTAGTAGTATTAAGGTTTGTAAAGTCGACGCATATTCTATGCTCACCTTTTGCCTTATTTTCCAGCACAACATTCGACATTCATATTGAATAATCAACTTCATGAACCTAACCAACACTTTTTAAGGAATTAATCTTTTTTCTTGATGATATCACTCTTATCTCAAGTGAATATCTACTTTCATTATTGAACTGGTTTTTGGTGTGATATACATAGTTCTTAAGAAATTATTTCTGGATTGATGCTTGGCATGTCTTATAGCTTCCAAGCAAAAAGGTCTACATTATCTTTCAAGAAATCAATGAGAATAGCTCTTAACTTATGGGCGAGTTTAGAAATGATTTTTATAGATTTATCCTACGTATATTATTTCGCAATCCTTTGAGGTAACTATCATGGTCCAACTTCCTACTTGCATTCCCTAGTTTGAATATTTTTTTCTCTTTGGTTGCTACTTTGATACAAGGGGTAATGCACTTTCATGGAATAATTGTAACGACTCCTCACCTTGTCTTGTTCTCCCCTTATCTCTCTTATCTCTTCAACCATGGAATACTTGATGAGTTGATGATACATGAAAGGGACCACTCTTATTTCAAAAATCCATAGTCTACCCAAAATCACGTTGTAAGAAGTAAGGGTATTCAACACTACAAAATTCGTAAGGATGATCGCTCCTTCCAGAAAGAATAATAGACGTAGGGTTCCGACCAATATGGTCACACAACCATTGAAGCCTACAAGTGGAATCTTCTGCTACCTGATTTTCTTAGGGTCTATCCCATGTCTAACAAAGTGGATAAATACAACAAATCAAAAGAGCTACCATTATCCACCAGAGTTTGGTGCACCTCATAATGTGCGATCTTGCTCATGATGACCAAAGAGTCATCATGGGGTGGTAAGAATTCCCGTCCTTCGAAAATGATATGATGGATAAGTCCTTTATGCTTTAGACTATATCCAACTCAATTTGTATCCCTTGCTTCCTGTGCATACCTCATCCTTGAATTACTAGAATAACCATACAAAGTTTGTTCTCCATGTATGGTGTGGATTATGTGCATATCTCCTCTGATAGATTGATTTGGTCTGTTGATGCCTCTGAGAACATGATTTGGAGGAACAAACTCTCTTTGGTTAGTGGGGTTGTTCATCTCTCTATTTCCTCATCGCGGACCCCCATTCCTATCAACCAAATCACCCAGATATCTTTTTGATAATTGATGTTCAATTTCCCACTTGAGGTGTCGGCTATCCTTGGTCTAAGGATCTATATCTTTATGAAATGCGCAATACTTGTGAAGGTCCTTAAGTTAAGATTTCATAGGTTATGGCCAGTTTATGTAATTGATATGCTCAGCCAACGAGACATGTAATAGGGGATAACCCTATTTCCTAAGTCCCTGGTCTCCCCTAAACGTGATCATAGGTTTGAAATGAGGATGATTTGGATGCATATCCCTATAAGGCTTTATATCTTCTTCCCTTTTGGCTAGGATAGCCTTATCCGTAGTTATACTTAGCAATCCCTTGGCAGATTTCATCTCTCGCTACGTTGACAAACTTCTAGGTCTCTTCATAAACCATTTCTAGGGATCGTGGGGTGGTCTTAGTCGATTCAATGAATAGACTAGTGTCACGTGTGATGCCCTTACAAAAAGCCTCAATGGCAATGGAGTCTGGACATTGGGAAATTTCCATTTTCTCCATTTTAAACCTTCTTAAATAAGTCCCGATGGTCTCACTATCCCCTGGATAATTGAAATTAAATGGTATGACTCCTTCCGAATTGGCTTGTTGCATGCATAGATGGTGACACATACTTTTACCAATGCGTCAAAACCTTTTACACTCTTGGGAGGTAACTCAATAAACCATTATTGTGTTGTCTCTTGGAAGGTGGCAACAAATAAATTACAATACACGGCTTCTTTTTTATTCTTCAAGAGGCTCACAATGGCTATGACTATCTTAAAATGAATAATATGGGTCATAAGGTCTTTCATCCCCTATAGGTAAGACATCTAGGGGTAGAGAACTTAAAGGGTGGTATCATTAACTTGATATCATCCGAAAAAGATGATGCTGATAATTGGTCGCACACTATTTCGATATCTACCCAGTGCCATAGTTTTTCCTGACTTTAAGTCTATCATTCATCCTCGCTTCCATTTTATCTTCCATATCTTTAAGTTTTTCATCAAGGGTACCACTTAGATAACTAAGTGGTATTGGACATCCCTCAGTGGTAATGTTACCCAAGCCTGGGCATTTTGAGAATTGTTGGGGTTTATTTTGTGCCAGATGTTAATGGGTAGATAAGGTCGTGTATACAGATTATGGAGTGGGGTTAAGCATCGGAGCTGTAGATATACTCTGTTCCTCAGTTATACCAGGTTGAAACTGGTAAGGATCTTATGATGCATGCTTCAATCTTGGTGGCTAACTTACCAATACCTATGGGTTATCGGTATGGAATTAACCTTCAAATTTTGAACAATCATCAATAACTACCTTGATCTAAGTTTCTTGTTATCATCTTGAGACTTAATGAATGCTTGTTGTAGTTTCGCTACTTGTTTTTGAAGACTTTCTAACTTGACATCTTTTTTGCAAGATATGCTTTCAGAACTAGTGGTTCGTGGAACTATCCTAGTTGGTCTGGTTTTGTCATAGCGGGCTACAGGTCGCATGTTATAACTAACCAGAGGTTATGTATGATCATATTCTAGACTGCGATGCGACTTACCCATTGTTGACAGATGATGTAACTGATCATTAAGGTCAAACTCTTGAATTAGGAAAGTAGGGCTGTTAGTCTGTTCAGGATGAGGTTGTGGGATTAGCATAATGAACAGAGTGAATTTTCTTACGAAAAAGGTTGTTTTTATATGAATGTAAGGTCTCAAATGCCAACTATGAACTAGAAAGATTTAAGGTCTTGTGATGGACGCCAATTGTTTGGATAAGTGTTAATGTGTTAGGGGTTATAGTGAGATGTTAGACAAAAGATACTACTCAGAACTTTTATTCATCTCATGAGGTATATATAAGTATATAAGAGGTAAATGTCATTGTTGCATTAATAGAGAATCTATCAAGACGTTATTGTCAACCTAAACATGATATTTTACAACAATAACTTGTTTAACGAAATCAAGTCATTATCCTATCAATTAGGTTGTTAGAGTTATGCATTCTTTACATATATGTAAAGTAGAAAAGTGAAAAGCCACCGGATCGTTTGATTAATAATATCTTAAATTTGTAAATACGTATAATCAGTTGAATATTTATTAAAATATAATTTTAAAAATAATATAAAATATTTTAATATTTATTGTTATTTAACTTATAGTACTAATAATAATGACTAAAATAAGTATGTTAATTATTTGTTGAGAGTTATTTTTATATGACTACGACATGTTTAGGAAAGGAGTTAAACATGTATCATAATAGCTTTAAAAGGTTGCTGTCTCAATCGCATAAATTAAAATTAAACTATTTTAAGTAATTTTACCAAACATTCAAATTAAACAAAATTTTAGAAATATCTTCTTTTTTACCCGCAACCTCAGCTTTCTCTACTTACGAATACATAACAAGATCAGTTTATTAGCCGCAAGTTACGTTCCATAACCACAATTTATGATGCAGGTACACTGAGGTTAAAAAAAAGAAGAAGCTAAGCTAGCCAATTTTTTCAATTTTGACTCAACTAGAGTAATTTAAATTTTGTACAGACCAATTTTATTTATCTCATTTTCAAATAAATTAAATTAAAAAATAAAATAACTAGTTTATTTACATTTATAAAAATCAAAAATTTTAAAAATAAAAAAATATTAATATAAATATTATTTTTTAATTTTACTTTTATAAAAAAATTATATCTTTTAATTATCTTTTCCTATATGATATTATTGTAGTTATATTTTGTAAAAACAAACATTTTTAATTAGTTTCAAATAATTTATAAACTAATTCATTTAAATTTATGAGTTATATGAGTTAGATTTTTTATCTCATAAATTCATTAAATAAATTTTAAATAAATTAAATATTTTTTTAATTTATTAGATTAATTTTGAAAAAAAATTGTAATCTTAGCCCATTATTTTAAAAAAAATTATATTTTAAATACGTACTAATTTGATAAGTAAATGTAATTTCATTAACATAAATATATTTTAAAAATTCTGTTAAACATACTTTTTCAAAATATATTTTTATTACTTTTTTTATAAAAATAATAAATTTATAGATCATAGCCAGTACTGTGGTTGGCCGTACTAAAATTATGATAAAATATGCATCATTAATTCCACAAGCAAGTCAACTTAAGGATTTGCATCCCATTTAAAGCTCCATTTTATTTGTAACACTTGTTCTTTGCGGGGTCCAATAAAATTCACCTTTTAATAACTACTCATCTACTGCATAAGAATTATTGTCGTAATATATATATATATAGTGAAAAGGATTAGTATTGACTTCCTAAACCCAGTTTAGTTAGATGCTTAATTTCAAAGCAAAAGAAACAAGGAGTAAAAAAGTTTAAAAAGGGAAGAATTTTAGTCTGTATTATAACTTGATTAATATGTATAAAAGTGTAAATTTGAGCATTATTATGTATATATTTTCAATACAGATATTTAATTATAGCGTTTAATTTTATATTTAGATTAAAATTATCATAAATATATCATAATTAATATGTCTAAATTCGTATAATTTAATAATAAATTTTAATAATATAATTCTCGCTTATCTAATAAATTTTTTTTATTAAAAGAAACTATTTTGATATTTGATGAGGCTATTCTGTAACTATTTGGGTCAATAAAAAAGAGCAAGTGTTCCAGTCCAACCATAGAAAATAAGGGACAATGTCATTTTGTCCGCTTTATGAATATTGAATCAATTGGTCGCCGACACATTACAAAACGATGTTTGGTTTTCTTAATATTACCTCACGTGACGTGCACATTATTTTGTATAATGCACCGAAGCGCGTTTTAGATATACACAAATTACTTTTACTTTGCAAAGGAATTCGATAAAGGATATTCATCAAGAATGCTTTTAATTTTTAAAGTAATACTAAATATAATTTTAAGATTTCGATAATACTATAAATATCCTTTAAATTTAAAGAAAGTTAAAATTAACAAAAATAAATAATAATTTTATATGATAAAAATAATATGAAATAAAAAAATATCACTAATATAAACATGAAACAACTCAGCATATTTTTTATAAAAAATATTAATTAATAAAATAAAATTTTAAATTTTTTTAAAAATAGAGTTAAATATTAAAGAACAAGATGGATTTAAAGATCTATCGTTTTAAAAACTAAGAAAAATGTTTCTAAAAAATGTATAATTTATTATAAAACAAGTAATATAAAAATAAGTATCAATATTACAGATAAAAAAATAAAATATATCATTAATTAATAAATAAAACATAACGAATAAACTATCAAAAACCTCTTAAGAGTGAAGAGAAAAAAAATAGATATATTCATTTAAGAGTAATCTAAATATTAATAAAAACTTATTTAAAAGAATGAATTAATATACTAATAAAATCAACATTGCTAGATAATAAAATAATAAATAAAAAAAGATGTTTTACTAAGAATGATTCATGATAAATTAGGATACTAGAAGTTAAAATTCACAATATATCCTAAGTTTTTTATTAATATTCATGATAAAAACCTAAACCAAGTGTTAAGTTTAAAAGAGGAGATTTAATAAAAAAATAAAAATCATATATTTTTAATATATTACATAATAGGGTATTTATTAACAAGTGTTAAGTTTAAAAGAAGAGATTTAAAGAAAGATGGAAATCATATATTTTCAATACATTACATAGTAGAGTATTTATTAACAAACATTTATAACAATCCAATATATAAACAAAATAAATTTATAAAAATAAATAAAAACTTTTAAGAACTTAGACAAATAATAAAACCAGAATTATTAATAGATTTTAAAATACCATAAGAATGTCACATAGATTAAGAAAAAATATTTGATTGCAAAAGGAAAAGATAATATAATAAAAAATAATAATGTAACAAAGTTTACTTTATAGATCATAAAAATAAACTTCTAATAAAAAATGAAGTTATAAAATTAAAACAAGAAGTTCAAGCAATGAAAGTATCAATACATGATGTAATACTATGAAAAATAATAATGGTAGAATGTTTAAAAAAAATTACAAGATGTAGAATTATAATTAATTGAAATCTAACATGCGTATCAAAAAAACCAAAAAATAATAATGAAATCTTTGACTTTTTTTAGTAGAAGAAATTGATATAACACAAGAATGAAATATTAAGTCCTCACAAGATATAAAAGAAACTAAAAAAGAATTCATAAATGAAATAAGAGAATTTAGTAAAAAATTACAACAAGATATACATGAAGAATTTATATAATTAAGAATAGATATAAATAACATATATAGAAACAAAGAAATCATAAGTCATAAGCCTTATCCATTTGAAAGATTAAAAGAAGAATCTCCTAGAAGATGACATGTATTGATACCTAAGAATGAAAAATGAAAAATGAAGAAAAATGTAAAGATAAAGAAAAAACTACAATCACGGTTTAATGTATTACACAAAAAAAATTATAGACCTTGAAAATAAGGGTATAAGAAAATTAGTTTGTTTGTTAACACTAACTAATAAATAACTAGGAAAACATTATGACAAAACGTTTTGTACAAATACAGATGAAGAAGATATGACAATAGTGAGCGAAATTGATTCTAAAAAAGAAATCATGACCCCTAAAGGTTATATAAAACCAATTTCATTGCCAAATTCTTATCAAGAAAAAAATATCTAACCCACATAGGGAATAAAGAAATACACAAAGATTAGTGGAACATGATATCCCTTATAGAAGGAAACAACAACCCAAAATGGAAGAAGTGTTACATTGGGGAACTAGAGATATTATCTTGTTAGAATTCAAACTCCATGAAAATTACATATCTAATCTTTATAGTTTTAGACTGTATAAGAGATAGGAAAAAAGCCTTAGATAAATTGGCTAGTGGTATGAATGTAATCATATAGACATATCCAATTATACAATTAAATCTTTCAACTTATAGAGTACTAGTAGCTCACAAAATGACAAGTAATGTAAAAATTTGGTTTAAATTTAACAGAACAACAACATTTATTAATGTGAAAGAACTCACCCACAGGTATAGAATACTTAGAAATTGTAGTAAATAAAATATATTAAAAATTTATTAGAGAAGATAAAGGAAAAAATATCACTCAATCTAATGAAAATAAAATTAAGAAAGTTAAATGACATTTAACAAATATGAAAATCTATAACATGTATTATATAGATTTTTTTGTGTGAATATGAAATGTAATATCATAAATTACTACACTCAATACAAAAAACTTAAAAGGAAATATTTTTCCATAAATTACCTCTAGCATTATATAAAACCTTAACAAAATGATGAAATAAAAAAATAGAAAAACTATACCAGACACCTTAGGAGAAAGAATAAGAAGTCTTAAAAATTGGACAATCATTTAATGTCAAGAAAGACATGAATATAAATAAATAAAAAGAAATGATAAAATATGTTATGATACATGAGATTTTAGAATTCTAGAAAAATATAGATGCAATATAAAACATTATAACAAAAATATAAAAAAATGTAAAAAAATACAAATCACTTAAAAGATATAAATTTAGGAAACAAAATTTCCAAAAATTTAAAAGAAGGCATAATGAGGAACCATATAGGAAAAGATATTTTACGAAAAAAGGTACAAGCCACTAGAAAAAAGTTATTGCCTATTGGGGAAAAAATGTACATGTTAGATCTTCAATGAGGAAGAACATTATGTCAATAAATGTCTTAATAGATTTAAACATAAAAAATAGTTTGAAAATGAATTTTCACAGAAAGTAAAAATCTTAGAAGAAATTTTTAAGATGAAACTAGAACCAATTGAGGAATTAGATATAGATGATATTTACATTATTTATACATTGGAGAAAATTGTGGAGAAAATAACCTATTCAGAATATAAACACTCAAAATATAGATACTCTTTATCAAAAGATAAATAATTTGTATAGTATTATAAATTCAAACAGTACTTGTATTAAAGTAAAAATAAAATTTAAAGGTCATGCCAACTATAATTTACATGCATATATAAATATAGGAGCTAGCATTTATATAGCAAGTAAATATATATTCTTAAAATAACAGTAAAAACATGCACTAAAAGATTTAATTGTAAGAATTTTTAATAATATTATAATAAATCTTAATAAGGTTTTAAAAGATACAGATATAATGATAGGATGAGAAATTTTTTATATTTCTACCATATATATTAACAAGAAACATAAGTTGATTTATTAATAAAAAATAATTTCCTAAACTTATATCAATATTTTACATAATATTTAGACAAAACAAATCTAACAATACTAAATGGTGAGACCATTTATGTATCAAAAATAAGAAAGGCTCTGAATGTATCAAACTTAACTTTCATATAACAACATAAAAAATGAAAAATGGTAAGATAGACACAAAGTTGCAAAAACCTTATTTAGAAAATATTTCATTAGATATAAAAGAGAAACAAAATTCTTTTCTTAATGAAATATAGGAAAATAAAATCCTAACAAGTATTAGAAAATTATTAAAAAAAAGTAACCTTAGAAAATCCTTTAGAATATCTCTAACAAGGTTATTAGCGTAAAACCAATTATTTATACTCCAAATAATATTGATTGAATTTGAAAAATAAATTCAAAAAATTTTAGAATTAAAAGTCATAAACTTAAATGCTTTGAATAAAGAAACCATTGATGATGTATATTTTATTCCAAAGAAGAAATAACTATTATCATTAATAAAATGAAAGAAATACTTTTAAAGTTTTGATTACAAAAGTGAATATTGAAATAGGTCAAGATGTTAAAATAATAATTAAAATCGATATTTCACATTAATATTGAAAAGTAGTTTTTAAAGCAAAAATAGGTGACAAAGATGAATATCTTTGTAGATATATATTAAGATCTTTCCATGATCAATAACTAAATTATGATAGTAACAAAAAAGGATATGTAGTTGTTAAAAAGGCTATTAAGAAATTAACATATATGTCATAAGTTCTAGATTCATTATTAGAACTCATAACAAGAATTTTAGTTATTTTTTAAGGATTAATATTGTAAATGATTATAAATAAAAAAAATTCTTTAGATGAAAATAATGGTTTAACTTTTGATGTTGAACATCTTCGAGGAAACAAGAATAGTTAAACAAATGCCCTTACTAAAAAATTAGTACATTTAACTATTTTTGTTCTTGTATGAGTAAAACATCTTGATATCAAGATCAAGATAAAAGAAAAGGAGATAAAAATCCTTCAAGAACAACTAGAACTTTTATATCTCGAGAAATCTCTTTTAGAGACAGGAAATAAACAGGAAGAACTTAATTGTTCAAATCAACTCTTAAAGTCCAAAAATTCTAAGGAAGAATCCACATTGAAAACTCAATCTAAAGGAGGTAAATTTTTTGAAGAAAGAATTCAAAATGAGAAGGAAGAACCTATTAGTTCAAAAGAAGAAACAATTTTTGAAATAAAAAGAAAAAGTTTAGTTGGGCTGATGAAACTAAAAAATATGAATAGAAAAAGACTTGTGTAGTCTACAATGATCCAAATCAGAAAGCTACAACAATTAGGCAGAAACAAGTGAATCCATTTTTGGGTTTAATAGAGTAATTTATAGAGTCTTTACTAACAGTATAGAAGTTACATGTAGTTATGTCAATTATAAAATACTAAAAATTAATAGCTATATAGAAAATTGTAAAAAATTACTTTAAAATACTACAACAACAACCAACATCATTAAGCAAATTAAAAACTCTAAGAAAGATAGTACGACTAATAATACTATTCAAATAGGCATCCCTCACGAAAACAACAAAGGTAGTGCAACCACTCGTACTATTTAGAGAAATAACCTTCAGGAATACATCAATCATTGAAGAAAAAAAGATAAATACAGAAAATTGTTTAAACCACAATGGTTGTACCTTTATAACTTAATTAGGAAATCTACTCAGAAACATATTATAGATATGAAATTCTACACCATGGAAAAAGAATTTCCTACAAGAAATAAATTTAATATTCTTGAAAGAACTCATCTAATTTTTGTCTATAGTGCATATTATGTAGGTCTTATTGAGAACATGTATCTAGGAATTAATTTAAGTGAATTAATGCATTGGAATGAAGAAGGTTGTATTAATCCCTACCATTTATCAAGTTAGAGATTTCTAACACAAATAGAGAAGTTCCTAAGCTAAAGGCATTTCTAGAAAAGGAATTTAACATATAATGACTCTGTGTTTAAAAGATGAGATGTTAGGACAAATTTACCATGAACTCATGAAGATTGATAACTCTACCGAGATCAAAATAAATTATTCAACCAATAAAGTCATCATCACTTTTCATAGTAATATGACTCTTACCAAAAAAGATGTTGAAAAAATTAGTAAAATTTGAGGCAAATTTCAACAATAACAACTTAGAAATTTGTTAATAGACAAAGAATGTTTTTTTTTCTTTGCTAAAAAAACCATTAAAGATCACAGATGTATTTATTGCATCAAGGACCAAGATGCATCATCATCCACATCATTAAAACTATCAGTATAAAATGACAAGGAAGAATAAAGACGAATGATTGTCAGTAGAAGATAAAAAATAAAAAATAAAGATATAGAATCCACATATTTATTCGGTAGCATATGTCAAAAAAATAGATGGTTGAGATCCAAAAGCCAAAAGTAGAAAAAAAATGAATTATTAAATCAAGGGTAAAATAATGATTATTTATTTTAGAAACAAAGATTCATTATTCTATAAAAGGAATCCTTATTTTCATTATAACAACACAACTTCAATCGGAGTATGCCCTATACCTTAGAAAATTATTCATACAATAGTTATTTATCTAGGTATCATGAGCAGCTAAGAATTTCTTCAAGGTTTTTAGTTCAATTTTAGTATTATAATAATTATCAATATTATGAATCAAATAAAATACTTTCACTATTTTTTTTACTTCTTAATAAGTCTAATTTAGATACCATAATATGCATAAATGTAAAGCTTTATCGTTATCAGAAGGATATTAAGACTAGAGCAAGTTGAGACATACTAATTATAATAAAAAAAGATAATAATAAAAAGGAAGAATGTAATGGACTCATTAAATTTAGGTATGATAATTATAACTTTAAGTTAAATAAAAATCGTAAATGCTTAAATACTTGTTCATAACACTTATTAGAATTTTTTTTATAAAAATGATGTACATAAGTGAAATATACTTAACCTTGAAGATATTAATGATAAATTCCCCTTCGATAAAAGATGATTAACATAACACGTGACAAGTTGACATGTATTCTCTGTTATTCTACTGCTTATATTTTTGGAGTATTGATACATACCCCTCATTTGTTTTTCTTTCGCTTACACTTTTTTTCCACACTATTAAATTTAAAATTCTACAAATTCATATCTCAATACACTTATGTTAATTTTTTATGTTAATTTTTTATTTTTAATCAAAATATTATTTTATTTAAGACTAAATTTTATGTTTATATATATATATATATATGTAATTTTTTTATACTTTAAATTTACTGTAAAATTTTATCCATTTATAATAAAATTAAAAATTATAATTTAAATAATTATTTTAGATTTTGAATAATATAACTTATATAAATATATGTATTAAATAATAAAATAGTTTAAAAATATAAATAATTGAATACTTTTTATATTTTATATATAAACCAGATATAGTTTTATAGCTTTTTCAAAAAATTAATTTTTTTTTTGTTAATAATGATTATATTTTTTAATATTTTCATAAAATTTAAACCTTTATATTAAAATCGAAATCCACGTTTTAAATTTATTGACAACTTTAGCATTATATCTCGTTCTTTTCCTTTTATTCATTCCTTTTTCTCCTTTAAGGTAACAATTAATAAATTTTTATCTCTGTCTCACGGAACCATGATTTAAATGATGTTTGTTCAGTTTGATCCCAACAATAATATCCAATCGCATAAAAGGAAAGGAAAAAAAATAAAGAAAGAAAAACCATTTTGTTCAGTTTCATCTTTATCTTTTTAAACTTTCTACCTTATTTTTTCTTCCAAATTTTTATTTAAATTCATTGAAATATCTATTTTTTAAATTTGTTACGAAAAATTTAATATTGTTAAATGATATCCAATTGGCTTCACTTAAAAAAAATATTTTTATGTTATAAAAATATATATTACATGAAAGGATTAAAAATAAAATTTTATTTATTAAAAAATTTATATTATGTAATTAAATTTAAAATAATTTTTATATGGATACGTGGGGAGAGGTAATAGGTGTATTAAAAAGATTGTTTAAATTTATTTTCTCAAACTTAAAAGAATGTTCTCTACTGTTAAATATTCTTCCAAATGATTGGCCGTTTATTTGTTTTAAGGGAGCTTTTTGTAGCTGTAAATGATTAGTTACTACGCGTAATATTGGGTGGACTGTCACATTAGAAAATTAAAGATAAAATTGTCCAATTTATTAATGTGGCAAAATAATGATCTTTTAGGTGAGAAAGGACGTAATTAGTGTGAAAAGGGAAGGTGAGTACCTAATATGTGGTAAAAAGGTAATTTTCTATTAACATATATTCTACCCTGCAAAGATGTGGGTTTGTATCTTATTTAATGGAAAATGTGTGTGCTTTAAGAGAAATAATAAGAAAATATAAATTTATATTGTATTTATAATAATTATGGTATGCTACATGATACAATAACTTTAAAAATAATAATATTTATTTATTTTTTTTAAAAAAAAATTCACATAATACATAAAAATTAATATAAGTAAAAATATGCATATAAATTTATAATATTTAACATTTCAAAATTTCTATTGATATATTTAATGAAAAAGAATTATAAGCGTAAAAAAGAAAGGTGACTACCTAGTACCTACCAAGTAATTATTACTTATTAGTAGGGATAAAAAAAAATGTTCTGAAAAAGGGAATAATTTCAGTACAATATTAGTAAAGAGAGAAAAATATAAGGTTAATTACAAGTAGGAGTGAAAAAATAATAATGGTTAATTACAAGTAGTAGTTAAAAATCATATGTTTTAATTATGTTAAGAGTATAGTTTTATAAAAAAATAAAAAAATCATATTTTAAAATTAAAATCGGTTAAAAAATCACTTTAATTAGTATAATTTATAAATATTTAGAATAAATTAAATGAACTAATTAAAGTTAATCTTTTCAAAACGTGTGACATAAATGATGTAGCCATTCATAATACGCCGATAAAGATCAAAGTCATCGGGCATTATCTAAAAGGGATAATGTTACTCAAGGTCCTAGGTCTGACTTTTATACTAACAGGTTGCATCAGCTTGTAATATTTATTATTAAATTTTAATTAAATTTAAGCCAAAGTTTTTAAAATTTTATAGATATTAAATTTACTACTAAAATATATATTTATAAATCAAAATCAAATTTTTATTAAATACAAATGCCCAAAATCATCTCTTTTATAACGGAGGAGACATGTCTTTTGATTCCCATCTGCTGCAATAATTTCACCTATACATTTTAACAGAGAAGAATTTCACCTCTATAATAATTTGGTGCGACCTGTAATGAATAATATTATTCCCTATGAAAAAGAAAACAAAAAACTAAAATGATCATTTTTCTTTGCGTCCATTTCATATCTGACCTCTTTTTGGAGGTTATCTCACTTCAGACTCGTATTAGCATATGCTGTAAACATGTGCCATAGTGTTATATGTTATAAAAATCCTTCTTTGATAACTAAGATTATAATTGATGTAATTTAATTGGTAAATTAATTACGTAAAAAATTAAAAAAAAATTTGGTAAATTAATTACGTGAAAAATTAAAAAAATTAGATAAAAAATAGATAAAATAGATGGGGTTTAACTGGATTAATAAATAAAAAAAGATTTTAAAAAATGAAACTCAATGATTGAACAAAAAACATATAATACTCTGATCTGAAGAAAAATCATAATGGACTTAGAACTTTAAGATAAATGTTCCTGTTATTCTTGAATGAGTTAAATTTATTCATAGGACAAATAGTTATAACAGGGGTGGAAAAATCAAGTATGTCTAATTCCTTTGCAATAAGCGCATTAGAAAAAACAAAGTGCTAATGCTGAAAATTAGATTATTTAGTCGCTGATTTAGCATGCGGCTATCTTTGGCTTCAGATGTGAGCAAAGGAACCCCCCACAAAAAAAAAAAATAATAAATAATAAAAAAGAGAAATAAAGAACCATGGTCAAAAGCTAGTTTGAAAAGGAATAACTGGGAGACATGAATCTTCCAAGTAATTATAGGAGATAACAAATAAAGTCGGTTTAGCGCTCAGATAAGCACACAAAATTATGAAAAAAGACCCAGAGTAAGCACCTCAATTTCTCTTTAATATAAAAAGGTTACATGGAAGAAAAATATCTCATCTACTTTGCCTAGCTTTAACAAAGTGATTAGATAATTAAGTTAAACTCTCACTTCCTTTTGCTCATACACTATTAGATCTAATTCCTAGCTAACTTAGATAACTACTTAAATTATTGAATGTCCTTCCAGTTCTCCTTGGGAGAATTTCATTGGAACTTCTTGCAGTACTCTTAGGTTAAAGTCTGTGATGATCATGTCCAAAGGGGTTCCCACAATGAGCCTATATTGTTGTTTTCTTCAAGGATACCCAGATTTGCTTGGTTGCTATTTGGATTGCTCATGAAACTATCAATGGACTGTTGAGGAGATTCTTGTTGAAATTGAGACATCTCCATGCAAATCAGGGCTACCAGATTGGCTTGTTGACATTGCATGTTGACAACCTCTGCTTGTGCTTTGGCTAATTGTGCTTGAAGCTCATTTACTTGTTTCTGAAGCTGGCAAATTGCCCCTGCACACCCATAAACTGGGTCTCTGATTCTTGCACCTGCCTCATAAACCATACTACTAACTGCATCAGCCCTTTGAGACTCTGGAAGTTCCTGTCAATTAAATGCTTTTCTTCAGTTCAATTTTTTTTAAAAATGACATGCCTAATAAAGAGAACCCATTTGAAATTAAAATAAAAAGGCAATTAATAATGGTACACTTCCAAAGTTAGGATTATATGAATTTTTAGATGGCAAGTTATCATTTGACAATTTTGTATAATTAGAGGATAACTTACTATTTATATGCCAATTTAGTTTTAAAACTAGTGGGTACTGACTTCAGATTTCTCCCCTGCCTAATTAGCGTAGAAATGAAATATCATAACAAATTAAGGCGAAAGGCAGTAAGATAATCATTTGCATATCTTTTACTTGTCTGTGTGCTCCCTGCTTGAAAAGCCACAGGATGCTTACTTTTTCTTATTCAAATTCACACAGATCAAATAGCTAGCGAGCAGGTGAGTTAAAAGACCAAAAGCAAGCAACCTACAAGATTGGTAATTTCCACTTGCCCCAATAAATTCCTGACCCACACACTAGCTAACTCTACCCTATTTGGCTATCCAGTTGTCCATGTAGAGCTATGGGTTGTTGAATAGATAAGCTAATTACTAAAATAATAGATTATTAGATTCAAATTCATAAACCCTGTCTCTTTTCATCAAATTAAAATGCATAAAAATATTGTAACTAACCCAATTGTCCAATTGACCTGTTTTAACTATCAGCCAAAATGGAAAAGAAACAGCCAATTCTGAAATTAGCATTAATTGTGAAATTTGAGGCTAACTTATAGACTGAGGAATTAAATCGAACACATGGAAGGCACAACATCACAGAGTTGTAATTTTAGGCAAAAACTCAAATGATTGGTACCTGCAAAAACTTGATGATATTACTAGCTCCAAAGACCCTATGAGCAATGGTAAACTTTGCAGGCTCTGTGGGTGGGAAATAAGGAGCCAATACACATTTGTCTGCACATCTTCTCCTCAAAATCTTACAAGCAGCACAAGGGCTGAGCACAACTGGTGGAATTGGGTTCTGGGTTTGAGTTTGATTTTGATTTGGAGTTTGAGGAGGAGGAGGAGGTGATGAAGAGGAAGAAGGAGGAGAGTGAGAGACCATTTGGGGTGATGAAGAGGTGTAAGTAGTGTTTGTGTCACTGCAATCCATAACTTTGAAGCTTGAAATAGTTACTTTGATAACAAAAGAGGAAAAGAGAGAGAGAATTGAGAGGTGGGGTTTAGTTGAAGGACAATGGAAGCTATATATAGAGAAGTGAGGGGAAAGCTGTTGGCGTCAAATGATGTAAGCCAATGTCCTTTTTGTCCTTTTTTTAATTTATTTTTTTTCTTTCAATCCATTAAACATCTTCTCTCTATTTTTTAATTGTTTTAACAATTTTGAAATGTTATTTATAAATTATATTCTACAACGTTTTTATTTTCTATCAAATATTACTTAATTGTGTTTTTATATAAAAAAATAATTATGTTAATTTTATATTTTATCAACATAAAAATAAATTATTATTTATTTCAAAAAATTGAAATAATAAATAATTAATTATTTTAAAATTATATTTTTGCTAATCTTGGGAAGATAAGTATTGATTGCTCTGCTAATTGTTCCCTATTCATGGTATTGATTGCTCTGTTAACAAGTCTACATTCTATCACTAACATGCTTTATTAAGGTAAAATTTGTACAAAATTGCTTTTCTTTAAATATGCTTTGTATTTTGAATGAGTAGTAATAATATTGAAAATATAAATTATTATTATAATAAAAATATTTTTTAATTATAATTTTATTTAATAATAATAATGATATATTAAGAATAAAATAATCATTTTATATATATTTTTTATTGTATCAATATTATTATCTTTTTTATTTATATTAATCTACAATCCCATCCGATGGTACTGACTGCTTTGTGAATGTGTCTACATTCTACCAATACCACTAAGTATTGTATTTTTATTTTATATTAACTTATTTATTTTTCTTTTTCACAGTCTATTTTTTTTACATGTGAGACTATTAATCTTTTTTCTTAGTCAATTAATAGATTAAATCTCATATATGATATAAAATTTAAAAGTCCAAATAAACTATGAATTGCTTAATATTAAAAGATTAATTCAATAAAAAAATAATGTTTATATTATGTTCACTTTTTTACACTAACAAGACAAAAAATATATATATTTCACTTGAGAAAAATTACCAGAAAACTTAATGTAAAATCAGAATTCATTAAAAATCTCACAATTTTGTCTGACTTGTTTTAATATAGAAAAATCATGCCATTAAGGTACTACTCAAGTTAAATATGATATACTTTTATTTATAAAAAAAGAAAGAAAGAAACAGTTGTTCAATATGATAAACTTGCTTGAGCAGTTGCGTATGTAATCTCATTCAATAGATATATTGGTATATAGCCTATAGGAGCTAATGATGTGGCATAGACTTATATAATTGACTCTAAAAATGAAAGAATGGATGCTTATAATTTCAGTATATCAGTCAATGATTAGAGAGGATTAATTAAATTGGATTTCATTCTAAGTATAGATTAAAAAACGAGACAAATTATTAGTATACAATACATAAAGGTATTCCTATTTAAAATAGAATTATTTTAATATTTTGAGAATAAAGTTTTCATAAATATCTAATTATTAAATTATAAATATTTAAATTATTTTTATATTAGTATTTTATTTATTTAAAATATCAATTCTTCACAAAAATACTATATGTATTGATTATATTTATATTTATGTTATTTATGTTATATGGTAGAATTAAAAAAAAAAGAACTCAGCAATTTTTAAATTTATTAGAAAACTTTATGTATCGACATAATATGTACGTACTTTTAGGCCACCACTGAATTTGGCCAAACGATCTTACCGTTATGTGATTAAACTTCTCTATTTTTAAAAGATAGCATGATTATATAAAATAATCGTGGTTGATCGGTATCACAGGAGTCGTGTTATATATGGTTTCTAAAAAGTTATTTTGTTGTGTATTAAAAAGTTAGTATTTTGTTACTATCATAACATAATTATTATAAGTAAAAATTATTTTATATAACAATATTATATGAGTATAGTTATTATTATATAATATTTATTATTAATTTTAAAAATTATCAAAAATATTTTTAATAAATTTTAATTGATATAGAATAAATACACTAAAAATAAAAAGAACAATTTTCATAATTTTTAAATTTAATAATAGATGGTGTAGAAACAACAAAATAGGAGGTGGCAATAACCCCACCCTATTAGCTATAGGTTAAATATGCTTCTCTAACTTTTACCAATTTTTTCTTAAAAGATTTGATTATATAAATTTTTAAATTTAATAAATTTAATCAATATATAAATTACAATAAATCTCACATTAGTATTTAGATATAATATATTTAATTTTTTTTAATGATTTAGTTCCTTAGTCTTTCAAATATGACACATTTTTAAACAAAATTTATGAATATTAAAAAATAAGGGGTCAAATCTAAAAAAAATAAAATTAATGTATCAAGTATAGAATTTATAAAAATAAATTACTGTACCACATTATTTAGTCTTGTACATATGCACTATAATGCTCTATATATGATGAGGGGAAAAAATTAGAGTTATCAAACAAAATCAATATTTAAATAAGGATTATTTAAGATACTCAAAACATGTATTCTTATATTTATTAATATTTTCTTATTGAAACTTCTTTTCTATTATTATTTTTTTTCCTCCTACTTTATTTTGCCAGGTGGCTATTTAATTAATGATAACTTATATTTATTTTATTTTTTATTAATTCAATTATGTCCGCTTGACTTATTTATTTAAAGTTTAAACAACAATATATAAGGAGACTTTTACATTACATAGTGATTGCCCAACTTTCTAAGTTTTTGATTTTCTAACGAGAAAAAGGCTTGGCTCTCGTTTTCCCCAATTTTCTTGGACTACAGTTTTCACAATTAAAATTTCAAACAAAGGACTTATAAAAAAACAGTGGAGTCATGCGTCAATCACATTGAGAGCCTACTGGATATGTTATGAAAGCTAAAGATTTAATTACACAAGTATTTGGGTTGGTTAGATATATAAATTTGTAATTCTTAATTTGTCAGCACCATAACATATATATACCAAAGCTAGCTCCAATATTATTTCAATTAGTGAAATGACAATTATAACATCAAACATGATCATCATCTATACTTTTTTGTTATTTAAAATGCATACTTAATTTGCTTCATTTCAACACAAGCTAAGCTAGAAAATGTTAAGAGACATTGGAATGACAAAGTAGTAGTGTAATGTATTATAAAATAAAATTAAAACACTTAGATGGTCCACACTTGAAAGTAACGATAAGTAAGCCTTTGATAACAAGCCATGTGGCTTGGTTTGGACTATATCAGTTGAAGAGTTGTGCTTCTTTGGTGAGGAAATTGGCCCTTGTTGCCTCCATTCGGACATTAATGCTAGCTTTCTACTTCCCTAACTACCACTAATTACCGTATTTTTTTTAATTATATACTCAAATAGTAGGGATAAATGGGTATTTTCCATGAGAGAGATAGATAGATTCATAATTTTATATATTTTTATTTTGTTAAAATAATAAATAATATAAGTCACTGCAATATTTTCTATTAATTGTCAAAAATAAAAAATAAAAAATACTGCATATATACGTCACAATTATGAGCCTATTGTTTGGTTCAATTTCTCTCCCAATAATGATAGGCATACTAGGGAGAGGAAGAAGAAGACGGAAAATATTTTGAGAGTGGGGTAAGGAAAATATTTTGAGAGTGGGGTAAGGTTGGTAGAGAGCTGGTCAGCTCGTTGGGCACATGAGGTAAGAAAACTCTGCCCAGTTAAGTTTCAAAGCTGACATTGACGATTGCAACCTTAATATTCTTATATCTATAAGAAAAATGCATTCTTTAAAAAAGAAAGGATGGCTTAAATTATTATTATTTAAGACTCCTAACAAATGTATTCTTCTTTAAAAATTAAGAGTTAATACGTTTAAAAATCAACTAAATCAGATATAATTTATGTTATTTTTTTAAAAAAATATAAAAATAATCAATCTAATAAAATTAATGAAATACATCACACATCGATTATGTATATAATATATCATTCAAGATACTCCTCAACATTATTATTTTTATACCCTTTGTTAGTTCTGGTTGTTTGTTTATGTAATTCCCTTAAAAAAAAAAGTTATCATTATTATTTTAAATTTTAGTTTTTTGCAACACAATCTTAAAAAAGACATAAGTCTATGCTTGATGAAAAGAAATTAATAGGTTTCAACATTGAGGTGGAAGCAGTTGGACTTGTTTCATATTCTCCCTTTCTCTCTAAATCTACAATTCGACTGAAAGTGTCTTTTCCGTGTGGACTTTAATAAAACTAGAAGACAATCATAAAAACTAATCTGCTTTTTATGTAAATGCTTTCCTCCACTTTTTACAAAGTCTGTTCTTGGCTAGAAGTGAGTTCATATTGATAGAAGCAATGTAGACAAAAATAAAGCAGCTGTATAATAATATTCCCCCTCCCCTTTTTAAGATATATAGATAGATATTGTGAATACATTAATAAAAATACTCAATATAAAGCAATGAATAAGCTTCTTCTTTTTTAATTAAAAAAAACAAAAAAACAATAAATTTATGGATTTAGAAAGACAAAAATAGAGAGTTTAGGGACGCTAATATAAATAAAAAAATAAAAAAGTTTTTTTTTAAAGATAAAACTTACAACAAAATAGTATGTATAAAAGCTGTATTAATAACTAATATACATTACGTAAATAAACTTGTGTATAATCTTTATATTTGTAATGTATAAATTGATTTATTATTTTGAGGTTAATCTCATTTAAATTCTAAAGGAAAATTATATTAAAAAAAAAAAATGGATCAGTCCACATTCTCTATCTTCTTCTAATTTTACCGAAGACTGAACTGTACTTCATTACTCGTGTTTTGCACGAGGTAGGTAGCCACCGTCTTCAAACTGTTACCTAAGTCCTAACTGTATCGAACCCAAACTACGACGTGGAGGCATCAAAACATGTCCAACTCATTTTTTGACTTAGAAAAATTTTATTTTTATGAATTAAATATATTAATTATTTTATTTTAAATTAATATATATTATTCATTTTATTATTATATTTATAAATAATTTAATCCGACTAATTTTAGATATTTGTGCACTTTATTTTTCACTTTTTTTAATTTAATTTTTTATTTAATTTAAGTTTTTCTAACAAAAAGATTATAAAAAATAACAAAGTAATTAGTGTGCATTAATTTTAATAAAGATGATTTGTAAAAATAATGGTATTAAAATATAATATTACCTTTTATTTGTAAAAATTATTAACATTTAAGAAATTGACAAGATTATGAGTTCATGTTGGACCAAAGAAATTTAATTTTGTTGAAAGTTTGCAAAGACTCAGCTAGCTTCTAGAGAGTATATAAATCGTAAATAATACATTATAAATGAGCTATATGACCACCACCCTTTCCGGTTCGAATACTTCCTCGCAGACCACAATACTTCGGGTCTAACAAATAAAACCAACCTCAAATAGCATATTTACTAGAGTGGTGCAGGAATATTGGTTTATTTTTAGACTAAATGTACAGATAGTAAACTAGTTTAGAAAAAGGCTTTTTAATTCTTTTATTAGTAAAAAATTATAATTTAAGTTAATTAGTGTATGAAAAATATATCACGTAATGTTAAAGTTAACTTTTTATCAATTTTGCATCAAGTATAATGGAATATGATGTGTTAGTACAAATTAAAGAGAATATATGAATTATACTTGAATATATTACAATAAATGAAGAATTTAAGAGAAATATTTATAAAGGTTATGATGAAAGAATGAGTTGTTTATAGAACTTATGTTAATGAATTGATTGTTGCTTAATTACTAAGAAACCTCAAACAATAATACTAAAAAATATTACCGGTAAGGATTACAATGAAATGAAACAATAACTAAAAAAAACTATCTATCTTAAACTTAACATTATTCTAATATCCTTTACAATGAAATGAAACAATAATTAAAAAAAACTATCTATCTTAAACTCAACATTATTCTAGTATCTCTCTTCAAATTGAAGGTGATCGAACAATATAAATTTGAAATGTATTGAATAAAATAGAGACACATGCAAAGTCTCGATAAATGCATCAATAAGTTGATCTTCTGAGGGAGTATACTACACATTAAGAGTGCCAAGATTCACTTGATCATAAAGAAAATGTCAATCAATTTTGACATGATTCATGAGAGCATGTTGCACGTGATTGATAATGACATATTTAGCACTCATATTGTCACAAAATAGGATAAGAATGTGAGAATATATATGGAACATGAAATTTTTGCAAGATGGACTAGAGCCAAAGAAGTTTAGAGGATGCCAAAGCACCCACACCATATTCTGCCTCTATATTACTACGAGCAATAACCTTTTGCTTGTTATATGACCAAGAAACAAGATTGTTGCCAAAGAAAATACAATAGGCACTAGTGCTTCTACGGCATCACAACTACTTACTCAATCATTGTAGAAAAACCAATAAAACCAAGAACATCTAAATTTTAAAACAACGAATCATATGACGTGAAACCCTTAAGGTATATTAGTACTCATTTTAAAGCCACCCAATGAGCATAAGTAGCAGCATGAAGAAATTGACAAAACGTGTTCACAAATAAGGCAATGTTTGACTTGGTGAAGACATAATATTGCAAGTCTTTAAGAATTCTCCTGAATTGTGTAAGATCATTTAAAATTGTGTCACCATACCGAGAAATATGAGCACTTGTACTCATCAATGTCTTAGTAGTTTTAGCATCATCCATTCCATCTATTGGTAAAAGAGTAACAACTTACTTATATTGCCTTAAATGGATGTAACTATCATATTAAGAAATCTGAATACCAAGAAAGAAATTGAGGTCACAAAGGTCATTGAGAGAAAATCTAATGTGAAGTAAACTTATAAGTTCACTGAGATAAGATGAATCACTACATATGAGGATGATATCATCTATATAGACTAAAATAAATGTCACCTTGGTGTCCAAAAATTGAACAAACAATGTCATCTTTTAAGTTTTGAAAACCCAAATCCAACAACGAGGTTAAAAGCTTCAAGAACGAAGCTCTTGGTGCTTGTTTGAAGCCATATATTAGCTTATTTAGTTTGTAAACCAAATCAGGTGATGACTGATATTCAAAGCCTTGAGTTTGATACATGTATACCTCATCTATTAAGTCTTTATTGAGAAAGACATCGTTAATATCGAGCTACTTCAAGCTCCAATCATGAGACCAAGCCAAAGTAAGTACAATTCTCATAATTTGAGGGTTAATTACAAGTGAGAAAGTCTAATAGTAATCAATACCATATTTTTACTTATAGCCATTAGCCACCACTCTTTATTTGTACTTATCCAAAGTGATATTACCTTTGAGTTTAGCCCTAAACACTTATTTAGAAGAAATAAGCTTGTTGTTTTTAGATTTAGGCACAATAGTCCAAGTGTTATTCTTCACCGATGCATCAAACTTTACTTTCATAACTTGTTCCCACTTAGGGATTCCCTTAACCTTAGCATAACATGTGGGCTCAAGTAAAATAGCCTGAGCTAAAAAGACCAAAATCTTGGGCTTGACTATGCCAAACTTGTATTTAGTGATAATAGGATGTATGTTTGGTGGTGAAGCTGAAAATGTAGAAGAATGAAAAGCTGGAGACAAATCAAGAGAAATAGAGGAAGATAAAACTTTAGGAATAAGAGAGAAGAAGTTGGTATAGAAGACATACCAATACTAGTGAAGAATTAGATTGATTAAAAAGTGAGGGTACGATAACAAGATTGGAACATAATACGCTGGAAACTAAAGGCATAGTTGGCATAGTTGGGTCATAAACTTGTAGCTAAAAATAGTTACTACGACCACTTGCACCAGAAAAAAGTCAGTAGATACAAAAGAGACAACTACTTGTGCATGAGGAAACATTTTTTCACCAAAGATAACATGTAAAGATGTATAGAACTTATTATCCACTGGATGAAAGCATATATAACCACATTTCTATGTTACACAACCTAAGAAAACACACCTTATAGATATAGGATCCATTGTAAGGACAACATAGGGTTGAGGGCATGGAAAGCATTGTGAACTAAACATTCCAAGGAAAGTATAGTCAACTTTATCATAGAAAAACTCATACGAAGTCTTGAAATCAAGTACCTTAGAGGGTAACCTGTTTATAATGAATATAATTATCTTAAAGTATGAATCCACAATTCAAAGATAAGAGAAACTTGAAATATAAGAGATAAACCTTTCTCAACTACTCTTATATTCCTTGACTCAGCCATTCTATTTTATTATAAGGTATAAGGACATGTGACCTATGAATGAGACTCTTAGCTTGCCAAGCATTTTGTAAAAAATCCAAACTTACCTCATCCATCAATTTGTACTTTCTTAAAAGAAAGAGAAAATTGCCTTTCTACCATAGCAACAAACATGTCAAATATATAAGCTACATAACTTTTTGCTTGCGAGAAATATATCCACATAAATCGACTATAGTAATCAATTATTAGAAGTAAATATTTGGCACCAACAGAAGTAACAATTGGTGAAGTCCAAATATCCATGTAAAGAAAATCAAAAGCATGAGAAGTAAGCACATGTGCAAAATGAAAAAAGTTATTTATATGATTTTTCTAAGGAACAAACAATATAAGAACTAGCAGTATTCTTTGTACAAGAAGAAAATCTAGTGTGTTGACTTAATTTATTAATAACAACACTAGATGTATGAGCTAGTCTCATATGCTCATTATTAAGAGTTGCATTATAGCTAACAGGTGAAACATTAGATAAATTAGGAGAATGAAAAATGTTACCATTAGGCGATGAAGTATATAGATACCATCATATGTAAGACCTTGGAAAAACACATTTTATGTGTGTTCCTTTTTAACACATAAAGAGTTGGTATAAAATTCAACAGCAATAGCAACATCATTGTCAACACATAACCTTTGTATGAAAACGATATTGTTAAGTACTTCAAGTGTGTGAAGAAAATTTTGAAGAAAAAAAGGAACACCATTGACACATATAATATTAGATCTATAGTGTTCAATTGACAAGGTAATACCATTACTATAGTGATAACTTCAATGACTGTATAAGGCTCATTAAATTGCATGCTTGAAATGCTTCATGTGAGATGATAAGTGGCACCATAATCTAAAATCCATTGAGGTTATGTAAGCATTAGTGACATAGAGATTGAATCAACTAGGAAAATTATAGGAGAGTTAAAGCTTACATGGGAGAGAAATGGAGTAGGTGAACCATGTTTACCACTAGTAGATCCCTCAACTTAAAACACTTATTTGTTTAGTGTCACATTGAATCTTTAATCCAACATTATTGACTTGCTTTTTTCCTTTGTTAGGATTTGTGTTGCTAGGTGAAGTATGTTGCACATTTTATTTCATAAAAATCATATATGTTCTAGGTAAGACATGATGGTGGCTTTGATGACTCATAAAAGTCATAAGGTCCTTTAACACTCATAGAAGCAAGATTAGCTTATATAAGGTTGTGATGGGCAAAGAATTGAGACTGATGCATCAACATACACTCATTAGAAAGTAGATGAATATGAAACTCATCAAAATTGAGATATCCAAATCTCATAGAGAATGATGAGATGAAAGTAAAGTATAGAGTATCTAAACCTTTAATTGTACACATGATCGGATCCTAATTAGGTACAATTTCTACAATTATTGCTAAGTGATTTAATATTGACTTAATTCGAAGATCCTCAATAGAAGAATTTTTTTACATATAATTTGCAATTGCAAGCGCAGATCCATAACTTGAGCTAAAGAAAAACTAGAGTAGGTAGTTTCAAGAATATGAAAATATTGAGTTGTAGATTCTGTCTTCATAAAATGAGAAGAAATACTTGATGAAACTGAGACAAAGTTCTAACTCTTAACAATTCCTTTATAATGAGCCTAGACTTCAAATTGAGGATTAAAATATGAGTTCCAAGAGAAATAGAGAGTGGACTAGATTTGAAAGATTGACCACTCTTTTTATGCCATAAGTAGAGATGAGTGAAAACAATTGTTCTTGTCAGAGCAAGAAATTCAAACAATCTAACATGATCCATAATTTCATGTTTTCTTATGAAATTGGAACAAAATTTGTGAAAGCAAAGTTGATCGTAGAAGAAGTGAGATTTGTCTCATTTGTTGATGATAATTTTCTAGAACCATGCACATTAGATAGAGTATCTATTAGTGCGTACTTGTGAGAGAATAAAAGCTTAGATATTGTAATTCAAATTAGAGATAATATATAAATTATATTTGAATGTATAAAATTAAACGAAGAATTACAAAAAGCTATTTACATGGCTAATGGGAGGATGTGAATCAATTGTTGCTTAACTACTAAGTAAACTCAAACAATAATACTAAAAAAAATTATAGGTAAGACTTACAATGAAGTAAATGTGCCATGTAAGGCTTACAAAGAAATGAAACAATAATTAACAAAATTATTCTAAATTAGACATTAATCTTGCATATATCACATATATATATATATATAAATTAATATTTAGTTTTAAAAATTACTAAGAAAAATTTTCATTTAAACTTAAACAAAAATTTTAATGTTTAATATTTAAAGTCACACAGGACAATAAAATTTTTATTTAAGTTTGATCAAAATAATCTATTAAAATATTTGAATAATTTTGTTAGATATATATTTTTCGAAAAATACAATATCACATGTATTATTCCATTATGTTTAACAAAAATTAGATAAAAAATTTAAATTTGTCATTCTATACAATATTTTTCGCATATAAATGAACTTGAACATAATTTTTAAACAATGATGCTAAACAATCCTGAACCCTGAACAAAGGGGCTCGGAAGACACGTTTTCGTATTTTATTAATTGCGTACTGGTCGGCTGGTTCTTAAGCTTAACATGTATGGCAAAGAAACTCAAAGATCATGAGTCATAAAACAGACACAGCCTGACTCTGCTATAGTGTCTCTAACCTGAATATGACTATACAAAATTGATTTGCTCTAAAAGCAGCCTTTTGAAAACTAATCAAAATGGAATTCTCATTTGCCACTATCAACTTATCTTATTTTTGTTGCGACTAATGAAGAAACGTCCTTATCAATATGAACGGTCTTAATAATACTCTATTATTGCATTAGTATCATTCGGCATTGGTACTTTATAGCCACAATAATTCAGTGATAACGTATTTATGATGGTTTTTAACAAATTTGTACACTTAATAAATGTAATCTCAACATGACCATATTACTTAAGATGGAACATCAATCAGAATCAGACTGTTATGCCCACTTTAGCCATTCCAGTAAGCATCAAGAAGTGGCGTCATGACTCATTTTATTAATGTGTCGTGTAGTATATATATATATAACAAAGACCATGACCATTTTTAAAGACTTTACCAGAAAATTCAAAATCCCATTTGTTGATTAATGATGCGAACCTAAGTTGCACGCCACATTAATGTGCAAAAACAAAAAGCAATGAATTATGAATTCTTCAATGGAATAACAACATGACATCTTAGTGGATCGTAAACTAAAGCTGTATAAGAATTTCAAATAAAACACTAATTATTACAAGGCTGCAAGTTGTCACGTTTGTAGAGCTTCTGTGATATCTGGCTTCCATAAATCTCCAAATTCCATAGCACTGTTTAGTTCAAAGAAAAAGGTCCACACGGTTTAAGGACGGTCAGGTCTTTGATCCAACCAGCTTCCCACTCAGACCGCTAATGGGGACTTACTAGTTACTCCTCTTGGATCCTTAAAATTCTAATAACTCTTTTCACTCTCAAATCTCAATGAAAGGCCTCTATTTCAGCAGACACGTTCATTTGGACAAATAAGTGGAACATCGAGTCCACATGTCTTTATGCAAAACAACAAATGCAAGAACAGTGCCTCAAGTTGAAAATACAGATCATGTTTCTATTTCTCATGGGAACGAATGACTAAAATGTATGCTCATCTGCAACTAAGCCTATATATGTAAATTACAACACGCTCAGTTCAGAAATTAATGATTATAAATAGGAGATCTGAAAGAAAAGTTATGCATTCTATTCATTTGTTAGTTAAATTCATGTGGGTTAAGTCTTTTCTATATAAGAAGTTTAGAGTTTTAAAGTCAATGAGAGCCAGAATGATTACACATTACAATCTAGTTCCCGGAAATTGAAAAACCTAAAGAAAAAAAAAAAGAACTTGTAACTCATTGCCACGTTACTTGATCTGAAAGGTGTTGTGGTTTACTATGTTTGTCCTTACTGCAAAACAAGCAGTCACTAATGAAGTATCAATTTATGAAGAGAAAAAAAAGTTGAACTCTAATGAAATAGACATGAAAATGAACAGAGACATGTACAGAACCAAGTGCACTATCAAGATCTTGATAAATTACTGGTTTCTACTTAAAATTATACATTATCATTCAAGTCCAATAATTTGACATAAATACCTAATCGTAATTCTTGGTACTCTCTAGTAAGTCCTGCTTCGTTAGTTGAGGTAGGTTCAGCTAGACCACTATCTACAGAATAAAGATTAAAAAAGAGCGACATATATCTAAAACTATCGAGAAGAAATATTCTTGCTTAAAAATTGTATTAGCTGAAGCCATATTGGGTAGAACATTATAACAAAGATTCAACAGCGAGACTTTTTTTCTCTTTATTTTTTGGTCCAATCCACAGCAAGACATTGATGGGCAATAAAATTAAATATAAGAGTATTACAAGGAATCAAAGAATGGGGGACAAAAAGATAAAAAGTTATGCAAAAGTAAATCTTTGCTAGATCTCAAAGAACGATACCAAAAGAGGGCTTCGGGTTTGTTTGTTCCTGCTTATGAAACCCTATAAAAACGCTTCCCACAACAAGAAGTTGCTTCAGGGCCAAACATATAACGTGTTTCTTCCTAAAAGCACTTTCTTCTAAACCTAATTCTGTCTTAAACCACTTTTAACAAAAGGAAACGCAAACCAACCTAAGCCCAATCCAAATGTGGAGATTTTCTTTGGCTGAGAATTACATAATCCATAGATAGCTAAGTTCAAAGTAATTACAATGGAAACAGTCAATCACAAACATAAGCAACCCCAGAGAATCAAGCAGGAAAATAAATAATACTCTCACTGAATAGTCAATAGTGCCCAGGCTGCAGCAAGTAACCAAAATGTCTCCTAGATAATATGCAAACTTAAAACGAGAAAGACCAATTAAAAATTTAAACTGTAAGTGTCAGCAGTATTAATCTTATAACAGTACAAACAAGAAACACACAAATAAGAAACACAAAATACTAAACTAGCTAAAAGAAATCATGCGAAAAGCATGTAACCATACAACAGACATTGGTACCACAAAGGCACTCATGCTTAGAATCTAGTACCCTTTTCACTCATGTTTTTGAAGAATTCCAATTTAATACCTCTGTTTGTTAAATGGTTCCAAAATTAACAATTTTAAACAATAAATGAGTTTAATTTGGAGAATTCATTAGGTGTATCACACATGAATTAAAAGAGAGGGACATTTTAATCTTTTCATGTGAGGTTGGAACCATCAACTTGAAATACAACAGCTTAATTCTCCAAATTAAACTCATTTACTATTTCAAAATATTTAATTTTTTCAAAATATTTAACAAACAAGGGTATTAAATTAGAACTCTTAAAAAACATGGATGAAAAGGGATACTAGTTTCTAAACATGGGTACCTCTATGATACTATCTTTCCAATACTTTCTTTCTTCCGTACGAGAAAAAGAAAAACTAAAAAGGAAAAGAAACTAAAACATACCAAATATTTACTTATATGGAAGGTAAGGTCAAGGTGAATGTGTATGCTAACTATAGAAATACCGACTTCCAAAACATCAATACCTATATTTCCACTTACTGGCAGTGAATTGCAACTCTATTTCATCTTTTACATCGAAACCACAGTACTCAATTTCTCCCAAAGCCTCAGAGTTACCAAGTTTAGTCACATTTTTAATATTAATTCAAATAAGGTATAAGCATACATGATAATATTACATATATGTAGCAGCTTGCATCATCATGTCATTAGTAAAAATATCTACCCGCTAAGCAAACACTGGAAAATTTTAAAATAATAATAACAAACAATAAGACTAAAAATAAAGAATAATGACAAATTTTGGTAGAAAAATTGAACTTAATTAAAAACCTGTCTCAAACTACATTAGCAGATACAAGTTAGGAATATTATTAAATAAGAGAAGAGATTACCCATCATCGGCCAAAATTTATAGAGCGGAAGAGGCTGATTGCACGTTTTTACTACTTAGTGATTTTACCTCAACATCAAAAAACTCAGGAAGTGCTATCGTTTGAATAGCACAGGATTTCAAACTCTTTATTGCTTCAGCAGTTGCCAAAGCTCCATCAACTGTTGTTATTACGGGAACCTTGTAGGCAAGGCCCATCCTCCTCAGCTGCCACCCATCAATCTGATCGAGTGCATCGCCTGAACTTGTAGTCACCATTAACTGGATTCGGCCACTCGCTCTACAGCTATACCTGCCAATTCAAGAACATGAGCCATCCCTGAAGTTGAAACAATCCTAAAGCCAAGCCCTCGAAAAGCCTTTGCTATCCTTTCAAGATGGGGCTTCGTCAAGTCATTCAAACTCAAGAACACAGTGCTGGAAAGTGGTAGCTTTTCTCTAGCTGCAATTTGAGCTTTGGCGAATGCAACGGGAAACTCGAAATCGATACCCATCACTTCACCAGTGCTACGCATCTCAAGTCCTAGCAACACATCGCAACCTTGGAACTTCTTAAAAGGCAGAACGGCTTCTTTCACAGACATATGTGCAGGGATTACCTCTTTTGTGAAGCCTAGGTCATAAAGAGACTTTCCAGACATGACAAGAGAAGCGTATTTAGCCAATGGATATCCAATTACCTTAGATACAAATGGTATGGTACGAGAAGCACGAGGGTTTGCCTCAAGTAAGAACACCTTCTCTGATAATGTAATTGCATACTAGCAATTCACGAGCCCACCCACATTTAGCCTCTTTGCCAATTTTATAGTCCAAAACCCGATTATTTCCAAGCAAGAAGATGGAATGGTCCTTGTTGGTAATGAGCAAGCAGAATCCCCAGAATGAACCCCAGCCTGCTCGATATGCTCCATTATCCCACCAATCACAACATTACCATAATATTCAGCAAGGGCATCTAAATCAATCTCAATAGCGCCAGATAGATACTTGTCAATCAGTACAGGACGTTCTGGATCAACCCCCACAGCAGTTTCAAGGTATCTCACGAGTTTGTCATCACTATATACAATCTCCATAGCTCGGCCACCCAATACATATGAAGGCCAGACAATCACAAGGTAGCCAAAATCTATTGCAATAGCAAGTGCATCAGCTTCAATCTTAGCAATTCCTCCTTTAGGCTGTTCAATGTTCAGTTCCTTGAGGATTGCATTGAATCTCTTTCTGTCCTCTGCAGCATCAATGGAATCAAGGTCAGTACCCCAAATGCGTATGTGTCCAGTCCCACTTGCACATTCAGGCTTGTGCTCATCCAAGTACTGTTGGATGGGAAGGACCAACTTCAAGGGCGTTTGACCTCCAAATTGTACAATGATTCCATCGGGACGTTCCAAATCAATAATGTTCAGCACATCTTCAACAGTGAGGAGTTCAAAATATAGATGATCACTCGTGTCATAATCTGTTGATACCATTTCAGGATTTGAGTTCATCACAATTGTCTAATATTCTGCTTTTTGAAAAATATGATAAGGAATTGATATACGTAAAACAAATATATTGTAAAGAATTTATGCCACCAATAAAAAGGCAAATAAGCGAAGTCTTAAAGCATGTGATTCAGCAATCTAGTTGAGTTCAAACAATCTCCTCAATAATATTAGACATTTTTCAGATGCTTGTGATGAAGACTTATGCATTGATCTAAAAAAAATTGCATCTATCAAGAATCAAATTGATTCCCCCATAGCATGTTGTGCCTTAGGCTATATCAGATTTGTCAACAATCATGACCTTTCCCATTTCTTATGGACATATTGAATGGAAAATCATACCATATTTGTAAAATAGATAGCTCTTTCTGCTCAACTCAAATCAAAGTTCACCAAACTAACTTAATGTCTTAGACCCATAGATAATATTAATTGATCCATATCAAATACTGAAAAGTAAGCACAAACTATTCCAAAAATGCAGAACTGGAGGATAATTGGACCATGAAATGCAACAAAAAATAACAAACCACTTCTACTTGCCTTTGTCACCACATAATCTATGTAAGGCTCAAAACTAGCGGGTGTCTTCTTGGTGATGTCATTTGGAATCTGATCCAATGAATAACCAACTGATAGTTTGGCAGCCACCTTTGCGATGGGAAAACCAGTAGCCTTTGATGCCAAAGCCGATAACCTTGATACTCTAGGGTTCATCTCAATAACCATAACCTCACCATTCTCTGGACTCACCGCAAACTGCGTATTAGAACCACCACACACAACCCCAATTTCCCTTATTATAGCTATAGAATAGTCCCTCAGCCGCTGATATTCCTTATCAGTTAAAGTTTGTGCCGGAGCCACAGTTATAGAATCTCCAGTATGCACCCCCATTGGATCAATATTCTCAATAGAACAGATGATAACCACAATGTCTGCTAAATCTCGCATAACTTAATACTCCTTCCAACCAAGCAGTGACTTCTCCACCAACACCTGGGACGTCAAGCTCGCCGCTATACCAGCCTTGCAAATGAACTCAAACTTCTCCTTATTATAAGCAATGCCACCTCCAGTCCCACCCAGAGTAAATGCAGCTCGAATAATCAAAGGAAACTCACCAATTTCATTTGCAATTTCAGTACATTCATCAAGTATGCTAGCAATACCTGAAGGAGGCGTCTTAATCCCAATATTCTTCATTGCTCCAATTAATTCAACTCCATACTTATCAAGCGCACCACTTTCAGCCAATACCACAACCAAATTCAAAGCAGTCTGTCCCCGCAGTGTAGGAAGAAAAACATAGGACCGCTCCTTTCTAAAACATGTTCGACTAATTCCGGCGTCATCGGAGTAATGTATGTCATATCAACCAAATCAGGATCAGTCATAATCTTTGCTGGATTCGAATTGATCTAAACAACTTCATACCCTTCTTCTTTGAGAGCCTTACAAGCTTGTGTACCCCGAGTAATCGAACTCGCACGCCTGCCCAATTACGATTGGGCCAGCACCCAGAATCATAATCTTCTTCAAGTCCGTTCTTTTCCCAACTCTGGAAGGTACCTTACTCTCCACCAACCCACCATTTGTGACTGCTAGTTCACACCTCACCGAACTGACTCAGCAACTCTACCTCAAGAAAGGAGGGATTTGCGGGTTCGTCCATGACAGGAGCTTCGAAGAACTGGTGCATTTCCTCCCTCCTAGCTTGTTCGAGCAGAAAAATAAGCGAAAGCTGTCTACTCTCGACAGATTGAGTTTAGAAGACGAGAAAATTGACGAGGTCCGTGATAAAATCGATTTCGAACTTAGACTCTCGCAGTGATTCATGCAATGGCCTATTTTTGCTTCCCTCTAAAAAATTGGAAATTACAGAAATATTATGGTACGGACGGAAATGATTAGAATAATAACCATAATAACTTTGCATCAATTTATGATGCATTTGTTTAATAGCTATAAATTAGTTTTAATTTTTTTACGATTTAATTACTTTTTTTTCGCTACAATTACTTCGATAAAAATCATTCAAAAAAGAATTGATACTCTATATGTATCTTCATTTAAAAAATTGGGTACAAAGTATTTTAGTTATGTGAAAATTTATATAATAACTTATCATGTCATTGGATTTATCTGATCATTTTTTTTATTTTTTTTTAGATTATTATTAATTGTTGTAATGGTCTTTTTATAACCATTTATCAAGATTCAATGATTTATGTGTTTAGAAAAATAGATTAGATTTGAATTGAAATAAAAAAAAACATTTTCATAAATAATTATTAAAAATTTCTAATTAAAATATTTAGATATTACCTTGAAAATTTACTTATTTTTTAGAACAACTTAAGATATTTGTTAGAATTATTTATTAAATATATTTTATAAGAAATTTTAGATCATTTTTAGATGAATGACACATATACAAATACTAACTATTAATTAAGGAGGTGAATACTTATAAATAAGATTAGAGACTTAATTTGTAACACATTCAAGAATCAATCACCAAACCAACAATCCTTATAATATTTTCTCTTACTTTCAATTCAAATTCCTTTACCATATTTTCCTAAGTGTTCCTCTTCTTCATCTTCATTAGTTTCAAATACTTACTTAAGTTGCTTGCTAACTAGGCTTACTTAGTATTTGGATAGCTAAGTGACACATATGACCTTGAAGAAAGTAGGTGCATGATAGTTGGTTTCAAAGCCTAATTGTGTGGGAGTTTGCAACTAAAGGTTTTAAGAAGAACATGATCAAGACTATCTTGGTAAAGGAAATTGTTACTCTTGAACATGACCATAAAGGATCTGAAGAAATGGTGTCTAGTCTTGAGGAACATTTAGCTCACCTCAAACCCTATGTAAACAAAGTTGATACTATTATAGAAGAAGTTGATAAACATTTGGAAGATCTTGAGGGTGAGAATAAAGTCATGTAAGAGGCAATGGCTAGTATTGGGAATAAGGTGGCTTAAACCTTAAAAAAAGAATTTACCACCATGGAAGAAGACATCATGGAATGTCATCATCATGACCTCAATAAGGAGCTTAATACCTTTGAGAGCTTATTATGAGGAACTTAAAAATGACATGGCCTTTGAAGTTGTCACCACACGTAAGACTCTTAATCTTGACATTCCTAAACCCAAGATGTGTGGGGAATTAGGAACGCCAAGGAGCTTGAAAACTTCCTATGGGGTTTGGCATAATATTTTAAGGCCATGAAGATCTAGGATGAGGCTACGAAGCTACACAATGCTACTATCTATCTCACTGACATTGTTATGTTTTGGTGGAGAATGAGGCATTGAGATATTGATAAAGTATGTAATCTATCAGTACATTTGATACTTTTAAGAAATAAATAAAAAGAAAATTCTACTCAGAGAATTTCAAAGAAATGGTACGAAATTACTTCTGACAATTGAAGCAAATAGGGAGTATTCATGACTATATTAAAGAGTTTACCACTCTTACTCCTGAGGTCCCTGATATATTCGACAAGGACTCTTTATTCTTCTTCATTGATGAACTCTAACCTTAGGCCAAGACCAAGTTAAGGTAGAAAGGTGCACAAGATCATACCATTGCTATTATCGTAACACATATCTTAACCAACTAATCTAAAGACTTGTCAAATCCAAGGATGAGAGAATTGTTCCTAAAAAAGATGGAGGAGACAAAGGAAAAAGTGTAGCCAACAAATATGCTTCAAGAAAACCTTATAATGGAAAAGACCAAGGTAAGAGAGACACAAAACCCAAGTATAATTACTATTTTTGTGATGGTTTGCATTGGATGAGAGAGTCTCCAAAGCCACAAGCAGAAGGATTGATGTATGTTGATGTGATTCTTAATGGAGTACAAACCAAGGTGCTTGTTGATATAGGTGCCTCTCATAACTTCATGATATTGGGGAAGCTCAAAGACTCATTATAAAAGCTTCTAAAGAGAGAGGTTCTATTAAGGTAGTGAAATTTATTGTCAAACCGATCCAAGGAATTACATATGGATTAATGGCAAAGATAGGGGAATGGAGTGGAACATTAAACCTCTCTGTAGTACTGATGGACGACTATAGAGTAGTATTAGCGATATATTTCCTTTACCAAGTAAAGGCCTTCACACTCCCTTTTAAAAACTCTATATGTATTCTTGATGGAAGTCACACATGTTTGGTACCCATAATAAGGCCCAACATAGTCAATATCAAGACTTTGTCTGTCATGTAATTCAAGAAGAGGTTGCATAAAAAGAATGAGAAAAGTTATCTCATATTTTTTAGATAACTAGAAGGAGATCATGATGACTCATGCTAACATGAGATTCCTAAAAAAGTGTAAGAAGTCCTTGAAAATTTCAAGCATGTCATGCCAAATGACTTGCCTAAGAAACTCTCACTTAAAAGGGAGGTGGATTATAAGATTGAATTGGAACTTGGAACAAAGCTGCCTACCATGCGTCCATATCGAATGGTGGCACCTGAGTTGGAGGAACTCAAGAGATAACTTAAAAAGTTACTTGAAGTCAAGGATATTTGACCATCTAAAGCCCCTTAATGAACTCCTGTGCTATTTCAAAAAAAAAGGACTGGTCTTTACGGATGGGCATCAACTATCAAGCTCTTAATAAGGTAACCATCAAGAACAAGTACCATATCCCCTTTATTGCTGACTTACTCAATCAACTTGGCAAGGTACAATACGTTACAAAGTTGGACTTGTGCTTCGGCTACTACCAATTACACATAGTCCTAACTGATGAGGAAAAGACTATATACGTGGCAAGGTATGGTTCTTACGAGTTCTTATTATGCCATTTGGCCTCACTAATTCTCCTGCCACTTTTTGCACTTTATTTTCCACTCATATCTTGATCAATTTATAGTGATATATTTAGACGACATTGTTGTATATAGTAACATTCTTAATGAACATCTTCAACATTTAAGACATTTTTTTCAAATCTTAAGGAAAAATTAGCTTTATGTGAAGAAGGAAAAATGCTCTTTTGCCCAACAAGAGGTTGTGTTTCTTAGACATATGATCAAGGATGGAAAACTCATGATGGCTGAGGCCAAGATAAAGGTAATACAACAATATAAGTCTTCGATCAAAGTTCACATTCTAATATCATTTCTTGGACTAGTGAACTACTATTACCACTTTATCAAGGGCTATTCCACAAAGGTAGCTTTACTTACTGACCTACTCAAGAAAAAAAGACAAGAGAACAGATGTTGTGTTGTCAAGAGGAATTTGAAGAGTTGAAGAATTCCATAATTAAGGAATTTATGCTATACTTATTTGATCCCACCAAACCATATGAGTTACACATTGACGCATATGACTTCACGATAGAAGTAGTATTGATATAAGAAGGTCACCCTATAACCTACAAAAGTTGAAAGCTTAATGACAATAAGAGAAATATATATAGTATAAGAAAAAAAGATGACTGCCATCATCTATTACCTAAGGGTATGGCAACATTATTTACTAGGTTCACACTTCACAATTATGCCTGATAATATTTCCTAGTAACTTCCAAACTCAAAAGAAGTTTTCCTTAAGAAAGTGAGATGGCAAAACTTCTTAGCTGAATTTGATGATAAGCTCAAGTATAAACCTGGAAAAGAAAATGTAGTTGCTGATGTATTAAGTCGAAAAGCTAAACATACCACCATGAGCAAGCTTGTAACCTTATTATTGGAGAAAATGAAGGAAGGATTGATACAAGAAATGCTTGCCAAGAATCTTGTGACCTTAGTTAATAAAGGAAAAACAAGGAGGTTCTAGGTCAATGATGACCTACTCTATACTAAAGAAGATCCCCTTTACATTCCTAGATGGCAAAGAATTTCATAATTCTACATGGGCTAGACACTTGAGAGGTAAGAGAACTCTTGCCTTGCTTGAATCAACATATTATTAACCACATATGAAAGATGTTGTTGAGTTTTATGTGAAGACTTGCCTTGTTTGTCAACAAGACAAGGTAGAACAATGAATATCATGAGAGTTATTTGAACCATTATCCATCCTTGAGTGCTCATGGGAAAGTATATTTATGGACTTTACCTTTTCTTTGCCAAAATCTAAAGGATACAGAAGCACTATCGTGGTGGTATCAATTTAGCAAGTATGTTATTTTCATTCCTAGCCCTGCTAATTGTACTACAGAATAAGCTGTTAATCTATTCTTGAAATACGTAATAAATTTTAGGGGTATACCAAGTAGTATAATAAGTGATCGAGACCCATACTTCACTGGAAAGTTCTAGACAGAGTTATTAAAGTTACTTGGGTCAAGCTTAAACTTTTTAACTAGCTTTTCATCCATAAAGTGATAGGAAATCGAGTATATGACACTATTACAAAAAAGGGTATTTAAGTCGATATGTAAAATCGGTTCGGTGTAAAACCAACACTATCCACGTAGCATAGTGTCGGTTCACCACTTCAACTGATGCTATCCACGTAGCGTAGCGTCGGTTGACACCTGGAACCGACACTACACATATGTATAAGTTCTTTTCTTTTCTTTCTTCCCCAGACAAAAACTATTCCAAGAGCTCATCTACTCCTCTACTCTTTCTCATTTTCTAGCCACCTACGACCATTATTTTCAGCGCTGGTTAGTGGATTTTCTTCCTCTCTAACTAATCTTTTAGATCCCTTATTTTTTTGAGCAAAATACTCAAATTTTTTATACTCATTTCTCACTTACAAAACACCATTTTTTCTTAATTTCCTTCATTTTGTCACTTCATTTACTCTTGTAAGTATTTCTATTAATTCTACGCACTTATTATTCATATTTTTTTCTGTTATTATGTGTTGTTATTTAAGTATATAATTTTTTTTATTATATATGCAGGTTTGTATTATAACATCAGGAGAAGAATACACCGTGGTAATTTTTCTACTATTAATTAATATTTTATTTTTTAATTATTTGTATTATTTAAATTATTTGTTAAATAGATTTTTTTCTATTGTTATTTAATGATCAAATACAGGTTTTAATTTGAGTATAATAAAAAATGAGTAAATTTTGTAATAAAAAAAATTAAGTCGGTTTATCGCGTGAACCGACTTTAAATTTTAAGTCATTTCATTTAAAGTCGGTTCATCAATGCCTTGCTAGAACTTTACTTGAGACATTATGTGAGTACAAATCAACATGATTGGGTTAAGCTTCTTGATGTGGCATAATTCTCATATAATCTACAAAGAATTGAATCAATAAGTAAATTTCCATTTAAAATTATTATTGGACAATAACCCATGACTCTTCAAGCCTAAGCAACAAATAATAAAAGGAGAAGTCTTAGAGTGTTCAAGTTTTCCAAGGCATGGTACGAACAAGTCAAGATTGTAAGGACATACTTAGACAAAGTTTCCAAGAAGATGAAGTTTGTTGATAAAAGAGAATGAAGGTTGTCTGTAATTAAGGTGATATAGTTATGGTGAAGCTCATTCCCCAACAATTCAAATCACTTAGAAAAGTACACAAGATGTTGGTACGACGATACCAAAGGTATTTTCCTATTTTGAAAAAAGTAGGAAAAATTTTTTATAAAGTCCACCTTTCTTCTAAGCTAAAGATCCACCCGATCTTTCATATGAGTCTTTTAAAGTCATACCATAAAGACATTGAGGATCCAACTTGTGGAGAATCAAAAAGGGCACCTACAATCATTGTAACTTATTTTGACAATGATATATAATACATATTAGCTAAAAGAAAGATACAATAGAGAAGAGTTCTCAATTACATGGAATACTTTGTCAAATGTAAAGGATTGCTCGAAAATGAAGCATTGTGGGAGCATGAAGATGCACTTTAGCAATTTCAAGACCATATTCAATGTTTCAAAAAACAAGATGCAATGAATGCGTTGCAAGCTTAGGTGAGAAAGAATGTCATGATCCAATTATTCATGTGCTTACAACAACAGGCCAAGGGAATATATTCTTATAAGATTAGAAAAATAGATTGGATTTAAATTAGAATTGGGCTTTTAACATAACAAGAGAACATCTCATTTTCATAGATAAGTATCTTAAATCTCATTAAAATATTTAGATATTGTCTTGAAAATTGACTTACTTTATAGAACAATCTAGGATATTTATTAGAATTATTTATTAAAAATATTTCATAAAGAATTCTAGATCATCTTTAAATAAGTGACACATGTACAAATCCTAATTATTGATTGAGACAGTGAATGCCTATAAATAGGACTAGAGACTTCATTTTTTATACATCAAAGAATCAATTAATAAACCAACAAGCCTTGTAATATTCCCTTATACTTTCAATACATATTCCTTCATATTTTTTTAAATGTTCATCTTAGAAATTCCTTTACCATATTTTTCTTCACCTTAACTAGTCTTAAATACATAATTAAGTTACTTGCTAGCTAGGCTTGCTTAACATTTAGGTAACACATGACACATTGTTCTTTAAGTGGTATTACTATATACTACGGTTATAATTTGAATCGTAATTGTTTTTTTATCAATGAAATGCAAGTATATTTAGTTTGAAAAAAAGGTATCCATAGTGACTTTTTTAACACAACAAATTTATATATTTATTTTTGAGGTTAAATAATATGTTACGATTGAAATTATTTTTAATAATTTATTAATTTAATTTGACTAAAAATTGTATGATTTTATTCGATCTATTAATTTTAGAATATATGTTAAAAGATATATGGAGTATCCAATTCGTCGAATTAAATGATATGAGATTGAATTTTTTCACTTATAAAAGTTAAGATATAGTAATTGGGTACTTAGCCTGCATATATACAATCACTAAAGTTTTTTTCTAAATATATCATCAAAAATCTTATTGAAGTAGTTTTTTTTTTTACCAAAAGATCTTTGAAATATTTAGTATGATTATTTTTCATATAAGAACACACACAAATCTAAGTCATAACCCACAAATTTGAAACTATTTAGTATTCATGATGGTAGGAGAAGGTATTATAGTTTTTGGGAGTTCTGTGATATTGGGATGAAGATTATAGGATTTTTTTTAGTTAAATGAGTGTTTTGTATAGGAATGGGCAAAAAAATTACGAGTTCGGTTATCCGTGGTTAACCACACCGATGGTTCAGTTTTTAACCAATAAATTTTGGAGACGGTTTCGGTTTCGAGTAAAAACCAAACATAAAATAATGGATTCGGTTACGATTATACTGATAACCGTATCCGTCCGTACTCAAAATTAATTATATTTATTTAATTAATTTATATATTTATTAAATTAAATTATATATTATTTTATTAATTAGGTTTTATTGTTATTGTAGTCATATATAAACAAAACTATCAAAAATCAAAAATCCTGAGCCACTCTCGTCTCCGTTGATCCACGCTACCACTCTCGTATCCACTGATCCACGTTTCCGCCCTCATCTCTGTTGATTCGCTCTATCGTTCTCATCTTCGTTGATCTGCTCTTGGCTCTACCCTCCGTCGCTCTACATGTCGCAAATGTCTCTAGCAATCTCCTCGGTAAGTTTTGAAGCAAGAATAGTTGTTACGGTGAAGCAACAAGTTTATCCGGAGGGTGAAATGTGCAACTCTAATACATAGTCTCTCTTACTTGTCTATTTCTTAATTTTTTTGAGTTTGTCATTTTGACAACCTGTAGCTAGAAGCTTGGAACTCCAATTACTGGTAAAGGTGTTAATATCTGCAAGTATTGCATGATTTTTCAATTCATATTTGAGCTCGTAAAAGGGAAAATAAACCTGGTTATATGTGAATTTTGGATTTCCTTGACAGAGGTGAAAATGAATTCAGTGTAGTTGCAGTGTGGAGGCTTGAAGAAATTTATTGTTAGAAACATTTTCTGATTAGAGTTCATATTTCCACTAATTGAAGATTTAATATCTTTAAAAAGTTGTATATTAAGTTTTTATCCTATCGATCGAACACATTCAGTGCTTCAAGGAATTGTACCCAAATATAAATTTGCTAATCTCTTTTTACTTTTTTGCAACAACCTTTCTTATTTTTCTTGTTCTTGTTGTGATTTATGACCTTACATTAGTCAAATTGGAGCTTTAAAAGAGTTTTTTGATTCCTAGTACAGTTATTCGAAGATTATACTCTAATTAAAAGTCACTCATAAAAAACAAAAGAGATTTTCCCACACCCCCTCATTGTATCTACTCTTTTCTTACACTGCTTCTTTCTTTTACATTTTTTCGAGTCACTGAGATTGTCTTGAATGTTAAGATGTGCGACCCTTTAATCCCATTAATTGTTTCGGGGTTATATGGAATTAACAGGTTCACATAAGGTAAAAAGACCTGACCTAGGTTTAATAACCATCATGCGGGTAAAAAATCGTCCCCAAATTACAACGATTTTCGAGCGATTTTGGGAACAGATTTTATAATTCGATTTGTGGACGGTTATATTAAAATCCGTCCTCGCTCATATCCGTACATTATTATTTATAAATGAGATTTATGATCATCTATGTGCTTATGGTCTTATTTAAGAGTCATGTTAAGTTGCCTACATCACGTGAGATGAGATTGGAGATTTGCCTGGATGTTTTTAATTTTAATTATAAGTAGTTTTAGGATAATTTTGTATTTTACTTAAAAATATATCATACACACCACTTGGGTTTATGTTGGAGCATAAAATCAATATTTTTATTAAAATTTTAAATTATTTGAAATTTTATAATTGTTATTAAATTAATATTTATTATCATAATAAAATTTTCAAGAATTTGATTTCTTTACATTTTTGTTTGCTTGATTTTTGTTTTCAATGTATGATAATCGAAAAGAAAGCCATCTTTTAATAAAAGTTTGTCATATGTATGTAGGTTTATTTTATTTTTTATGTTAGGTTAATTAATATCATCACACTTTGTGGTGTATTCCATCTATATTAGGTAACTTTATTTCTAGTATAGAATTATTCTAATATAATTGATAACATTTTATTCTAATATAATAATTAACATTTTTAATTGGAGTTGTTGCTGCCTTAAGAACTGAAGACATAAAATTAAGTATATTATTGATTGAAAACATGATAATATTGTTTAAAAAAATCAAGGTAAACAAATAAAAACCTATAAAATATGCTATTATTATTAGCGATATCACCATAATAATAAAGAATGATTTTTGTGACTTAATTCAATTTTTTATTTATTTATGTCTTAATTAAATATTTTGATATATTACAGTTTCAATAAATAAATGCAAATATATTTTTGTAAAAAAAATTATTTTACATACAAATATGTTTATTTATAGTTATTTTAAGTTAATTATTTTGTAAATTTATTTTATTAATTTTAATTATGAATATTGATTATTAAAAAACTTATTATTCAATTATGTGTATTAATTGTTAATTACATTTTTCAATAAAATATTCATGATATTGTTTCTTAATATAAATGATAGTGATTGATACAATATATAAATATTTAATATTAAATATTAAATACAATTAATATTATAAGTATAATAATATTTTATATATTTTTATTATAATTATAATAATATTATTGGTACCTATAAAAAATTACACATTTAACCTTTGAATAAAGTAAATTGATTGATATATCCTATGCAGGAGGAATGAGAACTGCCAAATTTTTGGTGGCAAGTTGTGCATGCAGACATTCGAAGAGACAAAAATGGAACGACTTAGAAGTGGACTGCAAAATCCACATACTCCGTATATAATTTGCAAAGACACCACCCTTAAAATAAATACAAACTTATAAAAAAAAATACATGTTTTAGTCCAAATAGTAATTAAATAACACTTTTCTTGAAGATATGAGAAAATAAAAAATTATATAAATTTATTAATTTAAAATCTTAACTAAAATATTTTAAATTTTTTGTTATGAAAAAATAAAAGTATAAAGAAAATTAATCATTTAAAACTTTTTATTTTATCTTTTTATCAATTTTGTTTGTCTATTTTTAAAAACAAATATCTTAATAACAATTAAACCAATAAAAAAATTAACTATTAATTATTATTTATTATTTAAAAAAACAATATTTAAAAAAAATGATAAAAGAACTAAATAAACTGGTATTTTCTCGTAACGACTTGTGTTGTCATCCGCTTCTTTACCTCCTAAATAAAGTACCGACGAATTTTCTGTTACGCGTTTCCGTCGTTTGGTCAACAGAAACGACATAGTTTCAAGTAATATCTCAAGTCTTATTGTATGAATCCGGAGAAAAGTCAAAAACGAATCAACTTTTTTCCATTACGTACACGCTGACCATTTCTGTACAAAGAACACCAGAAAGCTTCCTCGAAGAGATAATTGCATTATTTTAGTCTCAACTCCAATCCAGCAGGCACGATTCCCATAGCACGTTCTTCTTGTTTTTTCTTTGGCTTTTCCAAATCTTAAATATCATCAATCAGCTTCTTTCCTTGCTAATTTTAAGGAGTAAAAACGTTCGCTTTTAATTATCATTAGTACTCTCTTTGAGCGTTGTGGTGATTCTCCTGCTTTTTGAGCATTGTGGATTCACCATTTCAGTGGAATTTGAAGGGTCAAGCTGATAAATATGGTTCAGATTAAGGAATTGTATCCTTTTATTTTCTCTGTATTTTTATATTTTTTAATTTTTAATTTTTGACTGACTTACACAGTTGTTCATTCATGTTCCTTTTATATTTATTTAACCTATTTTCTTTGTTTTTGGGTTTTATTTTTCATTGGTTTGGTTTCTATGGGAAACGTGGTATATAAAGGAAATGGAAGTTTGGTATTTTGAATTAATTTTGTGTACCGTATCTCTCTGCTTTAATTTATTCTCTTTTTTTTCTGGGTTTCTTCTAATTTAATTTATTATGGAATTAATAATGAAACTTGGCAAATTATATGACATTTTGGTTTGTAAATTTTGGGTATGGGTAACAATGATTGACACGATATAAGATAAAAAGTTTAGTCGTTCTTGATCAATAATTATTTCATAGATCAACTAACATATGAACATGAAATGAATACGATTAATCCGACAAGATTGTAATCCCAGGCTTTGGGGTTTGAGTTCTTTTTAGTTTACTTTAGGTAATTTCTGTTTTGATTCTATGGTTATCTCTGAAATTATATGGTGGTTTCCTTAACCTGTAACCTCTTTGATGTGGAACTTGTTGAAGTCGAATTGTTATGCCTATGTCATTGGAAGAGGTAAAAAATTAATTAGCTAGCTTATAACTTGTGCCTTAAAATTATATTGTTCCTTTTGAGTCATAATAGGCTGTGGATTTTTGCTAACTAGTAGTAAGTAAATATATCAAATGCAGTACCAAGTATCCCAGATGTACATGGTCATGAAGATGCAACAACAGAACACAACTGGCACAGAAGGGGTGGAAATTATAGAGAATAGACCTTTTGAAGATGATCAATTTGGAAAAGGTCAATATACTTCCAAAATATATCGTTTACAAAGGTAATTCAATGGTAGTATTTAGTCATTGTTGCTTAGTGTTAATATAAGCCTAAATTACTACTTAGGCTAAGAGATGACTCATTAGTAAATGAAATTATTCCTCTGTATTGTTGGTAGAGTAGTCATACCATGCACGAATAGCTTCTGAGTTTTGGGAATTAATGATCCATAATTTAAGTGAATACCTCTAAAAAAATCAAGCCTTGGAGAATCGGGGCTCGTGGGATAGTGAGGCATAAATTTGTACTCATGCTCCAATTACTCTTGTGATGTGACAAAGATACCAATTTCAAATGGATAGCATAACCAATATATATAATTATATAGCCAATAAGATCGATGTGATGCTCAAGCCATGTGTAGTTCATGGATTTTTTACTCTTTAATTTGTGGAGACACATGGTTAAAGTTGTCACTAAAATTATTATGAGTTTTGTAGAGTCAAAAAGGGACTCATAGTTGGGTTTATCTTATTAACGAAGTAATGAAAAGATATTATCCAAGATAATGGAAGTGAGAGATATGATTAGTTTACTCAAACAAAGGCCTGGTATGGACAAAAAAGAATTTCACTTGATTGAATGCAGATTCATAAGTGGAAGAGGCTTCTGATTTTTCAACCAATGTGTGGTAATTTTGCTTGGTTTTCACTTGGCTAGTAACTTAGGCTGATATTGCTTTACTATAGAGACATCCACTTATTTAGCAGAAGAATCAAAATTTTCGTGAAGTTTTTTTTTTTTGCCCCCTCCATAAAGGGAAATGTTTCAAGAAAGATTATCAATATTTAAAATTAGATTCAAGAACAGTTCACTTTTTTCCCCTTTTTGTAACTCCACTTAGTGTTGCTTGTTGGTGTGTGTTGTTGTGGCAGACACCAATAACTCAGTGGAGTAAAACATGGAGCATACAATAATGGTAGTGGATCCATAAAACATGGATATGCAGGAATTATGGTTATTGTTTAATTTTCGTTTTATACATATATCTCAACTATTGTACAGAAACTAGAACAGAAAAGAATATGAAAATACATGATAATTATCAGAGAATATTTTGATATGGTATCAGAGCAGGTTATTGGTGACTAATGAAACTACCTGCTGATTTCTGATGGAACTACCATTTTGATTAACTGATTTCATTGATTCTTGATTTGTTGATTTACGATTTGAATTCGATTTCGATTCTGGTCGATTTCAGATTTCTGGGTGGTTGCTGATTGTAGCATCTGTTTTTCGTTTTTTTTGCTGAGTTCTGATCTCTGGTTTGTATTTGTCCCGAAGCTGTCTCTGGTTTCTGATTTCTTATTTCTGAAACCGATCAGTGTTGCAACACTGGGAAAAAAATATCAAGTAAAACAACATCAGTACAAAGAACATTGTGTAAGGCGTAACAACAAAACCTGAGGGGATAGGTAGACAGTGCAGCCTCACCAGTGCTGCGACCATCTAGTATTCAGAGTCACCATTTCTTCTCAACGTCAGTTCCGCCGTTGCAACCTCAATAGAACACTTCAGGGAGCCATACTGATCTAGTTGCTCATTCGAACCACTCATGAAGCTGTCGCAGTTGGCCAACGTCTCTTACTAGCAGCCATCGTGGAGAAACTTGGAACGAAGAAGAAGAAGAGCGCCGCTTCACAGAGATGGAGGACCAAGTAGAGGGTCGACTCATTTGGATGCTTGTAGTCGGCTAGGGTTCTTCCATCGGAAGAAGAGAGGCCACAGAGCGGCGGCGTGTCGGGCGTAAGGGCTGCGCGAGGGCTGCGCGAGAGAAAAAAAAAGGGATTTAGGGTTACGAAGGGCTGCGAAAATGATTTAGGTTTAGAAATTTTTCTTTATATAGTGTTGTACGAATTGTAAAAAAAAAAAAAAAAAAAAAGGAAAAACGGAAGGAAAAAATTTTTAGATTTCATGGCGGAATCTAGTGATTTAACTACCAATTTCATGTTGGAAGATTTGACGGCGAAAATGACGGAAGTTTTCACTAGAGCTCAGATCAGCTCACAACCTCTGTCAACTGAAGCGTCGACTGCTCCCATTAGTATCAAGTTGGGAGGATCCAACTATGCCTTGTGGTCCCAGGTGGTGGAGATGTATATCTCTGGCAAAGACAAACTGGGATATATTAATGGGGATTTTCCTCAACCTGTTGAAACCGACCCCTCATTCAGGAGATGGCGCACTGAAAATGCCATTGTTAAAGGATGGTTGATCAATTCGATGGACCCCTCCTTGATTGCAAATTTTATTCGATTCCCAACTGCGAAACAAGTTTGGGATTCTGCTGCTACCAGCTTGTATGATGGGACGGAGACACGTCTCAAGTGTATGATCTTCGTCGTCGAGTTACTCGTATGAAACAGGCGGGTGGATCCATTGAAAAATACTACAATGACCTTCAAGGGTTGTGGCGAGAAATTGATTTCCGTCGTCCTAATCCAATGGAGTGTGCAAATGACATACAAAAATACAACTCCATCGTACAGGAAGATCGAGTGTATACCTTCCTTGATGGACTTGATGACAGACTCGACAAAACTCGAAGTGATGTGCTTCAAATCAAACCATTCCCTACGGTGGAACAAGCCTATGGATTCGTCCGTCGGGAAGAGGTCAGGCAGACCGTGATGATCACAGGTGTAGATACGACACCCGGAGCAGTTATGACTTTTAAAAGGGCCAAGGGGCACCATAATCAGATGCCACCAAAAACAGGAACCTCTTTGGGTAGCAAGAAATCCTCGGGAAATCCACCATCTCTTGACATGAAATGTGGCCATTGCGGAAACTCCAAACACACCCGTGAAAACTGCTTCAAACTCCATGGGTATCCAGAATGGTGGAATGATCTTCAAGCACGGAAGAAACGGGACACCACTGGACGAGCAGCTGTGGCTACCAATAATGCCTCACTATCCCTTACTTCCCAGGCTGAATCTTTCCAGGATCCAGGTATTTCAAGTAAAGCATTTCACATCTCTACTCGTAGTGATAAAGAGGATTGGATTCTGGACTCTGGAGCTACAGATCACATGACATTTGACCCAAACGATCTCTCCAATACAACCCAGCCAAGACGAAGCCGTGTTGCCAATGCAAATGGGGTCACTTATCCAGTTACAGGAGCTGGAACAGTGACCTTATCTCCCTCATTATCATTATCTAATACTTTGCTTGTACCATCTCTATCAAACCGGCTAATGTCTGTAAGTCAGGTCACTTCAGACCTTAACTGTGTAGTATTGATGTATTCTACTTTTTGCCTTCTACAGGATATTCTCACCAAGGAGATCATTGGGCGTGGTACTAGGAGAGGAGGGCTATATTATGTGGATGACCTCAGTTCAGGAAGAGCCAATCACATGCAACATACTGTTGGTACCACGGAAGGCCAGATTTGGCTATGTCATCGTAGATTTGCCCATCCATCATTCGGGTCTTTAAGGCCCCTACTCCCTAGTTTATTTTCAAATATCACACATTCAGATTTCAAATGTGATACTTGTATCCTAGCAAAAAGTCATAGGGCGTCTTATCCTATGAGCATGAATAAAAGTATGACTCCTTTTGCTTTGGTACATTCTGATGTTTGGGGACCTTCCCCGGTTATTACGTCATCGGGTCATCGTTGGTTTGTTATTTTTGTTGATGATTGTACACGAATGACATGGCTTTACCTTCTCAAACATAAAGATGAAGTATTTGCTACATTTCACCTGTTTCACACCATGATTCAGACCCAATTTTCTGAAAAAATTAAGATACTTAGGTCTGATAATGGAGGGGAGTATGTTAATCAACAATTAGGACATACTTGGACAACCATGGTATTCTCCATGAAACCTCGTGTTCACAAACCCCATGACAGAATGGAATTTGCGGAGAGGAAGAATAGGCATATTTTAGAAACGGCTCGGGCCTTACTAATCGGTGCACGTATGCCTAATAAATCTTTGGAGTGATCTTTGTTACTACAATTTGTGTATCTCTTGAATCAAATGCCCACAAAGACCTTACAATTTCAGACTCCATTAAAGGTGTTATCTGATCATCTTCCCTTACCTACTATTTTAATGCTTCCGCCCCGAATTTTTGGATGTGTTGCTTTTGTCCACCTCCATAAAAATCAACGAACTAAGTTGGATCCATGTGCTGTCCGATGTGTATTCTTGGGGTATGGTGTACAAAAAAAGGGGTACCGATGTTATGATCCAATTACTAAAAGAAACTATACTACCATGGATGTCACTTTCCTTGAATCAGAATGTTTTTTCCCATCACCGGTATCCAATTACACTCTTCAGGAGGAGAGTTATGGTGAAGAACGAAATTGGCTTGATGTTGAAATATTAGACACTAATCCAACATACTCGGATCGTGCCAATAATATGGAGGAGCCCGTATCTAGACCCGAGCTTGAACTTCCAAGAACTGAAGCTGAAGTAGTAATTGAATCTCCAGAAGATGAAGTGGTTGATGTACCCTTCCATTCTCTAGTACCCAATGATCCTCCTGTTGAGAACACTCCTGAGGTAAGCTATCCTATCACACCTTTACAAACTAATGCTATAGATACACCTGTTGGTTATGTTTTACCTTTCAGACACAATCGAGGTAAACCTCCAAATCGATACTCCCCAGAAAGACAAGCACAACAACCCAAGTATCCAATAGAAAATTATGTATCTACTCAAAGATTATCAGAACCTATCAGGGCATTCGCACAAACACTCTCATCGTGTCAAATTCCGAGTAGCATTGAAGAAGCCTTATCTGATCCAAAATGGGCTCAAGCTATAAAAGAGGAATTTGAGGCATTGTAGAAGAATAACACATGGGTGTTAAGCGAGTTGCCTCAAGGGAGGAAGATGGTAGGATGCAAGTGGATTTTCTGCATTAAGTATAAAGCGAGATGGGTTAGTTGATCGTTACAAGGCGAGGCTTGTAGCAAAAGGATATACACGAAAACATGGGATAGATTATCAAGAAACCTTCTCACTGTGGCTAAACTAAAAGCTGTGAGAGTTTTGTTATCTCTTTAAAGAAATTTAGATTGGCCATTGCACCAACTTGACGTGAAGAATGCCTTCCTTCGTGGTGACCTTGAAGAAGAGATTTACATGGATATCCCACCAGGATATCTTGTTACATCGAGAAACGAATCGCATGTAGATTACAACGAGCATTGTATGGACTAAAACAATCACCTCGAGCGTGGTTTGGTAGGTTGAGTTCAAAGAATGAAGAAATATGGGTTCCAACAAAGCAACTACGATCATACTCTTTTCCTAAAACATCGATTAGGGAAGATAATGTACTTATAGTCTATGTAGACGACATGATCATTACGGGGGATGATAAAGAAGAAATCTCTAAGCTTCAAGAACAAGCTGTCAAATGAGTTTGAAATGAAGAACTTGGGAGGGCTCAAATACTTCTTAGGTATTGAGGTAACAAGATCAAAACAAGGCATATGTCTTTCCCAAAGGAAATATACTCTGGACCTACTAGCAGAAGCAGGAGTACTAGATTGTAAACCTGTCGATATTCCAATGGTTCAAAATCATAAACTCGGAGAATATGTGGACCAAGTACCAGCAGATAAACAAAGATATCAACGGTTAGTAGGTAAACTCATATATTTATCTCATACTCGACACGATATTGCGTATCTTTGTGAGTGTCGTGAGTCGGTTCATTACCCGCCCAAGTGAAGACCATATGGATGCGATCGTGCGAATACTTCGTTACTTAAAATCCTCCTCGGGAAAGGACTTATGTTTTCAAAGAATGGTCAATTGGAAGTCCTTGGATATCTGATTCGGGCCCGGGCAAGGTGGAATATGAAGGATAGGAAATCTCTTCTTGGGTACTTTACTTTGGTGGGGGGCAATCTTGTTACATGGAGAAGCAAGAAGCAAAATGTAGTTGCCTTATCCAGTGCTGAAGTTGAATTTCGAGGAATGGTCAAGGGAATATGTGAGCTCCTTTGGTTGAAAAACCTTCTAACCGAGATTGGTGTTGCTCACAACTCGAAATGAACTTATTTTGTGATAACAAAGCGACCATTGCCATCGCCACAATCCGGTTCAACATGATCGCACGAAGCACGTTGAAGTGGATCGGAACTTCATCAAACAGAATCTTGAAGAAAAGATTATTAAGCTTCCATTTGTTAAATCAGAAGATCAATTGGCTGATATACTCACAAAATCTGTGTCTGCAAGGAACTTCTACAACTCACTTGACAAGTTGGGCATAAGAGACATATATGCACCAACTTGAGGAGGAGTGTTGGTGTGTGTTGTTGTGGCAGACACCAATAACTCAGTGGAGTAAAACATGGAGCATACAATAATGGTAGTGGATCCATAAAACATGGATATGCAGGAATTATGGTTATTGTTTAATTTTCGTTTTATACATATATCTCAACTATTGTACAGAAACTAGAACAGAAAAGAATATGAAAATACATGATAATTATCAGAGAATATTTTGACATTGCTGTCATGATATTTTTGTTGGATAGTAATTTTGTAATCAATAAATAGTTTGGAAGTCTTTTGTTTAAGGTTGATCATCTTTTGCTTACATTTTATAATGACATGAAATAATTTTGTATATTGTTGTTTAATTCTCTTATGTTTACAACTATCCTTCCAGCAAAGTTCCGACCTGGCTTACTACTTTTGCACCAGCAGATGCACTCATCATGCAAGAGGAGGCTTGGAATGCCTATCCAAGATGCAAGACAAGTTAGTTATCTTTTAATAATATCGCTATTTTTCTAACGTTTTATTTTTCCTGATTTTCGTAGCATCTTTTAACTTATTGCTAACTAACTTCTTGAATTTCTTTGGCAAATGAATATGATGCTACAGTCATCAAGGTAACAATTTTTTGCGGCTTTAATTTAGAGTTCCTTCAATTCTCATGGCATACCGTGCTCATTTAGTTCGTGTTTCTACAGTGTCCATATTTTAGCAAGTTTCGGCTTACCATTGAAACCGTTCACAAGGCAGACAAGGGACAGTCAGAAAATGTGAGTTTCTTCCTGTCTGTTACTACATTTGTGACTTTTATTAGTACTACCCTTTCCTTTGTTTTGGATTTTTGGGCATAGACCTAAGTAGTGGAGTTGTCAAGCTAGGTTCATGGTCTAAGCAAAGAACAAATAGCTGACAAGCAGATGGAAATCATTGATATAGCTTTCTCACCTACGGATTACTGGAGTTACATGGTTGGAAGTAACAGTATAGATTTCTCGAGATTTAAATCCGCGAGAACTGACCGCGGTCCACTTTCAGAGGGTTGGCAGGTGAATATTCCTTTAAAGTAATTCATTATATAAAGGATCCTTAAAATGACTGTAATGAAAGTTTCATCCGCTCTTCTGTCTCTTATGAATGTTATGAGTTACTCAAACTTGCATGTGCATTTAGCTATAACACAATTCATGGATCAAAGTTACTGTACGATATTAACTTTAAGGGTGCAGTTTATGATCTGCATTGTTGCATATATTGACTTTCAAAGTTTATGAACTTTAAGAATTCTTCTTTCTTTTCTTCTTTTTTTCAGGACAGATGTGATCCTGTTATGACGGCCTACAAGCTGGTTACGGTAGATGCACCGTACTGGGGTTTTGGCTATCGACTTGAACAAGCTTTGCTAGCGGTAACATTTTTCTTGACTTCAGACAAAATTTTCAGTGATATTTTCCCACCTTGTTGCATCAGAAAACATAATTGCCTGAAGTTGTCTTAATTCTTGAGAAATGATGTTCATGTTTGAGAGAGAGAAGAAATTGTGTCAATTGCAATGAGGGGCAATATCCTGAATGCTTTGAGTGTACTTTTGGATCAAAGTGTCAGACTATCAGATATGAAGATGAAATGGAGATTATGGAAGTTATAAAACTGGCTTATTTATCCGAATTTCATTCCAGTTGTAAATAATTGTAGTGGCATAAGTATTTTCACTATTGGTTACTTATATAAATCTCAATATGATCCTTACGTTTAATGGATTTTTGTATTCTGCATAGGGTGAAAGAACTCTTTTCCAAGAGAGCCATCGAAATTGTTTTGCTTGGATTGATGAATGGTTTGGGATGACAATGCATCAGATACGTGAACTTGAACAACGAAGCAATTCTTTGTTAAATAAGGTAAGAAGAAGGATCTAAATTGTATACTTCAAAATCCTTACAAATTTATTTCACAGTTGGGATTTTGCATTTAGGCTACAAATGGAAAGTAAACAAAGATTTTCCCATGTCTTGCTGATTGAAGAAGCATGAAGTCTTTTCCTCTATTGTCTCTTTGTATTTCTGGCTTAATCTTATGCAACTTACATCTTGAAAAGTTGTTGCTTGAATTTTTCCAAATCGATGATAGAAATAAAGTGACTATGATCTTTGGTAAATGACAGAAACTTCGGAAATTATCTATGGAAGATTTTGACAATGAAGAAAACATATAGCGAAGAACGCTGGCCAAATACTGCATCGAGTAGTCATAGATTTGGTGTTGATACTTGAAGATCGGAGTGCATATGCTGGCGTTACATTTGATTAAATAACAGAAGAACGCACAGCAGGCTGACACACTTAACACCGTGATGATAATTGCTTGGACATTTGATAAATCTGATTTATACTTTACATTTACGAAATTGTACATCAGATTTTGGTGGAAATTATTTCTTATATTCTTTAAAATATCAACGTATTATTAATCCACGATTGAAATTAAACATCAATGTTGAGTGTAAAACATACATATATAGAATGGATCTTGAATACTAATGTCCTCTGTGTACCAAGTCATTTTCAGTATTTCAGTTTCTTCACAGCTTAAAAGCAAAATTACTCTATTTCTCGTTGAATTCCTAGCTGAGTTTCCCATCTCCATTGGTCAAAAAAATAGTGGAAATATATTAAAAATTAATTAAATAACTCAAAGTTCTGTTTTAGGCAAAAGTGCACCTTAAACGGCACATCTATCTAAAATAATTATGCAATGCAAAAGGAATGAAAAATGCTAGACATTTTAATTATAATCCTAACTCAAATATCAAAACTAATTAGTCTTATAAATGTTATGGTCACGCATAACCAAAATGTTACAAATTCACTGCTAACTATAACATATGCTTCAAACCACTAGGGAGGGACTGGCAACATTAGGAGTTGCTCTTCTTAGCTCTAACTAGAACATTTGCTTCCTCCAAGTGAAAAGATCACTAAACTTGACTCATAAGGAAAGATCACTAAACTTGGCCCATAAGAAAATTCTCTATCTTAAGACACCCCAAAAATTCCAGCTTTGATGATTGTTCTGGTAGTAGAATGATCATGAGTTAGAAGCTCACTGTTATATGAAACAGTAAATACCTGATTCACATCCTTCCCAAAACCCAAAGGACGACGAACATTTGCGTAAAAATTTCCAATAGTAATCAGTTTACTCCATGAATTGATAACACCATATTCACCCGAAAACCATATGTCAAAACTTGAGCAAGGCCTGGACCGATAAGGCCATTCGAAAGTAATAAGAGCAAAACGTGATTCATTCATCAAAGGCACAATTACTGAACCAACACGAGCACAAGAACTAGCTGGTTCTGGAAAAGGTGTAATTATAATCACCTCATCACTCATGTTAAATGAAACAATAGAAGAGAGTTTAGGAATAATCCATGAACAAACTCCACCTACATTTCCACGTGGGCCGACGCCCCCCAGTCCAGGCATTGATCAACACAGGTATCCAATTTAATTTTAAGGTGAAAGCTAGTGTAATCTCATTTTTCAATTATTCAACCATTTCATTTTATCTTTTTTTATGAACTTATTTAATCAATGGATCAAATATAATAAAAGGCAGTAGACCGGGAGGTTACAATTCCTGTTAATTTCGTGCAAAGGTGTCCCGTACGAAAAATATAATTATAAATTGAGATCGGTTACTGCTCCTAACAACGTGACTCTGAATTACTTTACTAGAAAGAAAATATAAAGCATGCATCATGTTCCTATATTGTCTTAATACATTAAGTAGCAGTGACAAATTATAAAAGTTTGCAAAAACCATGTCTGCTTGTCTAGCATAAACAAGCCAGACCTTCCAAAATCCTCATAGTATATTTCTGGACAAACAGTTTTACAATAATAAATTTTTCCCGTTGTGGCTAAAAATGAATTCTGCTTGGTTGTGACTTTGTCATCCGAGCTTCACCTTCAGGCTCATCGTTGTCCATGCGGCGATTGTTTCGGAATGCTGCACATGCAATGACATAGAATATCAAAAGGATTATCAATACCACAATGTTGATCACAGAGACCTTCCTCCAACTCTTACGGATACTGCCAAGAACACCAGCTTTGCAAGAATCACATGAATAGCACAATTGTTGTTGGTCATTGCTCCAAATAGTGCAGTCAGAATTGGTTGCCATTAATCCTCTCCCAGGATTCCATACTGTCTCATTCACATAAACATAACCACACTCTGTAGGAGGTTTGCAGCAACCAGACTATGCAAAATAAAGGTTATATTATTATCAAATTAGTTTCGAGCATTATTTCAAAAGAATACAACATAGAAGACGACTATATTTAGATACCAATTAATGACATGTTGAACATAATTAAAGGGAAATTTTAATTTATGGGTGTTAATTTATTTTCTTTCTTTATATTGAAATTCTTTGGTAGTTTCAGAAAAAAAGGAAAATTATCTATGAAATGATTAAAATGTACAATATAAGCAATCCATGTTCTGTTTGGGATGGAAAAAGACAATTACGTTCTTTCCATGCCTATGTTCTATTATAGAAAATCAATTATATGAGTGAATTATGGGTAAGTTTTGCCTGCCATTTCCCACTTCATGATATAAATGCTCTGCAGTGATACAGAGATGAAAGATCTGAAAACTATAGCTAGGTAGCTGAATATATTCATAATTAATTTTGTTATATGCATAGGCAACGTGTAGATATTGGATGTGATATCACACACTAATAATTGATCAGTACATGTGTATTGTTATATGTCTTTAAGTTGAGATATATATATAAAAATAAAAAAAATCTTTCAAACAACCAACTTGTGCTCTAAACAAAGGGAGAATCTTGAATTAGATCAATCCATTACTTATTTTTCATGTATTTAACCATATAAGTTGAAGGTAATCCAGATCTAATCTTCAATCTTTTAGTTCTTGCAACCCTTTATGAATTGGGAAAATAGAAACTAAATAGGTGGTTTCAAACTTTTGCTCTATCCCTAATTTTCTCTTTTTCAAGTCACTTTCTGTAACATATAGTATTATTTAAATCTTCAATGTTCAATCATAATCAACAGTTATATGAAATTTATGAATAACATGTTTCACGATTGTACCCAAGGGAATTTATAGCTTTCTATAATCAATTTTAATTTGGAAAACGCTTTCCTTCAAAAGTCAATGTTGTTTGTATTCTTTGCAATTATTAAAGGCATGTAATAGAAGCATGTGCATGGTATTGGGAAAGAGGGCCTACTTCCTGGTGCCTTGTAGTCTAGAGTCTCTACATAAACTGAAAAATGAAAGTCTCAACCAAGATTGACATATTATTATGCAAAAAGGTTAAATTATAAGATAATTTTTTTAATTAATAATAAAATAAGAAATTATATAAAATAATTCATAAATATCATAATTTTTATTATAAAATGTTACATTATAATTATAAAGATAATAGTACATTTAAATGCTACTAAAGTGATTTATACATGTCATCAGATCAATTATAAAAATAAAGATTTCATAACTAAAAAATAATAAGGAAAATAAGTGATTGTTTAATGTTGTTTGCTCAGATGAAATTTTTTTTACTTATATTTTTATATTATATTTTAATTTAATATTTTTTAAATAACTAAAGTACTCGATAACTAAAATTCTAACCCTAAATATTTTATATTTTCAAGTAATCTAATTGTGATCGACCCACAAGTCTATCTAATTTTAAATTTCTTTCTTTTAATTGATAACTAAGTGGATACATATAATTTTTAGTTTTATAAATATAATATAAATTTTTTTATCTATAAATTAAATTAGATTTCTGTCCCATCATGTCAGGTACTGCCTTGTTTTTCTCTTAAACAAAAGCCAAAAAGAAAAACAATTACAGCTTATTTAATTTTATTTTTTTTTGGGTTGGTATAGTTTAATTCTCTATATTTTAAAATACATTTTTCAGTTTTTTAACTTAAAAGAACAACAAATAATATTTTTATAATAATTTTTATTAAAATATTATATTTTATTATTAAATGATTAAAATACGATAAATTAAATCAATGATAATAATATTTTAATAAAAATTTATTTAAATACATATTTTTATTTAAAAATATAAAATAAAAAATAAAAAATAAAAAACAGTAATAACTATTCATTAAAACAAATATTTTTGATTTTTTAGATATTATCTATCATTTTTTATTATTAAATAATTAAATTTTAATCATGTTTTAATCATTAATATTTTAATAAAAAATATTATTTATTTTAATTAATTATTTTTTAAAATTAATAAATTAAAAAATACCTTTAAATTTGAGAACTATACTTGCATTAAAAAAATTTCTTACAAAAAGAATTACACTTAAATTTAGTACGAAGACTTGGCAAGAAAGTAGACAAAAGAGAGAAAAGGATATTCCATCTAAACAAGAGAAAACTAAAAGATAAAGCTAAAAAAATAAAAAGCTATCCTACACTACAAAAATATCTCCTATAATCCAAACACACCCTAGTGAGTTTCTCTGGTTTAGTTTAGTGATGTCTTGTAAACATCACTTCCCCAATTAAAAAATAAGATTCTAACAAGTACCCGCTATTGACTAGACAAAATTATTGAGCTTAGCTATTCCTTGATTATGTATGAATATGGGAAAAGTGTGGTCGAACTCAATTTCTTTACTATTCAGCTATTTCTAAATGAGAGACAAACAGTGTTAAAATTCTATATTTATTATAAAAATAATATTTATATCTTATATTTATTTTATATCATAATTTATTCTATTATTATTATTATTATTATAAAATGTTCTAAAGTGTACAATTTTTTTTTAATTTTTTTAATTATATTAAATAAAAATATTAAAATAATCATTTTATCTTTATTCAATCATTTAATTATAAAAATACGAATAAATTATTATAAAAATAAATATAAAACTTAAATGTTATTTTTATCTTTACTATCACTATTTTATTTATAAAATGTGTTTTTAAGTTTGTTTAAAAAAATATATGTTGATAATAACATTTAATTTTATTTTTATTTTTTATTAAATATAATAAAATATCACATATAATATATAAATATTACATTCAAGCAATTTTTAAGGTTTTTTAAAAAAAGAAATTACTTGAATTCTTTTGAGAAAAAATCGATCAAACTCAAAAACAAAAAAAAATTTATTGTGTATATATGAATATGATATTTATTAATTCAAACTTAATTTAATTTATAATAAAATGATAAAATTGTGATGAATAATTGTAACGATGGATGTTAAACAACAAAAATCTCATTTAAGTTTCCTCAAAATATTTTTAAAAGTTTGAACGAAAAGAATGAGGGTAATATTTCTGTTTTTTAGTTAAAAATTAATTATATATATAAAATATAGGGACTAAGTATATTGTATAATTTATTATATTTTTATTTTCTAAAATTAATATCCTATACTATATAAATCCCCTACCCATAAAAAAATATAAACATGATTGAGTATAACAGAATACTAAACAGTGTTTTAGGAGGCACCATTACTGTTATCACCCAAATATACAAGCATGAGAGAAAGTTTCTGCCGAAATGGCGGTTTCCCATGTAACTGCCTACATGCCATGTAGCCCTCATGGCTTTATCTTACAGATTTATTAAAAAAAAAACAGATCTACCTACCATTAATAGAAATTAGAAAGTAATAATTACCATTCAATTAACTTCAATCTTAATGAAAAATTGAAAACCCCAAATCAAAAACAGAACACTGAAACATGAAAATAAAAAATTGCAGAAAATAAGTAAAAAAATCAAGAGATAGAGAAGCCACTTTCATGAATCGAATTCCACTTTCCCCCCCCCCCCAAAAAGTAACACACATAAAATTACTTAAAAAATAAAAGTAATAGAAGAAGATGAAGAAGAAACAGAAACAAACCTGAACAGGGTTGAGCTTTCTGTTATAGAACATATCAGCAGTCTCAGTAAAACCATTAATATTCCTTTCAAGTTTGGCACAAACCTTAGAATCTCTAATACAAGAACTAATCTTAACCCAATAACTCTCATCTACAACACGTTCCTCTAACCAACCTGAGTAGTCCTGCAAATGATACTCCAAATAACCCCTGTTCATTATTTGACGACCAGACCCTTTATCAGTCACAACATAAGCAAATATAATAAACCCAATAAGGGCCGCGATGATGAAGAACATGGCGAACAAATAAAGCCTCATTAAGGTTGTGTTTTGATAACACGCGCCGGCTATTCCAGCTATAGAGACCACCAGGATTGATATTCCAATAACTATGAGTGGCCATTGAAGGAACTTGAGACAGTCTGTGTTATTGGCTCTACTGCTTAGCCATATTCCACCACCAAGGATTGGGATTGAGAGTAGGAGGGTTAAGAAGTTTACTACTCCAATCAAGTTGTTGCTTCCTCTCATCTTTAGTTGTTTGATCTGTGTGAAGGAGCTTGCTATACCTAGAAAGGTTTTCAAATTGGTTCTTGGGATTTTTACTTCTAGCTAGTTTGTTTGATTTTTATAAAGATGGAAAAAATTTGTTGGTCCAGTAATAAATATATGAGACAAATGTACCTACGTGTCATAATTATATCAGTTAAAATAATTTAATAATTTTACTATATTTTAATATTTTATTATAAAAAAATTTAAAATATTTTATTTTATTTTTTATCAAATTTATAATAATCGTTATTTATTTTAAAGAAAATATATAAAAATGATTTTCAATATCAATTAAAAATTACAATAAAAAAATAAAAATAAAATAAAAAAAATTAATCATGTATTTTTATATTATTATTTTTAATATTACGAAAAAAATAAATTGATTATTTTTAGTTACACTCTAAATATCTTTTTCTTAGATAATAATTTAATAAAAAATGATAAAGTATATAAATTTGCCGAGTTCAATCATGGTGACATACAATAAATTAACTTTGAAAATAAAAATAATATTTATTTAAAAGAAAATTTACGCGTTAAATGTAAATTTTTATGTATTTAAGGATGCGATATTACGATAATTTTTTTAAATAATAATAATAATATTACTAAAGCATGATTAATTATCAAACACTATTGACGTGAAGTTTAATTAATAATTAAGGACTTTTGTTTAGATAGACGCAGGTGTTACTATGTTATTGGGTAATTTTGCATTTAGCCATACGGGTATTCAAAAAATTGTTCATTGGACACAATTGTCCGTATGTTTCTGAGTTCTTGCATGCTGCGTAATGACTAAACTGCCCATATTTAAGTCAAATTAAACTAAACTCCTTTTAATAGATATATTTGGTTTTAGGGAGAGTTATAGTTACCCTAAAAATGACACGTTGGTAGTATAATTATTTTTATTAATAGTTTAATTTTATTATTATAAAAAATGATTTTATAATGATAAATAATCATTTTTTTATTTAATTTGCTTCAATTTTATTGTTACGGTTTATTTAAATTATAATAATATCTTTAAAAAATTATAAAATAAAATAAAAAATTAAAATTATCTTTATATATGGTCACATTTTTTTATAAAATTAAATCATTACCAAAAATAAATATAAAATTTTAAAGTATTATTTACGTAATATATATAAGGGATCTTAACAATATTTTTCTCTTGTTTTTATTTGTATCTTTTGTGTGATGGAAGAGTGGATTTTTTCTCCTTCTTTTTCCCCGTTAATGTGGGATATCAGTTTTTATTCTCTTTTGATATATCTCTTTTTACTGCTTAATGACTATAATGAAGTTTAACGCAGTAGAGTTTTATGAATTTTGTTATATGCATTTGTAATTTTTTTTTTCAATATAATAAGGATAGATTTAAGGTCAATAAATGTGATTTCTTTTTTTTTTCCTTTTTAAAGTATTATACAAATTTTCAGGATTTATGGTTAGAACCTAATGGATTGTGAAGTGTGATACGTGAAAATAGTTGTGTTGAATTCTTTGACTTAACTTAGAAGAGTTATATTTATTTATTGCTTTATATAAAAGAGTTGTAATTGTTTACAATATGATTGTTTTATTTGCTTGCTAATTGGTGCATAGTTAGTGCTTTAGGTTTATTCAGTGATGTGGTGGTGGTAATAAAAACTAATCATCCATTTCAAATTACATATTTAAATAACATTAAATATTATTTTATTTTAAAAAATAGTTAAGAGTGAAGTTATTACATAAAAATCCAATATCCTAATTGCAATTTTTACATTATTCCTCAATATATATTATATTTGACAGGAAATACTAGTACGGCAATGGGCTTAAATCAAGGGGTATTCCTCTGCTTCCATTTTTTTTTTCAACTAGTCTATTACCGGTAGTGGTGGGAAAAAAACTTGAAATCACAATCCACCGCACGATCTGGGGATCTACTTCGATTAACTAACAAAGATTGATTTTGATTCAACACAAAAACTAAAAATGAACTTTAATATCTATGATCTTGAATTTGTTGACAGAGAGAAATAATACTCTTAGAACAGAAAATTTTTCATGTTGTTGAAGATGAATTACATGAAGATGATCTCAAAAATTTTAAAAAATTTCTAAAAGATACCAAAAAATCGTTATATTCAGAGCGTAAAAAATACACTAAAATGTCAGAATTCGTTTATTTTTATAACTTGAAGGTAAAAATGATTTTTTTGATAAAAGATTCATAGAATTATTAGATGTATTAATAAATATGTTTCTTGATGATAACGAGTTATCATCTTTAACGTATGAATTAAAAAAATCTCTTAATCGATTTGTCATGAACTATTATAAAATTCATGTTTAAAAATATAAATATAAACATAAATTAACTTGATATTGACATTTTTTGTTTAAAAATATAAAAAAAAATATTTATTATAATTTATAGATTATAATAATTAATTAAAAATAAAAAAAAATGATTATATTATTTTTGAAATTTCTTTACCTTATTAATCATAATTATACAATTATTTACGGCATTAAAAAAATTACTTAAAAATATATGTTTGTATTTGATCGTTGATATCAAATTCGACAAGAAAGACCACGCATAGCCCAATAGTGAACATCCATTGCTTTAAGCAGTAAGTAACTGCACACCACATAGAATATGCGGGTCCCAGGGAAAGATACGCGTAGCTTCTTTTCTCTTTATAAAAAAAAAACAAACTCTTTCTTAATGATGATTTTAAATCCTCTTTCAAAGAAAGCTGGTTCTTTCAAGAAATGATGATTTTTTCTTTTGGTTGAGGAGAAAATATGAATTATTGTCAAATTTACAATAAAATTAGACTTCATTTTTTTCTTCACACCAGGTCGGTTGGTTGATTTAGAAGTCGATAGGAATGGTTTCAGGGCAACATCACATGCACAGTAATGGATGGGTTCCCATTACAACATCACATGTAATTGGAATTCCTAACATCAAAAATTCAAGATATTTAAGTAAAATTTATGCCACCGAGTCTGTGATATAGATATAAAATGACATGTTTACTATGTGATAAAATACATTATATTTAAAATTTAATACAATCTTGTACCATTTGGATTTATAATAATGAATTGTGATGATATTGGTAAGAGATAAATGATACATCCTATTTATATCAATGATTTTCAAATATATCATTTTCATTCTTTTAGAAATAAAAATTAATTAATAAACAAAAAACAATAAATTAAATACGAACATTTTATACTAATTGGATTAAAAATATAATTTTTAGTTTATTTTTTTTATTTTTAATTTATTGACTATCTATTTAATTTATTCAATTTTTTTATTTTTTTAAAAAATCCATCTTTATATAATTGAATAAATTAACAAATAAAATCACGTTGAACAAAAAAGCTAATAAATGATAGATAAAAAAAATAAATTATCTAAATATAATTATCAATTAATAATACAAAATTGATAAAAATGTAATTATTAGTCAAAATAGAGAAGATAACAATTGATTTTAAAAAATACATTAACTTTATGATAATTTTTCCAATAAATGTAGAATTTTAACACATATAATAATTCAAAAAACACAATACATAAAGAGATGATCAATGATTAAATTTTTATATTTAAATTGTAATAATTTATGATTAAATCCTTATATCATTAAAAATATTAAAGAATCAATCTTGTATACCGTTTAAAATTTTAAGTTTTATTCTTTTTGTTAAATATTGTTAAGATTTTATTGAACATTTTTGAAATATAATTGTACTAATTCATAAAATATTATGATTCATTTCATATAGAACTCTAGAAGTCTCTTTTAAGAAATTTTAAAGATTATAATTTTGGGTTTTTTTTATAGACATTGATAATTATTTTACTAATAATTGTTTAGATTCTAATGAATATAATTAGGATTAACTTACAAAAAATTATGATTCATTCGATATATCATTTGAAAGATCTATATGTTGAGTTTTTTAAATTTTTTTATAGTTTGTGGTTTTAAATTTGCATAAAACATTAATATTATTTTATTATAAATTATTCATATTTATTGAATTCTAAAATTCAGAATTTATTTTTTCCATAGTATTTTTATATTTTATGGACTAATTTTTTTTTATTTTAGGTTGCTAAATATTATTTAAGATTATCTTATTATGTATTTTATCTTTAAAAAAACAATTTTATGTTATTAAAAGAATTTTATACTATTTGTCAAAAAAGAAATGAGGTTATTAAAAAAAACTCTATGTAACTAAATAATCTTAACTATTATTTTTAATTAAGTTATTAAAAAAATACTCAAGTCATACTATTTGCCAAAAAAGAAATGAGGTTATTAAAAAAAATGTTATGTAACTAAATTTTTTTAACTATTATTTATTAAAAAAATACTCATGTCATATCATTCAAAAAATATTTATATATTATTTATTAAAAAAATCAAATTATTTAGAAAAAAAAATCTTAACTAATTATAAAAAAAATACCAAATTATCGTTAGCACGGTGGTCATGTCTTAGTAGACAGACAGAGGTTGAAGATTTGATAATCGCCAACCTTATCATAAAAAATTAAGAACGAAACAAAATAAAGAAAAGAAGTCACTTTAAATTAACTTGAGTTTCAACCTTTATGTTAATTCATCCCATTTAAGTTGGATAGGATTGGGTTGTTTTTAGATGACGTGAGTCATGTTTGGATATAATATCATTAAAGATAAATTAAATAAAAATGATATGGGGTAGGTATCTATCGCACGTTCCATGCATGGTTGTTTTTTTTTTTTCATTCAAAACACCATATTTGAGTGTGGAAGAATGAATAAATTTTAAGCAGTTTGGGAGAATTATTTATGGCATGGAAAAATATTTTTGAGTATTAGTGTAACTTCAACAATATCTCATAGCAGACTGTTATTTATTATTTTTTAAATATATTTTTTATTAATTAAGTTATTTTTTCTTTATTTTTTATTAATTATTTATTTTTTTTAAAAACAATTATCTTAATAATAAATTTTATTATTCAAAAATTTTATATTATTAAATACTTCAAAAATAATATATAATTTTTTATATATTAGGATAAAAAAACAATTGAATTATAAATGAAAAATCCACATTTTGATTATACAAATTATTATAAATAAAATGTTAGACTCATCCCAATTAACTTAATAATTTATAGCTCTCGTTATCAAAGCAAGAATGAGTGAAAAAATTATGAATTTGATTATTTGTATTGTTTTATTAATTTTTATGCAATAAATTTTAAAGATAAATACGATTTTAAATATTAATCATATATAAAATAACAGATATAATTTGGGTACAATTATAATGACGATTATATCCGTTCATATTCAAAATTAATTATATTTATTAAATTAATATATTTAAAATTAATTAAAATTTAAATTAATATGTTTAAAAAAATGATTTTTTCAAATATTTTTTAATAATATAACAATTTTAAATACAAATTTAATAATCCAATTTAGAGAAAAATATATCATTATCAATACTAACCGTACTCGTCGTTACTAAACTTTAAGCTCAATCCACTGCAAATACATCATGTTCACGTCTAATATTTGGGAAAGAGTGTACTTCATAATTATTTATAATTTAAAGGTCAAAATTTTAAATATTAAAAGGCTAAATTACATATTTGATATTTCTAATTTCCTAAATGTAGTTAACAAGCCGAATATATGATATAAGTGCAGAAACCAATTAACTCAACCAATAAAACTAAATAATTATATCTATTGTTGAATTACTCAAGTTAAATGATAATTATACTTATATATTATTTAATTTTTGTCTTCATTTATTATATGAACAAAAAAGACTTTTAAAAATTAAAACTAAAAAAAGATGGGCTAAAAAGCTTAAAGAATTTTATTTATACTCATCAGTCATATTCTATACATATTTATTATTTTTAGAAGACAAATATTATATCATTATATTTTTTCCTGACATGCAAATGCACATTAAACTAATAATAAAAGATTTACTGATAACAATTAGAGATGGTCGGTAAAAAATGGATAAGGGTAATCCGGTCATTTTATTCTCATTAAATATATGCCGAAGATGCCAATATAGATAACCATCACAAACGTGGTCGGCTTCTAGTACTGTGAAAAATTATTCCTTACTTTTAATACATATGGTGATATAATATGCTAGAGTTTAAATTAATAAAATGTAAAATTAATATAATAACTTTTTTGTTAAAGACAAATACACAATAATTAATTATACATAATTAATTTGATTAATGGATAGCTATGAATAACTCCTAATGGGTTCAAAGGGTTTTCCACGTTTTCCATACTCTTTGGTCCAATTTTATCTTTATCTGAAGGATTAATAGCTCATAGATTTCCAAAACTGGTACTTATTTCCAAAACTTACTGATGTCAGCTCATATATATTTTTTTTCTTCCCTTTTTTGGGTCAGAATACATATGCTCTTGATTTACGTGAATATTATTATAGAGTGATTTTTAATCAAGGTTAGTCAAATTTTCATAACCTTGTTATTTTATTTACTTTTTATAATATTTAGTTCATATTCAAGAAAAAAAATTAAAAAAATAATCTTTTTTTTTTGTTTTTCTAAGACTCGATTATTTAATTGATTTTATTTTTAATACATTTAAATGTATGTTTTTTACATAGAAATATATGTATATTATATTTTAAACACTTATTATATGTACATTGAATGAATGAAAATAAAAAATAAAATTTCTTCAATAAAAGAAACTTATACTAAAAAACAGAAAAAGGTCACAAAACAATAATTTAACTTTGGGTAGAAAGAGTTACAGAAAGAAAGAAAGTGAAAAGTAAGATTTATCTGCTGAGGATTGCTCGCAAGTCGCAAGTGCTCAAGTAATTAAGCATAAAGGCTCGAAGTTTTTAAGATTTTTATAAGCAACGTAGACAAATACTGTAGGTAGGATGATGGTGACACGTTAATTAAAAAGGTCGACAATTTGAGTTATGAATCTTATGATAAGAACGAAAAAATTGTGGATAGTCGACGTTATCAAGATTTTTTATACTTTAATTTTAACATGTAATATATTTTTAGTTTGCAAAATCTTTAAAAATATCACGATACTGTTAAGAAAATACTATATATTTTTTTATTATGAATGTTATTACATAGAGTGGATAAAATATCCATAAATATCGATAAAATGTAATTTTTTTTATAAATAATTTAATTTTAAATTTATCTATTTATAATATTTGTATCTTTAATCAAAAGATTATTTTTTAAAATTTGTTAATTTCTTTTTCCTTTTTTTATATTTTTTTCATCCTCATTTTAACATTTATTTTAATAATCTTAATTATAATTTTTGTTTTTCATAATTTAAATATTCTACCTACCATCAAAATTATATATTTATAATACTATTATAATTTTAATTACAATACGATTACAATTTTAATTTAAATAATTATTTATGTGATAATTCGCTAATTAATCAATTGATTTATTGATGAAAAAATAAACACTAAGAATATTTATAAATATATGTAATAAGTAAATTAATTTAAAATATAAGTAATTGATAATTGTTTTAGAAAGTTTTATAACAAAAATTTATAATTTTTATAATTTTTTTAAAAAATTTATTCAATATTTTTATTAACATTACATTGATTTTTTATAACTTTTTTTTAAATCTATAATAATGATAACTTGGTTATCTAAGTTGTGTCATGTATTTATAAAAGTAATGATAATAATACAAATACATTCATATTAGTATGATGTATCAGGTGCTAAAATAGCTTTAAAAATAACAAAGTTATCTATTTTTTAAAAATCTTCTACACATGGCATGCATAACTAGTATAAATGAAAATGTGTATGCAAATTTATATACATTCAACGTTTTTTAATAAAAAACTAAATGTAAAGGTGAGAAAGATGAAGAATCTTATTATGATTTGGTGACACTCTTAAAAACTATTTTTATTTCTGTACGTGATTTATATGTTTATTTATTTCTCAAATATGTATTAATGAATTTTATTTGAACAATTGATGTTTTTATTTAATTTTTTTTTAATTTTATTAATTAAAAAATATAAGCCATAAGCTCTAGTTGTCAATTTTTTTTCCAGACATGGACCCAGCAGACACAAAGTAAGGTTAACCTCTAATTATAATTTTTTATGAATGATAATACGATATAGGATAAATCGAACTAAATTAGATTAAATCATGCGGTTTATTATACTAAATGGTGTGATCTGGTTTTATTTTTAATCAAAAATATTTTATACTAGAGTGCTCTGTGGGAGTCAAACTCTGGCTTAATAACTACACATTAAACATCCAAAAATAATACTTGTATAACATTGTTATTGTTATGCTTAAATATAATAACATTTTATATATTAATTGAAATTTTAATAAACAACTTGCTGATTCACTATGTAACTAATAAATGGAACTAGAACAAATCCTTACAAACACTCCCGACAAGTGCATGTCTTACTTATAACCGGTTCAGTCTAGTTAAATAAAGTTCTTAAAACCGGACACCATAGACACCCAAGAGCAAGGTACAAGATTTTTCAAGTAATATGCTGAGAAGTTATACATTAGTTCTGGAGTATTGATGATGTGCTACTCCAACTTAAAACCAATGAAATTAAAACTAAGTGCAATAATTTTTTTATAAAAAAAATACAATTTTTAATTACATTTTTGAAAATAACAACTAATAAAATTATTAAGACACCTATCTTTGATATTAACACTTGTAAAGTTATTTGAGAATTTTTTAGTGGGTGTGGGGTTGACTTGTTGTGAGGATCAACTCATACTTTTATGTGAAAATGCTCATGGTCTTTATTTGCCATAAGTCTATCTAGACTTTATTGAATGTTCTTTGTCTCAATAGAAGTTTAGCTTTCAAAAATTCTTGAGTATTTGGTTGGATTAATTGCAGGATATTCATTCAAGCATACCATAAATGGTAATTTTTCATTGTAAAAGATGGTTGTGGACTTATATCATGTCTCATTTTCTTCTTATTATGGTAGATGAATTTGCCTTTTTTGGCTAGTTTGTTAGCTTACTTGCGCGATGCCTTTCATTAATCTTGCATCATACTACATAAAAAGAATAAGAGTTTTTTATGCTTTATATGCACTATGCAAACATATGCCAAAGTATATGTTAAGATGGAAAGGATAATGCCTGTTTTGGCTCTCAACAGAAAATTTTCATGTACAGCTATGAATTTTATGTATTATTTTGTAGTATAATAGTTTATGCTCATTCTGAGTAGTGTCATTGTATATTTGTGTGTATGCATATGTAGCCAATATTAAAAAAAAAAAAAACTTTGGAATTTTTTATATGCATTTTCCTTGTGTGTATGCATAATTTTTTATATCCCAAGAAGTTGTATTACGGTGGTTGATAGGCTTACAAAATATGTTTTAAAGTATAAGCATAGCTGTTTTTAGTAAGCTAATATTTTTTAAGATATTAGGAGATATGTTCGTATGAGTGTAAACATTTATGATATTTTGAATTAATGAAGTTAAATTTTATTATAAAAACGAGTTTATGTCTGTTAAAAATATATCTAAAATAAATAAATATATATTTTTAATAGTTAATAAAAAATGTTTTTTTTTATAATCATTAACAATGTCAATAGTTCATCTAGTAGCCTCCTATATAAGGCAAATTCTTCGCCCGTATCAACTGATGTGAAATAAACTAAAAGTGACTTTTTTATAATCATAAAAATTCATGTCAATAGTTCGTCTAGCAGGCCATATGCATGAGGCAAATTATTGAAGTTAAAGCCCGTATCAAATGATGTGAAATAGACTAAATGTGGCTTTTTTTAGATCAAATTTAGTTAAAGTTTGCTTTGTACTACTACATGTGTCATTGTTTTCTTTTTGGAATATTTCAGGTATTGGCAAATTTGGTAGCATTTTTGTTTTTGTTTTACATTTTTTTTTAAATAATGTTAAAACTCAGTTTATTTATGAAAAATAAAAGAATTCGGGGCAGTTTTACATTTTCAATATTCATTGCGTTCATTTGATGTTTTTAAAAATATCGAGTTTTTTACAAAGATATTATAAAAATATGCATGAGAAGATTTAAATCAAAGAGAAAAATATCCAATTGAAAAATTGGATTTTATTTTAAATTAATTAATTAGATTTATTATGTAATTTGATATGATTTATAAATAATTTAAATTATTTAAATGAGATTGAACAATTTATAATGTTATATTTTTTAAATATAATAATGTATGTAATTTAATAAGTAAATATAAAATAAGATTTTTTTTATTGTTTTAACTAAGAGTTAATAAATAAACAAAAATGTTATTATCGTTAAAGTGATTATATTTTAAATTAGAATAAAAGAGATTAATAATACTTAAAAATCAATAAATTTTTGATTGATTAATATATATTTTAATGTTTATATTTTAAACAGTTATAAATGAACTAAACTAGATAAAATTAACGTTTTGATTCAATTTAATTTAATATGTATCAATAATTTAAATTAATTTATTTAAATTTTATAAAATTCAATTCATGCGGATTATAAAAGAGGTTAGCTTAATAATATCATTTCAAGTTATATGGTGTGTTGGATATGGATAACTATCGTAAAAAAAACAACAATTTATTATCTTATTATCATATATACTTGTTTATATGTTATTCTTTATTTTGTATGTTTTTGTCTAATTTTTTTTACTTTAATTGTACATACTGTAATTATTTTAAAAAATAAATATAAAAAAAATCAAACTATGTATTTTACTTCACCTATGACTTCTTTTATATATAAAAATATTATGATTTTATTTCATACTTATGATTTATTTTATACATTAGATTATTATGATCTTATTTTATATGCTTCAAAGCTTTTTTTCTCTTATTTTACCATTTTTTTAAATATATAATTATCATAAAAAATTATATAATTTATGTTTTACAATAACAAAATATTTTATGTTTTACGATAGCAAAAAATATATGTGCGTGTATATATATATAGTCTAAATCATACTTAAAATAATTTTGAACAAAATTATCCATATTTTTTAAAAATAATAATATATCTTGTCTTTATATTTTAATTTAAATTTTATAAAAATTTAAATTAAATACCTTTATATATATTATAGATTACGGAGTTTAGTGTCATATCTCATCTTTCTTTTGTTTACTTATGAGGTTTTTTTTGTTTTTAAAATTTAAGAAGTTTAATTAATAATATTTATCTTACAATTTATTTTTGATATGTATGTTCTATTAACTCAAAAATATATAATTAATTTATTATGCGTCATATAAATTTCAAATATCTTATAAAATTTAACAAAAATAAAAAATATATAATTGATGTGCAAAGCAGTTAGAATTTTCCGATATTACAATATAAGCCCATGTTATTTAGCTAATAATTCCATTCTTTATAAAAAGTTTTGAACAGTAGTGTTTTTTTATTTAGTATTAATAAACATACAATAATATCAACACGCAGTATTTTTCCCTTTTTTTTATTACTTTGCATGTGATACTGTCTGTCCAATGCATGTAGACAAAAATATTGATATTAGGAAGTGGATATTCTTTTTTTCCAAACGGCTAAAATAAACTAAATTAACGTCAAATGGAGCCATAACATAATGTTTTTTAGCTTGCCAGCAGTTTTTTTTTTTGTTTTTTTCCCTACTTGACTTTCCAAATTGCCACTATTCATGCAGAGAAATTAAGATATATTACTTGGGAAAAATACATTAAATTCTTTTTTTTATTTATATTTTAAGCATTAATTTCATTTATTTTGATGTTCTTGTTGTTGGGTCCACTCGTGTCATCATTTATCATAAAAGGTGAAATTAAAGGCTAATAATAGTAAAAGAATGCAAAAGGTTTCTCAAACGTTAGGACATAAAAAAAAACAAAAATAAAAAATAAAATGGGGTTTAATACCCATCGATTTCTTAGCAGATATAGAAGCTAAAAGTTCTCTTGTGGGATATATATATATATGTGTGTGTATGGAGAGAGATGAGTGAGTGTGAAAAAAACAAAGGAAAATACCGAACTATTAATGGAGAGAGATGAGTGACATTTGTTCGAGTTATATTAAATTAATTGAGTCTAAGTTATTGAATTCCTAACTCGATTTAAATTCAAGTCAACAAAGTCAATGCAAAACTTAAAACAAACACAAATAAACCGCTCTGAATTATTAATTATATATTTTTTATTAATTATTCATGTTTAAAGCTAATTAACTCAAATATTGTTACATAAAACACTAAAATTAAAAAAAAAATATTACAATAATTAATCTTTTAAACAAATAATAAATTAAAATTAAATAAATAACTCAAATACATTGAGTGAAAAATAAATATATTTTTTAATGTTTAGTATAATAAATCATATGAAACAATATAAGCATAAATAAAATTAATACACTAATGGTTAAAATAAAAAAAAATTGAGAATATCTACTATAATTTAGAAGTGATTCAATTTTTAGTTCAAAGTTACAAGACAAATCTTACATCCTGTTTTAAACTACTTTCAAGATTATACAGAACTAATCACATATGTATAAAGTTTCATTAATGTATTTAATTAGACTATACATTCATCATAAAAAGAAAAATCATTATTTTAAGGTGACATGAAAAATACTTTAACTTGTTTCAATACATGTAGGATTGTTATTGAAGAATAGTGAAATTGGAGAAGCGAGTGATGCTAGTTGTTAGAGAAGCGGATAGTTGAAGAAGTGAGACTCAACCATTTGATAATTAAAAAGAAAGATCAAGAAGAAATGTGTGTTTCTAATTTTAAGTTTTTAACCTAACATGTAAGTTATAATGATTACGTGTTTAGCTTCTTCTTTTTTTAATATTTTGTGTTAACAGGTTGGCATGAACTCAACTTGAATTTTTTTCAGGTTATTAAAGCTGGCATGAATTTGGTTCAAATTTAATTTGATTTGTGTTCGATTTGAGTTGTACGATTCGAATTGTACGATTCGATCCCGTCAATCAAGTCATGCCACAAATTACCATCCTTTATTAGCAATGTGTGAGAATGTTGCAAATAGAAAAAAAAAAGAGAAAACAAAATAGTGTGTGAGTGTTGAGAACCGAAGACAATTCAATCCAATTGGATTTATGTTTTATAATCGTGTTCATCTATTAAGCTTTATTTTTTTATTGGCTCAGATTTCAAAAGGGCTCTTATTTTGTTGTGCCATTAAAGGTTCTGTCATATTCGATGAGATCTAAAACTCTCTTTATATTATATTATTTTTAGTGAAGATTATTTATATTTTCAAGAATTGTATTTTCTTGATATTGAAGTATTGTGGTGTTCCTCTAGTTTTTTAGAAAAGATTTTGGTGTACCTATTTTTGATACATAAAAAGTTGAAAGTTGAGATCCTATAGATTAGACACATTGTTGAACTATGTTAAAAATTATTATATCACTTATTTTATCACATTTATTATTTATTTCTATACTTGGTTAATTGTGTCATTTTAATCACACATGTGAAAAAAATTTATTTTTTTGCTTCTATTGTTACTTTAAAATTGGTACTTTTCCAACAAAATTGGTATTAGAGTCACTAGTTGGTTGGTATTAAATATTTATGTGATTTAATATGGTGGATTAGTATAATTCAATGATGAAATTGAAAGAAGATAATTACTATATTTGGAAACCCATGATGGAGGATTTATTGTACTCTAAAGATTTATATGAGCCAATAAAAGTTGATAATGCAAAATGAGGTGATAAGACAAATGATTATGATTGGGACATAGTGCACAAAAAATGTCTTAAATGCATTAAAAGACCAGTTATTGGGTATGTATATTACCCTTGATAATGAGTTACAAGAAATGTTGTTTATTAGTTCCATGCCAGACAAGTGAGAGACACTGTTGGTGTCAGTTAGCAACTCCATACCTGGTAAAAAATTAACCGTTGATCTACTTCAAGGTAGGCTACTTAAAAAGAAGCTAGAAGAAAAGATTTAGGGCAATCATTTAGCAGTGGAGCACTTGTAACTAAGAAATATGTTAGGTGATGTCACAATCAAGTAGAGATCATTGTAGATATGACAAGAATGACGCTTTTGGAGGTAGATCCAAATCTAGAGGCAAAAACCCAATCATGTGTTATCATTGTCAAAATTTGGGACATATAAAGAAAAACTACCTCTTATGAAAAAAAGCAATCCAAGGAAAGTGATGATAATTAAAAACCACAACATGAGACTCTTGTAGAAACTATATGTGGTGATGTAGTTATTATCTATGATGATGGTTCTATTAATCTTGCATGTCAGCCAAGTACATGGTTTCATGTGCACCCTACAATGTTACATCACATGGTGAGTCCTTCACATCCTATAAAAGCGACTATTTTGATTTTTTTAGGATGAAATGAAGGTTTTTTCAAGATTATGAGCATAAGAGATGTTTTCATAAAAATACTCAGATATCTTAGACATATTCCAAATATGCATCTTAACTTGATTTCTACTAGCAGACTAGATGATGGTGACTATGCCGTTCATTTTGGTAAAGGTAAATGAAGTTAGAGGAATGAAAAAAGATACACTTTATTACATGTATAGCAAGTTGAGTAAATTAGAAGTCAATAAAGTTGAAAAAGACTCGTACAGAAAGCTTTGACACAAAAGGCTTATATATAAAGTCAAAGTGAGTGCTATAATATGAGTATTAACTTTCTAAGATCTATTTCAATTTGTTGTTTGGTCTTTGGCCATAACTTTTATGATTCTCAAACCAATTCACGTTTGTAGGTTTCAATAATTGTGTTCAATAGTTTGCATCAGGTTTGTTCATCTATTCAAATTATATTTTTCAATCAGCTCAAATTTCAAAAGAGTTCTTATATTGTTATGTCACCAAAAATTCTGTCATATTTGGTGAGATCTAAAGTTTTTTTTTTATATTCCATCATTTTTGGTGAATATTATTTATATTGTCAAGAACTATATTTTCTTAAGATTTATATATTGTGATGTTTCTTTAGTTTTTCTAGAAAAAAATTTAATGTATCTATTTTTGATATAGTGAAAATCTTATATAAGACACATTGTTGAATCATGTTAAAAATTATTGTCTTATTTTATCATTTTTATTATTAATTCTTATACTTGATTAATTGTACCATTTTAATCAAACAAGTAAAAAATATTTAACTTTTGTTTCCATTGTTATTTTAAAATTGGTTTCCTAACACTTATTTTTTAAGGATTTAATTAGTTTAATTTTTTTTATTAAACAAAAAACAATATCTCAAACCACCAAACCAACTAGTTAAACTCATCAAATAAGGTTTGGTATATTAATGGTATTATAATTAATGTATTAATATATTTTATTTCATATGTTTTTAAAATGTTTCATTATATATCTAGTTTAAGTATTGATATATTTTTTAGTTATTTTAAATAATATTTATTCTTTTTTAATTAAAGTTAATCAAATGTGTCATATATATCAAATTGAATAAGGGCATTTGTGAGAATTTTAAAAAATGACAATAAAAAATATATAATGTCTAAAAAAAGTATTAATAATTAAATTAAGTTTTTAAAATACAACATCCATGATTAAAATCTTAATAAAATGACATAAAATAAAAAATAAAAATAAATTATTTATTATAATTTTTAAAAATGCCATAATTTAAAATTTTATATTACAACAAAATTTTCATTAATAAAAACTTCATTAAAAAGCGATGACACAAAATTATAACTAATTATAAGGCTAAAAAATTAAATACAGATACTTTTGTTATGTTGTTTATAAACAGTTACTATTTCATTCTTTAATTTTTTTATCTAAGAGAGAATATAATCATAATTATTTTTTATGTCTTTTTATTTTTCTTGAATTTTCACAAATGTCATTATCTAATTTACCATATAGGACACATTTAGTTAACTTTGTAAAAAAGAAGAAGAAACAAATACTATTTAAAATGATTAAAATGAGTATTAATATTTGAATTAATGTATTAAAATAAATATTTTAATAACATAAAGACATAAAAAAACATCAATGCATTAATTAAGATACCTTTAAATAGTGACAAATCTAGTCCTTAAGCTCAGAGGAGGCACAAATAGACAATTATTAATATAAAATTCATACAAAAAATAAAAAAATTAAATATTAGGGACTAATTTTTTTACCAATAAATTATGAAAATGTGAGGTTTTTTTATACAAATTCATTGGCTTTTAATTAAAAAATCATAGAGATTAAAAATAAAAAATAAAAAAATAAATTAAATATTAGAGGATAAAATAAATTGATAACTAATTTTTTATATGTGAGGTTTTTTTATACAAATTTATTGGCTTTTAATTAAAAAATAATAAAAATTATATATAAAATTTGAGAAGGGTATTACATATTAAATGTAATCTAAATTTATTAAAATCATAACAGTTTACTATAAAATTATATTTTTAATCAAATAACGATGATTATATAAATTGTATATATTATAAGTCACGATTATAATATGTATAAATTTTTTATTTAAAGATTTTTTAATATAATTTTAATGATTTTTATTTAAAAGTAATAAAATTTACACATAAAATATTAAGAGTGAACAGAACATGTTTAGATGTAAACTAAGTTTTAAGAAAATTACAAACTTTTATACATAAGATTATATATTTAATTAAGTGATGAGAGACATACACCTTTAATCACCACATAAATCCACCTATGTAATTAAGCTTAAGCTACTACCTATTATATAGATTGTATGTATTATAAGCCACGTTTATAATATGTATAATTTATTTTATTTAGAGGTTTCTCTTGTTCACAAAAATGCAACAAAACTAAAAATTCTTCACATACATAATCTATATCCTAATTTTCTCTGTAAAAGTAGATAGTACAAACTATCTAATACAGCGTAAATAGATCACACATGTTCCTGTTATATGTGAACCTCGAAGGTCGATCTAAAAGTTCACTTGCAAAGCTTATTAAGAAAGATATTAAGATTGTCTATAATAAAAAACTGTTAGGAAATTTACAGATTCTTTATTCCAAAATATTCTTAGACAAATAACAGAAACAAATATAAAATACAAGAATTATAACGAAAGTTTTAAATCGAAGAAAAATTATTTTCGTTATTAAAATATAACTAAAAAAATTAACTATGTAGAAAATTATTACAATCATACTTTCAGTAATTTTCTCACATACTTAAAAAAACAAAAGTAATTACAAGCACAAGAAATTTTTTTCACAAAGTTCTTCCACTTAAAAACTTTTCGTACAAGTTTTTCTTTATTTTTATGATAATTAACAATGAAAAAATAAAGTCATATTTATAGCCTTTAAGTTCTTATTTCATATACCAAACATTTCTTCATTTATCAAAATTAGGTTACTTAATTTTCTCATTCTCCGTTCAAATAAGATTAAGTACTTTCATCTTTGACAATATAAGAAATCACTTATCATGACTTTTCTTCTAAATTAAGCACATTTTATTTTAACTAAGAAACCTAATGTTATTTTTAATCAATTACAACAAGACTTTTATTATTCATGAAGTAATGGAAGCAAATCCAAAGTTTGAAATATAGGATAGAAAAAACAAAATAGTCGTGAAGATCTACGATTCAATTTCTTTAAGTAAATTGGAGTTTATGTTTGAAAATATTTCTGCTCAAGAGTATTGATTTTTTATGGCTAAGAATTTTCATGATAATTCAAAAATTTGATGCAATTATGTTGTAAATAGCAAATGCTTGTGAAAATTGATCAAAAAATAAATCAATATATAAAGAAAGGTGAGGAGTTGTTTGATATTAATTCAACTATTGGTGATCCAATTCTTTTGAGAGAATAGATCTTATATATACTTGGTGGACTAAATAACAATTATATTTCTCTTGTAACAAATGTTACTAATAAGAAGAAGTTTCTTAGGTTCCTTCTCCTGTTATTAGTGAAAATGTTGTTGGATATTTTGTTATTGTAGACGATTATACCAGGTATTAATGACTTTATATATTACATAATGAAGGCGTGGTTTTTCAAGTTTTTAAATAGTTTGAATCTTTTGTTGAGAAACAGTTGGGATTAAAAAAAAATTATTCCAAAATGACGTGATTTGGAATTTAAAACTCTTAAAACCTATATTTTTTAAGGAATATACAATAAAGATTTACGTATTTTTATACCAGGGTTGAATAAATAATCTGATCAATTTATTTAAATTAAAAGATTTGATCTAATCCGAATCGTTAGATTTGGATCGAATTAGATTAAATTTTTTTATCGAATTTAAATTGATAGATTTTATAATCCGTTATATCTAATTCAGTTAAAATTATTAAAAATATATATATTTCATTTTATAATATATTATATTTAAATATTATACATATCATAATTATATTAGATTACCATTATAACTTAAAAATAAATATAAATATTTATAATAATTTAATAATTTTTTGATTTTTTAAATTATAACTATATATAATAAATTTTGTTATAAATACATAAATTTAAAATTTAAATATTATATACGTTATATTTTATATATGATAAAATTAATAAATAAATTTTAATACTAATCTATCTTTATTTGATTTGAAACTTGAAATATGATTCGTATATGGTGTTAATCCCTACCCTATGCTACATTTCAAAATAGGGTGTAAAAGAGGGAGAATAGGCTTCTCGTTGATACATGATTATCTCTTACCCCATGTTTGGTTGGAGGGAATGAAATGGAATGGAATAAGAATTGATTCCTTCCATTTTCTGTGTATGGTTGGACGGAATAGAAGACAGAATGAAATCAGATTACTAAAAGAGAAGGAATCACAATTTCTTCTCTCCCATTGGTAATCATAATTCCATTCCCATCTAAACTTTTTTTTTCCAATTTTACCCTCACCTAAAATATAACCTTAAACTCAAATCCTAAATTCTAAAACCTTAAACCCTAAACCCTAAATCCCTAAACCCCAAACCCCAAACCCCAAATCCCTAAACCCTAAACCCCAAATCCCTAAACCTTAAACCCTAAAACCCTAAACCTTAAAACATAAATCCCAAAACCCTAAAACATAAATCCTAAAACCCTAAACCCTAAACCCCAAATTTCAAATCCTAAAACCCTAAACCCCAAATCCCTAAACCCAAAATTCTTAAACCCTAAACCTTAAAACACAAATCCCAAAACCCTAAAACATAAATCCTAAAACCCTAAACCCTAAACCCTAAACCCCAAATTCCAAATCCTAAAACCTTAAACCCTAAACCTTAAACCCTAAAACCCTAAACCCTAAAACCCTAAACCCCAAATCCCTAAACCCTAAACCCTAAAACATAAATCCTAAAACCCAAAACCCTAAAACATAAATCCTAAAACCCAGAACCCTAAAACATAAATCCTAAAACCCTAAACCCCAAATTCCAAATCCTAAAACCCTAAACCCTAAATCCAAAATTCTAAAACCCTAAACCATTTTTAGAAAAATAATAATTTTAATCCTAAACCTTAACCTACAAATATAACCCTAAATCCTAAATCCCTAAACCCTAAATCCCACATCCAAACCTCAAAACCCTAAACCCTATTTAAAAAAAAATAATTTTAATAATATATTTCTTTTTAATTAAGTAATAATTATTTAGAAAAATAATGATTTTCAATAATGTATTTTGTCTGACGAAAAAATAGTAATTAAATGACATTATTTGAACTTTACAACATGTAGGGGTATTAAGGTCATTTACAGTTTTTTTCATTTCATTCTAATGGCAAATAAAACACTGTAATCCTAATTCCGAGCTTGATTCCAATGATCAAATCAAACAAAATTGTTTCCTTTTCATTCTATTTCATTTCGATTTCGATTCCAATTCTATTTCACGAACCAAACGCTAACTTACGGTGAGAGCATGTATTCATTTTCTTTAGTAGTCTTATAGATTTCAACTACTTCTCATTTTATTAATATACTAGCTTCACATGTGTTGGGAAACGTGAGTCAATTTGAATTGTTACTCAAAAGTAAGCCTACTAGTTCACATCTCAGAATGTGTGGGTGCTTGTGCTACCCTTACATAAGACCCTATTCCACTACTAAGCTAGACCTTAGGTTTATTCCTTGTGTATTCTTCTGTTATCCTTCACATCAAGAAGGATATGTGCATCTTGATCCAACTTCTAAGGATATATTACTCCCATGTTGTGTTTTATAAGGAAATTTTTTCATTTTTTCAAATATCCCACACTCAGTAACCAAATAGCTTTTATAATTCAAATCAACCCCATTCTTCACCTATTCATTTTGTTCATATCCCACAGATTAACGATCAATACAAAACCATTTATTATATTTTCTAACTTATGTCACGTTTGTCTTTATCTTCCTCACCAGTCTCAATCACACCCTCTGCAGTTCCCAGTACACTAGTTCCAATATTACTTTGTTCACTCTTAAGTACTGCTGATAGGACACCTATTGCTAGCACTACTTTAACCAATTTTATAAGCATTAGGAAAAATCCTATAACTTTACCTCTTATCTCTCAATCTTCCTCATCTTAATGTAAACCTTTTATTCTTCTTATTTTGATCCCAATGGCATTTCTCTTTATATTCCATTATCTTTTCCTCTTCTTACAAGTACCACCAATACTTTTTATTTCTTAAATTCATCAACTAATTTAGGCGTCTAACACTCATTCAGTGGATCCAACATAACACAATACAAATTAATTGTTGCATGGGGCTTTATAGTATCGTGTCCTCACTAGGTCAGATATTACCTACACTATGAACAAACTTTGTTAATTTTTGAATTGTCATATTGATGACAGTCACTCATGGTGTTTAATTACAAAGAAATTGATCCACTTCAACTCACTACTTCCATTGATATAAATTGGGTTGGATGTTCACATGACAAAAGAAACAACGGTGGTTGGTGTGTTTTCTTGGGTTTGTACATTGGTCTCAATACAACTCTGGAAAACATAAAATTGTTTTTGGTTATTCAATTGAATCAGAAATATATATGTTCTCTTGTTTTGGCTAATTCAAAAAATCCTATGGATTCAAAAGGTACTCAACAAGTTACAAATTTCCCTTACTAGTGTTTCAAATGTTTAATGTGACAATATTATAAGAGTTATGTTTCTTGTTAAGTGTTCAGTTTATGTTATGTATAAAATATGTTGAAGTGGATTTTCACTTGTCTTAAACGGTGAATTGGTTGTGGACTATATTTCTTCTTAGGATCAACTTGCAAATGTAAAGAACAAGTCTTTTTAAACATTTAATTTTGAAGAAATAAGAACCAAGTTGATAGTCCTTCCTAAAGGACTTGATCTTGACGAGGGATGTAAGGGAGTCAGTAATAAGTAATAAATAGTATTGATACAAGGCTTCCTCAACTGCTCTTTGCTAATATCAAAATAACAAAAATAAAGAAAAAGCACCTCATATGTTTTGACTAATTAGGAAGAAAAAAAAAACTCAAATTGGTAGATATATAAATGAAACTATTGCTAGTCAATAGAGAAGAAAATACCACATATTTGAGACTAATTTGGTAAAAAAAAAAAAGTGTAAACCAAATAGGTTCAATAAAAAATTAGTAACAGTGAAGAAACCTCAGAGATTAAATTAATCCATATAGACGATATTGAAGGAAACATTGACATTTTAGACTATATTATTTATCAGCTTTTCACCTGCTACTTCTTTTATCATTTTATTTATTTATTTCCCAACGGCTCCTTAATTTAAATTTATCTTTTTGGCATACAGAGTCAATGTGCAGTGGACTGAAAAAGAGAAAGAATCAAGGTGGAAATTTAAGAATATTACTTATATTAATTATACTATTTCAAATGTTAATTTTTAATTTTTTTTAAGGATGAAAATTAACAAACTTACAATAATTATAATAATAGTGAATAAAATTTATTAACATTTTGATGGGATACTACAAATATATTATTTATAAAAAATATATCATAAATTAAAAAATAAAAAATTGATAAAAATAGAATATATAAATATACATATGCGTATTTTTTTAAATTATTATGTATTTTTAAATCAATTGTTATGTATTTAAATATATCTAATTTCATATTTATTGGGTTACAATTGATTTAGAAAATATATACTACTTAAAAAAATATGCACATAAATATTCACGTGTTTTATTTATGATTTTTTTAAATTTTAAATTTTTGGTATATTTTTAAATAGTTAATGTATTTATATCATTTTAAAAATTAATAATTTTTTATCATACTTAATGTAATTTTGCTATCCTTTGTAATTTTTTTTAAATAAATAACATATTAATTTTTAAAAATTATTTCATATTCTTATTAAAAATATGTAATAAAATTATATAGAATTGTGATTTATATTCAAAATAAACACCTTATTACTAAAATTTATTATATTATTTTATTCTACAAAACAAGGTTCCCATTCCAAGTATCAATAATTGTATATTGACATGTTACTTGTTTAACATGAGAAATGATAGAAAAGTATAAATAAATAGAAATAGTTGGTTATGACATTTATAATGAAATACTATAAATGTGATAAATTACCCAAGATAACCTTTTTCTTTAATTTACTCTCATTTATTTTTTAAATAAATGAAATATATATATTGACAATATTAAGAATTTAAATTAATGCTTATATAAAATACTCTATTTTTATTGGTTGATCATCATTAGAAAAAAATCATTGTCTAGGATAAATGTACCTGTGCCTAAAAATTACAATTTTTTGTCTTAAAAGTAATTCAACATTGAAATATTTTTTCTATTCTTTTATCATAATTACCAGGTTTCAAAAAGTATTAAAATGATGAAATAAAATTTTATCTTAAAAAATAACAGAATTAGAGATCATTTTTATTTAAAAATAACACAAAAATTATCACAAAAATAAGAAGATAATAGTAATATGTTTGGAGTTGTTTCAAAAATAAAAAAAATTTGTCTTTAAAAACTAAAAATTTACCTCAAAAGTTTTTCCTTGAAAAGTACATTTAAGGACATCTTTTTAGTTTTCAAAGGTAAAAATTATGTCTTTTTTGGAATAAAAACTTTGTCTCTAATTACATCCAACTGTTTGGGATTGCAATGCTTGTTGGGACTTAATCATTTTCAATTTTCATAAAAAAATGACAAAATATTATAAATCATTTTTATGATGAAATTATAAGTTTCAAATGCAATCAATTTATTAGGCGAAATATGACTTCATTAAAATTGTGAATTCCTTTAACCAAATAATGCAACATCAAAAAGCATTTGATCACAAGTTTTATTTCAAATTTTAAAATTTAAATACATCACTCACCAAAAATAATAGCAACCAACATCATACTTGTCTACATCTGAATGTCCCCTTTTGTGTTTGCAACATACATAATTTGTATTAGCACTTCTAGCATGTTTTTTCTCTTTCTTACTGCAGAAAAGAGACAAAACACAAAGCAAGATGTTAGATAACAATAAAAACTATTTTTTGTAACAAAAATCTACAGCAATAAAAGACACCCAAAACTAAAACTTTAGATGTCTTTAGTGAGTGTGTTTGGAGCAAAGATAAATAACAATTTATTAATCTTATATCACCATGTTGCTTTTATTGTTAGTATTATTTATAAAAATTGGAATTTTGCATCCAGTAACATCATTTTTTGGGTGAAAGCATCAATTATTGTTATCAACATAGACCAATTGAGAATTCTTGTACATGTCTTGTAATAATTGTAATAAATTAACAAGTATTTATCATGGGGAAACATTTGAGTGGATTCATTGCAGGCACAAAGAAACTATTACTACACTAGGGTTATAAGTATCACTACTTTATCTACTTAATAATATGCCCAATATATATATATATATATATATATATTTAAATTTTTATATAATTATTAATTTTTTTTATAAATATTAAAATATATAATAACTTTAAAATTTATTTTTATATTTTATTATTTTATGAAATATGAATCTAATTTCACTTGAACGAATCAATCACCCTAGTACTTTATATGTCTGTAACTTAAAAGTGACGCGAAAAAATCTTATTACCAAATGGTCAAAAACACCAATTATCATGTCTTTGGAAGAAGTATAAATCAAAAAAGTGTTGTTGAAGCATATTTTTTCAAAAGAAAAAATAAGGAAAAAATGATTCGGATAAAATAAAAAATATTTTAGCAGACGAAAAATTTGACGCAGTATAAATCGTTGGAAAAATATCCAAGTCGGACGTAAAAAATTAAATTAAATTCGGTTCAAACTTTATTCCATTTCGTTGGTAAAACGACAAAGCTGTACCTTGTGCTGCGCCTTTTTGCCTGTACACATATGGTGGCAGTTCAAGCAAAACGCACACTTCTCCACTGTCCAAAATAACTCTGAGAGAGAGAGAGAGAGAGAGAGAATTATTGGGAACTGCGTGAAGAAGAAGAAGAAGAAGAAGAAGAGAAGAAATGTAGTTTCTGGTTCTCTTAACTCCTTATCTCCTTAAATGTAGTTCCGAACCTTTTTAGCTTTTAGTCACTAGCTTATTATCATTCTGCCCAGAAAATTATTTTGGGAACCAGAATTAATGAGTAGTTTTTTTTTTCTAGTTACGGGGTACACCAAACACGCTTTCCTCGTTTGGTTGCTGAGAAAAATGTTTTAAAACAGTGAAAGAAACTCCATTGGTATATTTTTGTAGTGGGTTGTTTCATGGGTTTTGAGTTTCTCTTGAGATGGAGAACTAAGCCCTCCCACTCCTCGGATCACATGGTTTTGTTTCATTCTGAGAATTTTTCTAGGTTTTCTTGGCAGTCAAACAGGGAGTGCGTTTTTGAACCCTGTTCTTAATTATTTTTTTTCTATTTATTCAACGTAATGATTTTGCTTTTTGCTGTAATTTTTGGACGAATATAATATTGTGAGCAGAGCAAAAAAGAGAACCTATCTTGCTAACTGACAAATGAAGCTCTGTTTTCCTTGCTTGAGAACTTGAAGATTGCAGGCTTTTTATCTTTTGCAGATTTTATAAAGAAAATCGAATCTAAAAAAGGTTGGGTCAATTTGTGCTTCTCTCTTTTTATTGTTCTTTTCTTTCATTTCAAGTAATTTACTTAAAGCATTGTTATCATAATCAATCTCTCTTCACCTGCATTGCATTAATTTTTGCTGCATATTAAATGGTTTACTATTTGTTGGTCCTCTTTCTTTATTTGCTCTAGATCTCGTTTTGCTTGTTTATAGGGAAAAAAAAGCAATTCCGGGAAAAAAAATTCCCTGTAGAAATTATGTGCATTAACAGTGGTTTTTGGCATTCTAGAGGCATAATCAAAATTTATTGATCAGTTCAGGAGACATTTCTTGTGTTCTTCAAAGTTCAAACCCAACATTCATTTAATGTGAGAACTGGTGGATGTGAGAAATTTTCCTTTAATGGCAAAACTACCCTCTTGTGAGACCGTTACTATTTGTGTTTCATGAATAGCTAATGAGGGGTACATGAGTAAAACAACATTATCTGTGTCTTTAGCTGTAGGTTCAATGTGATAAATGGGAAGAAAGGTTGAAAGTAACTAGCAAGCATTAAATGATTTTTCAGGTTCTTCTTTTCCACTTGAATAAATCATTCAATTCATGGTAAGAAATCTTCTGCCTTCAAAGCTTCATTCTTATGTGATGATAAGGAGCACATGCCTTCCATGTAACCATTTATTTCATATACATTGGATTCCCCTTACCCATCTTGTGATCTTTTCTGAAATGTTCAGGTCTGGTGGGTCACAGAGCATTTAAGCAGCGAAGTTTAGGTTAAACCCATTTTTACTTTGTACCTAGGGAGACGGTCAAACTATGCAGACCCCAAAAGCAAGGTAACTTTGAAAGCCCTTTTTAAAATTGCTTCCCTATCCGTATAGACATTGTTATGTTGATTGATTTTGGCGGTTTCCTTTTTGAACCATTGTCATATTATAACCACAAAAGATTATCTGGTATAGATGTTGTGGTACATAAATGCTCCCTTTAAAAGATGGCTGTAGCCTGTAGTACATAAATCTGCAATTGCTAAAATTTCTCTGTTTCATCGGTTTTGGGTTTTTGCTGTTTCATTAAAATTTCATTCACAAACTTTCTATTTCAGTTGTAAATAAGTTCATGCATCTTTTATTTTCAAGTCACATATGAGGACCGTGTTTATAATGTAAGAATCTTTAGAAGAATTTTTCTTTATGGGTGTCAACTCAAAGATTAGGAAGTTTCACCCTCTTTGGATTCATTTTTTTCTCTTTCATTTTCTACAATTAGAACTCTTGATGAATAATGGAGTGCCATTTAATAATCACCATAATAGATTGTTTTTGAATTGACAAAAGGCAGAAATTTCATTAACATTTTCTAGATCTCATCTTTTCTCTTTTTCTAAGAGAGTAAGAGTGGCTAGTTCTCATAGGCTATGCTTTCCTGAATTTCTAATGTTTGCAGTATCTGAATGGAAGTATAGATATATGACAGCCCTCCATGTAGCTTAATTCTTAGAAACAAAGTTTGATAGTTCAAATACATATTGCTTTGATTAATCGGACACCATTTTTGCTCAAATGTGTTTTGGTGTGTGCATAATCAATTTTTCATGGTAAGTGTAATTTTGTTTGTGAAAGTCCCATATTGGAAAAATATGGAGAGTAAATTGGGTATATAGTTGGGATAGGTTATTCCTCCTAATATGTTAACCTTTTGGGTTGGAACCCCAAGCTTAACAAGTGGTATCAGAGTCAGGGATCAATTTGTATTGTTGTGTGGACATACAAGGTGGATTCCTAAGGTAAAAGTGAAACCGTATAGGCGATGCATGTGGTCTAAAGTCTGAACAAATGATGGGTACCCTGTTGGACCGGGATGGAAATTGCGTGGTACTGTTCTAGAGTCATATTTCTTTTGTCGTTATCGAATGACACTGTAATTTCATTGCTTTTAAAGCTTAGAATTGATATTTCTTTATGGTCTTTTTGTTGCTTTTAGTTGGAAAATCTTTGAATTTTTTCATTGGTGAATCTTATTTAACATTTCTTTCCATATGCATGTTAGAATTGGTTCATCTGAAGTGCCTCATAAGGTCTCTCCTCGAGCTGTACACCAGCTGAAGCCAACTGCATTGGACACCGATTTTGCATCTTCTAGTCGAGCTAGTAGAACACCAAAAGATAGAAGCCCTAAAGTCAGTGAGCGAAAATCACCAAGAAGCCCGGCACCTGAGGTAATCGTATATGGATTGCATGTGTGTCATTGGTTTAGCAATAAATAAACTGCAGCAAAATTTGTGGAATGTATGTGAGGATATTATTATTAATTTTTATTTGTATTTTTTAAATAAATTTATACACAGAGGATATTATCAGGAGGAAATTCTATGGGAAATTGACTAGCAGTAATTATTTCAAGGTCATTTTCCTGGCCATGTTTTATGACTTGTAGCATTGAAGTTTTGGCAATCTCATTTTTTTTGTTTCTCCTTTATGAAATAAAAGAGCCACAAATAACTTCTCTTTGGTAGATTTGACATGCAAGTACTTTATGCATCTTGTGTTTTGTTTATTTACAAGTGTGATGATCTGGAAAACATTACATATTTATGAAGGTTAGCAAGCTAAGTAGTCCTGCTCTCAATATGGTAGATGCCGGCCCTTAGTAGTGGGCATACATATATTTTACCCATGATATGAATGCTTTATTTATATAAACTTGATATGGTTAATTAGAGGGTCTGTTTATTGGTTTGTCATTTATTTCATTGAAGTCTGGATTTAAATGTTGCAATGAAGTTCCATGAATTTATTAGAAAGAATATACTGATGCTCAACTTTGTCTTTCTTCAGAAAAAGCGCCCCAGTAGAATAACTGAATTAGAATCTCAGATTTCACAACTTCAAGAGGAACTAAAGAAATCCAAGGATCTGCTGAACTCTTCTGAGTTATCTGAAAAACAAGCTCAGCAGGATGCTGACGAGTCCAAAAAGCAATTGTTAGATTTGACTTCAAAGCTGGAAGAGTCTCAACAGCGGCTTCTTTTGCTATCTGCTTCAAAGGAAACTGGTCTCACTGAGCTCCAAAAGATTTCTCAAGAACGGGATCAAGCATGCGAGTCTGGAATTGAGAATACATATAAGGAGGTTTCAGTTGATTCCGCTGCTTTGGCACATGCCATTAATGAAATTCAGTGGCTTAAGAATCAGCTTGAAATGGTGGCTGCATCAGAGGATGCACATAAAAAGCATGCGGAATCAGCAAATGCAGAGGCTCACAGTCTAAAGGGAAAGTTGGCAGAAAGTCTCTCTCTCGTGGAGAACATGAAAATTCGGTTAGAGGATTCTAAAGATTCTGAAGCTCAAGCACAAGTGCTAGTCAATGAAACTCTGCTGCAGTTGGAGACTTCGAAAACAATGGTAGAGATACTGAGGTCTGAGGGTGCGAAGGCCATGGATGCTTACGACTCTGTTGCTTCAGAACTAGACCAGTCAAGGGCCCATATTAGCTTGTTAGAAGGACTTGTTAGCAAGGTTGATGTTGGCCTCGTTAATGTTAGCGATATTTCCCAAAATCCTGTGGGTAGCCATGGCTTCGAGAAGGAATTTGAAGAAAAACTGGAGATCAATGAATCAAGCCTAATCGAGGGAGAGCTTAACAATTTGAAGTCTGAGGTAGCAAGACTAAGATCTGCTCTAGAGAATGCAGAGACCAGGAACCATGAAGAACATGTCAAGAGCACAGTACAAATAACAAATGCAAATGAAGTGATAGATCAACTAAAATCTCAATCAAGTCTAAGAGAGGCAGAGCTGGAGACTGAACTGAAGAAAAACAAAGCTGATATAGACGATTTGAAGGCCAATCTGATGGATAAAGAAACTGAACTGCAAGGTATTATAGAGGAGAATGAGGAGTTGAATTTGAAGCTTGAAAAGAAGCTGTTGAGCCAAAGAGAACATGAGATGGAGAAGGAACTGAAGAAATTAAATGAAAAGGTATTAAACTTGAAGGCCAATTTAATGGATAAGGAGACAGAATTTCAGAATATACTGGAGGAGAATGGACAACTGAAATTGGAAATGAATCAAAGGGAAAAGGACAAGAACAAAGTGAATGAGGAGGTCGTCACTGATGTAGAGGCAGCAAGATCTGCAGAGAAAGAGGCTCTTGTGAAGCTTGAGGTTGCAATACAGGAGGCAGATAAGAGCAACAGAAGGGCGGTGAGGGTAGCTGAGCAACTGGAGGCAGAACAAGCAACCAATTCTGAGATGGAGGCAGAATTAAGAAGGCTAAAGGTGCAGTGTGACCAATGGAGGAAGGCTGCTGAGGCTGCTGCTACTATGCTTTCAGCTGGTAGTAACGGAAAATTCATGGAAAGAACTGGCTCATTGGACAGTAGCTATAATAATTCTGGGACTGGGAAAATGAACTTACCTTACTCAGAAGATATGGATGATGATTTAATAAAGAAGAAAAATGGAAACATGCTAAAGAAGATTGGAGTGCTATGGAAGAAGCCAGCTAAGTAGTCAAGGCTAGTAACAGGTTGATTCTTCTTTCATACTGCATCAAATTAATATTATTATTATTTATTTTTTGGCTGCATTACTAATTGCCTTTTCTCATGCCATATGCGGGCAGATTTATGATTGGACGACAAATCAAACTTAATTTTGTTAAGAAGTAAAAGACGGCAAGTAATGAACTCCTTTGTGTACTGGAAATACTATGTATTACTGAATGTAATGTCATAATTACGAATTTCCAGCTCAACTGAAACTCTGCCTTTGGACTCTAGAAGACAAATTTACTGTTATACATTGTCTTCAAATATATGCTTTTGCTGGGTATACATGTATTTCTTTCCTGCTGTTTCAATCAGGGTTATTTAACATTGAGATGGTCTCAGTAGCTGCTCTCGTCTTATCTTAGCTCTTTGTAAATTCAATGGACTTTATCTGGGTTTGTAAGGCACAACTTTTGGAGAAGAAATTGCAATTTCAATGGTAGAATATCGTTGAAAATTCTTGGTACTTCCTACTTGTATAAACAGTAGCTCATGCTTTCTATAATCTTGAAAGATAGTGTGGAAGAAATTGCAAGGATGAAATATTTTTCGAGCCAGCAAAGTTCTTATATAAACAGTAGCTCAATCCATCTTGTGCTATACCTTGAGCATCTTCAAAATCACCCCGAAATTATGCCAAGAGCCCTACTCTTTAGTGGTAAAATCTGGCTGCAATATGATCGGATCATTTTGTAGCAGAGTGGATAATTTAGATTAACAGACGGGAAAAAACAGCATTTTTTGCCCGGAAAAAAGGGATCCGATTTCATTTATTTATATAACCAGTTATTTCAATTTTTTACTTTTAACCTGTATGAAATACCTATATTTTTGTGTAAATAAGTTGCCGTCAAATGGTATGAAACTCATGTAGGCTTTAGTTCGATTCTTGAATAGTGTACTTGTTTAAAAATAATAATTTTTGTTATTTAATAAAAACAATATACATAATGTATTTTTAAACATAAAAATATATACTTTTACATTATAAAATATATGCGGTTAAAAAAACCATCTTATGATACAAATTGTTAGAAATATTTAATGATTGTATTGTATTTTGGGTATTAAGGAATATATATGATGTCTTTACGTAAGAATTACAAGTAAATTAGATATACATTAACAGATATGATATATATTAATAAATATATATTAATCAGTTAATAAATATACATTAATAGCTCTCATGGATGTGAAATCAGTTTGAAGTTGTTAATTAAATTACGAATGTGTCTTTTAAAAAGTGTCTTAGTGAAAATATCTGCAAGTTGATCGTTAGAGAAGATGGAGAAAAACTTGAGAAAATCATGGTAAAAATGAGAACGAATAAAGTGATAATTAATCTCGATGTGTTTAGTTTGTTTATGGAAGACATCATTGTTAGTAATATGAATGACACTATGATTGTTACAATAAAGAAGAGTAGTAGAGGACGTGGATATACCAAAATTCTCAAGAAGCCATCGTAGTTAAAGGAGCTCAGATGTGGTATCAGCAAGAGCACGATATTCTGCTTCAGTATTAGAACGGATCATAAAAGTTTGTTTCTTGTTTCGCCAATAAATCAAAGAAGAACCAAGGATAAAGCAATAACTTGTAGTGGATCTGCGATTTATGGGATCTCTTACCCAATCCGCATTACAGAATGCACGAAGTACAAAAGAAGACTGAGTTGAGTAGAAAAGGCCAAGGAAGAGAGTGCCCTTCAAGTATTGTAGAATGCACAGAACAACAACATAATAGGTCGATCGTGGAGCAGATAGATACTGGCTCACCTGATGAATTAACAGTAAGATAAACCAAGCTACTAATCAATTATCTGCAAAGAGAGGGACTGAATAATAGTTTTCTCCCTCAAGGGTGTCATATGCGCATTAAGTTCAACTGGAATGTTAACAGTCTTGCTATCAGTGAATCCAACTTGAGATAAAAGATTTAATGCATACTTAACTTGAATAATATAAAGACTATCTGTAAAACGTGTGATCTCAAGACCCAAGAAATAACTAAGATGTTCAAAGTCATTCATCTCAAATTATTGATTAAGAAAATTCTTGAATTCTTGAATGTTAATGAGATCATCAACGGTTATGATCATATTCTCCACGTATAATAAAAATAAAATAGTGTATTTAATTACCCTTACTAAAAATATACATATATATATATGTTTATTTTTTTATAATATAAATAAATATTTATTTTTTAACAATATAAACAAATAAATATTTATTTTTATTAAAAAATAAAATTAGTCATTTATGTAAAACAGGAAAAATAAAATCAATTTTATAAGTATGAGGGACAAAAAAATTTCCGATGGGTTAAGAGCATGACATGTTTATTTTACAACCCAACACATATGACATCCAGGCCCAAATATTCGGCACGAAAAGTAAATCGAGTATTTAAATAGAAGAGGTAGGGTTTCTTATGGGGTGTGGCTGTCAGAGCGGAGCTGGTTTTCATCTTCTTGCGGCTTCGAAGGTTTCAGTTACAGGCGAAGGGTATCTTCTAATTCAGTCATCATGGGGTACGTTTCTCATATGCTTTCAATTCAGTTCTTACTCTCTAGCTCTGTGTTTGTGTCCTTGGAAAAAATAAATTATTTTACCGTTATGCGAAATTGTTTTCTAGTGATACAATTATATGTTTTTTTCCTTTGTTTCCACACCAAAAATGGACAAGGGGCTCTTTTATTATTTGGTACGAACTCTCTAGAGTTTAGACAGTTTAGATATAATTAGCCTTAACATTCACTATATTTTTCTAATAGAGTGTGTTAATGTACGTTCCCGAAGTTCTAGTACTTGTTTAGATGCAATCTGATATGCTTTTAGATTCTATTTGCTATATACCAATACTTGAAAGAAAACTCAAAGACATTAGACTCAATCTTTCATATAGGTTGTTATGCAGGAAATCTGGTTAAATTACTGACAATAAGTTAGTTTTAGGTTATCAGGAAACAATTTTAGAAAACATATGTATAATTGAGAGTCCGCTCTTCCATCCCTGGGAATTTGTACAAATTGTGCTAATGGATTGAAAAGTGTTGTCATTCGACTACTTGATTAAGCTTTATCTGCTTAGTAACCAAAAGGGCTTGCAAACTATCATATTTTTTTTAAAATAATTTTAGTTGCATTTGTTATGATTTTAAGGAGTTAGGGTAGAAGACTAAGAGCCATAAATTGTTTTGGGCATGTGTATATAACCTTATCCTGTCTTTGGCCTGTAAACTTTTAGTTGGTAGCACCATTTTGATATGGGCATGTAAGAGTGTTGTGAGGTACATTTTGCATATATTTTGCAGCTTTTAAATAGATGGTCACAGACATGATTTTAAAAAATAACAGGTGTACCATGGGGATTTATTAAAGGGTTTTTTGTCTTTGTATCATCAATTAAACATGTCTCAGATGGCAGATTAATGGCTGGAATTAAATTTGAATGACTTGCTTATGTATTTGATGCATTTTTCTCTTATTAGTTATGGCAACTTATAACGGAGTGCCTCAGTTCATTGTTCTACAATTTCTTTGTTTATAATGTGTGATCAAAATATTGTAGGAAGACACGTGGTATGGGAGCTGGTCGTAAGCTGAAGTCCCACCGTAGAAGGCAAAGGTGGGCTGACAAGTCTTACAAGAAGTCACATCTTGGTAACGAGTGGAAGAAGCCATTTGCTGGATCTTCTCACGCAAAAGGAATTGTTCTTGAGAAAATGTAGGTGTAATGTTTATGTGTGTTACCTTGGTAGTTTCTTGTGCATTTGTTTCACTTTTGGATTCTAACAAATGTTTTTCTTCTGAATTATACAGTGGTATTGAAGCTAAGCAGCCAAACTCTGCTATTAGAAAATGTGCTCGAGTTCAGCTTATTAAGAATGGGAAGAAGATTGCAGCCTTTGTTCCAAATGATGGTTGCTTGAACTACATTGAAGAAAATGTGAGTAGGCTAGAGTATAAATTATGCAAGATCTGGTGTTCTACGAGCGAATAGCTAGGAGTTTATCATTGGTTTTCCTCTAATAATTTATTTGCGTGACCGTGCAGGATGAGGTACTGATTGCAGGATTTGGTCGTAAGGGGCACGCTGTTGGTGATATTCCTGGAGTTAGATTTAAGGTTGTGAAAGTTTCTGGTGTGTCTCTCTTGGCCCTCTTTAAAGAGAAAAAAGAAAAGCCTAGATCTTGAGGTGCTTTGCATAAGTTTTGATTGCTCCAATCATTAGATTTAAGGGTAAGGTTTTATGAGCAGTTTAGACCCATTCATAAGTTTGTAGTACGATGCTGTTTTAGTTTTGGAAATTTTATTGCCGGAATTTTTATGACGAGGCTAATGACAACCTTATTTTGCATTGAAACGAATTATATGATATCAGTTCGTTTTCTTTGATGCCCTTTTCTAGCATTTACATATAATTTTCGTGATGCAAAGAGTGTAGAATCTGCAATTTTTGGTTGGTTTCTAAGTTTAAAATAAAATATTTTCGTAGAACTGGACTTAGATTTTGTTGCATTGTTTCTAAGAAAGTACAATTACTTAGAATTGGAATAATATTGTAGTTTTGCTTGAATTTATAGGTTGGATTTAAGTATTATGATGTGATACTGAATGAAATGTGAATCTGAAATTAGCATATATACGGATGGACTGGTTATTAAAATTTATAACAATAAAAATTATGATCGGTTTTATCTAATAGTATTAAATAGTCTGACTTTGTTTTAGGGAATGGGAATGGGAGAATCAAATTAAGAATTTTGATTTATTATTAGAATGGAACGTAAAAGATTTTATATTACCTTAATATCATTATATTTAGTAAAATTTAAATAATATCATTTAATTATTAATGTTTTGTTAGATAAAATATATTATTAAAATTATTATTTTTTAAATAGAGTTTAGTGATTAATGTTTTGAGGTTTGAGATTTAGGTGATGTTTGGTCGTAGGAAATGAATGGAATCATGATTTTATTTTTATTTAATTTTTTTTTAATTTTATCTTCATTTCAAATATAACCTTAAATTCAATTCTTAAATCCAAAATCTTAAATCTCAAACCTTAAATCCCTAAACTTTAAACCTTAAAACCTTAAATTTTAAACCTAAAATCTCAAAATCTCAAACCCAAAAACCCTAAACTTTAAACCTTAAACCTTAAACCCTAAAACTTAAATTCTAAAATTTTAAACCATAAACCTAAAATCTTAAAACCCTAAATCCCTAAACTTTAAATCCTAAATTTCAAATCTTAAAACCTTAAATCTAAAATCTTAAATTCTAAAACCTTAAACCTTTTTTAGGAAAATAATAATTTTAATCCTAAACCTTAACCCATAAATATAACTTTAAACCTTAAACCTTAAATCTTAAATCTTAAATCTTAAACCTCAAAACCGTAAATCTTATTTGGAAAAATAATAATTTTAATAATATATATTTTTTTAATTAAGTAATAATTATTTAGAAAAATAATGATTTTAATAATGTATTTTGTCTGATAAAAAAAATTCTAATTAAATGATATTATTTGCATTTTATTGAATGTAGGGTATTAAGGTAATTTATAGTTTTTTTTATTTCATTTAAATGACAAACCAAATACTGTAATCTTGATTTTGAGCTTGATTTTAGTGGTCAAACCAAACAACATTGTTTTCATTTCATTCTCATTTCGATTTCGATTCCGATTCCTATTCCATTCTGTGAACCAAACGTCACCTTAAGGATTTAGGGTTTTTGAGAATTGAGATTTGAAGTTTAGGGTTATATTTATGGGTTAAGATTTAGGGTTAAAATTATTATTTTTAAATAGGTTTTAGAGATTTGGGGTTTAGGGATATATTTGTGGATTAAGATTTAAGGTTAAAATTATTATTTGTTTAAATGAGGTTTAGGGTTTTGGGATTTAAGTTATATTTTTAGGTTAAGGTTTAGTGTTAAAATTATTATTTTTTTAAATAGTATTTTGTGTTATGAGATTTGGGATTTAGGTTTATATTTATGGATTAAGATCTAAGGTTAAAATTATTATTTTTCTAAATAAAGTTTTGAGATTTAAGATTTAGTGTTATATTTGGGTTTGGTGGGAAGGAATTATGATTCTTTTTTAAAAAACAATTTTATTTCATTCTATTCTTATTTTTCAGTCATTTGAATAATAATTCTAATTCATTTCATTCAGTAAATCAAACATAAAATTAGTTTAAGTTGGATTTGTAACAGTGAATATTAATAACGAATTACTCTTGTGGTTACAAATTGTGTTATCCGGCCATTGTTTTATTGGTTCAGTATAAAAATTGTTTTATTAGGAAAAATAAGTGGGATAAGAATCATAGAATTCAATTGGGCCTCTCTGTACGTAATCTCATGAAAAGAAGCCGCAAGTAGTAGTAACTACAAGTTCGAATATGCTTCTAATTTCTGGACTAAATTTTACTTTTAATTCTCCCGAAACAGGCTTGTACAGCAAGTCTCAAACTCAGACTTCTATTGCTATTTTCGTGGTCTAGTCTGTAAATTCAGAAATTAACCATTTATTTATTTCAGTAAGTACTATATAATCCAAATAGTGATGAATCGTGGGAAATCTTTATTGCTCGAGGCGAAGAATTAGTATCTGTAGCAATTGGGTACTATCAATCTATTACTATAAAATAAATTTTGAGTAATATTATCTACTAGCGGAAAACTGGAAACCCATCCATTTTTTTGATTTATTACAACATGATTAAATGCTAAACATAAAAATTAATGTTAATAACATGGCTATAATCATAGAAATTGGATGGGAAATAAGCTAACATGATTTATTATTATTATTATTTTAAAGTGACCCTTACATGTATAAAAAATTATAAGTGGAGTGTTTATATTAAAATAAGACTAGTGAGAGGGGATTATGTTAACTTATTTTGCAAATTTGATGGGTTAGATTATTTCCTTTCCTTGGTAGTGAAGGATAGGATCCAAAAATTATACATTAATTTTGGACAAATGTTGATGTATACTAGTGTAGATTAATGATAATTTAAAAATATAATAATTTTTAAGTTTTCTTATTCTCTTACTTACATGATTATAGCATGCAATTAGTCTAGAGGAATAATTCCACGTATCGGGCAATTGTAAAATCATCATTGTTTGTAAAGAGTCAATTAAATCCCACCACGTTGTTTAAGATTTATCAAATTTTGTAATACGTAATATCTTTCTTATTACAAAGCAAACACGAAACTATTTCGCATGAATACCTCCTGTTATTAATTATGGCTTGTCGGGCTTCTAATTCTATAAACTAATTACTAAAACAATGATGTATTATAACTTCAGTTCAAGCTTTCTAATATGTGTATACGTTATAGTTTCTCATTTTGTGCACATAAATATGATAAATCCAGGTAATGTGGAATAGTTCCTATCTAATTGGAGTTGTACATAGGGTTCGTTAGTTGAGTTTTTTTTTTTTAGAGTCTCGAGGCTTGTTTGGTCAAGTAACTCAAAAATATTTAAAAATAAAAAATTAGTTTTAAAAATAATTAATATGTTTGATCATAATTTTTAAGTAATAATTTTTAAAAATTATATGAACTTCAAAATAAAAAATAAAAAATATTTAATACATGTTTTCACTTTTTTTACGGATACAGTGGTATTATCCATGTTATTTCTTTTTATTTAAAAATATTTACCTATTTTAATTTGACTTCACTTTATAGATCTTCATTTTTGTCCTAGATTTTATCATTTTTTAACAATTACATACATTCATACAAATATAATGATAAATTTTGAACTCACACCCTCTTATTAAAATATTAATTTAATTATTTCAATTATAATGTTATAGCTTATTTTACTCATTTAATAAACTAGTTAAATGAGTTTGATCATATTATGAACTCATTTCCGGTTCATATAAATTTTATATCTTATTATCAAGATGTATCATAAATTATCACATTATTAATTATTTTAATGTGCAACAATATTAAGATTTACGATGGAGTAAAATTTAATTCACAACAAATTATCTACATGTATATGATTTTAAATAAGATATTTCTAAAATTTGACATTTTTTTGAACATTTTTAAACATTGGACATAACTAGATCCCATTTTAAATAAAATGTCACCAATACAAGATCCATACATAAAATTCTTAAATTAATAAAGAAACTAAAATACATAATATGAAAACATATGAGTTTTAAAATAAAACAGAATAATTACTTCACTAAAAAGTTCAATAAAAAATTCTTAAGAAAGTGACTTTACTAAATAAAATAAGATTGGCTTGTTAGATTAGCTTGAAAGGGGCAAGGTTGCTATGCTTTTCCTAATCAAGTAAAGACTTTATGCTCTAGTTTGTGCGTTATATTTTTGCTTTTTACTCAATCACAACATAACACTTTGTTTTCGAAAACCTTATTAGACCACCACTTGACTTCATTGCTTATGTGTTTAGACATACATAGTTGAACAAGACATACAGAAATCAACCTTTTTAAATACACACTTTAATGTGCGGACCGAAAACTCTCAATGAATGCGATGATTAAAATAAATGGAAGACGAAGAATGCTATGGCAAGCCCTACTTATTTTTTATGTCTTCAAGCCCTCTTTTAAGAAAAAATGAGGTGGAATCCTCAAAACTAAGTGAACTCTCTTATTTGTACCCAACTCAAAATTAATATCTTATATTATTTTGTATTACTTTAATAATTTATTAATTATGTATTTATTTAATATTTAAATTTTTTTTCTAATTCATTGATAAATACTTAAAATTATGGTAAAAAATTATTTGAGAAAAAACTATAATGTAAGATTTTAAATACAAATATTTCATACTTAAAACAATTTTTAAGAACAATTTGTCAAATACTTTGAAAAATATGTTTTTATGTTTTGGTTCTTTAGAACAATTTTTTAAAACAGTGACCAAGCAACTTATTATTTTTTTAAAAATGGTAGACAATTGTTTTTTGGTAAGGATTTGAAAACAATTTTCAAATTAAGCAATCAGATAAACCCTTACATTTTCAAAATTCCTTTTAGTTTCATGTGTCTGTTTTCTTAAACTAGGGGCTTAAGAACATGTCAATTTGAAGTTCACCCATAACTCCCACTATGCCATCTTGTCCCAACAATTAATAAAAATAGAATTAATGCTAATTTAAATTACACAAATAAATTTTAGGTGAATTAAGTTAAATTGAGGTAAGATTACTTTTAATTGTGTTTATCTGTGCTTAAAAAATATAACAAATTTTGTTTAAGGACAAAAATATTAATATAAATATTATTTTTTGATTATATTTTTAAAATAAATAAATAAATAAATAAAACCTTTGTGTATGTTTTGTATAATGACATCATGAAAATTATTTTTTCATAAATGTATTTTATTAAATGAATTTGAGAATTGCTTATTTCAATTTACGACCTAAGTGAATGAGTTTTTAACTTATTAGTTTATAGAAAATTGATCATAGATACTCATCTCAAATTACCTATACTTACATTCATAATTTTTTTAATAACTTTTATAAATAAATGTGTAAATTTAGATGAAATATTATTGAGATTAATGATACAATCTATTAATTTTTAAAATCTATTTTATCTTGACTAACTTAATTTTCAATGAGATGAGATAGTAATAAAGTTATATTAATTAAAACATCTCATTTATTCATAATGAGTCCAAATAAGATAAGTAATAATTCAAAATTATAATTTAAATAAAATGAGTTAATATTATACCGTCAATATATTAAAAATAATAAATTAGAAGTGAGATTAAATAATTTACATCTTTATCTATAACTAAGCATATATTTATGCGATATATTCTTTAAAAACAAACAATTTCATGCCATGTCTTATAGTTTAATATTAATTAGCTCACCATTTTGTCAACACTGAGCCTCCAACTGCTTCACTACCAACAAATCTAACATACTTTTTAAATATTATCCGAAATCAATTCCCATGCGAATTTCTAAATAATAAATTGAAGAATAATTTATATAATCTAAGACTTTAGTTTCTATTAAAAAATCATTTACTTACTGACCCTTATCTCACGCTCAAATCCTAAGTTGGATTTGGTTTGGTAAGACATTGAAAATCTACACCGAAATTGGTACTCATGCTTCCAATGAATGAAATTCTAAGACTTTGGGACAAGAGATTTAGTTAATTGATTAATCTGTTATCGTTGAATAATTGATCCAAAAATTTTATTTATAATAATTTATTATATTAATATAATTAATAATTATTTATTTTTAGCATAACCCGTATAAAAAATCCACTAGCTAAATCTAATGTTTTTTAATAATATTTTTATTAGATTCTAAGAATCTACCATGCAATAAGAGGCAATCATGCCAGAATATATTGAAAACAACGCTTATTCAATATCCGAAGCCCTGGAGCAACCAACTTTTGATATTATCAGAGAGTTCAGACTGAAACGAAACCATGAAACATCGCATCAGGCTCTCTCTTAATTCTTTCTTCCAGTACATAAACAATTTAAAGATTAATGTTAAGACTATTCTTATATGTTATAAGATGAAAATATGTAAAAAAATCCGTATTATCGTAATGATATCAATATTTTATATTGAATATAATATTTATATATTTTTAATTAAATTACAGTATAATTTTCAAGAACACAGTAAATTATTATTTAAATATCTTAAATTTTATAAATATTCTAATTAAAATATTTAAAAATATTAATTTTTGATTTATTTTATATTAAGGTTATAATATGTAGATTATATCGAAGGTTAATATTCATTATATGTCTTTATTGCTATTTTTGTGTACAAAACACGAAATAAGTTTAATTTATCTAGTATATTTATTTTCCTCAATATAAGATTTGTTACGGACACAGAGTGAGTTTACACATAATTAAGTATATTTTATATACGAGTATGTTTATACACATTATGTGATTATTTTTTATAGTGTGTATACTAGATATAATGTTTTGATTTTTGTTTCGTTATGGTGATATTATCGTTGTTGTGTTGCGTATGCAAGTATTTATGGATAATTACTTGGCATCTTAGCAAATGAAAAATTAGATTTTTGCGTGCCTTGATGAGGTCTTCATCGGGTGGTTGGCAAAACCCTTAGTGAGGTATCCCATAGTTGAGAATTGGCTATAAATATTCCCTTTTTAAATGCTTTGGTAATGAGAAAAAATGTAGTGGAGCTATGTTAAATTGACATATCTTTTTTTTATTTTGAATCACTATTATCTTGAGTGCTTGTTCGTTATTAGTAATTCGTAATTGAGTTAGCAAAATCATGTTCTTGAATAGTGAGTACTTCAGACGATATTTGTTAGTGGGTTTTGGGTGAGATGATTATATGATTTTATTTCAGAGTGTATTTTGGTGTTTTTATTACGTTATTGTAAGAGTAAAATGACATTCTTAGAGTGTGGATGATTAAGTCTATTTTACTAGTGTAGTGTGAACAATATTGTGTTTTTGGAATTATTGAAGGTTTCTAAGACATTGATTGCTGGTGATCATCGTTGAGTGGTTTTCCACATTGGTTGTTCAATATCTTGTACATATTATTGATTGTTGGTAGCTGATTGTACTATTATGTGCAGTGTTGGCTCTAGGTAAGAGTCAGATCTATGTGTCGAATCAAAGCATAACACACCTCGATAAAAGTATAAAATTACTCTTTGATTTATGTTGTGTTATGCTTTCTTACCTTTCCTTGTTGTATGTCCATACTTTTTTAATTATTACTTTTGTTTTATGTGCATGCAGGTTTGATATGAATCTCTAAGAAGTTGGTATCTCTTTGTCCTTGTTTTGTACAAGGTGTTAGACTCTTTTTTTTGGTTATGCAGTTTTATGTATGATTGCATATAATGAAAGTACAATCATTATTTATCGAATATATCTCCATAAATGATGTCTTGAAGTGATTGAAAATCATTGATAACTTTCAGTATGTATGTCTGATTTACACACTATGTGATATTTGCTATGTTTATACATATTGCTAGTTTGGACAGGAGCCTATGAGACATACCGTCATTAGTGTGTTTACCATAAATTATTGTTTCTTATTTACTAGTTGTTTATACATGTTTTATACTTTTCTTGTGTTATTTGATTAATTTATGTTATGAGGTCTGCTTGTTTGGCCAAGTTAGAATAAAGCTCACAAAAATATTTTATGGGTTAACGTTTTCAATATGTATCTAGGTCTCGATTTCTTATTTAAATCAAAATAACAATTGATCTATGTGTAATTTTTCTTATATATGGAATTCTCAAGATAGTATACTTAATTATTTTAAGTCTTTTAATTATTTATTTTACAAAAAATAACATATATTTTATCATAAAATATTTTAATTTATTTGTCAACTTATTGATTAGTATTAATATTATAAGTATTTAAAATACATGTATTAAATAAAAAAATTAGTTTAAAATATAAGTAATTAATTGTTTGATGTTTTATAAAAAAAAATCATAATTTGTTTAATAGATTTTTCATATTTTTCATAAAAATTTTCAAAATTTCTATCGAAAATGATAATATTTTCAATATTTTTGTAAAAATTATATCTCTATCTTGATTATAAATACATCGTAATTACAACTTTCTATTAGATACATTTAACTAGATTCAATTGTACTTATGATTTATGAGGAAGTTACCATAAATATATTTTTTTCTAAGGCTAATAATATAAATTTGTATTCATATTAATTTAATATTATTTAATATAAATATTTTTTTTATATTTAAATTAGCATCATATATTTTATGATATAAAAGGTATAGTTACAAAATTGAATGCATATTTACGGGGTTACATACTTTTAAGTACCCAATTTTTACTCTAGTGTCCTAAATCAATATAATTTTTAACTTAACTTTTAGATATCTAAATTTAAGCTACTATTACCTTTTAAGCTAAATTGTATAGTTAATTGAGATTTGTTTTTTACGCAATTGATAATAATTGAAAACTGAAGCACTTGAAAGATACCAAAACCCATGGGTTAATAGCATTTGTCGTAGTTTTAGATCAACCTCATAAGTTAACAAACAAATATAAAGTTTCATTAGTTTGTCTAACATAAATTAAACAAATAAAATTAGAAAACAAACATTAAAAAAACAATCTCATGTAATAGTAACTTAAGAACTATCTATAGTGCCTAAACTAAATTAAACTCAAGTCTGATAATTAGGAAAGAAACTCTACTCTTTCTTTCTTTTCCCCCCCTTTTTGGTTCTTCCAGTACTCCAAAGCCTTCTACATAAGAGGAGTAGTATTGAGAAGTCCATGCCAAGAGGAAGCAATACCATTCCAGCTCTGATCTCTTCCATTATCAAAATCATGATGACCCATGTTTGCTTCTCCACTTAACTGCCAAGGGAAACCCCACAAAACCTTATTTTCATTACTTTCTGATCTGCCATTACAAATTTCTTGTTTCATTGTTGTTACTGTAACTGCATTACTCGTTGTTGCCACGTTTCTAATTTCTTGATCATATATTGGCAAACCCATTTCTCCACTAACTCCACAAGCACTACTTGTACTGTTTTCCACTTCAGATCCCACATTCCCATTTCCAAACCCATAATTCAAATTCTGAAAATTGTTATGTGATTCAATAAACCCATTTCTTAAAGCATCAAGAAACCCAGGATGAGTTGTGGCACAATTGTTAGTAATTGCACTGTAAGTGTTTGATGTATTTCCCAATAGAGAAAAGTCATGATCATCAAAACCCAACTGTCCACACGACCGTTTCTGAAGCCCAGAAAATGCAAGCGTGAGGTCATTGGAATCATAATAATGTTGTGGGAAGGTAGTGAGGAGTGAGTTGGTATTATTGTAATTATTGGGGGTAAGTGGTTGTTGATCTTGTGATCTTTTTGATGATGATGATGATGATGAACATCTTTTGTTTTTCCTACAACCTCCACCAACTGGAACATTTCTTAGAGTTCCTCCTTTGGTCCAATACCTTCTACATGATTTGCAAAAGTACCTTGGTTGAGTGAGACTGTAATTGTTATAGTAACAGAATTTGGTATTTGTTGAATCACATCTTGGACAATTGAGAGCTTGCTCTGGTTGAGGTTTTGGCTTCCTCTCTCCTTCTTGTTGCTGCGTTTTTGAGAAACCCAACATGTTTTCTAGTGAATGTTGAGACATTTCCTGAATTAAATCATCAACAGATTAGAAGAAAGAAGATTCCAAATTAAAGGCATAATAAACTAGCTTAATTGAATTTTTATTCCCCAATACCCTTCATTTGATGATACAAAACAAAAACAGTTAATTAATCCACTATAATTTAGAATATATTTTAGAATTGGACCCAGAACTCAAACAGATTACACCCACGTCTTGATATTCTAATTGGTAAAGTTTCGGTATCTTATTCTAACATATAAGATTTAATACTCAACCTAAATTCCCAAACTCAAAATATGTGTTTATGGTTTGAAATTATCACGGATTTCTAAAACTTAAAGAAGAGTTAAAAAGACGCAAAGTACAATACGGTGAAGAAAGGATAATACGAAACTGTATATTTAAAATTTATAAAATAAAATAAAAAACACATTAAAGCTACTTATTTTATATTTCTACCTGGTGATGTCCAGTTGAAGGATCCATTCATGAAATAACCAAAATAGTCGGCAAATTCAGAAGCAAGAAGAAAGAAGCTAGATAGCTATAAGTTAATAGACGAGTATTGAGAGATTGAACGTGGTGAGACTTGAGAGAGAATGAAAGATTGATAACGTGGTGACTGACATGTAATGCAAGGAAATAGAGTCACTTAAATATATATATATAAAAGCAAACCCCAAAATATAGATAGATAAAGAATGTTTTTAATTTCTAGAGAGGGAATTTCAGAGTTAGAGAGAGAAAGTAATGATGAGGTTTCTTGTACTCTATTATCGATGAGATTATGAGCTAAGCTTGCGCCCAGAGAAGGATTTCAAGAAAATTCCAGCTCCTCTACTCCATCTGGACCCTGGTAATCTGTACAACGGTTTCATATATAAAAAGAAAAACTGGATAGCCAAGCCGAGCCGAGCTCACTCGTTCCTTAATTGTGTGTCACGCTCTTGCGTGGATGCAACTATAATTGGGCCCCATAAATCCACAATCACCCTTCCGTTCTATATTGATTCTCGAGTAATTCTATATAGGGGTGTCCATGAATCGAATTGTATCAAAATAAACTGTAAAATTAGATCGAATTGGATCAAACCAAACAGTTTTATTAATCAAATGATTCGATTCGATTTGTATTAATTTTAAACCGTTCGAATTAGACCAAACCAGTTTAATAATATATTAAAATTTTCATATTATTGTTCATTAAATTATAAAAAAATCGAACTAAACCGGGAACCAAACCAGACTAAATCGTTTTACAAATCAAACAGTCCGGTCCGATCCGATCCGGTTTTTATTTTTTAAAACCGTTTCAAACGATCCAGTCCGATCCGAGTAACATGAACGGTCAAATTTGATTAAATTTCTTTTTTGAAAAAATCAGATCAGATCAGCATGTACATCCTTAATTCTATATATACACTAGACAAAAAATTATTTATCGTTAGAATAAAATTTCTAATTTTAAAACCACAATATCGTTATATATTACTAGCATAAATTGAAATTTCTAATATATTAATTTTTTTTTACTTTTAAAATATCAATTTTCATAATATATAATCAATTAAAAAAACTCATAGTCGGGAATGATTCTGTTCAGAACATATAGTGTTTTTCGTGATATAAATGGTTTTCGTTTCTTATCTAGTAAGAAGAAAACACAAACCTCGTGTTTCGAATGGGAAAGAAACAGTAAACAAAAAAAAAACATTAAAAATAATGAAACGCATATTTGTCTAAGATTTAGAAGAGAGGAACCGAAGAATGAGAAATTAGGAAGGGGTTGGTGTGTTTGGACTGAGGTGAAAAGTGGGCCCATTCCATTTCATAATTTTTTATTTTTTTTAATTCGAATTATTATTTTTATTTTATTTTGATTTCAAATGTTTGATGTTTGCTTTGCTTTGGCGCTGCTGTTGTAGTTGTTTGGTGAAAGTGACATTATAATAATGTTTGGGACAAAAAACATTAAAAATATATTTAGTGGGGGGACAAAGATGACAGTGACAGAGTCCTTGATATTCTTGGGTGACGGCCAAGTAAGAGAACTGAGAAGAAATTTTCATTTGAGGATTTAGTTAAGTTGGGTGACTGGGTCTGTGCTTTTGCTTTATCTGCAATGTTTACGAATGGTCCTTGTTCGCTTCAATTTTCTGAATAGTCTTAATCAATCTCGAATTGTAACCATCAAAATCATACCAATTATTTCGTATATGCATACATGATGACATTGCCCAGTCCTAAGTGCTTTGCTCTGTTTAGTTCACTATGACTGTGTAATACTAATACGTACTGCAAACTAATATATATTATTTTTTATATCATATTTAAATTAATCTATATTATATTTTAATAATTTTTGTACAAAAATATCCTTGTATCTTAAGAATATGTTAACATGTATATCCTTTTTAAAGCTAATGCGTCTTTAAGAATATGTTAACACTTATTTATCACTTATATATCTCTTTATTAAATTCGATAAAAAAAAATTTATATATTATTTTATGATATAAAAAAATACAGTAGTGTGGGAGGTCGTTGATATCTCTTATGGTTTTCTTGAAATAGAAGAATTGAAGAAAGGTACAGTACTCCTTCACAGTCATATGGCAATGAGAAGAAAAATTGCACCAAGTAATATGCTTACACATATAGCGTCTATATATCGACATCTGGTCTTCGCTTCATTCTACGTCAAAATAACATAATTAGAACATGTTTGGATGTCACGTACAAAATCAAATGATTTTTTTATGTCCTTCTCTGTTTCGTTAGGGTCCAGTACATAATTATATATGATCATCACATTCATTAGTGTTCTTACTTACCGATCAAAAACACAAGCTTTAATTCCTAGCTACCACATTCACCAGAATATCCTATAATTTTTTTTAAAACAAAATTGATAAAGTAAATGAACAATTAATATATAATATATATATATATGTTAACTTTTCATAATTTATTTTATACTCTTATTTTTATTAATTTATTAATAAATTATTAATACTTAACATATATGCCAAGTTTTTTTAGATAATAATAAGAATATTATACTTTTAATTTGAATGAAATTTAATAATAAATTATTTTTAATATTTTAATAAATCAAGGTTACACAATGTCTAATTTTCAATATATAACAGTAACAATACTATAATATTAATTAAAATAAAATTTATTATTAAATTATTTTGAAAAAAATCATAAAACTAATAACAATAAAAATAATAACCATGACACTAGTTCATACAAATCTTAATTCAAATTAATTATGTTATTTTGGTTGTTTTAAATTTAAAAGTATTATTTTATATAATTTTTTAATAAATTACATACAATACATATATTTATAAATAATATCATAAAAATAATTTAAATAATTAAAAACAAATGAGAATTTAGTATCCACATGCAACCCACTGATAAGATTATGATAATCTCATCGATTGAAGAAAGATAAAATACAAACGGCTTAAGTTTAGGATTTACATCTCTTGGCAATTACCGTTTATAGACCAAGATTCTTGGAGTGGGTAGTGAGAAAAACAAGGTACCAACAAAAATTCTAAGCTGTTACCATCTGTCAGAAATCAAGAAATAATAAACAAACAATCATTTGATAATTGATGGTTTTTGGATAATATGAATAGAGAAATTAGTTAGAGCTATTAATTACGTGATATTATTGTAATTATTTTTATAAAAAATGAATATTTAATAGTTTATAAAGAAAAAAAATAATATAATTATAAAGAATATACTAAAAAAAACATAAATATTATTATATTTTTTTATTTTATTTTCTTCTTATTAAACAATCTAATCTCTGTCATCTCTGTTCCCTGATGGCAAGAAAACACAACAAATCATATACAATTATATTATTACAACTATTAATTTTGCTTTGGTACAAATAATATTAAAAAATTATAAAAAATAATAAACTTACATAAATTTGTTATTAATAAAAACTTGTAATAATGATAATAATAACTTAAATTGTTTTTGTCATTTTATTAATATAAAAACAAATTAAAAATAGGGGGAAAGCCCGATAATGATTTAATGATTTATTAGCTAATACCCTAATAACTAGCTAACAGGCACCACCACACTTGGTGTACAAACATTCCAAGTGGTAGGGACATATAAAATGTGGGGTCATTTAGGTTATGAAGATTGTAGCCTTCTAGGACGAATAGGATCTCACTCCAGTTTGTTGACCGGTCAAAGTTAATTTCTCAGTCAAAGAGAGCATTGGAAGAGAAAGAGAAAAGTTGGAATTAGGGAAATGAGCCCGAGATGTATGCTGCATGTCTGTGTATATCTATGGTATGCATCTTCTCTGAAGAAAAGAATCTCAACTATCTCTCTTAGGCATGGTTTAATTTGTTACTTAAATTATATGAAATAGTTATTTATGACATAAAATTAAAATTTAATAGTTTTTTATGATAATTTGATATATCTATTTTTAAAAATTAAAATCATAATTATTAACTTTTAAGTTTTTTTTTTCACTAATATTTGAAAAATAAAGTTTTAATATAAATAATTGATGAAGCAATTTTTTAAATAATTTATAAAATTTATAAAAATATCGTATAAAATGGTTAATTCGTATATACTTACAACGAGCGCAGAACCTACTCCACATGTCATCAAATTATTTGTTTTAGTTTATAATTGTAAGTTCACCAAATTTACGATTATGACTTAATAATTAAGCGAAATCTCGTGATTTACTTGTAAGAGAAACTTCAAAACGCGTTCTATTATTTAGAAAATGTTTAATCCTTATAAATATATTATCATTTAACTTTTTAAATAGTGTGTAACATACGTGCATACGTTACATTAAAATATAGGTTTTTACCTTCATAATTTCAATATAATTACTCACATTTTATGTATTTGGATTGATTTAACTTATAAAGATGAAATAGTTTCCTTTTCTTCTTAGGTAAATATACTTTCCTTTTAGCCAACCTTCAAAAGGATTCATTTTTTTATATAATTATATTACACGTTTTTTTCATAAAAAGTTAGTATATGTAGAAATTAGTTGGCTTGTTTTGCTCATGATTAATTATACAAGTTCATTATTTTGTTTTACAGATTGAGTTACTCTTATGAAGAAAAATAAAATGTAGTTTTTTATTTTCTTACCGACAAAACAATCATTACACATAGCCACTCAAAAAGGAAAAAAAAAAACACTAAGGCAAATACATCAATAAGCCACTTGATCAGTTTTTATAATTTTCTTTATTTTATTTTTCTATTTTTTAAAAAATTATTTAAAAAATTGATTTAATAATTATTCATGCAATTAAAATATTCTTTTTTAAATATAGTTGAAAAAATTTAAAAAAACATAAAAATAAGCTAGTGAACCTATGGTATTATTTTTTTAATTAAATTATATAAAAAAAATTGATAAATCTAAATACTCTCACTAACTAATTAAATTTGTGTGTAAGTAGTCAAAGATGGTTAATTGTTATATATGGAATACTTAGCAAGTGGATTTTATGTTGGTTTAAAATTAATTAGAATGATTGTGATAGCAAGACAAATCCCGGAACTAGTATAACATTATTCACTAAATCTGTTTAGATTTGTTTAATCTGGAAATCGGGACCAGTATTTTATATTATTATGTTAGATTAGCAATTTCATTATCTCATTAATTAACTGTTGGTTGATAATGACAGGCAAATTTATTTTATAGGTCTGAATTTATTTTGATGGACACAATTCCTTTTTGAATAGCATGCATTAAGAAAGCAAATAATTTGCCAAATTACAACTTACCTAATATATATTTGTCTTTCCAAATCTTACTTATTACAATTTGATTAGAAAATAATTTTTTCTTATTTTAAAAAATTATTTATCCTTAATTTTTTAAAATATAAATAAATCAACGTAGATTAGATTTATTGTGTTGTGGTATGTCACTTAGTATTAGTATATATAAACTGGATATCTGGAATTATTCCAAATCATTTTACAATACATTTCCTTTCACAAATATGATGGTGGTTGTACAATGTGAAAGCAGAAAAAAATCTGAATTTGAAGTCACTTAGATTTTTGTTTTGGTTAGGCGAGTGAACAGAGCATGAACACTTTTTTTTTTAATCAAGAAAGCATCCACACTTAATAGAGAATCTATGTTGTATTTTTTGCTTTCATATATTTTCCTGATTTTATTTTTAATATCGTAATATTTTTTATTTTTTTTATTAACACTTATATTTAAAAAAATCAATAAATTTTAAAATTTAATTTTTTGACATATGTACTCTACTTACTAACTTTTAAGTTTTTTTTTATTGTTTCTTCTATTCTCTCACATATCTTCCTCAATCTCTATTTCTTTGAACTTCCTTTCCTTTCCTTGTCTCTCTCTCTATTTTTTTTCTATGATCTCTCTCAATTTCGAAATTAAGTATATATAAAATATGAAACTGATTCTATTTTATAGAAGCATTTTTTTATAATTGTTAAGCTTCTTTTTACTTTTATATTACTTATACCTCAATTATTAAACTTAAAACTTTAAATATTATATAATAGTTGTTATTTTTATAAGTTGAATTTTTCTAAGTTAACTTAACAACAATTTTATCGAACATCTTTAAAAGAAGATGAGAGATTGAAGAGGATGTAAAAACAATAAAACTTGCATTAAATGACTCCAAAATGGTGAAAAAAAAAATGTTTCTGTTGTAGGGATTGGAAGACACGAAAATAAAAAAATATATCATTTATTAAAATCATTTGTGTTGGTTATATGAAAAAATTACACTAAATAAAAACATTTTTAAAAATATAGGTATCACTTATATATATCACTTAATAATAAAATAAAAAATATTAAAAATAAAATTAAGATAATATTAAAATTGTGAAGTAAATTAACTTAAATTTAATATATTTGATATAAAATGTAGTTCAAGTTAATTAGGAGTTAGGATAAAATAGTTTACAAATATATTTATTTATATTTTTAATAAATAAATAAATAAAATATAATATAATATATAATATTATTTAAGAAAAAAATATTACTACAAACATTATATTTAATTATATTTTTAAGTATTTCTTAAAATGACATTCTGGTAACTGTTATTTTACAAAAAAAAAACTTTTTTTTCCATAAGTTTAACAAAAACATTTTAAATTATGATTTTGAAGTTGCTAATGTGGTAAATGATTTTATATCTTAGAGCCGATTGAGCCGAGAATAAAGCGACGACTCGCCGAAGTGGAAGTAAATAAGAGCTGATTTGATTTGATACATCTGGTCGGTTTATGCTGGACCCACAACTAATCTTACCGAACACGTGTCAACATAATGCTTCAAAAAGACGAATACTTCAGTTTACGAGGAAAGTAAACACATTCACACCACACCGCATCCAAACAACTATTGCAGGTTGCATTCAGTTCAGATCATAATGGACAGCTAAACACATCTGTCCCACTGTTGTTGGGCTAGTGGGTTTTTCTTGTGGGCCCCCAACTTCTTACTTCTCTTCAAGCAAAGATAATATACTACTCTCATCTCAATTTGCTATATTTGGATCTTTTGCTATATTTGGCACATGGGAACACGCGAGACACGAGAGAGCTGAACCAAAACGTACACGTCATAGGATACGAATTGTTCATTGTTTTTTTAATCCAATAAATTTAAGATTAATATATCTTTTATAAATAAAAAAATATTATTAATGTAAAATATATATCATAAATATTAAATAACACCTGAATTTTTGATAACGGACTTAGATTTTGTGATTGTTTGGTTAGTTTCTGAAACAAGTATGAGAGACAAAAGAGAATTAAATAAAACATTGTATTTTGTTGTGAGTGATGAGTCCGTTATGAAAAAGGATATATATACTGCAAGTTATTGTGGTTTGATTTTGCATTTGGTAATGTATGTGACGACTTAAGCATGCAAATGTATGTAACCAAATGGAAAAAATAGAGGTGCATCTCCTATTTTGTTTAATAATGGTTTAGTTCAACTATTTACATTTTTTCTATTATTTTTTTTACTTTTGGGTTTGACTTGGCAATATTAGTCCTAAACTGATCCTGAATTATAGTCGAAATTTCATCTACTTAGCCAGGAATTGAAGCTTTGAGTAGTGTTATTGGAAGAGCTTATTAACTATGGAGGTCTAAAAGTGTGGCAACATATATCAAAAGGGTCAAAAATATTCATTTGTTTAGGCGTTAAGTGTTGTTTAGTCATTTTAGAAAATATATTTTTAAATTTATTTGTTTGTGAAAAGGGTAAATATAACGGAATAATATATATTTTTATTTTTTAATAAAATTATATCTAATAAAATAATTTTTAATTAAAAAAAATAGTCAAATTTGTTAACAAATCTTCCGATTAAAGTTAAATTAAATTTTCATTATATAATGTGTAACTTTAGATATTAGACATTGTTTAAGAGTTATTCAAATTTTTGTTTAATTTTGAAAGAATTTTTTCTTAAAAGTTTGAGTAAATTTTTAATTAAATATTTTTTTATGTATATATATATATTAAAAAAATATAGTAAAAAAATATAAAAATACATGTAACATATGTGTTATTTCATTATGTTTAACAAAAAATGGGATAAAAAGTAAATTTTGTCATTTCTTTGCCTATTTTTTACAAACAAAAGGGACTTTAATGACACATTTTTCATTAAAAAATGTGATTTAAAACATTATTTTTAAACAAATGGACTAAATAATACATTTGACATAAACAAAATGGCTATTTAAACACTTTACCCTATTTTATATTCGATTTTTACTCTTTCAAGTTTTTCTTTCTTTCTTTTTAAAATATAATTTTTTAAGTTTGTGTCTTTTCAATAAAAATCTTAAAAGTTTATAAAAATATTTTATATTTATAATACTTTATAAATCTATTAAAATCATAAGTGAATATAGTAGAATAATAAAATAAGAGAATTCAAAAATACTTCGATATATTATTATTCTAGAATTGGAGGTATATATATTGATAAAAGCGATATTATAAATAGGAAAAAATATTCCTACTAATTATAGGATATAAATTATCATAACCATATAACATGTCAATTATGTACATAAGGTAAAGATCTCCACAATATTGATTCAACATTTTCCCTCAAGTTGGAGCATAAAAATATCGATCATATCCAACTTGTCAACTAAGTAGTCAAACTCTCCCCTCAATACTTCTTTAGTGAGGACATTTGCTAATTGTTTTTCTAAGGATACAAGTAGGAAACAAATAATCCTCCTGTCTAGATTCTCCTTAACGAAGTGACAATGAACTTCCTCATGCTAAGTCTTATTATACTAAATTAGATTATGAGTAATCTTAATAGTAGTTGTATGATCACAACATAGGATTTTGGAATTTAATGCCTAGTTCTTTCATAATATTACAGATCTATAACACTTCATATACTCCATGCGACATATCTCAAAATTCTGCCTGTGACTTGACCTTGTAATAACCTTTTGCTTCTAACTCCACCAAGTAACAAGTTTCCTCCCAACATCTAAATGTTGACCTTTGTTCAATCTTATTACTTACTCAATCTACATTAGTGTATCCTATAACTTCTAACTCATTCTTTTATGTAAACTACAAGCCTTTACCTGGTGCCATCTTCAAATAATTTAGAATACAATACATTACATCCATATGCTCTTTGTTAGGATAATGCATGAACTGAATGACTACACTAACAACATAAGCAATGTAAGGTTTAGTATGAGAGGCATCAATTAGTCTTCCTACTAAACCTTGGTATCTTCTTTTATTAATCAATACTTTATTAAGGTAAATCTCATGCTTGTGGTTCATCTCAATTGGTGTCTTAATTAGTTTAAATCAAGCATCCCAATTTTAGTTAATAAATCTAGAACATACTTCCTTTGTGATAACGAGATTCCTCTTTTTGTATTTCAAAAAAGACTTTTTCAACTTACACACTTTCCCACTATCACATGGTTTACACTTAACTCCCAGTTGCACATCTATATACCCTTTCTCCAAATTTCCATTGAGGAAAGCATTTTTCACATCAAAATGGTTTATGGGCCAATCTTTATTCACAGTAAGTGAATTAAGAATTTGAATAGTATTGTTCACATCAAAATGGTGTATGAGCCAATCTTTATTCACATTAAGTGAATTAAGAATTCAAATAGTATTGATTTTTGCTATTGGTGTAAAGGTTTTTTCATAATCAATCCCACAACGCTGTGTATAACCTTTGGCAACCTGTATGACTTTGTATCTATCAATACTCCCATCAACCTTAAGCTTCGGTATGAACACCCATTGACATCGTACAATCTATTTTTCAGTGGGTATGAACATAATATCCCCATGTTGAGTTCTTCTATAGAACTTCCAACCCTTCATTTGTTGCCTTTGTCCAATTCTAATCTATCAAAGCGTCTTGTACATTACTAGGTATATTCATAATGTATACTTTATCATCAACAAATGCATGTGACTTGGATAGCCTATAGTTAGACATAAAACCAACAATATGATATTTAGTTTTGGTTTTTAGGTCTGGTTTATACTATTTTTTGGAAGATCCTTTTTAACCCTATATGACCTCCTAGATTCTTCAATTGGAACACATTTGAGGTGGATCATTTTGGGTGAACTCTTTAGTGAGTTCAATTGGTGATGTAGAAGTGGGAATATTTTGTGTACTATCTTCATATGCGTCGAAAATTGATCTCATATCATGAGCTGTATGGTTTTCATTAGATGTAGGAATCTCAGCATCCTTACTATTTAAGATAGTTCTTATTGTTTTTTGAGATTTATCATCCCCTAATACAATAGCTTCATTGCAATCGATATCAACTCTTTCATACTCATCTGTCGACGTTAAGATTGGCCTCACTTCCCATTGAGACCGTCCTCTATCCTATCCTCCAAAATGAGCCTTCAAATTCTCTATTTCTTTAAACTCTTCAAACTCAAAGATAGGCTAAGGATTCCCATCATATCATCTCTCCCCCTGAAGGGACGACCATGAAACTCCCACAAAGTAATAAGGCTTAGATTCATCAAAGGAAACATTAAGAGACATATGAACTGCATCCATGAATGGATTATAACAACGATAACTTTTTGAAACTCTACATAACAATAAAAATACATTTCTTGGCATGTTGATTAAGATTACTACATTGATATTGGGGAATGGGGAACATGGACATAAAATATGCATTCAAATACTTGGGGCTCTAAATTAGGCACAAAATGATCAGAGAAAAGTTGATGGAGTCTTTGTTAAGGATTTTAAAACTCAATTACTTGAGAAGAAATAAGATTGATGAGATATGTTGTTGATTTAACCATTTCTTCCCAATAAGAATGAGGCATGCTAATGCCAAACAAAGAGGCATGTACAACTTCCAACAACTATCTATTCTTCTATTATGGCAATCCATTTTGTTAAGGAGTATATAAGCAAGATGTTTGATAATGAATTCCATAAGAACACAAAAACTCTATCATTGGATTTTTAAAAAATTCTCCACCATTGTCAGACTGAAAGATCGAATGAATTGTTGATAATAAGTCGTAACCATTTTAAGGAACTCCTTAAAATTAGCAAACACATTACACATGTTTTTTGAATAATAAAACCCAATTTATGCAAGTACAATCATAAATAAAAATCACATAATAACAAGCTCTAGAAAGAGAAGAAACCTTTGCAGTCTCCCAAATATTAGAGTGAATCTTTATATAGGAATGAAACTTTTATTAAGACTTAAAGAATATGAAATACATAGCTTTTAGTTTGTTCATAAACACTATAATGAAAAATAGACTCATTAATAATAAAAAAACAAATGAGGTTTCAATTTCTTAAGATAACTGAAAGATAAATATCATAAATGATGATACCATAACCACATATCTACCTTAGCATTTTCTACTCCATTAGTTTGATTGGATTGACCAAAACAATATAACTTCTTGGTGTATTCAAAGAGTCATTGATTAAAAAAAAATTAAAAATTGTCAAATTTTTATGGATTTTGAGATTTTTTAGCTAAAATATACATAAGAAAATCTATAGCCATTATTCTCATCACCCCAAAGATTTCTAATCATTTTTATTTTTATTTTTTCTTTCATACACTTTTCTTATCTCTTTATTATTTGTTCAACTATAAAATTCAATATGATCTATAAAAAAAATGATATAGAATTCACTACAATCCACACAAGACTCTATTAAAATCTATTAAAATTCTTTAAAAGTTCATCAATATATTTCAAATTTATAACTCTTTACAAATTAATAAAATTATAATTGAATGCATCCCTTAAAATTAAAGGTTTTTTAAATACACATTCTTTTTAAAGAGTTTTATAAAATCTTAATTGAATATACATAAACTTTATTAGTTTTTAAATTTTTTAAATTAATACACAAATTTCAAAATTTTCAAAAAGTTTATAAAATAATATACCCTTCTAAAAACAAATAATATAAATAAGTATTAAAAAAATCATTACATTCTAATAATTGTTTTTGGGTATGATGAAAATATTTTTCATAATTAACTCACAGAGATAAATTAAAAAGACAAACAAACGTTACAATTTTTGTTTATTGTACAAAATTTTATCATATAGAATTCATTAATTTTTTAATAAAAAGTGTACACTCTAGCTTTTAGAGAAAAAAAAAGTGAAAAAATTCAACTATGAATAAGCAAATTGTAAACTAATCATGTTTATACTGTATACCTTTAACTGATAAGATGGTCGATTTGTATTAATAATACTAATAGAAAAAAATTTCTAAAAATTAACATTTTTTAACTTTTTTTTCCAGCTTAGTTAATTTTAAAAATCACTAAAAGGTTTAAAGGGTATTTTGTAAATTTTTTTTTTGTTACAATTCAAAAATGATATAAAATGTATAATTATTTGAATTGAGATACTAAAATTGAATATTTTAATAACATGAGATATTTAAAATATCAATATATTAAGATGCGAGAACATTGTGAAAGTTAAAAGAAAAAGTGAAAATGACCATTATACAGCTATTATATCCTCACATATCTTGTAAATTTTGGTGTAAAATAGAAATTTTGTAAAGAGTACAAAGCTAGATCAGATGGTGCGTTGTGTAACAGGGGAGGGATGATTTTTTCAGCAAGATCATTAGGTATGTCTTAATTTTGTCTCTTTAGAGAGCTATAATATATATCTTCAACCCTAAAATTCAAGAGTATGAGATTTTATTTTTCTTTTGCCACACATAATGCCTTGAATTCGCTAAGATGATAATTACTAAATGGATTGACAAAAGTACTAATGTCTCATATATATATATATATATCAGAAATGTCAAACAAGTTTGGCTCTTTCAATTTGCTAAAACTTATTTTATTTATAAATGAATTGAATTAGAAAATTAATAGACAGCTCATTTAAATGTTTTTTTGTTGAACTCATGTAAAATTATTCTTAAATCTAAATAACTATTATTAAAATAGGCATAATTTTTTATAAAAAGTTTGAAATCATAAATCTTAAAATTTTTTAGAAAATTTTAATTGGTATGAAATGATTCATGTTTTGTGAGTTAGTACAACTTATATTTTAAAAATGAGTCAAAAATGTTATATTAAATCTGAAAAATCATTAGTAAAATGAGCACAATTTTTTATAGAAAACTCAAAATTATAAACCATAAAATTTTTGAGAAATTATACTTATAGAAATTTTTAATGGTATATGAATGATTCATAATATTTTGTGAGACAATACAATTTATATTTTAAAAATAATTCAAAAATGTTCTATTTAATCTAAATAATCATTAGTAAAATGAACATAACTTTTTATAAAAAACTCAAAATCACAAACCGTAAAATTTATTAAAAAATAAACTTTTAAAATTTCTAATGATATATGAAATGATTTATAAATTTTTGTGAACTTGTACGGTATATATATTAACAATGAATAAAAATATTCTTCTAAATATGATTAATCATTATTAATAAATATGGATAATTTTTTATTTTTTTATAGAAAACTTGAAATCACAGTATATAAACTTTGTTAGAAACTAGATTTTAAGAAATTTTTAATGATATATGAAATGATCTTAATATTTTGTGAATGAATATAACTTATATTTCAAAAATATTTAATAAAATCTTAACATTATTCAATGAAATAAACACAATTTTATCAAATAAAATAGTGAGTTATTCTTTTAAATTCGTGAGCTAATTAAGTTACATTTTTTATTTCATGAACTCAATAAACTAACTTTAAATAAACTGAGTTGTGTTTAGAAGCTATAATAGTAATCATAAGTCAAAATGGTTCTAGAGGGAACAACAGAAGTCGAATGCAGAATGTGAATGAGTAGAGTTTTTGGTGGAAATTCTATTCTTGATGACGAAGTTTCCCCACATCGATTTCCATCGTGGTCCATACAACGAATCATAATATATACAAATAAGACTTGAGAATGACACCGCCGTTAGAGACTTTCTTTGTTTTCACATTTTTTAAATGGGAATGTCACCAAACAATTCCAACATTGGGTATGAAATTTCCAAGTCTAGATCTCTTGATCGATTTGCTTTTTTTTTTTCCCAATTTTTAAATTGATTCCTCCTCAAAATTCAGATTTAGGGAGCTTTAGGTCAATCTAAATGTCCAGTAGTAAATGAAATTTGGCGGTGATCAGTGGTTATATTTTATATACATAGCTAATGAGTAAGAATGCTTAAGGAATATTAATAAAAAAGTTACATGAGTACAATGAAAGTGAGTGGATAAAGCTTTAATTCATTCCAATTTGCATCCTCTTTCCTCTTTACTCTTTAGTTACCATGTTAATTAATCGCCATTCCTACCCATGTATTATAGGGAGAGGTGCACTATAGGTATCTAGATTTTAAATTTACTATTATTTAATTTATTAGATTATAAATTATGTTTTAATACCAAGACATTATTTAATTAATATAAATTATATAATTTTAATTTTTTTATTAAAATATTATTTTTTAATACAAAAATGTAATAAAACATGAGTTATTAATACGAGAAAAAGTAAAATTTAATATAAAATTATTTAAAAAAATCATTGATAATAATATTTTAAATACACTATTTTTGTTTTTCAAAAAATAAAATAAAAATTGTGAAATCATCAATTATTAAAATAAATTTTAATTTTTTTTAATATTGTTAAAGGACTAAATTCTAATCACGTTTTAATCGATGAGAAAAATAATATTTTAATAAAACATTATTAAAAAATATTATAAATCCAACGACACGTTTTAGTTAGTGTCACTTTATCATTTACATTAATTTTAATCTTTTTAATTTAATTTTTAATTTTTCGTCATTTATATAAGATGTGAATATGGACGAATATGATACTTGTCGAAGAATTGTCAAGATCATTGTTTTGTAGCAACACACGATGAACTTTCAAGCAACAAAAAACACGTAGTTAACACAAGAGCAAACAAAGTATGTAAGAGCAATCAATAACAACAAAAGAAAAGAGAAAATTGAGAGAGAACGTAGCTGAATAATTTTTGTATAATTTTAACAGCTTTGTACAATTAATATTATTATGTATATTCTATCTTTTATACCACAACTATCTTGTAGTACACATTTGTTAAATTTTACTACATAATAAGACTTGCATTACTCACTTATAACTGAATTGTAACTAAATTATAGCTATACAAAAATATATTTAATATGTTACAATGAAGACTATGAATCATAGTATAAATGTGCACTGCAGGTGCACCATATCAATTACAATTATATAATGTTGCACACCACATAGGTCCTCTTGTCTTTGCAATTGTTCTTCTACAATTCCAATGCACCACACCATCTTTCATTTCATTTATGCACTATACCATCCTTTCACTTCATTTAAACAAAAGCTCATGCAATATACCAACCTTTACAACACTCGTGCATTTAACAATGCTTCGCATATATGCCTTAGCAACACAACTCTTCTAATTTAGTTGCATTACAAACTTGCATATCAACATCTTTCCTCAAACTCAATGACATCAATTGCACACAAAGTTTTTATACAAAAAATACAAATTGAGAAGTCCACAATGCCTCGGTTAGAACATTGTTGGTTATTCTTCGCTTGGAATATAACAAACTTGCAATTGCTTTTCTATCACACGTTCTCTTACAAAATGCACATCAAGTTCAACATGTGTAATTTTTGATTGTAAGATGGGGTTAGTTTTCAAACCAACAACACCAAGATTATCATACCATAAAACTAGTGCAAATTTGATTAAAATGTGAAACTCATCAAGTAATGCTCCTACCCAAGAAACTTCAAAGGCTGCATTAGCTAGAGAATGATACTCAACCTCTATGCTTGAATATGAAACAGATGTTTGTTTGCAAAAAGACCAAGCAATGGGATTAGCACTAAGAAAAACCACAATATTAAACAAAGACCTTCGATCATCCACTTGTATGCAGGTAGACCATGCGTTATAGTGCCACACAAAAAACGTAGGAAATTTTTTACAGTAAGCCAATGAGTAACTTTTGGTGTAGCCATAAATTGACAACATTTATTAATAAAAAAAATATAAATTAGGCCTAATAAGGATAATGTATTGTAAAGCTCCTACAATTCTCCTATGCAATGTAGGATTATCAAAGGCAACATCACCTTAAGCATTCAGGGAAATATTAGACACTATAGGTGTTGAACTAGGCTTACAACCTTCTATTTTTTCTTTTCTTTTAGAAGAAGGTCTTTGATACACTTGCTTTGAGCAATCAATAAATCTCCATTTTCCAAATGATGAACCCTATTTCTAAAAATAACTAAGGTGTCTTAAATATTTCAAGGCAAATTGAGTATTAAGATTCGTAATCAGGCCCTGAACCTTTTATTCAACTTTACTAGTTACAATTATATCATCCACATGCATAAGAAAAAATATTGTAGAGATAGAATTGGTTTTGAAAAAGAGAGAATAATTTCCCCTTGAGTTGTAAAATCCCAGACGAATAAGAAACCTTTTAATCGTGTCATGTCAGGCCCTTGGAGCTTCTTTAAGGCCATAGATAGCCTTATTTAACTTGCAAACATACTGTGGGGACACTAAATCCTCAAATCCTTGAGGTTTTCGTATATACACTTTCTCATGCAACTATCCATTAAGAAAGACATTACTTATATCTAGCTGATGCAATTTTCACTTAAAGGACAATGTAAGAGTTAAAATGAACGTTTCTAAAAAATAAAATAAAAACAACTATTTGCTTGAATCCTTCTGCTACAACCCAAGATTTTCTTTTATCTAACTTACCATTAGATAGTTTTTTCACTCTGAAAATCCATTTACTACCTATAAACTTCTATCTTTAAAGTTAGAACTAATGTCCAAGTGTCCATTTTAACAAAAGCATCAAATTTTGTCTACTTTGAGGCTTTCCATTCTGAATTACACAAAGCTTGTTTCAAAAATGATGGTTTAAGAAGAATTATATCAAGATAAAATGAGATAAAAGCCTTTAGTTTTAAAATTCTTGTTTTGAACCTAGTATTCATAGAATAAGTGTTGCTAGGGACAACAACTCGTGACTTTTAAAAAGGAACATAAAGAGACTCAACACAAGGTTTTGTGACACTAGGAATAAAATTATGTGAAACCAATTTATGCAAAGTCAACTGTGAAGGAATCACAGAATTAGACTATAAAAAAAAGACATAGACTTAGTTGATTCTGACACATGCTCAATACTAAAATCAAGAGATGAAGACATGTTATGTGACTGAGATAAAGAAGACAAAGAAACATTAGTAGGTATACTAGTTGATGGTGACTAAACAAGAATAGATTAGATTGTATTTATATATTTAGTACTTATCATAGAAGAGGATAAGAATAGAAGAATTAACAGAAGGAAATTTATACTCATCAAAAAACAACATCCTTACTAATATATATCCTACCAGATGAGAACAAATATTTGTATTCTATGGATCTTAAACTATAGCCCTTAGCAAAGAGCAAGGAAGAGATTGAGCCTCTAGTTTATTAGCTGCATAAGGTCTTAAACAAGGAAAATAACAAAAACCAAGCACTTTTAGGAAATGGTAGTTTAGTTTTTATGAAAATAGCTTTTCTAGAGATTTGATATCACTAAGAACATAAATGGGTAATCTATTTATGATATAAACACTTGATAAGAAGGCTTCATTCCAATATTTGACAGGCATGAAAGCATGAGATAACATAGCCATTCCTAGTACCCCAATGTGTTTATGGTTTCTCTTTACTAAGCCATTCTATGGATGAAAATAAGGACACATGGTTTGATGTTTGATGCCATATTGAATAAGAACAGATACCAAACCTTGATATTCATCACATGGAGTTAGATTGTAAAACCTTAATTTTGTGATTAGTTTTCAATTCAACTTGTGATATAATATGAATAAAAGCTTAAGTTGCTCTAGATTTAGTTTTTGAGAAATAAATCCAAGTGTACTCATCAATAAAATTAATATAGTAATAAAAGCCATTCATGGATGTACTAGGTGCAACCCAAATGTCAAAATGCACTACCTCTAAAGGATTAGACAAATGAAAATGAGATAAAGAAAATAGTAAGGTGTGACTCTTTCCTATTTAACAGAAAACACAAACAACTTTTTTATTGATTGAACCATTGGGAATATAAGTTTTTGTAAGAACTTTTTTTACAATGGTAAAGATGCATTACCTAAACGACAATACCATAGAAAAATGTCACTATATTGACTTACAAAAGTAATAGAAGAAGAAACAACAGATTGTGTCTTTTGAAGTTTTAGATTAAACACATAAATACCTTGATTAACTTTTCCTTCAAGAAGCACCTCCTTATTGACCAAATCATTCACATAACATGAATAAAGATGAAACTTAGAATAAAAAATTATCATGTGCAAATTTAAAAAAACACTAAGATAGATTTTTGGCTATTTGTGGGACATGTATAATATTTCGAAGAAGACTTTTCTTATGTAAATTCTCAGTTTCAAATGAGTTAAAACTAACATTAGTGATAAAAAACCCTTACCACTTCTAATAAACAATTGATCATTGCCTTTGTAATTCTAAGAAGTGGCTAGATTAGTTGAATCAAAAGTCATATAATCACTAGCTCCTAAATCTGGATACCACACTGGTTCAGGTATAGTAGACATATTCAAAGGAAATATAAGCACACTTGTTTGATCAGAGAATCGAGAATACTTTGTTAAACAAGCTATTTAAGGATGAAAAATAGAAGTTCTATCATTGTTTCCAAATTGATTAAATACAAAAGAGGTTTCATTAAATGTTTGTTTGTTGAGGAGCAACATACTGTGAATGAAAGGAGACAATGGTAGATCACTAAAATGCTAAGTAAGATTAGCTATTAGAAGAGCCATATTGTTCATTAGAAACCTGTTACTCTAAAAACCTTCAAAATTTTGGCTAGTACCATTGTTTTAATTTAAATAATATGGTTGAGATGGTGTATTAATCGAGTCTGCCTATAAATCTTATGGAAGAACAAAATTCTTATTAAATCGATGCTAAAAAATGGCCACCAAATGACAAAGCCTACAACAAAATTGACGTTGTGGCCTGTTATTAGACCACCTACCACGTATTTTTCCTCTTATTTGATCATTAAAACTATTGTTAAAGCTAGGTGAAGGACTTAAGTTAAACTACTGAAACTAGCTAGCATTATTATGTTATTACTATGGACCTAGACTCAAATTATTCATATGAGTCATGACATTTCCATCATAGGGATTTCTTTCACTATTATTAGAAATACCAAAGACACCTTTAACAATAATATTGACACTAAGAAGAGGAGAAATCTACATAGTTTTTCTTCTTTACAACCTACTTTCAGAGCTGAGTAGAAATACATTTGCATCATTCACTGTTATCCTTTCTCCAAGCATTTTCTCTGTAATTGTAGAAATCACATTATCATAATCTTCTCCAAGTCCTCCCATCATATACATCAGTTTTTCTTCTTTAGAAATAGGACAACCACCACTTATAAGATCATCAATCAACACTTTATTTTTTAGCACATCTTCAGAAATGCTAAGTCCTTACTTCCTTAAATTCTGCAATTCTTATTTGATTTGAATGATTCTTGTTGTTGATCATGAGGTAAAATTCTTCTCAATCATCCATGTATCTCTTGATGTATTAAAATTACCTACTTACTTCAATATGTCATCAATCATGCATGCCATAGGCCAAACACCCAAGCATTTGATCTTGTCTTTTCCATGTCTTAAATTGTACATTAAGAACTACATTACCATTCACTTTTTCAAGTATATCTTACAACACATACTTCTCAAGTTCTAAGCTAGGAAAGTTTTTTACGATTTGATGCCTCCAAATTATGTAATTTTGATTATCAAGTTTTATAGTAACAAGAATATTATGAAAAGAAAAAATTGCTTTGCTAAATCAATTTTCATTTTGATTTCCTACATTTTGAATGACTTATGGTTGATCAATCTTTCTTCAAGAATTGTAAAGATCACTAAGTTTTATAGCTCTCATACCATATTAAGATCATCATTATACAATAACACATGATGAATATTCAAGCAACAAAACACAAATAGTCAAGTAAGAGCAAACAAATCATGTAAAAGCAATCAATAGCAGCAAAAGAAAAGAGAAAATTGAGAGTGAAATATAGCTGAATAATTCTTGTATATTGTATGTTTTTTAGAGCATTGTACAATTAATATTATTGTGTACATTCTATCTTTTATACTATGACTATCTTGTACTACATATTTGTTAAATTGTACTACATAATGAGACTTGCATTACACACTTATAATTGAATTATAGCTATACAAAAATATATATCTAATCTACTACAATGAAGACTATGAATCATAGCATAGACTTGCACTGCAAATGCACCATATTAATTGCAATTCTACAATGCTACACACCATATAACTTCTCGTCTTTGCAACTGTTCTTCTACAATTCCAGTGCACCGTATCAACTTTCACTTCATTTCTATAATGCGTATGTGCTATACCAATCGTTCACTTCATTTATACCAAGCTCACGCAATATACTAGCCTTTTAAACAATGCTTCACAGATATGCCTTAGCCATATAACTCTACTGATTTAGCTACATTACAAACCTACATATCAACAAGAATGACTTAAAATAAGGGTCACAAAGCTTTGGCTCATATGCATATTGTTGGTGCATCTATATTTTTGATATGTTTGAATGAGATTTTTTAATTTTCAGTAAAAAAAAATTGTTTAGAGTTTGTTACTATAAGTATTGAGAAGATTCATCCATTTAATCCTTCTTAAAAATATTTATTTAATGTAACCACTATATTAGCAAATATTTTCTTAAAATAAACATTGACACATCATATAAAGAAAAACGAGTGAGAGTACTAAAGAAATAAATAAATACAAATACATATTTCATTTTAGAAATGGTTGGTAAGTTTGACCTTTTAAAAATAACAAAATCTTCTATAAGAATTAAATTTGTGAACTCAATTTAAATTGAATGGACTCAACATTTTAATAGGGACATTTATTCTATATATAACTTAGTTTGAAACAACAGTGGCATGAAACCCATTTAGGTACGGAGAAGATTTGATGCTTAAGTCTTAATTATATATATATAGTGAATAATGTAGTTACTTTAAAACATTGTCTCTAATGTACTTAATTATTTATTCTCCAGGGTCTATAAATACCCCTCTTTTCTTGTTTCTTATCTAAAAAATATAGTGGAGTTTTATCAAATTGACATCTCATTTTCTATTTTCGGATCACTATACCTTTAGTGTTGTTTTGCATTAGTAATTTGTAATTATGTAAGCAAAACTATACTCTTGAGTGATGAGTATTAGAGGCGATGTTTGCAAATGATTTTATATGAGGAGTTTGTGTAGCTGTGAGTCGTGTGTTAGTTAGTTGTTGCCTTGGTGCAGCTTTTTCTTATGTGAGGAGCCTATGTGGCTATGAGCCGTATGTTAGCTAACAGTTGCTAAGATGCAACTTTTTCATTTATGAGAACAACTTTGTGAGAGTGGATTGAGTTGAACTGTTTGAGTTCTTATATCTTTAGTTGTGTACGATAAGTGGTTGATTATGTGTTCGATAATGTTTATTGGTTGTTTGTAATTGAGGGTATACCTCAAGGTTATTGGTTCTTTTCACTTCACGTTACTAATCTATGGTTATTAATCACGCCACACTAAGTGGTGTTGGCTTTATAAGAAATCCATGTTCGTATATCGAACCAGGTTATTACAGAGGGAGCAAGCGAAAGAAGTAATAGGTAATTCAAACAAAGGTCCTAATTGATAAAAATAATATGAGTTTTAATTCTATCAGGATTTTAATTATTCTATTACGTAGTGGATTTAATTGCTGTCAAATGGTTATCATAAGCAATCCGAGAATGTTACCACAAAGGTAGGGGTTCTATATGAATTTACCTCGTTATATATAATGTGTATTCTTTAATGTTTGTATTCACTAGTTGTTTTAACTACGTGTTGAATTAAGTATGTTATTTTGTATTTTTACTGTGCTTCTTACTTAATTCGTATTGTGAGGTCTTGGCAAGTAAGGCAATACTTTAATGACTGGTTTGAGGAACGCTAGTGGCTGATTGGTTTATGAGTGTAGTATGCAAACTGTTGTAATAGTTTTTGTGTGTAGTTTTATGTTATATAAGTTGTTAACAATATAGCATATGAAGTTACTACCCATAGGCTAAAATGGTAGCCAAGTGAAAGGCTATCCAAGTGTAACATACTTTTATATAAGTAGTACATAAGCTTTGTAAATGATTATTAGATCATTCTATTCTAACGATCAAAGTATTATTGTTTTAAGAAGTTTCAAGACTTTACATGTGATATATATCAGAGCTTGGTGCGTAAGTTCTTGATCAAGATTGCTAACAATTTAGTACAATAAACAATCCTGCATTTCAAGAAACTACACCAGCTGCAACAACAATGGCTTTTGCTACATCGAGTGCTTCTTCATTACCTAATTATGCAGTAATGTCAATCAAACTTGATAGGCTAAACTATTTTATTTGGAGGGAACAGTTCATGAGTTCTACTATAACTTATGGATTGGAATAAATTTTGGATATGAACATTCATTCTCCAACAAAGTATCTCACTGAAAAGGAAGTTAAGAAGATGAATCTTGCTTTCTTAGTATAGAACCAAAGAAACAACCTTGTTAAAGAGTAGGATCTACAACTCAGTTTCGAAGGAAATACAATTGGAACACGTTCGTAAGGATAACACTAGAATTCAAGAATATTTTAACAAAGTAAAAAACTGTTGCTGTTCATCTCGCTGCAATTGGTTAGAGAATTCCAGATAGAGAAGTTGTTGTGTACTTAATATGTGGCCTTGGTCCAGATTAAAAAGGATTTTTGATCTTAATGAACATGCGTGTAGAAGAACCCTCTTTATTTGAGTTGCATAATATGTTGCTTACTGAAGAGCAGATGCATCTTGAAAAACCAATATTTGAAGAATGACAAGTTCTTCATGCTAATATAGCCAAGACCAGTGCATTAATAGAACAAGGAAGGCCTTAATTTCAGAATAAGTTTGGAGGACGTAAACCATGGAGCCTTCAAGATTTTCTTCAATTTGGAGGTATGAAAATCAAGAATGCTGGTTTTAGAAAGAATACTGGTTTCAAAGGTTGTAAGCCAAATGGGTATGGTGATAGAAAGCCCTGTCTGCCAGATTTGCTCTAATTCTAGTCGTATAGCTTCTTAGTGTTTTCAACTAAGAGATTTGTTACTTGGCAAGGGAGATTCACAGCTTGTTGGCATGGTGACTCAGATGACAAAAAAAGATCAAGAAGATGACGAAAGTTGGGTGCTTGATAGTAGGGCCTCACATAATTTGACATGTGATATCACAAAGGTAAGAGAAGTGGTTTCTTTTACTAGTCATAAGCAGCTAACTATTGGTAATGGTTCTAAACTTTTTATTCATAATATAGGCACTAGTACCATTACTTATTTAGATCAAGAAATGCTTTTGAAAAATATTTTGTACCCTCCCCAAGCCTCTTCCAATTTATTGCCAATTCATAAACTCTGTGCTTATAACTTTATGTTTGTTGAATTCCATCCTGATTTTTCTATATTAAGGAACTATGCACGAGGAGAATTATCTTCCCAAGAAGATCTGAGGAAGGTCTTTATAAACTCAATGATTTACAAGAGTCATCTACTTTGAGGTATCACTTTCCTGCTAGTTTTAATCCTCTAGCTTTGTTTACCGGTTGCTCTAGTAAAAATAAAAATCTTAAAAAATAAAAATAAAATAGATACAATCATAAAAAATCTCACATAGGGTCATTTAATCACTCTAACAAAAGTATCTCGGTGAAACTATAATAAAAAGTGATTGAAAAAAGATAATCTTTTCTAGCCTAAGTTTTCTTGAATTTAGATTTTTTTATATCTTTTGGTTGGGATTCAACTACCATAGTCTTCATTGGTATGTTTTTTTTTTGACATGCTTTACTTTTCACATTCATCCTAAATAAAGATACAATATGTAGGATAGAATGATGATAATTAGTCCTAGAACTAAAAACATAGAAAGAATTATTAAAATAGGTAGATGTCAACAAGAATCTACTTTTAGCCCTAATATGACATTTCCTACTACAATTATGATAGACATGTATAAACATAACAATTTTTTCAACCATTAGTCAATGGTTCTTTATGCTTATTTAGTAACAATAGGAATAGAGTTAAAAAGCCTTATAAATATCGTCTTTGATGTTGAATGTGTGGAACTTTCATCCTTATAACAAAGTTCACCTGTATTACCATGGTACTTGCTCATATTCAATATTTTATCCAAACATTGAGCTCCAATTGTAAGTCTCTTCACTATTTCACATGATTTTTTAACCTCTTGCATCAATTTATTATTCTCTGTAGCAAGCTTATTATTTCTTTGTTTCAAACCTACATTGCTTAAATTCAAAGCATTACAAGCTTTCATGTGTACCAAGTTATTCATTTAACCTTTCTATTTAGAAAATAATTCTTTAGAACTTTTAATATTAAATTTAGAGAAAAAAAGAAAATTCAAGTTCTTCATCATTCGAATTATCAATCTCAATAAAATGATCCATAAAATAAATCCCTATGAGCAACACTAAGTGTATTTAATATTGGCTATGATACTAAATGAAAGTTCTAAAAGAGACTTAATAAGCCCAAAGGAGGTAACTATATTATTTTTAATTTTATCAAATTATAATTTTATAACCTAATTACAACGGTTAAACAAGTAATAACGTATCCAAATTAAATTTGAAAATAAGTAAATGACACACAAGATTTTTAGGTAAAAAAAACAATCTAGACATAACCATGACCTAAGAGAAAAATGACCGTTCCATTGAACCACTTAATTTTTTTACTTTGAAAACCAAATGTACAAGTACAAGTTTTTTCTTATGCTATTCTTCCTAGAATACTACTCCAATGTATCTTATATATGAGTCTATTTTTTATAGTTCTCAAGACTAGTGTGAACAGTATTCAAACAAACTTTTTAATTAGCTCTTCACCAATCAAACACGTTTACGGATCAACCTACAAACAAGATTAGTACAAAAAACATAAGTGTCTTTGTGTGTTTTAGAATAGATTTAATAATAAACAATCATAACTAGAGAATTCAAAACATATATAAAATAAATAAAATCAAATAGTAAATTCTAAAACTTTAATTAAACACAAGTTTAAAAAATAGGCTCAAATCTATTATAGCATAATTATATGAAATCAAAAATTCAAAATCAATGAGCATACTTAGATCTATCCTAGCATAATCATATGAATATATTAGATGAGATAACGAAGCTTAGCCCAAATAAAAAAAAATGATAAAGAGATCTATTATTATGTATGTAAATTATAAGAGACATGTGATGTATTTTAAAAAAACACTAGATAGGAAAACATCACTCATCTATTGTGGAAAAATATAATATGAAATTAACAACTAACTATGATTAAAAACACATGAAACAAGATAAAATCAATCAATTTCTACAAAGGGATCTATTATAGATCCCTATCAAAATAAAGTTACGTCAACTAAATAGAGGATCGATCCCTCTCTTCAGACCTTATTTTGCGAAGTTACATAGTTTGATGTAATCGATTGATGATCGTTTAGAGATTGATCTAGAATGGGATTGATCCATCTACTAGGGAGATCAATCACTCTATCTAAAATGGCTTACAACTTAATCATACAACATCATAATTGATTTAACTGAAAGCTTATATTAAATTTATTAAACGTGTATGCAATAATACCTGAATATGAGTCATTTGAGCACTTTGATTACGATATGATAAATTTTATCTTGATTCATGTTGTGAACATATGCTAGTAAATGAATGAGTGTAATTCTATGTGTGATTGTTATAAAAGATATATGTGAAGTAAAATATCTAGAACTCTAATATTTCTTTAACTTTACTTGATAGACTTGATAAAAATCCTATAAACAAGTTTACAGGTGAACGTTTTGCTCACAAAAATAACTAACACTTATAGCCCTTATACCTACATTTTCTTATTGGGTAATTGATTAATAATAAAATTATTGACTATCCTAAATCTTAAATAATCAAAAAGTACAATTACTAAATTTAATTCATTTATTACATTATGATTTAAAAAAAAGTAATAACTAAGCTATGCAAGATAAAAATGTTGATAACATTAAACTTAAGCATTCAATCCTATTTGTAATTAAAGTCAAAAGATAATACTTCAAATAAGGATATTAATAGTTACATACTAACCTTTTAACTAGCAATAAACATATTGTAAACTAGTTGTACACTCTGATTCATAAGATGTATAGTTTTGGTATTCAAACTTAAAATTAAATACATTAAAAATCAATAATTAAAACTAAAATTTATATTGACATTTAAATTAATTAAGCCATAATCTAGGATTTGAAAATTTCTTACTATCACAATGAAGATTTAGTTAGCCATGGTATTCACAAAGTTCATTAAACAAACTAAATAATCCATCATAAATAAAGAATCTGATTTTAATGAATTATTGGAACCAAATGAACAAAAAAATTTATTTCAACTTTTTCTTCAATCATCAAAAATCACAAAGATGAATTTTTTTTCTCAATTTTGTATATTTTGACTATTGTTTTATATAAGGTATTGTTTACGTATTTATATGGAAAAAAACTTAGGTTTTTAGGCTTAGATCAAATTGAGATCATTAGATAAGAAAAAATGGATGTAGATCCATTATACCATGTGTCATGGAGAAAGAAAAAGCTAATCAAACGTTCAAAACACATTCTGACTCAAAAAACGACGCTCTCAAAGGGAAGGTGTAGGAAATGTGTCTGATGTGGCACACTTTGGATGGTAGAGTACAGACAAACTAAGATCGGGCAAACAATTGAATGACACGTTCCATATTAGATGGAAGGTACATAGTGGCATAGGATGATTTACACATGTGGCACAAGGAAACATGGTACAATATTGATTGGGCTAACCTTTTTAACTTGATCTATGGGCCTTCATAAGTTAATCCACTTGATCCAAAAAATTCTCAAAAAAATCATAAAATTCTAAAAAAAATTCAAAGAATTTTTATTTTCTCTATAAAAAGAAAATAAATAATTATAGAAAATTATAACAATAAAATATGTATATAAATATAAAGAAATTGAAATATAATTTTTTTTATAAATAACACTTACCAATTTCTAACTTTTGTGAGACAAAATCGAATCACATTAAGATATTAAGATCTCCCATACAAAAAAACATTGTACAAAGCACATACCAATTGTTCTACGAAATGACACATATGAAGAAATTTTTACAGTTATTAATAGGGTGGGATGAGATGGGGTGAGATATGGGATTTTCTCTCTATTTCATGTCTATAATTTAGAATTTTTCTCTCATCTATACTTAAAATCATTGCGATGACATATCGAGAATACCTAATAGGGAACGAAGACCCCTAAATGAGAATATAAATCCATAAAATCTTTTAAATATTATTTATTTTTATTATAAAATAAAAATTATAATAAAAGTATAATCAATAATAAATATTTTATAATGAAAAATAAAAATTTAAGTCAATAAAGAATAAAAAAATTAACAATATTAAAGTGAAAGGAGAAAAATAAAATATATATAAAAATAAATACATAATCCTTTTGTATTGAAAAATATTGGTAGAATTTTGTTAAAATTAATTTCAAGTAATAATAATAAATTATAAAATAATTAAATGATTTTAGATTTTTAGAGTTAAAATAATTTTTATAAAAGAAAAATTATTGATATTTTGGTAGAATAAAAATAGGTTTAATTGCGTAGGAAGAAAACGTATGTTTATTTTTCTTACAACTTAAATTAACATATGTTTTTTTATTGAGTGGATTAAAAGTGAAATCATATTGAATAATTAAATTATTTATATACTTAATGAATAAAAATATAAATTAAATATGAAATATAAATTATATAATGTATTATTTATGATTAATTAAAATTTAAATGTAATTAATTCTATAACAAAATTAAAAGTATTAAATTTTTATATATTTATTAAAATATGATATATAATTTTAAAGAATGAATAAGTAATATAATTTTTGTCCTAATCCTACCTTATATTATAAAATATTGATCATTCTTTTTATTTCTCAATCTCTATTTTGTTTTACTCATTTATACCTACAATTAATAATCTATAGGGATTTTCCCCTTGAGAAAAAATTAACACTCTAAATTTGTAAGGATATAGGGATAAAGTGTAAATGATACATACGGTTCAAAATTAGGAAATTTGTATGGATATAGGGTAAAGTATAACGATACATATGGTTCAAAGTTAGGAAATTTGTATGGACTCGGGGTAAAATCTAAACGATACATATAGTTCATAGCTTGAACAATTTTGTTTTAAGCGAGCCCCGACAATTATTTGAAAATTGGAACTGATAGCAACAATCCAACATCTGTATGTTTGTACCATTTTTTCAACTAAACGAGTATATAAATTTATTTAAATTATATAATTTAATTTGTATATTAATTATAAGATTAGACATTTATGTCTCTAAAAATCACATATTTTTTATTGGAATAAAATAGCAATGAGTAAAGATATATCGGAGAATTAATATTATTAATATTTTTTTGTGTAATGAATAGAATTAACTTACCTTAATTCTAATCTTTATTTTTCATAAAGTATTCATATCCAAGTGGTATAATATGGATATGAGTATATGCATTCAAATATTTCAATTTGATATGAACGGATCGTAGCAATTGAGACTTTTAATATATAATATAAAAGATATCCGTAAAGAAAACTCTAAATATTTTTAGTATTATGTTATTTTCGTTCAAAATAATTAAATATTCTATAAATTATTAAAATTAAATTATATTTATAATTATTAATAAAAAATAAATAAGCATGATTAATTTTTTTTCGATCTCTATAATTTATTTTTTAGAAATATATGACTCATTTTAATTTTGAATTAATTGATATATTAATTAAAATAATATCATATATTAAATAAATTTTTTCTTAATAGACTATAGGCAGATTTATTATAGAAGTATAAAATTTAGAAAAAAATATTAGTAAAATATGTAATAATGTGATATTTAAAATTAATAAAATTTAAGATTAATATAATATATTTATTTTAAAAAATAAATATTTAATAACTAATAAAAAATATAACAATCTATAATACTTGTAAGGCTTCTGACTGACCTCGGTGGACAAATCTTGAACGTGTTTTTTGATATTCATTAGAACAATAATATAATATTGAGAAAAAGAAAGAAAAAAAAAATTAAAAAAATTATCATATCCAATACTTGCATACAACATCCAAAAATTACAATTCTTGCTATCCTAAATCAAAGAGTCTATGTAACCTATTATATGTTTGTCAAGATAAAATACAAATCTTAAATTAAGATAAGATGAAAATCAAATTCTGACTTGAATACGATTTCTTGGTATAATAAGGATCAAATTTTCATTTAAATTACATAATAAAACTAACTAGGATAATATATAATATTTGGGTAATCATAATTTAATATTTAACACCTATATTATAACACTTTTTCTTAACCACGTAAAAAAACGTCTCATTCAATTTTTTTTAACATTTTTTATTTTTTTTTCAAAATTTTAACTATTTTAAAATTCTCCATTTAAAAAAATTAGTAATTTTTTACATTTCAAATCTAAGTTTTTTTTTAAATTTTTTAATTTTTTTTGTATGTTAAAAATCTTATTTTTAATATAAATTTAAAAAGATATTATTTTTTGTATTTCAACACGTCTTGAATGATGCGGAGGTCACAAGTTATTTTGAGTTAAAATTATGGGTCTGTGTATCTGATCCATTTGACTTGAAAATTATTGTGGTGAAAATGGTGAAGTCATGTAGTACAAAAAGTACAGACAACCTTGGAATAGAGCAACTGCAAAACATTATGAGGGAAACCATAGGGGGCAAGAGGTACCTCCTTGTTTTGGATGACGTGTGGACTCAGGATCGTAATAAATGGATTGAGCTAAGAAACTTGTTGATTGGCGGTGCGAGGGGAAGCAAAATTTTAGTAACTGCAAGGAGTGATGTAGTTGCTAAAATAACCAGAACAGATGGGGTTGAATCATACCGCTTAACAGCTCTGACCAAAGAGAAATCGTGGTCCTTGTTTAAAAAAATGGCATTTGAGCAAGGGAAAGAGCCGTTCTGTTCAGATACCATGTTGGAGATAGGGATGGAAATTGCAGACAAGTGTAGAGGAATTCCCTTTGCCATAAAGACGATAGGAAGTTTATTGTACACAAAAAGTACAGAAGCCGAGTGGTTGGCTTTTAAAGACACTGAACTTGTAAATATAAGCAAGGAAGAGGGTAATATTTTAGCAACATTGAAGCTGAGTTATAACCATCTTCCCTCGCATTTAAAACATTGTTTTGCTTATTGTAGCTTGTTTCCTAAGGATTCAGTGATAGATGTGCCAAGTTTGATTCAATCGTGGATGGCACATGGGTTTGTAGTCTCCTCAGGCAACCAACAATGTTTGGATGATGTTGGTTACGGGTATTTTATGGAATTATTTGGAAGATCCTTTTTCCAGGAAGTTGAAGAAGATGATAATGGTTTCGTAATCAGTTGTAAGATGCACGATCTTATGCACGACCTTGCAAGTTCTATGGGAAGAAGTTGTTTTTTACTTACAGAGCTGGAGAACTGTCCTCATGGAAAGGTACGATATCTAAATCTTATGTGTTAGAAAATTCCCAAGTCCTTTCTTCAACAAAAAAAGTTGCGGTCATTGAATCCAGCCGACCTTTCTCCTCGGTGGGCGATCCAAATAAGTTGTGTCACAATCATGTCCAACTTTAAACTTTTGCGTGAATTGAACCTGTCTTGGATCCTTTTAGAAACATTACCTAGTAGTTTGGGAGATTTGATACACTTGAGATATCTTAACCTGACGGGAAATTACATGAAGGAGCTTCCAAAATCAATTATTAGATTGCATAACTTGCAAACACTTATTCTCGTTTTATGCCATCAACTATTAAGTTTGCCCAGAGACATAATAAGATTGCCCAATTTGAGACATCTTGATACGCAAGATTGCCAGAAGTTGACCTATTTGCCCAGTGGTATAGGTCAGTTGACCTCTCTTCGAACACTGGGTATGTTTCCAGTCCCAAATGATAGCAAGGCCTTATCAGGTTATGCTGCTGACTTAAATGAACTTAAGTACCTTAAAAATCTGAAAGGACATCTAGAAATTAAAATCATGGGACATGGGAAGCATGCATTAGATAGATGTGAAACTACGAATTTGGAGGAGATTAATCTTCGGAGTTTATGGGTATCCTGGCCAGGCAAACATTACTACCTTTTATCCAAGGAAGATTACGAAAGGAAACTGGATGTGGCAGAGAATGATGAAGCTATATTGGACTTTCTGCAGCCAAATCCAACTATAAAAAAATTCTTTCTTCGTACGTACATGGGTACAAGGATTTCTCCATGGATTTCATCACTCTCTAATCTTGTTATACTTAGAATATATGGTTGCAAAAATCTTGAAAGTCTCCCATCTTTGGATCAATTTCATGGCCTAAAGCAATTCAAACTTTCTGGTGTGTGGAAGTTGGAGTTCATCTCAACTAGAGATGATGATACCTTCCCCCCAACGACCATGCCATTGTTGGAATCCCTCCAAATTTTGGACTGCCCCAATCTGAAGGGGTGGTGGAAGAAGGAAAAGAAAAAAAACACCGATGGTAAAAATGAATGCAGCGGATCAATCACAGAGCAAATACTGAATCTTGACCTACCATTCTTTCCTTCTCTTAAAGAACTAGACCTTAGGAGATGCCCAAAACTAACTTCCATGCCTCTGTTTCCCAATGTTGAACATCTGTCACTTGAAGAATGCAGCCTCCTGCCTTTGAAACAATCAGTGGCAATGATGAATGACACGACTAACGCATCATCAAATGTGGAATGTGCAGGATCTTTTTCTTTGATCTACTCTTGTCCTAAATTGAAAAAATTAAGCATTTCAAAGCTTGATGTGTTTAAGCTGGAATTTATGTGTAATCTTCCATCTCTTAGGTCTCTTACATTGACGTTACTCGATATGGATTCATTACCTCTGGAGATTGGAAACCTCACATCACTTGAGTCTCTCTGCATTTCAAATTGCAAGAATTTGGCATCGCTCCCAGAAAGCATAGGCAACTTATCTTCACTCAGGTTTCTTCATTTCTATCACTGCGACAAATTGGTAGAATTACCTGAAGCTATGTCTCGTCTCAAGTCTCTACAGTCATTAAGAATTGGAGGTTGCTTTGTCTTGGAGGAAAGGTGCAAAAGAAGTACGGGCAAGGAATGGCCCAAAATTGCCCACATCCCCACTGTTACTTTGAACACCCAATTTTACTTTGAATGAAATGAGAATAGATGAGGTATGTTTCTGTTACCTTAGCATGCTGTGACTTTAATTATCTTGTTTCACATAAGCAACTAAACCTTACCAAATGCCCAAAATCGTGGTTTGTTCTAAAAATTGGAAGATAGGTTAAAATGCATTTATATGAGTTTATGCATTTGAACCATGAAGCCTACAAACTGTCATGCTTACCAACGTTGTTTTTGTCTTCACTACTTCAGCTGCTTCTTGTGCTTCTTTTTGCTTGCTTGTTCATAATTTGGGCACAAATTTTAGTAGATATGTCGTTGTATACTATCATAGTCAACTGTCTTTGTGTTTCTTCTTGACATAATTTCTTCGTGAATGTATATGAAATATGACATGGAACTTCCTTCCAGTTTCTTTTTGTTAAAATTAATATTAATGATTTTTTTCTTCTCGACATAAAACACACATTAATAATGATGTGATATATATAACAAAAAAAATTCCAAAAATGAATAAATTTTTAATTTTTAAAGTTATTTTCACACATAACATATTATAAATAGTGTAGCATATTATAATTAATGTGAATATATATATTGTATAATTTTTGTGTTGTTGCATTCCATAATTAATTAAATACACAAATTTTTAGTTTTTAAGAAATGTTCTAATAAAATAAAATAAAAAAAACAGATGGTATGCTGTTTGCCTTGGCTTGGGATTTAGAACTATCAAGTACATGAATTTAGCAAAATTCATGAAAATAGAAAAAAATACTGCCAGATTCATGCAAATAGATGTTTTCTTATAAATATGAGTTACTTGCAGAGACAATGATGTTGGCATCTAAATTGGTGTAATTGGTATTTTTAAACTACTATTATTTTTATTTTAGTACATTTTTTTATCTTTATTCTTAATTGATATCTTTAAAATATTCCTATTTAAGTTATTAGTACATATTTTGATCAATTTTAACAATAATTTTAATGAATTAAGATAGTTTAGATGTATAATTATTGTTAAAATTAACCAAAATAAATATCAAAAACTTAAATATGGTTATTTCATTGATACAATTTGAGAATAAAGGTCAAAAACAATATCAAACTAAGAATAAAAACAATCCAAATATATCCTTATCTAAATTTTCACCCTTTTCAAATATATTATGATAAGAAAAAAAAATTACTTAAAAAAAAGATGATTTTTTTTAGGATTAACTACCTTATGAGTCCCTTTGTTTGTGTCACTATGATACTTTGCTTGCATAAGTGACATTTACATCTTCTATCAATAAAAATGAGACATTTTGGTAATTTTTTGATTAATAAAATATTATTTTGTTAATAAAAATTATGACATAATAATAAAGTAATTTTAATAGAGATAAGTTTTTATTTTATTTTAATAGTTAAGATTGAATTTAAGTAGTATAATATTTTTTTTATTTTTCTTAAACAATTACTTTTGTAAATTTTTTATTTTATGGAACTTTTTGTATTTTTGTGTACTTTTCTATATCCTGTTTTATTAACTATTGTGTTTATATCAAAACTTTAAACTTTACATTATAAAAAATAGACACATGTCATAAAATTACAAGATTAATGACATTGAACTACACCAATGAGCTCTCTCTTCTCCACCATATTTGGAGACTAGTATTAGAAGTTAAACGGTGCACCTCTACTGTGTATCACTGAGCTGTGGTAGCAACTAGTTCATTCGTGTGATTCCAATGCAACTAGTCATGTCATTTTGTGATCTACGTAATCCCTATATTTTGATATCGTAAAATTCATAATTTCAATCCAAAAACGATACCTACATAAAAGTACCAAAACATACAAAAATAATTACATAAAATATAAAAATAATTGACAAAAACTAAAAATATTATACCGTTCATATTTAATTTTAAATTGATAAAGTAAAATAACAACTTTGTCCCATTAAATTCACTTTATTATTATGTCAGAACTTTTTATTATTATGTCAAGAACATCCCATTTTTTATGTCAAGAACATCCCATTTTTTAACATAAATTTATATTCTGAATTAACTTGATCGAAATTATTGATTTCTATGACTACTACAATACATATATATACTCTCAGATATTTAGCCTCATTTTTTAAACCGAAGCTATAGACATATCTTATGACCTCGTTTATTTAAAAATCAGGGTTATAGACATACCATATAGCCTCGATTATTTAAAAACAGAGGCTATAGACATGCCTTATCAATTTTTTACACCATATATACCAAATTTTTTTATCAATTTTTTTATTTTTCTTTCCCAATTTTTTATTTTCCCTTTTATTTTCTCCTTTTCTTTTTCCCTCCCTTTCTTTTCTTTCCCTTTCTCCTTTTCTTCTCTCTTTTCCCCTTCTCATTTTCTTCTCTCTTTTCCCCTTCTCGTTTTCTTCTCTCTTTTCCCCACCGTGAACCATTCATCGTAACCCAGCTTCGTTAATGTAATGGAGATCCTCGACTGGTCACCCATTCTATCGCTCTGCGTGTGTCGTCGTCAACGATAACGACCTCGACCTCTCACTTCTTGAAATAGTGGAGATTCTCGAACTGTAAAGAAGCTCGTGCTCTCTTTCGAATATGTTTACCCTTTGCTGTTGGAGAAGTCACAAAGATGGGGATAAATGAAGGATGTTACAAGTTATACCAAAACATATGCTTATTGGGTCCTCTAGTAAAACCCTAATTTTGGACAGTCACATAACCCTATGAGGTATGCCATCTTTGGTCTCGAGCTTTCTTCTTGAGCTATGCCTTATTTATTTATGAACAGCTAACTAAGGCTTTAACTTTCTCTGTGCTCTATGCCTTAGATCGTAACCTTTTATTTGTCGAGGAAGAATAGGTCAATCCCTTCTTGGTAAGTTACTTTAGCTCTGATTTCCTATGTCTTTTTTCTTTTGCTGGGATTAAATTAAAAGTAATTGATTGGTCGTCGAGATTGATTTGCTTGGTCTTTTGTTTGATTTCTCTGGCATATATGTTTAATCTTTTAAGTTAGTATATAATGGACATGCTATCTGTTTGTTCTGCATATATGTTCTTATGTTTAATCTGCATATATGTTTAATCTTTTGAGTTAGTACATAGTGAAAATGTTTTCTTGTTATGTATATATGTTTGTATGTTCTTGTTGGTTAGCATTACTTTCTCTAACATACAGAGTTGGTTGATTCTTACTGCATGCCTTTGAACTTACCTTATGTTCATGTTGGTTAGCATTACTTTCATGTTATGACCTTTGATGGATATGAAGATTTTCCAAAAAATGATGAGAAATCTTTAATGAAGGCTGAGAAATCACTTACATAAACTTTACATGTTTGGGAACTTATTTTGCTACTTGCTTATAAGCTTTCAGGAATGGGTTGCTCTCAAGCTTAGACACTCATGGCTTCTGAAGAATGATCTAGAAAGAGAAATTGTAAGGGTTGATCAAGCTTCAAACTTATTTCTTTTGAAATTTGGTTTCTTTTAAAATGTGAGAAGTATCTATTGATTCTTTTCTTTCTACAATCAAATGTACATCATTTAGATCTTTGAGATCCATTAGCCAACAAATAGAAGCCATGTTCTGTATCTTCAATTGTCCCTTGAGAGTGATTGAAACATGAACCTTGTAAACTATAATAATATCTTTGTTTTATGTTCATATTTATTTATAAGCCGGGGTTCATAGAGTTGATGTATCTTTGTTAATGTTTACATTTTTTCTATTTTCTATTTTGGTGAAACTTACCAGCATTACCAAAAAAGTCTACAGGATTGATCCAGGTATTTCTTGATGGAGGGTTGAACCAACAAAGAATGGGGATAGGTATTTGAGTCTTTGGAATTTTGCAGACTAAAGTAGTTAATATGAAAAACTTGATAAACTTGGTTTCTAAAATAAGTACTAATTTTTGTTCGTAGATATGTGATGCAGTTGATGTTGCCAAAATACTGAATGCAACTCTAGTTATTCCATATCTGGAGGTCAATCTAGTTTGGAAAGATTCAAGGTATCTTCAAAATCCACAGGTGATTAAATTGGCTTTGTAGAAATTTCACAAGCTATCCCTTGGATTTCAAATTGGATATAACTCTAAAGTTCTTTTCTTCTTCTGTCAGGTCCTTCATGGATGTATTTGATTGTTGACCACTTCATTAATACATTGAAGAATGACATCTCTATAGTGAAAGAGCAGACTCCAGATTTTTCTTGGATCATAAGGGAGTACTATGCAACTACAATCCATTCGTGATACCAGAATCAAAACAACACTTGTTCATGCTTCAACTAACTAGTATATGGAGAATGTGTTGCTTGTATTAGAAATGTTTGTAGTTACTGATATGCTTGGTCTAGTCTTGGTTTTATTTTCTTAGGGTGAATTCTAGTATAGGCGTCTTGTAGTCTGGTTATAAGTATATTGTAGTAAGTTTTTTTAGAAAATACCTTATTTGTTAAGAATGTAATAAGAATTTAAACTATGCTAAATATGTTATCAACTATGGGTTGCTGTTATTGTTCCTTTCTCTCACCGTCTTTCATTTGTCAACTTTCCCATGGAAATCCAACGGTTACACTACAAAGTCAACTTTCACCCCCTCCAATGAGCGCGAAATTTTTTGGGTTTGGCGAGCACGAGAAGAATGAAAGCGGTCTAAGAGTGCGAGAGATAACGCGCTGCAATTAGTAAGTCATCATGACCTCAAGTGATTGCCTTTCGATTTTTATTCCAATCTATTATCTTCTTTATTTTTTAGGAAGCTAGTGTTTAAAGGTTGTTATTATTTTGTAGTTATTGAATAAAGATGTTTCTACATAAATATTGCAGGGTTGGGATTTTATTTTACATGATGAGCACCTATCCAATGCTCTGTTATATAATAATGCATCATATTTATTGTTATTTTGGTGTGTATTGGAGTTTCAAGTTGGTGTTGTGGCTACTAGTAAATCAATTAAAATCCAGTCAGTTTCTAAGATTATGATATTGCACTTGATGCATTTTAGTTATAAAAGTCAAGAAAGCACCAAATTGCATAAGGTTATGCATTTTCCTCTAGTAAATACTACTTTATACATTGAAATCCATCCTATAAATTCATAACATTCATCATCATCGTATCTCTATCTCCCTTCTTCTTCTTCTTTTTTATTTTTTATTTTTATTTTTTACATTTCACAATAGTGCTTTTTTAAATATAGAATTCAGAATAGTGTTTTTTTGCGATTAATTTACTCTACCTTTAGAATTTGACACATTTTTGGTTGATGCTAGCTGAACTAAACATTATCTTCATTTATGTAGGATTTTTGTGTTTTTAATACTCATATCTTTCTTTGAACTTGACAGATCCAATATTAAATTTTTCATATATTCTTGATCATTTTCAGGTCTTCTTTCATGGTTTCCAGTAAGAAGGGAATCCGTATTGTTCTTTTGACAATGAATCATTGCTTTTGTTCAAGTCCAACTCTTCCATTGCATCTAGATGTGGTACAAATTATGCATCAGCGGTTAGAAAATTGGTTGCATAAGATCCTGTTGTCGGTAAATATGAGAAAAATGGTGTTGCAGATGCTACCATTGGCTTAAGTAGAAGTACCAATTTTCCATCTCATTTTATAGTCTCGTTGCTATCATTTGCTCCTCTGCTTGTTGATTTGATTTCCTTGATATATGTACTCGAAATTTTGATATATGTCTAATAGCATCTTAACAACGATTGTAGATAATTTGATTAGTTATATTAGTAAAAAATATTCATGTATATTTTTTATATTTTTGGAACACTTTAATTAGCTAGTTATATTAAGGTTTTATTATGTTTAATGTATCTATTAAATTCTTAATTAATGTAATATCCCTCTTAAGTTTAATATAATGAATCTTAATTTTCTTAATTTATTTTAATTTATATTTAAAAATGAGGTTAATTGAGATGTATATGGTCAATAGATATCATTTTAATTACAAGTGTATGACCTCGGTTATTAGAAAACTGAGGCCATAGGTAACGACCTATGGTCTCTCTCATTTAGGCCACGGTTCTTATAATCGTGGCCATAGGTATGTTTTGTAGTAATGTATGTAGATATTATGGAAAAGATGGGAGATGAGAAATGATATTATTGTCTTCAAGAAATGTCGTTGGATGGGCTACATGGTTATCAAGAGGTGCTTAAGAGTTTGTACCATGGTTCTTGTTCAACTGCTTATATTTCTATAACTATTGTTAATATAAACATGATAATGTCAATGTAGTGCATTTTTCATTAGAAAAAATAATAACCCATTCATTTTAATCTCTATAAAAATTGAGTTCATAAATATAACTATCATAGGAGATTTCTGTTATTTCCAAAAGGTCAAAGTTGGTCGACCATTTATAAACTGAATGAAATGGAACACTATCTCAAATGCTCCTAAGGTCTAGCATATCTTCAATGATGCCCTTGAGGTTTATAAAATATCGAAAATGCCTTTAAACTTTAATTGTGTTAATTTTTCATCTATTACTATTTAGATTACTATTCTTAGGCTTTGATACTAATTTTTGTGGATCAATACAATTTTTTAATTAGGAGTTAATATTGACCTAGTTGATGGTCTTTGTCTATTTATTGAAGGTAATAATTTGTCTAAAAAGCTTATTATTTTTCTGTATAATTCTAATTTTCTTTTATATTCATTACAATTGTATAATATACTATGTTCTTCATTATGTTACTTACTTAATTCTAATCCTGAATCTATTAATTATCTTTTAAAATTAAAAATTATTCGTAGTATACAAGTAGATTATAATAGTTATAATTTATGTACTAATGATTCGATGTTCATAGAATATTATCTTGATAAATCATCTGTGTTGAATGTGTATTATTTTGTCTTATTCGTAGTATACAAGTAGATTTTTCTTGTATACATACAATGTATTTATAATTTTCAAAGAAGTAGTATCCAAACATTAAGTTGTTGAATTCTTCTTCCTCTATTCTTACTTATTTTTGACTAAAATAGTCTTTTAATGTCCTTAAAACAGGATAGTCTATGATGCTTGTGATAGCTTTAATATAATTTGTATAGATATCTAATAAGGTGTTAAATCTTTTAAAATTTTCAAGACAAGTTTCATAATCTTCATATTTAAAATATTCATTTAAATGATAGAGCTAACATTTATCAAATGTTTCTATTAGAATTAAATTTTTATCTTTGGTTTTATTTGAAATAATTAGTTGTTTATTTCTAAAAACAATTTCCATTTTTCTGTTTTAGCAATATTATGTCTTGTTGTAAGCAAATATTTAAACATTCAAGATTCTTAACTGGCTTAAATTTATAATTATTATACTTGAATTTGATGAGTCCACAACGATCTTCCCTTCTGTTCGTCTTCTTTTGTTACACCTGGTATGTTTCAACTTTGATCAAATCTCAACACTCTCCTAGCAAGGGTAAGCCTTCTGCATCCGTACATAAATGGTGTCCAATAGTTGACTTACTAAAGAAGAGTAACTGAACTTGATTTTATTCATAGAATAATAATTATTACAACTTAAGGCCAACTAAGAACATTGAAAGGGGTGTTTAGCAACTCATAATTACTAGGTATAACATTATTGGTTTTGGGATTTCTATATAGAAGGGTTTTTCTATGTTAGAGTGTTTCAGAGTAGAGAACTCTAGATTTTTGTATGTTCGTGTGTGTTTTGAAATGATAATAAGGGTTCTTTTTATAGAACAAGAAATCTCTATTTACAAGACTAAAATTATTATTTTACCCTTGCTTTAATAATTCATCTCCTTTTCTACTTTAAAGGATAGTCATTACTTTTTTCCTTGGCACATGCTACAGACTAAGATGTGGAGTCTACATCTTTATTTCTTTTGTTGTCTTCTGTCGACAGTTTCTGTTCTTATTTTTCTTTGTCATTTTCTGCCAAAAATTCCTTTGATGACGTTGATGATGACGCATCTTCATCTTCTCAGTCTTTGATACAGAGAATGCATTTGTGGTCTTTGGTATATTTTCTAGCATAGAAACAGAATGCATTCCTTGTTTCTTGAACAATTTCTAGGTTATTGAAATTTAAATTGGTTTCATATTTGGTAATATTTTCACCATCTTCTTCTAGAGTCATGCTACTGTGGGAACTGATGATGACTTTACTTGTTGAATAATTCACTTTGATCTCAATAGAATTGTCAATCTTCTTGAGTTCATAATAAATTTGTCCTAACATTTGACCTCTTAGTACACAGTTTTTCTATGTTGAATTCCTTTTTTGGAAGTGTCCTTGGTTTGGGAATTTCTCTGTTTAAGTTGGAAATCCCTATCTTGATGAAGTGGTATGGACTAATACATCCTTTCTCATTTTAGTCCACTAATGAACTAAAAAATCTAGGATAAATAGGTTTATCACCTGCTTTAATCTTCCTTCTGAAGTTCTTGATTTATCTTTTAAAATTCTCTCCGAAATAATTTAACTCACTTAAATTAATTCCTGGATATATATTTTCTATTAGTCCTTCATGAAAGGCTTTATACACAAATATTGGATCAATCCTTCCAATATATTGAATTTACTTCATGTAAGAAAATCCTTTTCTGTAGTATAAAATTTCATATCTTTAATATGTTCTTGGGTATACTTTTTGGCCAAGTTGTAGAGACTCAACCATTGTGGTTTACTAAGGTTTTTATATTGGTCCTTTTCAGCTTCAATGATTGGAGTAATTCTTGGGGGGAACTAAATGCATTTAATTTTTGGGATTCGTCATCCAATCTTATTTTCCAAAATTCACTTTTGCAATCAAAACTTAAGAAGTATTTATTTCCTTTTATTAATGATAGTAGTTCTTCCTTTTTTGGAATGAAGTATCCATCGTCAATGGTTTCTTTATTCAGTACTTTAAAGTTTATTTACATTCTCTTTTTTTCCTCTTCTTTTCTCAGCTTCTTTTTCAACTAAGAATGTTGGACTAAAGTGAGGTAAATTACTTAGTATTATGACTTTTAATTCCAAAAGTTCTTGAATTTGTTTTCCAAATTCAATCCTATCTTATGGAGTATAAATCATTGGTTTTACTCTTATGATCTTATTAGGATCTCTTAATTTTATGTTTACTATTGTTTTAGATTTATTTATTTTTGGATTCAAAGGATTTTCTAAATTAATTGTTTTTAATAGTTTTCTTTCTTGGCATTCAATAATGATCCAATCTTTAAGGCTTCTTATTCTTCCTCCTAGAGTATCTAGTATAGTCTCTCTATTCCTTTGTTCCCAATTTTCTGTTAAGGTTTTATATAGGTTTTTAGGTAATTTTTGAAAAAAAATTCTTTATAAGTTGTTTGCATAGAAGGTGGTAATTTATGATAATACATTTCATATTCACAAGTAAAAGAATCTATGTAACACATTTTACAAATTTCTATATTTGTTAGATGCCATTTAGCTTCATTAATTTCATTTTCACTAGATTCAGTGATAGTTCTTCATTTATCTTCTCCAATAAATTCTTTGTATATTTCATTTATTACTGTATCCAAGTATTCCCTTCCTACGGAAGCATTTCCTTACATTAACAAATTTTGTTGATATGTTAAGTTTGAAAACCAAATTTTAACATTCTTTGTCATTTTATGTGTTATAAGCACTCTATAGGTTGAAGGATTTGTTTGGATAGTTTGAGAAGTTTGTATGAGCACATTCATCTAAAGTTTTTTTCCTATCTCTTATACAGTCTAAATCTAGATGTTCAGAGTTATAATTATCATGAAGTTTGACTTCTGGTGGAATACTACCTCCAGTTCCTCAATGCAACATTTCCTCCATTTTAGGTGGTTGTCTTATTCTATCTGTGGTATCAGATTGTTTTATTCTTTGCCTATTTATTTCTCTTCTATGTGGGTCAGATGTTTCTTCTTGGTAAGGCACTGGTAATGAAATTGGTTTCATATGACCTTTTGAGGTCATGTTTTCTGGTTCAGAATCAATTTCATTGATTATTATCATATCATCCTCTTCTTTGTTAGTAAAACAATTTTCATTATAATGTTCTTCTATTTCTTCATTGGTTAATGTCAATAAACTGACCAATGTTTCTATATCTCTATTTTCAAGGTCCATAAATTTTCTTTCTAAATCTTTTCTATATTACATTAAATTGGAATTATATTTTTGTTCTTAGATTATTTCTCATTTTTAGGAATCAAGGAATCTGATCTCCAAGGTGATTCTTCTTTTAGTCCTTCTAATGGATCATATTTATAACCTATTATTTCATTATTCCTATGTATGTGGTATACATCGTTTCTTAATTTTGAAAATTCCTTATGCATATCTTGTTGTAGTTTATTATAACAACATTCCTTTATTTCCTTTAGTAATTCTTTTTGTATATCTATTATTTCCTATAAATATTTTGTGTTTGATTCTTGAACTAAATCTATATCCTCTGTTAATAATTGTACAGTTTCAAATAATGTTGTTTGATTTTTTACTACACCTACTAGGTTTCTATTTATTTCTAAATACATATTTTTTTATTTTATTGTTAAACATTATTTTTCCCTACAATCATGAACTAATGCCTTCATCATTTTGACTTCATTTTCTAGTTTTTTAACTTCCTCTTGGTTATAAGTTTCTCCTTCATAGTCTATAAAAGTAAACTTGCTATTAGTTTTAACATTAATTTTTCATCCTGTTATCAAGAGTGTTTCTTTAATATCTAATTTTCATTCTTCTAGTATTTCAAAGTCTTTTAGTATTTTTGGTTTTATTATTTATTCAAGTTCTTTAAAAGTTTTGTCTATTTCTATAAATTTATTTTTTCCATGTATTGAACAATTATGACTATTTGTTAAAGAATATACTACTAGATAATGTATTGAAAATGAATGATTTCTTTCTTTCATTAAATCTCCTCTTTCAAATTCATAAGTTAAACTTAATACTTGATTTAGATTTTTATCATGTATATTAATATCCTAAATTATCATGGACTATGAAGGATATTGATTCGAATGAAATTGATATTTAAATACACAATTTCAAACATTTATAGGTTAATATAGTAGCAAAATTATATATATATATATGAAATAACTATACTACTAGTACTCTAAAGAATTGGAATTATAAGTATTTTATATCTCTAAATGAACTTGATGTCGTCAACCCATGATTCGTTTGCAAATTAGATGAATATTTGTAAGGAGACTTAAATGAATGAATTAATCTTCATAAATGAACAAAACAATTTAAACACATTAGTGTATATATTAGATATGGAGGCGAGAAAATGGGATGCAAATGTATGCACTCACTACTACAAAATATGACATTTAAGTCGATATGTAAAGTTGGTTCGATGTAGAACTGACGTTACACATAGCATTGGTTGATGTGGTGAACTAATGCTACACATGTGGATATTTCCTTTTCTCTTCTTTCTTCCCCAGACATAAAATATTCTAAGCGCTGCATAACTCTCAAAAATCCAAAACTTCCTCCATTTTTCTCATTTTTGCCCACCTACGACCACCAATTCTAACGTCGGTTAGTGGGTTTTCTTCCTCTCTAACTTATCTTTTAGACCTCCTATTTTTTTTAGCAAAATACTTAAATTTTTTATACTCATTTCTCACTTACAAAATACCATTTTTTCTTCATTTCTTTCATTTGTCACTTCATTTACTCTTGTAAGTATTTTGATTTATCCTACGCACTTATTATTCAATTTTTTTTGTATATTATGTATTATTATTTATATGTATAAATATTTGTATTATATATGTAGGTTTTGTATAATAACATCAGGAGAAAAATATGATTATCTTGAATAGCATATGACAATACCATAGTAATTTTTCTGCTATTAATTAATATTTAATTTTTTAATTATTTGTATTAATTAAACTATTTGTTAAATATATTTTAGTTTTTTCTGCTATTATATAGTGATCAAATACATGTTTTAATTTGAGTATAATAAAAAATTAGTAAATTTTATAAAAAAAAATTAAAAATTTAAAGTCGATTCAACGCGTGAAGTGACTTTAATAGTCTGTTTTGTAATAATGATTCTACCTTTGAAATTAATTTATATTTTTAGATAATTATTTTAAAAAAATATAATTGATATTAATATAAAATTTAAAATAATATTATAAACTATTTTTATAATATAATTTATAATTTTTTAAAGTTATATATATATATAAAGTATGTACACATATATATGTATTTAATTGTATAAAAGAAATACAAAAATACAAAAACATTAAATTATTAATCTCTTAAAAAAATAATTATTATCCAAAATAATAATATTGCAAAATAAAGTAAAAATATCTTTTGATGAAAGAGTAGCCACTAAATTAAATTATATTTATGTCTATTTTTCTTACATAATATTTAAAATATTATGTATTTTTAAAAAACAATTTTATGTGAAAATAAAAAATAAATTTTTTAATGTAAATAAATTATAAATAAAAAAAGTATTTAAATTTAAAAATTTTAATAGTCTTAATTAAAATATATGTTTATTTATTTATTATAATTATATTTAGTGCTATTAATAATTATGTATTTAATTTTATACAAAAAAATATCTTTTAATTTAAAATATTATACACATATGTGTAGTTTGGTTCTTATACGAGTTAATGTATTACAAAAGAAAAATGATATGCATTATAATTTATCAAAAATAAATTTGAGTTTTTAAAGTATTTTCATTTGTTTGTGTGCCTTTCTAATAATAGTTCAATCATCGTGGGACTTGAAAAAAATTACACATCTTGAGTTAAGGCACATAGATAATATTTAGAAGGGAAAAAAGTCATGACTTAATACTACCTTATGTGCCACCTTAGCTTCGTGTGGGGTGATATTTTCTTCCCAAAGCTCTTTCTTTTTTACTAATCCTCTCGTTTGGCTTAATATTTTTGGGAACTTGTTTAACATTGTTAGTTACTAAAGTAATAATAAATTCTTACTTACCTTGAGGTTGTTAAGGTGGTTGTGATCTAAGTTAATTAGGAAAACTAGATTGGTTATTGAGAGATGCTTGATTGTTGCCTAAATATCCCAAATTTTGATGATATGCTCATTCTACATTATAAGTATTAGAATAATGATCATACCTGGGCCTTTGTGTCTGAAATCCTCTAATAAAATTAACTTATTTTTAGTTATTCTTTTGAAGAGTAGGACATCTATCAGTGGGATTTTTTGTTATAGAGTATATACCAAAAGTTTTAACATGTCCAATAGCCAACTATTATACCAAAGTAGTAAGATTATTTATTTATTGCTCAAGGTAAGAGTTAGTGCTTACCTCATTTACCTTGCCTTATGGATTTTTAAGGGTAGCAAATTATTAAGAATTGATAGCCATAATCATAATTAATTTTCTTGCCTCATTTGGGGATTTGTTTACTAATACTCTTCCACTAACGATATCTAGCATGCTTTTCTTTATTAACATTAATCCCTCGTAAAAATATTGAAGAAAAACATACTCATTGATTTCATGGTGGAAACAATAGGCATATGACCTCTTGAATCTCTCCCATTACTTATATATTATTTTCCTGTTGAATTGTCATACATCACATATATCTTTTCTAATAAGTGTGATCCTGGATACTAGAAAGTACCTCTTTAAGAATAATATTTTCATATCAACCATGTGATGATGGTACCTAAAAGGAGTTAATAAAGCCATTCCTTGGCATTGATATCAAGTGAGAATGAAAAAGGGCCTAAACTTGTATCCCAATTGATTTCATACTTGAATAAATTACATTGAATTCCATCAAGTATTTGTTTGGATTTTCTTTAACTAAACATTTGAAAATAGGTAATAAATGTGTTTGTTTAGATTTAAGCTCAAAACTTACCTCCAAGTTGAGGTATATGATACATAAGGGTTGTTGACCTTGTTTGGTATTGCTAGCTCCTTAAGGGTTAGATCAACCAATACCATGTCCTCTTTCTCCGATGTTGAATCACTTAAAAACAATATTATGTCATATTCCCTTGTAGTGGGTCTATCGATCGTCTTGATCTCAAATTGTAGTAGTTTTTTATTGCATCTAACAGTCTCCTAAGAATTAAGAGTTAGAAAAGTTAGTAAACTAAAGCAAAAAATTAAAAAAGAAAGAAAACAAGTAATTATTAGAATAATTATCAAAATAATTGCTGACAACAACGTTAAAAACTTTGCAGGCTTGAGCACATGTAAGTATACATGATTACGTATAAGTAATAAGTAATTTAAGAACAAGGATTATCATATCTATGCGAATTGTAATAATTTGTACTCTTAATTAATAGTTTATTAGTAAATTAATTAAATTTAGAAAAATAGGGTTTTTGATGGTTGTGAAAAAACAAAAATAATATAAAACAATAAATGAGAATTGTACAACAATTATGAGAGATATGTGATCATGAGATTATCCTCACCATTAGCTTACAATTTAATTAAACATATTATGAATGAAAATTAATTTTTTAAGTTCTAAATTACTTTCATAATTTAAAACAATTCTTGAATTCTTAATTTTAGCTTTAGAAGGTTTGGTCTGTTTAAAACTTCACACGTTTTCTTACTACGTAATTGATTAGTGATACAATTACTAATTAACCTAAATCCTCAATAACCTAGATGTATGTTTACTAGATTTAATTCATTCATTACATTATGATCTAAAAGTATAATAACTAAAATATACAAGATTAAAACCATTAATATAACCTTTAACGTAGGCATTCATCCTACTTGTGACAGTAGCCACAAGATACTATTCTAAATAAGAATATTATTCATTATATACTAACATCTTAGATTAGATATGAACATATTCATACAATAAAATAATTATACACTCTAATCCATAACATGTATAGTTTTGACATTTAAACATAGAATTAAACACATCAATAATAAAAAATTGAAACTAAAATTATTCATAACATTAAATTAATTAAGCCATAGTATAAAGTTTAAAATTATCCACAATCATATAATTAAATTAGCTAGATATGGATTCTATAAGAATCAATATTATATTCATGAAAACTAATTAAGAAAAAGATTAAAGAAAGCATATGAAAAACTTCAATCAACTCTTCAAAATCTTCTCTAAAAGTTATCTTTGATATGTTATTTGGTCTATATCTTGTTCCTTGAAGTAATTGTATGTCTCTAGTGACCCGTTAAGTTGTTTTTATAATGTATTTCCAAACCTATTTCAATTTAGAGTAAGACTTTGTTGTTCCAAAGGTCAATATTAAAAATTAGTGCTAAAAATGCCAGATTGGAGAACTGATTGGATGTTTCGATTGATCAAGACCGTTTCTTAATCATTCTAACCTTGAATGACTTGCAACCTAAGAGCTCTCGATCGAAATCCCATTTGGATCAATCTTGCTTATCGTTTTGTCCTAATTCCTCAATCAACCCTAGATCGAATGAGTCAATCTCGATTTATCTACATGTGGCTCGATCTATCGAGCATGTGTAATTCAAACTTTTCATCCAAGCGTCCTTCGTCGATCGTCTAATTTTTGCTTTAAATACACATTTGTGCCTCTTTTTGTTCATTTCATACTCTAGTACCTATATAACATAAAATAAACACATAAAATACATAAAGAATAATAAATTAATATAAATATATAGGAACCGATACACAAATATATGTATTAAATGACATCAATAACATTTCCTTTTATATTATATGGCATATAAAAGAAAGAGGAGATTTTTGAGAGAGATTAGAGGGTGAGGGTTAACTTCGCTTGTAAAGAGTAGAGTTGGGAAATTGGTATACCTGTTAGTTTTTTTGATTTTAAATTCATTCAGGCAGCTAATTTTAGTATTACACACACGTATGGCAATGTAGATTTTGTAGCTTTTCGGTGTTAAGAGTTTTTGATAATTATATGCATCTATTTCATTTTTTATGGATCACACATCTAATTAAAACCAATATTGAATAAATTGTATTCCTTTCCAAAGAGTATAGGATACATGTGAGTCTTCTCTTCAATTGTGAATAATGACATACTTTTTAAGAAGTTCTATATGATGTTTAGCTTTATTGCATGGTCATTACTGATTATATTCATTAACCATAATCTATAGGGAGCTTTAATTTAGATGTACGTGTGTTTCCCCTTCACAATTTCCCTTCGTTTTCTAAACGAAAAACGACAAGCAGGTATAATCCAAGCTTTTAAATGGAATATATGTTACAGTTATATGTCATAATTATAATTAATTATTTATCATAATTATAATTAACATAATAATTTTCATTATATTATATATAATTATATAGACTTGAATGTACTCATTAATAATAATGTGTCATATTGTTTAAGATTTATCTCAAATATGAGATATATAGACTTTTCTTACAAGTTATATTCTATAAATAAATGTTTTCTATAAATAAATGTTTTTTTAGTAGCAAACAAAAATCTAAAAAATTATAAAAAATAATACCCTTAAAATTTATAATAATCATTCTAATAATATTGAACTATATTCAAAATAAAATAATATACTATATCTTTTTAATAATTAAAAAAATATGAAATAAACATAAAAATTTAAAATGTTATATTTATTATTTTTTCAAAAAATTTACACTTTAATGAAAAGCTGTTTGTTTTTATTAAAAACAATTTACCTCTCCGTTATTTTGACAAGTCAACCTTTATCTTAACTATGCCTTTTTATTCTCCATTTAATCTCATTCTCTCTCTATAAGATTATAATTAGGATCGGATATTTTTTAAAAAGCCAACCAATTAATTCTAATCTAAGATAAAATCAAAACCAATATTTTTTAGAGGTTGTTTGGTTTAAATAAATTTAAAAAATATCAAAATAAATCTTGTTGGTTCTATTAGAGTTCTAAAAGTTATGAAAATTGAATAAACCCAATTGTACTCATAATATTAATATATATTAATTTTTTAAATATATTTTTAATTATTATTTTATATAATACTTATAATTTTAAATTTATTAAAAATTATAAAATCTAAATCTAATTAATAAAGATATTCAATCTCATACTCACAATCACTATTATCATTCACATTTTAAGTTTTATATCTCACTAAAATCACTCCCATATTGGTCCAAAATTTAGTTCAAAGTCTCTAAATTAATAATTTTAGTAAATTTTGAGTCTTTCATTTTAGATATCTATTTTGTATTGTTGGATATCTTGCGTGGTGAAATCTATAATTACGTGTGTATTTTAAGTATGTAAGTAGTCTTGTGATACCTTTTCAGTAATCAAATTCTAAATTGCTTGCTATATCTAACTAGTTTACTTAATGCATAAGCTATGTCCAATCTTATACGACTCATCAAGTTCATAAAACTTCCTATTACTCTAGAATATTCTAATTAAGACACGTTCCCATCTCTATTCTTATAAGATAATTGTTAAGCATGTTTTAATTTCTTTAATTATCTATAATTATTCTGTAGAAAGTTTTTAATAATTAATTTTAAAAATAATTACAATTATATAGTTACATAATACCTACTAGAATCATCTTATCTCTTCTAAGTGATAAGAGATTAAGGAAATAAAATATCTTATAGTAATAACTTTCAAATTAAATTATATTATATTTTTCTCTATTTTAATCATAAGAGACTATTGTATCATATTATGAGTATAGGTCAAAAACCGTCAAACCAACTTCTCTCAAGCCAACCTAATAAGTTGGCTTAAATGTTGATTTTTTGGTGATTGTAGGTCAGTTAAGGTTTTGGGTTTTTCAAAACTATCAAGATAATGTCAACTTATAAAATGACTCAAAAACCAACATAACTAACTTATGCTCACCCCTAACTATGATCCAACAAAAAATATTATGGACTAATATAAAATCAAGATCTTGTCCAAATGAAAAGATGATCCAACACATTGTCAAATATGAACCGTAAAAAAAAACTCACCTAAAGCTTTAAAAATTAAAGAACAATCTATTAAAAGCATGTTATTGAGATGTTTTTAGCCAAAGACGAAAATAATGAGCACTAAGGCCAACAAGCCTATGTTACAGATCATGTATATTCAGAAGGAACATCTTGAAGAATAAATCTCTTCACAAGGAAAGTTAGTTCTAGATTTCAAAATTACTTTCATAAAACAAGATTCACATATCATGATATTTGTGGATGTTTTTGAAGTTAATGAGTCAAGTATGTTCACTACTTTCAAAGGTAATTAATTATTTGACATTATAACAAATTATTTTCTAAAGAAATAAGAGTTGCTAAATCATCTTCAAGATACCAAATCATATTTTAATATTCCAAAACTTATTGAAAAGATTAATTTTGAAGGTGTGAATGTAGACAATATATAACTAATATTTTTTTTTCAAATTCAAGGAAGTGGAGCAGCCAGAAGAACTAATTTTAAAAATCCATAAATATTACAAGTATTATTATCATCATTTAAAGAAAACTTGAAAATAAATTTTATATAAATAGAGGGAAAAGATGCTGGACAAAGTTAAATAAATAAAATGTTTATATTTACTAAAGGAAAATAGGCAAAAAAAGTTAAAGTTCTTAATTTTTCTTATATATCTTACGTTCATATTGGTTTTGTATTAATTTTGGGAAGAGACTTTTGGACTATAAATAAGTAAGTCCATTTCATGTATTAGCATCTTATGAAAGAATTCATTTATAAATATTAAAGAAGTTTTTTCTTTCATTTTCTCTTATTTTTAATATTTTAGGTATAATTTTTTTATCTTTCGTTTGAAAATTGAAGTCGTCTTATCCATGACATAGATGAATATATTTACTATTTAATTACTAGAGTGTTCGTTTAAATATAAATATTATTATTAGATTTGTCATATTCTAGATTTGTTAGAGTACTTACCTATATAATAATTTCTTTATGTTTATTTTATAACAAAAATATAATGACCTTTTATCAGATAGTGAGTATAATTAATCTAAATTTTATTTATTTATTTCTTATTTTCTAAGTGTTTTCATATTATTCATGTACTTGCGATTTCATCCTACGTCACGATAAAACTAAACAACTATTCAATTAAATTTTACCTTAATAATTAATTAAATTAAGATTTAAAAGGATTTTAATTTTTTATAAATTAATATTATTCATGAAATTATTTACTTCATTGGAAAATGTAATTTAATTTATTTAGTTATATTAAGAATATTTTTATATATAACAAATTTATCATAATTATAATTAATATAATAATTTTTAATTAAATATAATTATGTATTTTCTACCGCATTTTTTCAATCACACCACATCAATTATAACAAAACCACGAGTTTTTGTTATATTAAAGGATAAGACGTTATATTGTTTTTATGATCTAATAAAAAAAATTAAAAAAGGACAAGCTTACTTATGCAACTTTTGCATTTTTCTTTAGGGGAAAAGACTTGACCTTGGAAGTGTGGACATAGTGGACGTTCCTTCTCCATTGTTCACTCTCGAAGGCCACGTATCGTATACCTCTTTCAACAAAAATCCCCATCTCTCTCTCTCTCTCTCCTCTCCTCTCCCCTCCCTCCACCCAACCCAATAATTATCTGTCCTTGCACATAAAAATTGAGCTCAAAAAGCTACTGAAATTCTGGCACATGGAACCTAAAAATGGGTTTGCGGATATTTTGAAAAGGGAAATCGGTTTCAATCGGTCTCAATGTTTCTCTCGTCGACTCTCTGCCTCAGAGGTTTTTGAATTCTCGGTCTCATTTCACTATTTCACATGAGTTTATTCGTAATTTTTTAAACTTATATTTTCAATAGAATGAAAACTGAATTAACATTTCGAGTCGCACAAAGAATCAATTATATGGCTTGCTTTTTTTTTGCGTTATGAGTTATCTATGCTTAAACAACGCGTAAGATCATAGCTAGCATCATCTCTGTTTCTAATGAACAGGTGGGTTCCTTTTATTTGTAAGATTATCCGGTAGTTCTTTCTGAAACATACCATTATTAAATCTAAAAGCAGAAAGCACTCAGATTATTAATAGTAGAGGTGTCAAATAAGTTGAATTGTACCTGTTTTCTTAAATTTTGCTCGCTTTAATTGAGTTATAGCTCAATTTAACTTATCTAAATTTTAAGATCATCTCACTTTTAAATGAGTTGTCTTGAGTATATCAAGAGTTGGCTCATTTATGTTTTAAAAAAAATAAAATAAAAATATTTATAATTTTGTTTAGAAACAAAGATATTAGTATAAATATTACCTTTTGAATATGATTTTATAAAACAAGAAAAACTTAAAAGATACCTCTTTTTGAGTTTAAGCTATGGATTTGTGAAGCCAAACTTGTTGAACCACTTATAATATTATATTTGTGAAGGAAGGTAAAAGATACCTCTTTTTGTGATTATATTGATTGTTGAGAAAACAAGAGGATAAGGTGCAGTTAAATATTTTGCTTATTGTTGCAGGCTTTTGTAAAGAGATTGGATCTATATGGGAAGTTAGAAGGACATCAAGGCTGTGTAAATGCAGTAGAGTTCAACTCTGCTGGTGACCTCCTTGTGTCGGGTTCTGATGACATGGAAGTTATGTTTTGGAATTGGGCAACTAAAACCAGAACCCTTACTTATTCTTCTGGTCACCATGACAACATATTCCAGACCAAAATTATGCCTTTTAGTAATGATCGAAGAATAGTAACTTCTGCTGGAGATGGTCAGGTGAATTTTAACATGAACTAAGCTTGTCTGTAACAACTTTCGTTTTACACTTAGAGAACTTAGGCAGTACATGCTGTATCAAGTAGTTTTAAAACTAACCTTTACCAAAGTTGTTTAGATGGGAAAAAAATGGGCGCGTAAAAACAAAAATAGGTTTTTGGCAGTTTCAACCTCTCTATTAGTTCTTTACCCTTTTAATGGTTCCTTCCTTGCAGATAAGGCTTGGTGAAATCTGGGAGGATGGGCGCGTAAAAACGAAAAAGTTGGGGAAGCATCGTGGAAGAGTTTACAAACTTGCTGTGGAGCCAGGAAGTCCTTATATTCTTTATAGTTGCGGTGAAGATGGCTTTATTCAACATGTATGCCTAATCTACATGAGTTCATGTTGAAAAATGTAGTCAAATATATCATATGTTCATTGTTGAAGATATCTTGTTCCCTTTTAGTTTCACTGTTTCTTTTTCTCTCACAGTTTGATCTTCGAAGTAGTTCTGCTACGAAGCTTTTCCATTGTACGTCACTGACAGGAAACAAGAATCAGAATCGAAATGGCATAAGGTTGAATACCATTGTAATTGACCCAAGAAATCCAAATAACTTGGCTGTAGGAGGTTCGGATGAGTATGCACGAGTATATGACATTCGAAACTGCCAATGGGATCCATCAAGTAATTTAGATAAACCTGTGAACATATTTTGCCCACATCACCTGATTCAGATCAACAATGTTCACATCACGGGATTGTCTTACTCTTACAGTAGTGAATTACTTGTGTCTTACAATGATGAACACATTTATCTGTTTCAGAAAAGTATGGGCTTGGGACCCTCACCATCTTCAGCACCCCTTAAAGACATGCAGAAAATAGAAGAGCCACAAGTTTACAAGGGTCATAGGAATGCAGAAACAGTTAAAGGAGTGAACTTTTTTGGCCCTTGTGACGATTATGTTGTGAGTGGATCTGATTGTGGTCATATATTCATTTGGAAGAAGAAAGGAGCTACTTTAGTGCGTCTGATGGTGGGTGATCGGCGTGTTGTCAATCAACTTGAGCCCCATCCCCATATGCCCTTTTTGGCTACATGTGGAATTGAAACTGATGTAAAGCTTTGGGCTCCTCTAGCAATCGATGTTCCTCCTCTTCCAGTCGATGTTGAAAAGGTACTATTCGAATTTCCATTTAGTTTCAAAAGGGTCCAAATGTAACTTATTTTCTCATCTATGCGTGAGTTGATGAGTGTTCACTGCTTTTGTTCTGATAACAGATCATGGAGTTAAATAGACGGGGCCGAGATGATCAATCACAAGTGGTCCTTACTCCGGATGTTATCATGCATGTGTTGCGCCTACAGAGACGACAAGCAAGGGCATATGTTGAAAGGAGAAACCTTGGAGTTGGTAATGAGAGTGAAGATGAAAATGATGAGGCTTATGTTCTAAGATTTTTTGATAGCAATGCTTCTTCTAACGAGGGGTCGACAGAAAATTCTTTAGATTGTAACATTAGCTAGGCCTAGGAGGTAGAATATTTATACTTGTATTAAGACGTATTTGGTTTTGCCTTGTATTGTATGTCAAAAATAAATCAAGAATGTTGTATGAAAATGACCGAATGATTTGGTCTTATGATTTCTTTTTATTTATAGACTTTACAAAATATAACTAACTTACAAAATACATCAAAGCTGTCTATGGACAGTTGTGGACAGCTGTTTGTGGGCAGCCATGGATTGTTGTCTATGGACAGCTATGGACAATTATTTACAGCTAAATAGACTATGGACAGTAGCTGTGTACAACTAAATGAATTAGGACAACAAATTACAGCAAAACTGTTATGGACAGCTAAGTTGTCCATGGACAGCTAAGTTGTTCATTGATAGCCCCCCTCAAATTGATGCAGGTTGATCAATAAGCATCAATTTGCGACTTAGGAAGCAATGTCGATGACGAGTGAGAGACTTGGTGAAGATATCAGCAATTTGTAGTTCAGTAGAAATATGTGGAAAAGTGATAACACAAGCTTCAAAGGCTTTACGGATAGAGTGATAATCGATTTCAATATGCTTTGTTCGCTCATGATAGACCGGATTGGCCGTAATCTGAATAGCACTTGTATTATCGGCATGTAAAGTTGTAGAATCGGTCTCAGAGAAGTCTAACTCAGCTAGCAAACCTCGAAGCCAAATAATTTCGGAACAAGCAAGAGATATTGCTCGATACTCAGATTCTATAGATGACTTAGAAACTCTATCTTGTTTCTTACTCTTTTAGGAGATCAATGCATCACCTAAGAACATGCACCAACCAGTGATGGAGCGACGGGTATCAGCACAGCCAGCCCAATCAGCATCGCTATAAGCAATAAGACGAAGAGAATTGCCTGAAGGAAAGATTAAGCCATGGGTAGAAGTGCCATGAACATAGCGTATGATTTGATAAACAGCAGCCAGATGAAGATGACGAGGAGCCTGAAGAAATTGGCTGACTTGTTGTACAACAAAAGAAATATCTGGTCTAGTGATGGTGAGATAGACAAGGCTACCTACCAATTTTCGATATAAGTTGGGATCAACAAGTAAGTTACCTTCCTTTTTGCAAAGCTTGGCATTTAATTCCATGGGAGTATCAACAGAGGTAACTTCCTGTAGTTCAGTTGTAGTCACCAAATCACTAGCATATTTGTGTTGATTGAGGAAAATACCAGTGGGGCTACGATGCACCTCAAGACCAAGAAAATATGTAAGAGACCCAAGATCCTTCATATGAAAAGATTGTGAGAGATGGGTCTTGAGCTGGACAAGTAAAGTAGAATCAGAACTAGTGATCACAATATCATCAACATAAACCAAAAGGATAACAATGCCCATGTCTGATTTTTGAAGAAACAATGAAGTGTCATACTTGCTCTACATGAAAGAAAATTGTAATAAAGTGGTTCGAAATTTTTCAAACCATGCCCGTGGAGCTTGTTTAAGACCATAAAGAGAACGACGAAGTTTACACACATTGGATATCAGAGAGGAAAACAACCCTGGAGGTGACTTCATATAAATACATTCTTTAAGATCTCCATAAAGGAAAGCATTCTTAACATCCATCTGATTTAGTGAACAATCATTGGAAGCAGTAAGAGCTATTATCGTTCGAATAGTAGTCATTTTAGCCACAGGAGCAAAGGTTTCCTCATAATTAACACCATATTCTTGTTTGTTCCCAAGGATAGCAAGCCGAGCTTTATAATGATCCAAACTTCCATCAGAGCGAACCTTGACTGAGTAAACCCATTTGCAACCCAGGGGAACTATAGCGGAAGGACAAGACTCAATGTCCCAGGTGTGATTGGCCTCAAGAGCAGCAATTTCTTCCTGCATAGCTTGGCACCAATAATCATGCTTGACAGCATGTGAGTAGCATGTGGGAATATCAAAATTGGAAAATGTAGTAGTAAGAGTTGAAATAAAATTTCCAGAAGAAAAACCATACCTATCAGGGGGTACAGACACTCGAGAAGAGCGACGTACCAGAGGCTCTGGAGGTGTTGCAACTGACTGACTTTGGTGTATGTTAGGATCAGATATCGGATGAGCCACCGGAAGAGACTGTGGGTGGGATTGTCTTGTATATACCATTCCTGGTTTGAAACGAGAATTGTTTTGAGGATGAGTTAAGAATTGGTGCTCAAAGGAGGGAAGGACTACAGTAGAAAAAGAGGGCACAGAAGACACAGGGAAAAAATGTTGATTTTCAAAGAAAATAACATTCCTAGAAATACGTGTATGATGTAATGTAGGATCATAGCAAACAAATCCATTTTGACACACATTATATCCTAAAAATGCACATATAATAAATTGAGTAGATAATTTATTTCGCTCATGAGGTGGCAAATGAACAAAACATACACAACCACAGATACGAAGATTATCATAATTAGGTTGCTTAGTAAACAAACGAAAATAGGGAGATTCCATGTGCAAAACTTGGGAAGATAAACGATTAATCAAGTGAGTAGCAGTCTTTAGAGCCTCAACCCAGAACATGGATGGAACAGAAGATTCTAACAAGAGAGTACGTACCATATCAAGAAGATGATGATTTTTGCATTCAGCTACTCTATTTTGTTGAGGAGTAGCAGGACATGAACGTTGATGGATGATACCTTTAGAAGCCAAAAATACCTGAAACTCAGTGGACAAATATTCACCACCAGAATCTGTGCGAAATGTTTTAATATTTGCAGAAAATTGATTTTCACCATATGCTAAAAACTCGGTGAAAGTACGAAAAACCTCAGATTTAGAGCAAAGAAAATAAACCCAAGTGAATCTACTATGATCATCAATGAAAGTTACATAGTATTTAAATTTGTCATGTGAAGTAATCAGGGAAGGTTCCCAAACATCACTGTGAATAAGATCAAAGCAATGATAAGCTCTACTAGCAAACAAAGGAAATAGAAGAGTTTTGCTTTTACCAAGTTTACAAGAGTCATATTCAAAAGGTAAAGAAGAACGTTCTTTATTACCAAGAAAGCCTGAGTTCATTATATGAGATAAAACTTGAGTATTATGATGGCCTAAACGACGATGTCATACTATACTTAGATTAGGAATATTATTACAAGCAAAAGACTCAATAGATGGAATTGGATAAATTGCTAGAATGGGTAAAAGTAATGGAAACAAACGTCCCACTTTAGGTCCCTTTGTGATCGGCTCCCCTGTTACCTGGTCCTGCATAACACAAGCATCACCAGAAAAGTTAACAGCACAATTTTTATCAACTAATTGACCAACAGAAATGAAATTTGTAGAAAGTTGAGGAGCAAGAAACACATCAGTAAATGTAGAAGAAGCATTTCCAACAGCTTTGATTGGCAAAGAACTACCATTGGCCGTCTGAATAGTAGATTAGCCAACATAAGGCCGAACATGAGACAAAGTTGTGGGAGTATTTGTCATATGATTAGAAGCCCATGAGTCTACATACCAAAGTGTAGTAGAATTTTTACCTTGAAATCTCATTGCAGATAATGCTGAAATTAGCATCTGTTGCACCATTTCAGGAGTGCAGTAAGTTGCTGCAGGAGGTGGAAGATTAGGAGAAGCACCTGAGGATGACACATGTGCTATAGTAGGTGCTACTGGAGGAACAACAATAAAAGTCTGAAATGCTTGGGCCTGACGATTCTGGGGACGAATACGGCATTCTTTGATAATATGACAATTTTTCTTGCAATAAGAACAACATTTTTTAAGACAATTGGCAACAATATGCCCATATTCTTTGCAACAGAAACATTACATATTTTTAGAAGGCATAGATGATCCATACCCTTGGACTGCATAAGTCATAGTTGTCGTCGTGGAATTGCCATAAGATTGTTCCAGAATAGCTTGAGTACTTAGACGTTATTCTTCGCGAAGTAACTCACTAAAGCAAATATCTAGAGAAGGAACAGGAGATCTGTTCAATAGAGAAGAGTGAATTGATTCATATTCTGGGCGTAATTTCATGAGAAATTGATCACGCTGACTAGTCCTGTGAAGATTTTGAATAGTTAATATAGTAGTAACATGAACATTTGATGTAACTAAATGAGCATATTCATGCCAAAGAGTCAAAAATGTCGAGTAATAATCCTGAATGAAAATACTACCATGTTGGAACATGGCAATCGCATGTTCCAACTGAAAGCGATGAGCATCATTGTCTTGATGATAAACTTTCTTCAAATAATTCCACATGGAGTAAGCAGAGCGATGAGCCATCAAGTTGGTGACGATATGTGGTTCCACCAAACTAAGAAGCCAAGACATGATTCGAGCATCAAACACAGCCCAAGAAGGAGAAGACACGACTTCCTTAGAGTTGACAGTATCAGATGTTGGTGTAACATCTATGCCATTAATATGGCTCCAAAGGTCTTTTCCCTTGAGGAAAAGTTCAAACTGGAAAACCCAAGTAGAGTAATTTTTTCTCGTAAACTTAACACACACTGGTGCAATGTCCATTGCAAGTAAATAAAACCCGAGAAATATTCAAACAAATTAAAAAAACAAGATAAGGACCTTAAACAGAGATTGTCGAAGAACACTTGTTTAGCAACAAACGTTAAAAAAATATCAATAAAGATTTCCTTAGAAATAGAAAACTGATTTTTTTCTCAAAGAAGCTATGATACCATGTTAAAAATAAGTCAAGAATGTTGTATGAAAATGATCGAATGATTTGGTCTTATGATTTCTTTCTATTTATAGACTTTACAAAATACAACTAACCTACAAAATACAACAAAGCTGTCTATGGACAGTTGTGGACACCTGTGGATAGCTATTTATGGACAGTTTGTGGGCAGTCATGAATTGTTATTTATAGACAGTTATGGACAGTTATTTATGGACAATTATTTACAGCTAAATAGACTATGAACAGTAACTGTGTACAACTAAATGAATTAAGACAATAAATTACAGAAAAACTGTTATGGACAGTTAAACTATCAATGGAACACAGCAAAGCTGTTATAGACAGCTAAACTGTCCATCGACATTGTATCCCTTAAAGTTCCTCGATAAGTTCATTGGCATGTATATTTCTAAGTGTTATACAACATAAATGTTGGCATCTCTCTTATTTGTATCACTTTTTGCGGTTCTATAAATCCGACTAGCCATTTGATATTTTCAGAATATTATTTTATTATTAAAACTTTTTATCCAAAGTCCTTAAATATATATTTTTTCATAAGAAAAAACTAAATGAACTTTTGTAAGAGGAAAAATGACTAAAAGATATACTTTCTAATCTATAATACTAAAAGTAAAATGATCCCCAGACATTTTGTGAGGCATATTATATACTTGATTAAATAGTAGCATCCTTATTTCTTGCTTGCTTGATAAAATAATACTGTAATCTTCTCTTTTAATTCTCTGATACAATCGTACCTTAGTGATCTTCTTTCCTCTTGTTTTGCTTACAAATATCCTAATTACAAAAAAAGTTATAATTTTCTTGATCTTCTTTCCTCTTGTTTTGCTTACAAATATCCTAATTACAAAAAAAGTTATAATTTTCTTAACATGAGTATTATTATTTATCACAAATATATCACAATTATAATTGATTAATAGATTAATTTTTATATACAGTTACTTGAACTTAATTATAATTATTAATAACATTATGATAGATCATTTAAAATTTATTTTAAATTTTAAATACAAAGACTTTTTCTTTTGATATTGAATTCAAAGTTATTGTAAACTTAATTATAATTATTAATATTAATAATATTATGATACGTCATTTAAGATTTATTTCAAATTTCAAATATAAAAACTTTTTCTTTTGGTATTGAATTCAAAGTTACTAGTTGTTATTCTAAATTAATAGCAACCAGCTACAATTACAATAAATTTTTCTTGAACTATATTTTAGCCAAAATCTTTGACTAATATCAAATTGGATTATCCAAATTCAGTTAATACAAGCCAGCAAAGACCAAGCTCCTCTAATGTGTACCGTGTTAGGGTTATTTATTCTTGAAATCCTGTTAATGAGAAGAGAGAAAGTGCTAAGCAAGTCATGGAGAATATTATAAACAATATTATGAACAACTTATTGCATGTACTGGGTATGTAAATTTATACTATTAGACTAATGGTCTCCAATTTTTAAAGAATCTAGCTATCAATTTGCTTTAGAATAAATAGCTTTTTGAGATTTGTTCTTAATTAGAGGGGGGGAAAAAGATTAAGAGTATACAGTCATATCCTTTAATAGCATGAATGTTATAAACGAAATGTTGACCGATCAGATTTTTTTTATAGGAAACAATAAAATTAATAACTTTAAATTTTATACCAATAAAAATAACAAATTTACTTCGGACTCATATATATTTATTATTAAAAAAAATTAGTATGTCCATTTTATATTATACACGTTTTAATTTAGATTATATTTATTTAAATTCATTTAATATTTAATATGTTAAATTAAACTCATTAAATTTTATTATAGTGTTATTTTTATTATTATAAATTTTAAGATTGATATTTTTTTGTAACTTTTTAAAAAATTATACACAGTGAAACTCAAACATTAAGCTTTTTACATAAATAAATGAATTTTATGTCCTTAATATACAGTTTGTTTTAAGACAGTGGAGTGGGATTACAAGGAAGAAACTTTATGTGTATGCCACCATACTGTGAACTGAATTCTTCCTGTCACGTAAAATATTGTTTAACTTAAAATTTTTTAAAAGTTCAATATTATCAGTTTAAAATTCGATCATGATTGATACTATGAGTAGATTAGGTACGTTTGTTAAAGCAAATGAGTTTATAAAACATAAATATGATTTAAATTTATAACTATAAAAATAATATTCTTAAAATATGATGTATCGTTTTATTAAATATTAATTAAATTAAATTATTATTAATTAAATTTGTTTAATATTAAATATTATTTTAATTTAATATTGTTAAATATTATAAAGTTAATATTTTTATTATTATAAATTATAAGAATTTATTTTAATTTTTTTATATAGTTAAATAAGTTAGAGAATAACGTGTTTGGCCGTTTAATGGTAAGGTAATATATATCTATCACCATGTTTTTTATATCTAGCTTAACTTATTGATCCGTGAAAACGATGAAAGTACATTAACCTCGTGGAGGTAGTAAATGGTTGAATAGATTATAAACATAGTTGAAAAAACAGAGAAAATACTTAATTAATCGTGTCGTGGGTGAAAGCAATAAATAACGATATATGAATATATCAAATCGATAAAATGAACACACAGAATTTACGTGGTTCGACAATTCGTCTAGGTCCACGGGAGGTAGTAGATATTATTTGAACTGAGTAGAAAATATACAGAATACAGATACAGATTTCCTCACTAATAATATCTCTCAAGTGTTTTCCCAAATTTATAGAAAACTCTCAAATTCACAAGTATTTTCTCTCTTTGAGTTTGCTTATGCTCTTTTTGATTTTTCTGATTTTTGCCTTAAATTAGGCCATTAATTTCCTTAAATTATGCCACTAATTTCCTTAAATTAGGCTACTAATTTTCCTAAATTATGCCACTAATTTGTTACTTTTAGAGCCAATATTCAACAATCTCCACCTTGGCGAAAAAGTTCATAGCGCTGCCTCCAAATGCGCCCTAGGCGCTCTAAGCTCGAGAGATGTTGATCAAGTTCAAGCAGTGTTGAAACTTGATCCCTGTAACCACCTTTGTAAGCATATCTGTAGGGTTATCTGCAGTTCCGACTTTCTAGAGTATAACATTCCCTTCATTGACGATTTCTCGAACAAAATGAAATCGAACATCGATGTGCTTGGTGCGACCATGATGAACTTGGTTCTTTGCCAAACAAATGGCACTCTGGCTGTCGTAAAAAACCTCCACGTTCTTCTGAACAATACCCAAATGCTTAGTCAACCCGAGAAGCCATATAGCTTCTTTGAATGCTTTTGTTACAGCCATATACTCTGCTTCTGCAGTAGACAAAGCTACAGTTGACTGCAATGTTGATCTCCAACAAACTGGTCCTCCTGCCATTGTGAACACATAACCAGTTGTAGATCGACGCTTATCCAGATCTCCAGCATAGTCAGAATCCACATATCCAACTAGATGTTTGTCTTCAGTCTTGTCTCTTTCAAACTTCAAACCAATATCCATAGTACCATAGATGTACCGTAGAATCCACTTCACTGCTTGCCAGTGTCCTTTACCAGGATTATGCATGTACCGACTCACCATACTAACAACGTGAGAAATATCAGGTCTGGTGCAAACCATTGCATACATCAAGGCACCAACAGCATTTGCATATGGAACACGTTCCATTTGCTTCTTCTCATCGGTGGTGCTAGGTGACATCAATGCACTCAACTGAAAGTGAGGAGCAAGCGGTGTACTTACTGGTTTGGTTTTTTCATCAATGTCAAACCTTTGTAGTACTTTCTTCAGATACTGAGTCTGTGTTAGACAGACTGTGCTTGCAACTCTATATCTTGTGATTTCCATCCCAAGAATTTTTTTAGCTTCTCCAAGATCTTTCATTTCAAATTCTGAACTCAACAGAGCCTTCAATCTGTCGATCTCCACCTTGCTCTTAGATGCAATCAACATATCATCAACATATAAGAGCAAATAAATGAAGGTATCGTCTTGGAGTTTTTGAAAGTATACACAGTGATCAAACTGACTGCGTGTGTACTTCTGCTCTCTAATAAAGCTATCAAAGCGCTTGTACCATTGTCGCGGTGATTGCTTCAAACCATAAATTGACTTACTCAACTTGCAAGCCCAATTCTCTCGTCCTGGAATTTTGAAGTCATCCGGTTGAGACATGTAGATTTCTTCGTTCAAAGTACCATGGAGAAAAGCTGTTTTGACATCGAGTTGAGCTAACTCGAGATCAAACTGTGCTACCAAAGCCAATAGTATCCGAATAGATGAATGCTTAACAACAGGTGAGAATACCTCATTGTAGTCTATTCCTTCTTTCTGAGCATAGCCTTTTGCTACCAGTCTGGCTTTGTATCTGATGTTGTCTTTACCAGGAACACCTTTTTTTCTTGGCATAGACCCATTTGCAACCAATAGTTTTCTTTCCTTTGGGAAGTTGAACCAACTCCCAAGTCTGATTCTGGTGTAGAGACTTCATCTCTTCATCCATTGCCATCTTCCACTTTATACTATCAACTCTCTGCACGGCTTTTCTGTAAGTGCATGGGACATCATCATCAATTACTGGAAGTGCGAATGCTACCATGTCTGTGTATCTGGTAGGCTTTCTAATCTCCCTTTTCGGTCGAGTAGTGGCAATAGATTCTGATTGTTGATTGATTGGTGGTGATAGTGAGAGAACCTCCACCTCAACTAAGATCTCTTCTTGATCATCAATTTCATCTTCACTACGATCGGTAATCGGTGCAATCTTTTTTGGATCTTCCGGAGTCTCAAGCATCACCTTAGAAAGAGTATTTGGACTTTCATTCTCTTTCTTTGAATTTGTCTGTCTCAGCATAACAGACTCATCGAATGTAACATCTCAGCTTAAGATGATCTTCTTGGATTCACCACACCAAAGTCGAAATCCTTTAACTTCTTCCTTAAAGCCCAAGAAAACAACTTTCTTTGCTCTAGGATCCAGTTTGGATTCACTAACATGAAAATATGCTGGACATCCAAATATTCGCAATGAATTATAATCAGTAGTAGGTTGTCCAGACCATACCTCTTTAGGAGTTTTTCCATCTAATGCAGTCGCAGGAAGTCTGTTGACTATATGAGTTGCATATGACAAAGCCTCAGCCCAAAATGCCTTGCTCAATTTGGATTGAGATAGCATACATCGAACTTTCTCAACCAAAGTTCGATTCATTCATTCTGCAACTCCATTCTGCTGTGGTGTACGAGGAACTGAAAAATGTCTGATTATCCCTTCATCTTGACAAACTTTAAAGAAGGGATCTGATTTGTACTCGCCACCATTATCAAATCTAAGCCTTTTAATTTTCCTACCTGTTTGAGTCTCGATCATTTTCTTCCATTTAAGAAAGATATCCAGAACTTCATCTTTGTGACTCATGGTGTATATCCAGACATATCTAGAGAAATCATCAATAAAGATCACAAACCAGCGTTTACCTCCAAGTGAAGCATTCTTTGAAGGTCCCCAGACATCCGTGTGAATATAATCAAGAGATCCCATAGTACGATGAATGGCAGTGCCGAACTTGACTCTTGTTTGTTTTCCCATTACACAATGCTCACAGAAATCAAACTTTCCAGTCTTGGCACCTTTCAAAAAACCTTGTTTCATTAAGCCTTGCAAAGCCTTTTCACCGACATGCCCTAAGCGCATGTGCCACAGGCGGGAAGAATCATTTGTCTTCTCTTCAGAACTACTTGAGATAGCTGCTCTTCCTATAACTGTACTCCCATCTAGGAAATACAAGTTCGCCTTTCAAGTACCCTTCATTGCTACAAATGCACCTCGTACAACTTTCAAGACTCCATTTTCCAATGTTACCTTGTAACCATCAGAATCTAGAACACCTAAAGAAATAAGGTTTTCTTTAGGTCAGGAATATACCTCACATTTGTAAGTCGTCTGATTGTACCATCGTGCATCTTTAGTCGTACTGTTCCAATCCCTTTTGTCTGACAGGCATTATCGTTGCCCATAAGCACAACTCCTCCATCGAGCTCCTCAAAACTCGAAAACCAATGTCTGTTTGGACACATATGATAAGAACATCCAGAATCAAGGATCCACTTATCTGAGTAGGTTTTTGATGATGAAACTGAAAAGGCTGATTCTTCATCTTCATCGGCCTTCTGTGCAACATTTGCATTTGACTTGTCCTTGTTTGGGCAATCTTTCTTCCAATGCCCTTTCTGGTGACAATAGGCACACTCATCCTTTGCAGGACGTCTTCTGGATGAATCTCCCCTGGACTTTGATCTGGATCGCCCCCTATTATTTGATCCGCCAGATTTTTTGTTGTTCGTCCTACCTCTGGCTGCCGTCAATGCTTCTGATATTGAGTCTCTGTGATCATGTTGATCCTTCTTCCGGTACTCGTTATTTACCAAAGCATTTGAAACATCTACGAACTTAACCTCATCTTTTCCATATAACAGGGTTGTGGTTAAATGCTCATAGCTCTCAGGTAATGAATTCAGCAACAACAAAGCTTTATCTTCATCGATAATTTCAACATCTAAATTTTGTAGATCGGCCAAAATTTTATTGAAATTATCTAAGTGCTCAATCATAGGGGTACCTTTCTTGTACTGGAAACGGAAAAGTTTCTTCTTCAAGTAGAGTCTGTTCTCAATACTTTTCGTCATGTACTTGTCCTCTAGTTTCTTCCAGAGAACTGCAGCCACATTCTCTTTCATGACAAAGTACTTCTGTTCTTTTCCTAAACACAGTCGAATTGTGCCACAAGCTTGTCGATTGACATAATTCCAATCTTCATTTAAATAATCTCCTGGCCTGGTCTCCAAGGCTATATTAGATCCTTCTCGAAACAATAGATCTAATACTTCACATTGCCACATGCCAATGTTATTGGTGCCGTCGAATTTCTCCACCTCGAACTTTGCGTTGGACAACATAGTTCTTCGAGTAGAACAACTTGGTTTGACAAAAATTCTAAGGTCAACTTGTTCATCTTCTTCGATCTCTCTTTTATCAGCCATAAGTACAAACAGATAACAAAAATTTTGCACTTACAACTTAAAACAGTGTTTTTCCAAATTTTATACCTTATTTGAAAAAACGGAGTCCGTAGTTGAATCCGGAATGGTCCAATTAGCTAAAAATAGATCCAACTCAGCTGAAAACGGATGAAAAATGGACCAACTCGGTCCAAATATCACTAGAAACCAAGAAATAACCCCTTACGTGCAAAATTAGTGATTGAGTTGACTCGGTCCAACTCGGTGAGTTGACTCAGTGCTGGCAGCAACACTCTGGCAGCTTCTGGCGGCGATTCTGACTTCCAATTTGAGCGATTCTTTCACCGTTGTGTTCGTCTCGTTGAGAGCTTCAATTTGATATATAATACTGCTATATTTGGCTCTGATACCAATTTATTGTGGACGGAAGCAATAAATAATAGTATATGAATATATCAAAGCGATAAAATGAACACACAGAATTTACGTGGTTCGACAATTCGTCTAGGTCCACGGGAGGCAGCAAATATTATTTGAACTAAGGAGGAAATATACAGAATACAGATACAGATTTCCTCACTAATAATATCTCTCAAGTGTTTCCCCAAACTTATAGAAAACTCTCAAACTCACAAGTATTTTCTCTCTTTGAGTTTGCTTATGCTCTCTTTGATTTTTTTGATTTTTGCCTTAAATTAGGCCATTAATTTTCTTAAATTATGCCACTAATTTCCTTAAATCATGCCACAAATTAGGCCACTAATTTCCCTAAATTATGCCACTAATTTGTTACTTTTAGAGCCAATATTCAACAAATCGTGTATGTTTATGAGGAGAATAATTAAGTGCAAAGTAATGATTGAGATTTTATCATGCTTTTTATTTTAAGAAATGAACAAAATTATTATATTCAAAATATATATTTATAAAAATAATACTCTTAAAAAATCCATAAAAATGTATGAATTGAATGTAAATGTTATTATTTTTGTGGTTATAAATTTAAAGAATGTTATTTTAAAAAAAAAATCTCTTTATACCACTTAAAAATTTAATAACTAAAATATTACAAAAACATAATTTTAATGACTTGAACCTACCTTGCAACAAAGAAAAAAAAAACTCTAACATCCATCTTCTCCCCGCTCTTTCTCCGTTAAAAAATAAATTAAATTTTTAATTAATTAATATAGATCCTACCTGATTTAATAATAGATAATATTTGTTATAATCAATCAAAAATATACACATATATAAAAAAAATACAAGTATATACATATAGAGCTATTCTTAAAAAACACACAATTTTGATCAAAATTCATCCAATTTCGTTTCATTTGTGTGACTTTTAATGGTACCCCAAAGTGGAGTAGATCAAGTAATGATCTCTAAGCATGACTTCAAAGGCATGATGGCAATAAAAAATACATGGATCAAATATCTTATTCTAAGACAAGGATCAAGTATCAGATGAGCCAGAGTTACCACTAACCATCCTTTTATGCTCTACATGTTGATACTCATAAAACTTTGCACAAACCACATAATAACCAAAATTCAGCACCCCAAACAAAACTATCACCCAATAAACCTTATCAAGCCTACCCTGGTTTACATCGTCCGGTAACCATCCGGTAACCCTTCGAAAAAGATCGATCACGGCCGTGCTTAAATAGTAAGCAATTCCAATTATAACTGCAACCATAGCAGTTGCAGTACTTTTAAGTGACATTGGGAACTCTTGATAATACAAAGTAACTTGTCCTGGAAAATGAAATGCTTCACCAATACCAACTAAAACTAACTGTGGAAATAACCATAAAACTGACATGGGCACTTCTGAATTAGCCTTCTTTTGAAGATTGTGATTGTGAACTACTGAGAGTCGTTTTAATTCCACTAGTGCTGAAATGATCATGCTCAAAATGTTTAAAATGTGGCCTAGGCCTATTCTTTGTAATGGTGTTGGATATTTTTGAGTTAGTTTTTGCCATAAGGGATATAGGCAACGATCAATTAATGCAAGAGATATTGAAGTTGATATCATAACTATTACTAGCATTGATCCAGCTGGTATTTTGAAGTTTGATCCAATGTGACGATTCATTGTTAGAGTTTGTAGGATTGTTAAGCTGCTTTGGATTGCTATTGGAGTACTTAAAAATATACTTGATGACCATAGTGGGAATATCCTAATAAGTGCTTTGAAATCTTCTACTTGTTGAATTGTACATAGATTCCATGGTTTTGCAACTGAATCATCAGGTCTCAAGTCTCCTTCAGTTATTACTGCTGCTTTGTTCAAAAACCTATATATACACATTTTAAACTATGATTAATCCCAAAAAAAAAAAAAGACATGCCACAGTTAAATTATTTCATGCATGATTGACTTACATTTTTCTCATTCTTCTCCAAAAATTTTAGACTAGTACTAGTGAACATTTCTTAAATTAACATAATTGACCTGAAAAAAATGAAAAAGAAAAAAAAAATAGTCTCTATTAAAATTTCATACCTGAAACTCTTGTTAGGAGTTGTGACAACCACATTCGAGTATCTATCGTTTCCATAGTAATAATCTTCACTTCTGGATGAGAGAAAGACCTTCCTTTTCTTTATAAAAGCGAAGATCACACGACCTAAACTTACAAAGGGACTACCTTGAGGCTTATCATGGCAATAGAAACACTTCCCACATAAAAGAATGAGTAAACCTATAATACCAGCTAGTAGACTTAGACCATAACCCAATCCCCAGCTAACATTATCTTGAATGTAGACAATGGCTGTTCCAGCTAACATAGATGATGTAAAATAAGTGAAGAAATACCAATTAAAGAAAATATCTTGATCTTGTTGTTTAACAAACTGATTTGCACCCATTGTTGCTAATGTAAAACGCGTACCGCCACTTCCTATTGATGCCAGAGCTATTCCAATGTATAAAACTGCAATTTGAATACTTGTTGCTGATTTGCACAAGTTTGATGATTCTTCACATGAAGGAGGCCTTAGGGATTTCAGTGTTGCTGTTAATGTTATTATAACTATGCCCTGCATGTTATTTATAACCATGTTAAACCCGCTTCTGACAGTTAAAAAAAAATGTTTTTTCGAAACCAAACAGGAAATTATTTGTTCAAAGCTTAGGAAACACATTTAATGTAGAAAGTATAAGAAGATAATTACCAAAAGAGAGACCAAAGAAGAAATAGAGATAACAGATAAACATCCCAAAAAGGAGTCGGCTAAAATAGCTCCAATGACTGGAGAAAGACTGGTGCAACCATTAACAACATTTGAAATCTGAGCAGCATCAATTCTCTTGACATTAAATTCACCAATCAGGTATACTATCAAGTTTGCTAGACATCCTCCAAACCCAAGTGTCAATCCAATCATAGCTCCTTCATTTTCAGTATAATTTAATTTAAAAAAAAATAACCATATGGATCAATATTTTATGGTCAAAATTAAACATGTGTTTGTTGAAAAATTGTTCAAATGCCGTAACATGAAAGTTGTTTTAGTGTGTGAATGAGATATATATACCTGTAAGAAAGGGGAAGGTGATCCAACCACCTCTTTTACGACTGGACTGTGATAACTCTGCTTCACTTTGGTTAGAGAGTGAGCTATTGAACTCTTGTAACTCAGCTTCTGCCATTTTTTGTTCGTGGTCGAAGGTATTGATCTTAAAACAATCTTTATATTGTGAACAAACCGAGATTTTAATTTTATAGATATATAACAGATATGGTCGTTATCGATGTATACATTCAAAAAAATTCATAAAAATTATAGCTAAAATAAAATTACTAAAACTTTGATAAACTTTTAATAATATCAAAACAATCAAATTACTTATTTCTTAAATTATTTATCTTATTTAAAATATAAATACATTTTATATTTATTTTGATAAATAAATCAAAATGTTATAAAATATGAAGTTGCACATATTTAAAATAATTATTTAAATTAATAAATTTTATGATTAATAAAATTAAATAAAAATATTTAAAAATAAATAAAATTTATTATAAATAATATGCATCAATATTAATACCATTAAAATACGAATATTATGTAACTCACATTATTTAATATATTTTCATTTTTTTATTGTAAATGTAAAGTTAGCGTTGTATTGTCGATGGTTGATAATAATTAGTGCTGATTTAGCTTCTTAATTGAGATTTAGATGGCTGTATAAGTTGACTAGTTGCTAATTGTTACTTGTTAATTGTTTTGGTGAGAGACCCTATTATTATATGCACTAGAAATTATCTAATTCCCTGCAAAATAAATATATTGCAAAGTATTCAGGGGACTGTTCATGTCAGGCGTCAGCTGGTACATTGGCCTCGTTCAACTGATCACACTTTGACACGATACCAATAATGGCCATTATAAAAGTTCTCTCTAAATAATGATTTTTAAAATATAGCGATTACAAAAAAGAGATTGAAACTGCAAAAGCAATCGCACTCCAATGACAGGAATCAGATATTATGTACAGGGTGATGGATATAAGAAGTGTTTTAATTATTTAATTTTAAAAAAATTTAATTTTGGTAATTATTGAATTAAATTGAAGGTTTTATAATTTTTTAAAATAAATATTTTAATTTAATAATTTTTTTATTATAAATTTATAATCTCATTATTTATAAAAAATAGTCATTATATGTCCTCATTTTAATATTTTTGATGGATTAAAAATATTAATTTTAATAAATTATAATATTCAAAATACTTAATTATATAATAACAAAACTTATAAATTATATGGTTAAAATGTTTAATTTTTAAAAATTATAAAATCTTTGATACTTAATTTAATAATTATAAAACTAATATACTTATTTGATAACAATTAAATGAGATGTATAATTTTTTTCTCATTCTTTATATATCTTTTATATTTGTATATTAAAAACCATTATGTTTTTTTGTTTGTGTTTTTTTGTATTTTTAATAATAAATATTAAAATATTTTTATAAATTAATATATTTTTATTTTGTATTAGTTTTATTGTATATTAACTATAAATTATTATCTTTTGATGATAATTTGTGTCGTTCATAATTGCTCATTTAATCGATTTGATTAATTTAAATTTATGAGAGTATCATATTTATATTGAACAATTTTTTCTTGTAAAGATAATGTCATGTCTTAATCAATTTTAAAATTATCCATGCAAGATAAAAGCGTAAGTGTATTAGCAATCTCTGTTAAGAGGTTCTTTCATGTGTGTTAAAAAATACAAAAAAAAATTATTATCTAAACAAGCACTCTATCATATTTAAAATAAGATAAATCTAGTAATAATCATTAACTAGAGAATCATTCTAACAATTCTACAATAGAATTAACTTAACTATATTATATATATTTAGAAAAACACTCTGTTATAATTCTAGAGCACTAGTAACTTACATATATTCATATATTTCACGGATAATAAGACTTTAACTTTCAAATAGAAAACGTAAGAATTATTTTTAATATATTAAAAAAAAGAACCTTTTTAATATTTATAAATAGATTTTAAAAAAAATGTTAGCACATAAAATGAACTTGTTTATTTATAGGTCAAAAGTTCCTTGAAAATTTACTACAAGATCAAAATAGGATATAAGAAGCTTAACAAAACTAAGAACATTATGCTTTTAATATATATTTTACCTTAGTAATAAAAATCACTTATTTTTCTACTTTTATATTGTATTTATCGTAAATTAATATACAATATTTTTAAGAAAAAATGCTTATAATAATGCAAGTTTAATCAAGTTATGTTCATGTGAGATTAACTTCTTTATATACTAAAATCACGAATGTTTTTTTTTATTGTTCTTGTTTATTTTTTAATATTTGTATTTTTTTTATATATATCAATAATTATCAAAATTTTATTATAATAAATATTTTTCTTATAAATAGTTATTTTGATAGTTTTATTGTGTATTGACTTAATATTATTATCTTTAAATAATTATTTTAATCACATTGAGGATGAATTTATGCATTTTATGCTTACACATTTAATAAATGAGTAAGTATGATCAATTTATTTATGAGATGGTCATATTCGTATTAAACTATTTAATAATGTAGAAATCATATTATATCTTATATCAAATAATAAAAAATAATCAATTAATATGCATTAACGTGAGCAAAATGTGTTTACAAATACTTATTAATTAAATTCAATAGTATCTTATTTGTAATATTAACTTCTTCAACTTTTATATATAAAAATCATGATGTTTATGGTTGTTTTTCTCATGGTTGTTAGGACGTTATTGCCCTCAATTGATTCTTTTTTTTAGCAAATAGTTTTATTTTTATTTTTATTGTTTTCTTATATACCAATAAATATAAAAAAAAAACTTATAATAAATATATCATATATTTTATGAATAATTTTATTTGCTAATTTTATTGTATATAATATCTTTACTTTATAAAATTGTTTCATTTATAATTGTACGATGATACGTTATGTTATTCTTGGTTATATATAAAATGAATGAGTATGGACTTAAACAATTCGAATTAATTCATTTATTATATAACATATAAATTTTTTTAATATATATGAAACCAATTATGTGTACCAATAAAAATTTATGTGATCATTTTTTATTATTATTATTACTTTTATTTATCGGAAGAATAATATTTACAATGGTAAGAATCACTACCAAAGTTCGAATATGGCTCTTGTATATTTTAAATTTAGATTCGAACCCACATATTTATCTTATCATGTACCTCTTAATTCAAGTAAAAGTGAAGTACTTTCTTTTTTTTTCATTTTTGTTTTAAGTCTCACAACCACCGATAATATTATTACAAATGTGCCTAAACAAACAAAAATATTTTAAAAAATTAAATTAAATTTTATAAATAAATATAATATTTTATATTAAAAATTAAAATTTATAACATAACACTAGATACAAAAATATTAACTAGTACCAAAACTAGTTATAATAAATACGTGTATATATTACTTAAATATGTTAAATAATTGAGTTGAAAAACTTTATCATTTATAACTTAATCACGTTAAAATGTTAATTTATTTTAATGTCAAAGTTTCTAAAAGAATTAATATTTAAAACGTAAAAAATAAGGATAATATACGTATATTAGTTCAATAGTTTTTTTTATGGATTAGTGGTTCATTTATGTTTTATTTTTATTTTATTTTATAGATTAATGGTCTAAAAAAATGGTTTATACATATATTTGTAAACACGTTTTATATATATAATTCTAACTAAAATAAACATAAATTACATTATAAATTAATTTAAAGTTTTATAATTATATTATTTTTATAAAATTATTATTTAAATATATATGAGTTTAATAAGTTACATTACGTTACTTTAAATAAGCTGACATCGCGCTAAGATTTTGATAATTAACGTATTTATAGTATGATTTTAGGCTTACTATATTTACTCGTGTAGTTTTGTGGTATTTTTATTTTATTTATTTAATCAAATTTAAGGATGAAACTTCAAATATGCTTAAAATGTAAATATAAATTATACTACTTATTTTTCTAACCAAAATATAAATTAAACCATATAAAGTTAGGCACATGCCTTATACATGCATTTGCAGATTCATAAGTTTAGTTTAAGAATAGCACCATATAAATAGTAAAACAAATTACTTACTTTTCAATATTTTTTTGGTAAAAAATATTGCATATATTTTATTTAAATATAAATATATATAAATTATTAATTTTTTAATATATTTTTAATTGATAAAACATAGAATTTTTAAAAAAATACAAATATATTTTATATACATAATTTATTTATAATTTTATAAATATTAATTTTATTCGCTTGTATACATGTAGGAGATATGATGGACATTGTCCTATACATCATAAAAAATGACGTGGGATGGTTATATTAATAACCATAACCACTCAATACTAAATTTTAGTATATTTGGTTAATAATTGTTATAAACTAATGACAATTTACTCACGATTTAATCATTTTTATATTTTTTAATATTTATTTTAAAATATATTTAATTGTAAAAAATAAATGTTAAAATATTTCTTATTATATTATATTATTTAAAATAATATAAATTAATTTTTATTTTTAACTAATTAGTATTATAGGTAAAATAAAAATATATAAAAATTAAAATAAATAAAACTTAATCTAATTATTTTAAATATTATGTATTTTATTATTAAAAATGTATTATTATATAATTATATGTATATAAAAATAATATTAATATATGTTTGGTTTCGTTAATCATAATTTCAGTATTATAATAATTATCATTGTTTATTGATTATAATTATTTTAAAAAAAAATTATTAATTTTTTATAAATAATAACAATTTCAATTATAACGGTGTATCCATGATATCAAAACTAATAATATATAAGTAGAATTCATTAAAGTAAGTCAAAGTATTCATTAATTTATATTATTTTAATACCTCAAACATAATTCAGAAATAGTAACTTTAAATAGGGTTAAAGAGAGAGTACCTTCCAAGGGTTCCTTATTATACGTTACAATTTTGTTATAAACCCAACTCACATGCAATTAACTGTGCAAACTCATACTTGCTATTCGAGTTCAAAATAACTTGTAATTATATGTGATGTTTTAAGTTGTAAAAGCTTTTAGCTAGTAATTACCTGTTTTAGAGTTACCGTACCTAATAACACAACATATATTTATATATGATCACATGTTTAATATTTAGAATCAATATCACCATCATAAAGATATTAATGGGCCCATGAAGATCAAATTATTTAGAGATATTTTCTTCCTCTCGAATTGTTACCTCCCAAGTTGTATCCCAATAATATCTTCCTTACTAACTAATCCAAACACCACTATAGTGACATGCCAGTTCATATAGTGTTGATGTTTTAAGTTACCCATTCACTGTGTTTTTAGCAGAGACTTCGTTGAGTTTGTACCACCCAAATTATGTTATTCTTATTCATCTATTACACCTAACATTTTTAAGGACCCAAACTCATTTACACCTTAGTGGTTTGAACTGTAAACACACTTTGTACTAATCTATTTTATAATTCATGTGCATAATTAAGGAGATCACTCTCTCACCTAATACAAACACACACCAACTCTTAGACTTAGTGCCCACCTAATATATATAATATGGGTATCTCTCTTCTCTCTCTCTAATATGAATGAGGTGCATTATTTAGCCAACTTTGATCTTCCATATCAACAATACTAGATAAATATCTTTCACTTGAATAGATATTTTTAATAAGATACATAAACCTTCTAGAGATAACATACTGTAGATAAATTTTTAGAGTTGGTGTGGTGATGATTTAATTTCTTAAGACTACCCAAAGGTTGATTTTTCTAACCGTGTAACTCAATTAACCGCTGATTTGCCATGTGTTTTGGATTACTTGCTAAATTAAGATTTACATTGCCAAGTTTAATGATGCACATATAAAAAGTCACTTCTTTTATAAACAAAACTGGAGTGGACATTTAAAGATTTTTTTTTATTCCTTTGCATATAATATCATGGAATGACCGTATTGTTCATCAAATATAGACCAATAATAATAAAAATAAAAAGACATTCAATAATTAAGACTTGTGGTCAGAAGAAAGAAAAAAAAAGTCAAATATTTGTGTCATTTGTCTCCGCACAATATGCTTGGCTTAAGGGATTGATGATTTGGCTCTATAAAAAGTCTTTGCCTCAATCTCAATATTTATAACAAGTTGAGAGAAAGAAAAACATAAAAGTCTCAGTAGAAAGATTTGTCTGAGAGAAGAAAATTAAGAATCAATTTGTAAGTTTTTACTCACAAATTGAAGATCTATAGTTATTGTATTTTTGTGAGAGATACACCTAAATGTGAAGTTTATAATCTTATTTTATTATAGTAGAAATTTTAAGTGGTTTACGGATCCCGTGGTTATTACTTTCATTTTGTAAGATTTTTCACACTAAAAACGTTTGGTGTTAATTTTGTTTTATTTTGGTTTGAAAAATTATCATGGGTTTGTGGAATTTATTTTTTTACAACAAATCAATTTTTTACAACAAATCAATTTTTTCCAACAAAGTTGTATCAGAGCCTTGGTTGTTTTCAACAAGGATACTATTCACATATATGGTACTATTTTGTTGACATGTACTATTCACATATATGATATTTTTTTCGGCATGTAATATTCATAGATACTATTCACATAATACTATTTATCGTCGGAAAAATACTAAACTTGTGAAACCTGTTGACTGATAATATAAATGGAGGAGAATACGAGTAATATGATAAAGTTGACTACATTTAATTATGCAATTTGGAAGACAAATATGGAGGATCTTTTATACATTAAAGATCCATGGAAGCCAATTATAATGCCGAAGAAGAAGTGATGTCTACAAATTTGACGAATGAGAAAATCGACAATAAGACACCAAAAATAACCAGTTCAAACGTTGATTGGGTCGTGCTGAACAGAAAGTGTGCTGCTCAAATTAGACAATGGATCGACAAGAGCATTTTTCAAAATTTTGCTAATGAACATGATGCTTACGTTCTTTGGCAAAAGTTGGAGAAAATGTATGTGAGGACAACCACACAGAATAAAGCTAATCTGATGCGACAATTAGTCAATTTGAAGTATAAAGATGGAAGCAGTAAATCAGAACATATGAGCGAGTTCCAAGGCATTGTAGATCAACTCAAATATATGAAGATAGTCGTAGATGATGAGCTACAAGCGTTGTTGATGCTGAGTTCTCTACCAAAAAGTTGAGATACTCTAGTTGTGTCAGTTAGCAACTCAGCTCCTGACGGCAAGCTTACCATGGATATGGTAAAAGACAAAATGCTAAATGAAGAGTCTCAATGAAAAGATGAAGGATATACTTCTGACACTGATGTGTTTGTCATGGAGAAACAAGACAAGCAAGAATGGCACAGGAGAAGTAAAAGTAGAAATCCCAGTAACCAAAGTTAGCAAAGAGGACGGTCGAAATCTAGATCAAGGCATGACAAAAAGTGTCATCACTACGGTAAGCCCGGACATTTCATTCGAGAATGTAGAAGGTTAAAGACAGAACGATCCAGAAATCAGGAAGCAAAAACTCAAACAAATAACACTACAACTATCACTGAAGAAGTTGTCATTGTTCGAGATGCTGATTATGTCAATCTTGCATGTCAAGACACTACTTGGGTAGTTGACTCAAGCGCTTCCTATCATGTCACCTCACGACGGGAATTCTTCTCATTCTACACTCGAGGTTATTTTGGACGTGTGAGGATGGGAAATGATGATGCATCGAAAATTTTCGACATTGACAACATTAATCTAGAGACTAATCTTAGATGCAGATTACTTCTGAAAGATGTGAGACATGTTCCTGATATCTGCCTCAATTTGATCTCTACCGGTATGCTTAATGATGATGGATATAATAATTATTTTGGTGAAGGAAAGTGGAAGCTCACCAAAGGCAATTTGGTAGTAGCTAAAGGCAAGAAAGATACATCACTCTACCTCACAGAAGCCAGAATGTGTAGAGGAGAAATAAATACCTAGGAAAGAAGTTCCCATCAAGCTATGGCATAAGAGACTTGTCCATATGAGTGAAAAAGGTCACAGAATTCTTTCCAAGAAGGAGCTCTTGCCAGGAATGAAAGGTATACCCTTGCAAACTTGTGTTGACTGTATTATGGGAAAACAACATAGAGTTGCATTTCGTAATCTCACACCATCTAGGAAGGAAAATATTCTAGATTTAATACACATAAATGTTTGTATAATGAGTTATAAGTCACTAGGAAGTGCTCATTATTTTGTGACCTTTATTGATGACCATTCTAGAAAAGTGTGGACTTTTGCTTTGAAAACTAAAGATCAAGTGCATGAAGTTTTCAAGCAGTTTCATGTAAAAATGGAGAGAGAAACTGGCAAATGTTTAAAGTGTGTACATGCAGACAATGGATGTGAGTATCGTGGACCATTCGAGGAGTACTGTAGAAGTTTCGGCATCAAGTTGAAAAAATCAGTACCAAAGACACCTCAACACAACGGTGTCACAAAGAGGATGAACAAAACCATATGTGAAAGAGTCAGATGTATACTCTCAAATGCAAAACTACCAAACTCCTTTTGGGGGGAGGCAATTAGGACAACAGTTGACTTAATCAACCTTTCTCCATCAGTTCCATTGAACTACGACGTACCAAAAAGAGTTTGGACGGGGAAAGACATTTCTTATAAACACTTGAAAGTATTTGGTTGTAGAGCATTTGTTCACATCCCAAAAGATGAGCGGTCTAAGTTGGATCGAAAAGCAAAGTAGTGTATCTTTATGGGATATGCTCATGAAGAATTCGGCTACAGATTTTGGGATCCTATTAGCAAAAGAATTGTCAAAAGCAGAGACGTGGTATTTCTCGAAGATCAAACAATCGAGGATTTTGACAAATCCAAGAAACCACAGTTAGATGAAATTTCAATTAATTTGGAACCAGTTCCTCTACCAACAAATTTTGATGACGGGGGAGTTACACCAGATACTGATGATGTTAATCCACCAATTGGCAGTAACCAGAACAAGTTTTTGAATAGGTCCAATCAGAAGTATAGACAAGGAGATCCACTCGAGTACGACAACCAAGTCGTAGATATTCTCCTAACGAGTATGTGATGCTCACTAAAGGGGGAGAATCGAAGAGTTATGGCAAAGCTATCACCGATCAACATAAGATTGGGTGGTTAAAAGCCATGTAGGAAGAAATGAAATTTATGTATGATAACCACACATTTGACTTGATGAAACTACCATAGGGAAGGAAATCTCTCAAGAATAAGTGGGTGTACAGAATCAAAAGTGAATAAGGCAGCTCGTAACCACGTTACAAAGCAAGGTTGGTTGTGAAAGGATTCGAGCAAAAGAAGGGCGTTGACTTCAATGAAATATTCTCACCAGTAGTTAAAAGGCATTCAATCTGAGTTTTTCTTAGTTTGACAGCTAGCCTTAATTTGGATGTTAAACAACTTGACGTAAAGACCGCATTCTTACATGGTGATCTTGATGAGGAAATCTATATGAAGTAGTCCGAAGGTTTCCAAATCAAAAGCAAAGAGAAGTTGGTATACAAACTAAAGAAGAGCTTGTACGGTCTGAAGCAATCACCAAGGCAGTGGTACAAAAAGTTTGACTCATTCATGGAGAAAAATGAATACAATAGAACGATGGCTGATCACTACGTCTTCATCAAGAAATTCTCTAATGGTGATTTTATTATTCTTCTACTTTATGTTGATAACATGTTAATTGTGGGTTAAAATATTGACAAGATTAACAAGTTGAAGAAGAAGTTGAGAAAGTCCTTTGCAATGAAGGACTTAGGACCTACCAAGCAGATTCTTGGCATAATGATTACCTACAACAGGCAAAAGCAAAAGATTTAACTTTCCCAAAAATGATATGTTGAAAAAGTTCTTGAAAGATTCAACATGAGCAAAGCTAAACCTATTAGTTGTCCACTTGCAAGCCATTTCAAGCTTAATGTGAGTCAATATTCCTCAAGTGAGGAGGATAAATCAAAGATTAGCAAAGTGCCTTATGCATCGACAGTTGACAGTCTAATGTACGTTATGATATTCACCAAACCAGACATTGCACATGTTGTTGGCATTGTAAGTTGATTCCTATCAAATCCTAGAAAGGAACATTGGGCGGTTGTCAAATGGATACTCAGGTATCTCATAGGAACTTCCAGTTATTGTTTTTGCTTTGGTAATAATAAACTTGTATTAGAAAGATATACAGATTTAGATATGGTTGACGATGTGGATACGAGAAAGTCTATTTCCAGGCACCTAATAACATTTGGAGGGGAGTTGTTTCATGGCAATCACGATTACAAAAGTGTATTGCCTTAAGTACCATAAAAGTATAGTACATTGCAATCACTGAATATTGTAAGGAGATCTTATGGATGAAAATTTTCCTACAAGAATTGCATCAGAACCAAGAAAATTATGTTCTTTATTGCGACAGTCAGAGTGTAATTCACCTTAGCAAGAAACCAACCATCCACTCAAGGTCTAAACATATCGACGTAAGGTATCATTGGATTCGTGATGTGTTAGAACATAAACTACTGCAAGTTGAGAAGATCCACACCAATGATAATGGGGTAGATATGATGACAAAGACCCTGACTAGATAAAAGCTTATTTTCTGTAGAAATATTATAAGTATAGAGGAGCCCTGTCCCACATAAGGTGGAGAGGGAGATTTTTGGTCCATCTCATGTGGGCCAACAACAAGAAAAATAATAAGGCATTCAACAATGAAGGCTTGCGATGAGAAGAAAGGAAAAAAAAGTCAAATATTTGTGTTGTTTGTCTCCGCACAATATGCCTTGAATGGCTTAAGGGATTGATGCTTTGCCTTTATAAAAAGTCTTTGCCTCAATCTCAATATTTATAACAAGTTGAGAGAAAGAAAAACATAAAAGCTTTGGCAGAAAGAGTTTTCTGAAAAAAGAAAATTGAGAGTCAATTTGTGAAGTTTTACCCACAAATTGAAAATACATAGTTATTGTATTTTTGTGAGAGATCCACCTAAAGGTGAAGTTTGTAATCTTATTTTATTATAGTGTAAGTTTTAAGTTGTCTATGGGTCCCGTGGTTGTTACTTTCAGTTTAGAAGGTTTTCCATACTAAAAACCTTTGGTGTTAATTTTGTTCTATTTTGGTTTGGAAAATTATTGAGTTTGTGAAATTTATTTCTTTACAACAAATCAATTTTTTCCCAACATTAAGGATTGTTTTTATTTTTAATCATTTCATTATTTTTACCACACATATTCGAAAATATTTTCTTTTTTACATGTATTCAAAAGCAAATAGATCGTTGGAGCTCCAACAACTCCGACAACAGATGATCATTGAATTATCAATAAACCATGATATTTTTTCAAGAAAAAATTTCAATCGTAGATCAAACAGGAGAAGCATGTTCTCTATAGGGATAGGCAAAGTGAAATACACTTGGCAAAAAATTCAACATTTCATTCTAGAACCAAGCATATTGAGCTTCGTTATCACTTCATTAGATCTCTATTAGAAGATGATGTGTTAATACTAGAGAAGATTCAAGAAAGCAAAAAATCCAGTAGATATGTTAACAAAGGTGGTGACTATTGACAAACTAAAGTTGTGTTCAACTTTAGTTGGTCTGCTAGAGTAACAAGACTAGAATGTGCTCAACTTTAGTTGGTCTGCTAGAGTAATAAGACTAGAAAAACTGTTGCATTGATCAAGATGTGAAAATAGATTGAAATCAGTCTTTAAGTGAGAGATTGTTGGAGATTGTTGTCAATGACCTTAATTCAAGGAGAAAATTAAGGAGTAAATCAAGACTTAATTCAAAAAAACCTTAATTTAAGGAATCAATCTCACTATAAATAGATGTATAATTATAATGAATTCATCATCAAATTATCAAAATCTAATTGAGAAAAAAACTTTAGTGAAAGAAAATTGAGAGCAATTTTCTTAGGTATAATTGAGTTGTGAGTGTTGTAAACACTTTATATAATTTCTCCCTTTCAGTAAAAGATCTACATCAGGTTCAGAGACGTAAGCAAAATTGGTCAAACTCCGTTATCAATTTTTGTGTGTTATTTTGTCTATATTTGTTTTCTCATAAATCTGACCTATTAAAAATTTGCATAATTTTCCAACACCCTTCATACTATGACTCGATTCTTATCAATCTACACTCCTTAAAATGATCGTTGTCTTGTTATATATGTGCAAGTTTTGCATCACAATAGAATATGTGACTATTGTCTTGTAGATGTCTAACTGATAACAAGTAGAACAACTTTTTTCAGTTTCAATAATACTTGTTTGTATTCTCTCCTTTTGTTCTAGTTGGGTTTCATTAATATCTTAAGTCATGAAAAGGCCACAATATTACCACTATATAATAAGGACGTGGATCGGGGAGGGAATAGAGTTGGAGAATGAGAGAATGAGAGAAATTAAGTTTAAGGATTAAAGAATTGAGAAAATATGGAAGAAAAAGAGAAATTATATCATATCATATTCATGTTCTAAAAATAAACTTACAAAATTATGTCATATTTATAGAATTATTTTGATAATAAAGTAAATATAAATCTAATTCAAAATTCAAATATGAAAAATTAAATACATAATATTATGTAAATAATAAAATCCTAATAAATATTTAGACTTTAAATTTTAACTTATTTCTATCCATATCTAATATCTAAATAATCATAAATATCCTATTTTATTTATTCATTATTCTCATTATTTTCTCTCTCTAAAAAAAACTTAACTCTTGGCGAGTGATGGAGTCATAAAGCAACAAATAAAATTTCTTAAGTTTCTATATTTATTGTTGCAACATGAGGAACAACAAACAATGTGACATCCATAACTCTCCATGCAAAATTCTAAGCAATAATAAAGAAGGCATTTGCATGCCTTGATTGGGAATCAAACAATCCCATTTGAAATGTACATGCATAATCATATTAGTAGAAATTTTTAGTAAATATGCATTATAATTTACAAATGGGTTTAATGAAGATTGAGAAATATGAGCTAGAAGTTTGAATAAAAGGGTGGACATGCCTTTAATAATATATTTTAGTGTAATAACATGACAATGCTTTTGATTTTTACAATGGTAAAACACATTTGTGGATGGTACGGGTGTGGGCGTGGTTAGTGTCTGTCTGGATATGTTGATGTGATGAGGGCCAAAAATACTTAATCTAAAAAGAGTTTGAGCCATTAATCTAGAATGTTGTTCAAAGGTTTGTGACACTTGTTTTAGATGGAAAAACTCCCAAAATATCTTTTGAAGTATAAACATTAATGATCTCAATGATGGTTATAGGTATTGTATGGTTTTTATATCTAACTTATCAATTTTTTATTCTAGTTTGTTCATTTGCTTATCTAAATAATTTTTCAAGTCATGTATAAATGATTTAACCATTTTATTTAAAGAATTATACATTTGGTTCAAAGTATGTTGGTAGTATTTAGGAATGGGCAAAAAAAATGTGGGTTCGGGTATCCGTAGTTATCCACACGTTGGTTTCATTTTTATTTGATAAATTTTGGAGACGAGTACGATTTCGAGTAAAAATCGAATATGAAGCAACAAGTATGGTTATACTAATAAGTGTACCCGCATGTACTTGAAATTAATTATATTTAATTAATTAATTAATATATTTATTAAATTAAATTATATATTAATTAATAATTAGATTTTATTGATTTTTCGTGTAGGTATGTAAAAAAATTTAAAAAAATTTAAAAAATGATTTTTTTGAGTATTTTTTAATAACCGTCCTGAACCATTACCTGCGAACAAAATACCATTCTTAAACTATAACTATTTTCAGGCAGTTTCGGATATAAATTTTATAATTTGGATTTGAAACAATTATATCAATAATCATCCTTACTTGTACTTGTGTCCATCTCTAATCGTATTTATTCAACCCTTCACAAATATGAGTTCTAATAATTGGTCTAAGTTTGAGTTTAAATAGATTATTATGATAAATACAAAACATAATAATATTGAGATTGGTTGTGATCATTAAAATGTGTAATAGTTCATAGATTTTAATATGAATAGAACATTAATTTTTTTTATTTTTTATTAAAATGTTAATGCAAATATATTAAAATTTCTACTAAAATATAACTTTTTAACAAACACAAATTTAAATAGAGAGTTTAAAAACCAAACAAGAAGATGTGGTAGCTTCTAAGCAAGAAATTGGGTTTGATTGGACTAGTATTGAGCCGAACTGGTCCATCTGAACCATACATGAACCAACATTATCAAATTAGGAGAAGAACAACACCTACAATAACTATTGGTAGTTTCCAACACCCTTTGACTGTGTAATGCGATGATGTTGGTGGCAGAGGAAAGCCCGTAAGTGACGAGGTCGAGGATGGTGGCCTTGGTTGCTGGGGATGGGACGAAAACAATGATGGTACACCTGAGCTAGAAGTGACAATTCGTGGTGCTGTTTTTGGGTTTTCGATCGAATCTTTTGTTTGTGATTGAGTAGTGTTAAAATTGTCCGATTTGTAGAAAGAAAAGTTAGAGAATTTTATAGAATTGTGTAGATCTATTATGAAGTACATGTATAAGACATTACATGTATCACAGCGTGTCAGACAGATACAATTAATAAAAGAAACATATTTTAAGTTAGAATTCGACTATTGCATGGCTCAAGCTGGTAATCAATCTTCCAATACCCAAAGCTACGAGTATCATTGTAGGCGTGGACATAGACTGATCTTCTTAAATTGACTCATCTGATAGTTTGGACTATAAGTTGGATCGATGTTCAAATAAGTGGTTGCATTGGTGAACCTTCTGGAGGATATGGATTGATGATGGGGCTCTCTATGTTCGTTAGAATGGCAACGAATTGTGAAAATGTGGTGGATTGGAGGCTGACAATGGAAAGCTTATGGGTGATGGTTTCGTTCCTCGTTCCTCTCTATTTTGAAAAACTTTCTTTTTTTATATATACAAGTCTCCATTTTAAAAAGTAAAATAAAGATAAATTTATTTTGTTAAAGAAAACAAATTTGGTTAGGCATTGAAGCCAAACTAATGTAGATCAAATTAGAGGAATTAGGATCAAGAATTAGATAGTAAAAAATTTAGATAAAAAATAAAGAGAATTTAAGAAGAAAAATTATATCAATTTATATTTATAATTTAAAATATATTTATTTATTGGATTATTATAATAAAATAATCCAAGATTAATTCAAAATTTAAATATAAAATTTAAATAAATAAAAAAACTCGATCTAACCTCAATCACGTTAAGGATGGTGGAGATATCAATTTGACCAAGAAATGGATGAGAAAAATCAACAATTGGAGACAGAAGCAGACATGAACCCTGAATAGTTGGTTTGTTTATATCATCGTAACAAACCAACAATTTGATGGCTTTTGGAACGTAAATGTACCTTAAATGCAGGTCAAGTAAATGTAGCTCAAAATAACATGTTAAATATTAAGACTTGGTACTAAAGATATTTGGAAAATAGGTTGATATATACCCCTGTCACTAATTCTATTCAGACTTAACCCCTGCATTTTTTATTAAAATTCAAAGTATACGTCTATTATCATATTAGGTTTCCTTTCTATTCAGGCTTCAGCCATCTCTTCTATTCCCTTATCTTCACTATTCCCAAGCAAGCTACCAACAACGATGAGCAACTAACAATGACTAGTCACCGACGGAGACTAGCGATTAACAACAACGATCGATCGAAGGCGAATGTTCTTAAAATTAGCTAGTGACTAGCAAAGCCATGGCTTCATTAGATCCAAGTTCGGTTAGGTTGGAGACAACGGTCTTACAATTATGTAATGGGGATCAACAAAGAGTTGAGTTCTGAGCGGAAGCTGATACAAATGATTTCGATCAAGATTTGGTTATTTCTACGGATAAATGTTCATTTGCACCGAGTTCTAATCTTGTGCAGTAGGCTCAACTAGTGAATAAGGTGTGCGAACATTTGGAGGAATAGGTAGTGGAGGCGATTTCAGAATGTGAACGATCATAAAGTAAGGATGGATGGACATTATTGGTAAAATGTCTCTATTCTAAATATAATGGGATGTGATATTATATCTTTTGTTAAATTATAAAGTTGTTGATAATGTAAATAAATTATCAATTTAATGTTTTTATTGTTAAATTATTGTTTAAATATTTTTTTTTACTAAAATATCATAGATATTATTACTAAAATTTCGTATTGATAAAAATTGATAAAATATTAATGAAATTTAATTTTATACTGCTAAGATTTATGTATTTATAATAGTTAATATAATTAGATAATCTATTTAATTATTTGAAATATTTTAACTAATTATTCTATAATATTTTAAAAAAATACATATTTTATTATACAATATTTTACTTAATTTATCAATTTATTGATATTATATAAATATTACAATTATTTAAAAATTCATGAATTAAATAAAAAATTAATTTAAAATATAAGTAAACAATTATTTTGATATTTTATAAAATTTTACAAAAACAATTAATATTTTTAATAAAAGAATTCATAATTTTCATGAATTTTTTAAGTTTATATCACAAGATAATAATTTCGATATTTTTATAAAAATTATATTTATACATGTTAACTGATATCAACATTTTAAACATTGCATAGTTTTTCTAGAACAAAGGAATAAATCCCTAGCTGGTTTTTTGGTTGAAGTCTCAAGATAAGATTAAGAAGAGAAAGTGATCATTTTTTTTTGTATTTCTAATTCTTATCAAACACTAGTTTGTGCAAAAAATTTAGGAAAAAGGAACAAATTGAACCTTTTCTATTTTTATTTGTAGTTTTTATTTTTTAAAATACGGAACAATTTCTCATTTGTTATTAATCTTTGAACGTTTTTCCGTAATTAAATTATTTTGATTTCCTTTTTATTTTATGTTAAAGTTCTCTATTGAGGTAATTAAAAACATCATGTTGAACCTCATTTAATTATAGCAATGAATTAAGATTTGGAGAACCAGACTCATATGCCCAGTATTGTTGTAGTTTACTTTATTTTTACTTGTGATTTATATTTAATTTTATAAATACAATGATTGTTTGATATTTTTGTATATAAAATATTTATTTGTAAATTTATTTTTAAACTCATTATTAATTCTATCAAGCGAAATCAAAGAAATATCAAAACTCAATATAATCGTATTTCAAGTATATTTTTATAATTATCGCACATATGATTATAATCATTCATTAACTAGTACATGTTCAATACATGAATCAAGATATCATGTATCTTATTCTAATTATAGTGTTGAAATGACTCATATTTAAGTATTGTTGCACATATATTTAAGTACATTTAGTGTAAACTTTTTGTTGAATCAATTTTAATATTATATGATTGAGTTTTATGTCTTTTTAAATAGATGGATTGATTCCCTTAGTAGATAGATCGAACTCACTCTAGATTGATCTCTAAACGATTCTCAATCGATAGTATCATACTGCATAATTTTTTAAAAAATGAGATATTAAGAATGAAATAAATCCACACCTGAGATAGATCGATCCTCTATTATGTTAGCAGAATTTGTTTTAAAAGGGATCTATCCCTTCATAAAAAGATAGATATTCTCGTGAAAATTGATTAATTTTATCTTGTTTTAAGTGTTTTTTAATCTCAGATAGTTGTCAACTTTCTATTATATTTTGCCACATCATATTAATTACGTTTTTTTCATTTATGTTTTATTTAAATACATTAGTTGTCTATTATAATTTACATACATAATTATATAGTAGTTTTTAAAGAGCAAATGTTTTAATAGTCAATTTTCTTCTCTTTTGATACTATCTAGTTAGGTTGAGCTTCGTCATCTCATTTTATATCTTCATATGATTATGTTAGCATAGATTTGAGTCTTTTCATTTATTTTGAATGTTTGATTTTATATGATTTTACTAGCATATATCTGAGCTTATTTATTTCTTATTTTCATGTTTATAGAGCTTCTTTTTTATTAGATTCTTTCGTGTTTAGATCAATAATTTTATGTGTGATTATGATTATTTGATTTAATTATTAAATTTTAAAGAAATTATTTTTATTGAATTTGTGCTTAATATGCTTGCTTTAGTATTTGATAATTGATTTAATTTATCATATATATATATATATATATGTATTTAATCATTTAGTTGAGATTATTCATTATTAAATTTATTCTAAAATATACAAGGGCACTTGTATTTTTTGTGATATCTCTGATATTAAGTGACGAGAAGTTAATTAGAATGATAGTCTGGATATCGCTCATGTTAATCACAAAAATTATAAAAACAAAACATGGCTCATAAGTTGGATACATTAGGACAATATCTTAAACATGGTAGCATAAGACAGAATTTATAGTTAAACTTTTAATTTTCATAGTGGAAAGTTAAGTGATCTAATAGACCAATGATTTTCTTATCATGTTATAGTCATGAGTAAGGTTGTTTTCACTTAAAAATATCGTTTTTAATTTTTAATTTTCGTATTTCACTATTTACACACTATTGCATATCTAGTCATTTTGTTTAGGTTATAAAATTATAAATTGATTAAATTTAAAATAACATATTCATCTTTTCTAATCTTATTAAGTTCGTGGGAAAACTTTCAAGTTTATTTAATTGATGTGTGTCCAATTTGATTTCGTTAGGTTGAGATGAAATATAGTAAGTTAAATACTTCTTCAATTTACTTATGATTAGTTGAATATGTATCCAACTTAGCTCCAACTTAGCTCCAACTAGATGATTCATTGATCGATCAAAATCTGATCAATTGGACATGTATCTAATTCAACTTCGATCAATAAGATCATCAGTCGATCTTGATCCAATATATTTAAAAATTGTTCAATTTGTTAGACATGTGTCCAATTCAATTTCAACTTCAACGAGTAGAATCTCCAACCAATTAAAATCCAATTAGTAGGACAATTATCTCATTTAGTTTGACACCAATATCAATCAAATTGTTGGTTGATCAAACTCTAATCAACTAAATAGTTGTTTCAAACAAAATTCAATCACAAAATGTAACATTTTTACCATAATATGTAAAATATTTACAATGAGCTATATTTAATTTTTAACAAATATGGATAATCCAAGATATTTCTATTCATAATCACAACTAATTCCTATTAACTTTAACATCCTTGAAATATGTTGGTCTCAGAAGAACGAATTCTAAGATGAAAGTATAAAAAATTTCAGTGACATTGTCCTACAAGCCCTCCTTTTCTGAGGCTTATGGCGAGTTTTCTAAATTGATAGAAAACTTATATCTGGCCAATTATCCACAATACAAAGCATTCTTAAGGAAAGAGAAAATGGATGATGTTGTTAGGCAACTAAACTGTTAGGTCTAGACACAGAATAAGATCTAGACAAAGGGAGATAAAAGAGATAAATTGACTTATTTGATATGAAAATCATAATATATAGCTGCAATTTTTATCAAGGTACTGATATTTCTTAATTGATGAATAGCTAGAGTCCAATAATTTAATAGCATTTATAGTATATCGGTCCACCAAACACAAATCAACAGCTACTAAGAATCTAACATGTACAAATTATAATCTTCAAAAGAACACACTTGAAAGGGCTATTGCTACTTTCATTTTGACAGGAAAAAGAGAAGTTTTCAGCAAACTTAAGTCACTATATATTTAATGTGCTATACAAAATACAAGTTAACGAATCAAGAAAAATATTAAGATACAACCGTATCAAATGCATTACAGGTGGAGCCCCATCAAATAAGAAATAAAAATAATACAAGTTAAAAGCAATGAAACAAAAATTTGAAATATACAAAGACCCAGCACAACATACTATTTTTGGGTTAAAGAGATTTATCTTTGCTCAGAGTAGTCTTTGGGTCACCATGAGTCCTACTAACGAAATGTTTCCTAATGTTTGTGTAGAGCTGAGCATGATTCTACCTTTCTATATCAAACATACTCCGGATTGAATGATATTGCCTCCTGGTAAATCATATCCTTCATTTGTTCTTCTCCCAAGGGTTGTTGCTCAAAATCAAAAGAAAATGGCTCTAAGCAGACTGGTTCATCGGCAACATCATGCAGTCTTGCTAGATAAGGATGAGCTAACGCGTCGTCAACTGTCACATAGAAATTCCATTGTCAAAAGGAAACCAAAAGTGGGGGATAATGAGTAAAAATAATGTTTATCAAGTTCTATTTTTCATGGCAGTAATTTTTGCTAAAGTGCATCACTAATTCCCAAACTTTAATTAAATTCACACATAGGTGTCATGTTTTTTTAAAACATAAATTGAGTCTTCAAATTTTTAAAATTTCACACATAAGTCTCTAAACTGTTAAATGTTATAATTTAATCCTCAAATTTTAAAAACTTTATAAATAAATCTTAAAATTTTGATTCACATTTATTTATTTTAGTAACAAAATAAAGTAAAAAATTTAAGGACTAAATTGTTAGATTTAAAAGTTTAAGGACCAAAAATTATATTTTAAAAGTTTTGGAACTTAAGTAAATTTAATTAAAATTTGATGACAAATGATACACTTTATACAATGGTAACTTTGGCTTTCAAGGTTATTAACGTTATTAACGTATCTTTAGTAATTACTGACCAGAGAAGCATCAGAGGATAGGTATGATTAAAAAACTTACCGGTTATTCTTTTAGTAGGATCAAATGTCAGCATTTTATCAACGAGGTCTATAGCCAATGGATTAACATGAGGAAAAACCATGGCTAATGGCTGACGAGGATATTGTGAAAGTTGACGAATATATCTTTTTGCATCCTCATTTAGAAGAAACCCAAGATCTGATTCAGTTGGTGTTCCCAGGAGCTACAAAAGATACAAGGATGTATAAGCATTCAACCAATGCTCTATATTCAATTTTGTAGAGCATTGAAAAACTGTACAACAAAACATAAAAAACACTGCAGCAGATAGTAAACAGGAAAATGAATCGTAAAGAAATTGAGATCATTCTGTCCTAGACGAACACCATTTATCTGATGCCTCTCCCAGTTTCGAAAATAATAAACTTAAAAAAGACAAAGAGCTTCTACCTAAAGGAAAACAAAGACAAAAACCAGCTTCTTCAGGATAATATAAATATAAAAAAGGTTTGGATATTTCTCTTCTTTATATGATCAGTTAATAATAAACATCCCTCAAAATCAAGCGTTTAACCAAAATTCAAAAGAACATCCTATTTTGATTTCTAATACCAAGGGAAACGGTTTATCTGCAAACCCTGCACTCAAGTAGAATTAAGCATTAAGAAAAAGTTTCTTACCTCTGTCAACAAGCGCATCTGATGTACGTGGTCTTTGCCAGGAAGCAAAGGCCTCCTATTCATGAGCTCCATAAAAATACAACCAACGGACCATACATCTATTGCAGAAGTGTAGTCTGAGGAGTTCAATAGTAACTCAGGTGCCCTATACCATCTGGTGACCACATACTCAGTCATATGGTCATTCTCCGCAATGGGACGAGCAAGCCCAAAGTCACATATCTTTAAGTCGCAATTTGCATTCAATACCAAGTTGCTAGGTTTTAAATCTCTGTGAATAACATTGGCAGAATGGATGTACTTCAGTCCTCGAAGAATCTGATACAAAAAGTACTGCAGAGGATTTCCATCATAAATTTGTGTCGTCCATTAACCATAAAGAGAACAAACTAATTACTCTCCCAAACACACTTGAATGATGAAAGACGTCTTTAAAAGTAGCAGTACCTGACAGTGCTCCTCCGAAAAACTTTGATTTGAGCGAATAATTTTGTGAAGATCTGTGTCCATAAGTTCGGTGGCAATGTAGACATCAGCAAATTCACTTCGTAAAGGTGGAGGAATAACATCTCTTAGACCTGTCACCTGTTTTCACAAGCATAAACCCTCTTCACAATCTAAAAAACAAATGAGAATTTAAAATTTAAAATTAAAATATCAGTCCATCTGCCTTTATTATTTTTATAATGTAAAAAATATATAAATAATATTTTATTTAATATGTATAGATTTAAACGATATTTTATTTAATATGTATAAAAGTTTAATTTTAAAATTATATGTATTAATTTTTTTTATTTTTATAATGTAAAACATATACAAAAATAAATTAAATATTAATTAAAAAAAATTTTAATAATAAAATTATTTTATTAAAATATTTATTACCAATTTTATTCAAATATATTATACAAATTTCACTAAATATTATATAAAATAATTATAATATATTTTAATACAACGTAATTATACTTAACATATTTAATATTAAATCTTATATAAAATAATTATAATATATTTCAATAAAATTTAATACAACGTAATTATACTTAACATATATAATATGATACGTTAAATATTACATAATAATATATATATTTAATTTAATAAAAGATAGACATATTGACTCATATGTATATTAATATAAGGTTTATATATTAAATTTTAAATACATTGGTGATTTAAAAATAGAGAATTTTCTTATGTATTATTTAAGAACCAAAATAAATTTTAATTTAATCTCAAAATGAAATGAAATCACAAAAGTAAAAAGAGCAGAAAATGATGGTATTGTGAGAAAGTAAAAAGGTACAGATAACTTTCCAAGAAGGAAAAGAAAAAAAAAACTTAAGATTTTTATCTCAAATGAACGGTTAACAAAAAATTTCAGTTTTAATGCTCATAAAAATAACGTTTTAAAAAATAAGACATTATTTACTGATAAGAAATAATTTTAAATACCAATTTTCCCTTCATTTTCTCTAAATCCCACTAAATTACCAAACCCAAATGAATGGGTCATAATTCATAAAGTCCGCATGCTTGGGCTCCTGTGCATTAAAAACCTCCCCCTTTGTCCTTTAACATACTAACTGTAAGTGTATTATGTAGCATGAGCTAAGTCACCTTTCAATGGGGTATTCTACGCATCTAAAGAGTACTTCAAAGAAAGTCCAAACTTATCAGTTTCAAAGAGGCCAGCTACTACGACTTTAGATAAGAAACTTCTCAAGCTCGTAAATATATGCAGATGCACCTATACGCGTACGTACACACATATATATGAATACAGACTAGTTGAGTAAAGAGGAATCTCATATTCTCATACTAACATTTTCGTGATCGAAATGGCGAAGCAGCTTGATTTCTCGAAGCGTACGTTTGGCATCCATATGATTATCAAAAGCGTTAGCTATTTTCTTGATCGCAACCACTTCGTTGGTCTCCGTATTCAACATAGAGCTTCACATCCAGAAACAAAACAAAGTTCTCATCAAGAAGCAATTCGGAAAATTAAGCATCCAAATTTCAATCTAACAATAAAATCAGAACCAGGTAACTTCTTTCTAATCAAAAATTGATTAAAATAACATACCAGACGATACCATAAGCACCACGACCAATTGGAATAATAGGAGGGCGGTACTTTTTGGTGACCTCGAAGACGTTTCGGAATATGTTGTACTGATTGAACTGACCTCCATGAGTCGATATCCCAGGAAAGTCATTGAATTGGTCATTGGCGTTGATCTGAGTCGGGTCCGACATAGACAATAAGTTTTCGGACTTCCTTTATCTCTGTATAATTTGTGGAGGATAAAGACGATGAGTTCAATAATCAACGCCAGCTAGGCTTTTAAATATTGCAGTCGAGAGATCGAGAATTTTTAAATTTGTTTGTTTATTTGGTGTCGTTGAGACTTTGAGGTCAGACTTCGGACTAAAAGGAAGGAATTAGGAAAACGCGCGCGAGAAGAAAGAGAAGTACACGTTATGTTGGAGAAAGATCTGAGGGTTGAAATTAGAGCCGCCTCCATTGAACGATCAAGATTTTCTCAAAATTTTCAACGGTCACTCTTGTTCGGCTGTTTTTCAGGCTACAACTTTGTATATTTTGATTTTTTTATGTGTACGAAGTTCGAGCATAAATTTGGTACCTCGCAATTCATAAATTAGTCTATCATAAAAGTTTGCCTAGTAATTTTGGGATCTTGGGATCTAGTTTTTTTTTTCTAAACAATTTTTTTTAACCTATTAATTTATTCAATATTTTTTAACTTAAACCATTTATTCCATAGTCGTGCTACATTTGATAGTTTGTTAGTATGATTCAACTTAATTCATATCTTTTTAAATTAAACTATTTAGGTAATATTTTTCTAAATAAAATAATTTAGTCTATATTCTTTTAAATTTATAACAATTTATTTTTTACTCTTTTAAAATTATAACAATCAAAAATAATATATAAGATAAATTTGTGTTCTTAATAAAAGAATAATATACAATTATATCGTAATAATAAGTGTAAATAAAATAAAGTGAACTTATCTTTTTAATTCAAATATGCTTATTTCTTAAGTTATTTGTGTTTTTTCTTATTTTACAAAAATAGATATAATTAATATTATTCCAAAAGATTTTCTCTATAAGATCTTTTTTTTGTCTTAATTAATTTGTAGTTATCTCAATCTTTCTTCTTGGTTCAATAATTGATTTATCATCTTTATTTTTTAGAACAATAAATATATTATTTATGTACACTTAACATTGTTATAAATTCAAAAGAAAATATGGATTAAATTCTTAAATGATTAAAATAATATAAATTAAACTCTCGTATGACTTAGAAAATAAGGATTAATTCATTTAAAAAAATATCATTAAATTATTATATAATTAATAGAATAATATTTTTATTTAACCCTAATAGGGAGTTTGAGTTGAATTAAGAATAATTTTCATAACATATATTGAAAAATGAAAAGAAATTATACTTGCACAAAATTTTGCATATTAGAATACACTTATAAATTATCCTTATTTAATAATACTTAATATAATTTAAAATAATATTTAACGTAATTTTGAATAATAAACAGACGAGAGGAAATAGCATTCCTTTCCGTTTAGGCTTGCATGCACTCAGTAAAGCACCTTACCGACAAGGTCCTGATTTAGGTCCTAAATAATTAATATATTTTTTAACACAATTCGAAATAAAGTGTAAATTTGTATAAGTTACACTAATTAGATTTATGTTACATATATAACCTATTTATTTAATTAATTTTATTTTTAAAATTTAATATAAACTCATTATTTTGATATATTTTAAACTTATGTAAAGCATATTTTTAATATTAATATATTTTTATAAATATAAAAGTTAAAAAATATTTATATTATAAAATAAACTATAAGAATATTGAAATATATATATATTCAAAATGCTAAAAAAATAGCATATATTTAATGCATTTATGAATATACATTTTATATATAATGTGATATACAAAAATTCATCACATTAATTATTATTAAGCTATAATTTAATGCAAATAGAGACTTTTTAAGAAAGAAAATTATATCTTATGATTAAAAAAAGAGAACATTTTATCTTAAAATAACTGTATCTAATTTGATCATTTAGATTAAAAAAATCTATATCTAATTTGATAATTTATATTTTTTAATCTATTTTATTTTCTATTATTTTATGACTCAAAGTAAGGGATCTAATTGGTTAATGATATGATATGATCTGTTAGTACATTGATATATCTTGATTTTCTCTAAATTGATCCATGTATAAGTGGATTAGATCATGAATTTGTTACACGAATCACATATATTCATGATCCGACCCATGATCTTTTTTTTAACAAAAAAACAATAATTTTTTAATGTATTTAATTACAATTTTTTACATTAAAAATCTTATATTTGTTATAAAATAATTTCAAATATTAAATAAAATTATAATATTAAACAAGGTAATTATATTTCTTTCTAATTGTTTATTATTGTTGTTGAAGCTCTTTTAAAATTGATGAGTCAAATTTAGAATTCTTTTGGTCTTTATGGTATAAAAATTACTATAAATACTCTTGTTATTAACATCTTAATTTATTTTATCGAACTAATTTAATAGAGATTAATGTGATCCACTAGAATTTACTTTGGTATTTTTCGTGGTCTAATTAGAAAGAAAATTTGCTAAATTTTGTATTTTTTACTCTGATAATATGTCCTCTTCTCTCATATCACATATCCAAACACATGGTATGTATTCAAGCTACTAATGGAGGTGTTAAATGTTTAGGACACAATTTTGTTTCTACGGAGACATAAAAGTATGGAGTTATAAAGTTATTGATAACTTGATTTTAAAAAGTGAAAGTTGGAGATACTATTTTCTTTTGAAAGCCAACAAAGTTACTTAGATTAAATTTGTTTTTTTTAGCTTTCAACTTATTAAATATGTACTTTTAAACTTTCAAGTTTGTGAAAAAATAGATTCAATTATAAAGAAATTCACGTGGAATTCTAATTCTAATAAGAAGATATTTAATTTAAGGATTTTGGTTTTCAAAAATTGGGATCAAATTTGAAGATTTTAATTTTAATCTCATTTCTAAACTTGATTGATAATTCCTAAATAATGGTTGTAAAAGTTGTATTTTTTTGATTATATTATAAGATTTTTGAATTCTTGAAAAAGTATTTATTTTTTTAAATCTTTATTTAAGATTGGTATTTATTATTTAATAGAAGATAGAAAACTATTGATATTTCGAAAGATTTTTGAATTCTTTGTTCTCTGATTATATTGTTACTGGATCTTTATTAGATTTAAATCTTTTTTCTCGTTATCTTGTAAATATTCTTAATAATCAAGGTAATGATTGAAATTTTTAATTGATTTTTAATATTTATGATGCTTCTATATGTTATTATATTTCTAAACTTTTCTTACCTATCGCAAATAAACAAAATTTTTGGTTCCAAACCCATAATTATAAAGTTCAATGTAATTCTAAGTTTGTTTACATTTCATCCTTTTGGAAGTTTCTTGAAAACAAAATTTTCGTGCGAGATTAAAAGATTTTTGTTTGAAGTTTATTTTAATTTCTTCTCACTCAGATAACATTAATCAAAAAATTATTCTACCTGATGTCTTTTATCCTTTTTATCATCATAATAATAAATCTCAATTATTTGTTTCATTTCTTGTCAATTTATTATTTTTATCTAATTTAAGTGATATCTCACTTTTTTTTTGATTAATTTTGATATTATATCTTTTGATTATTTTTTAAATATTATTTTTGATAAACATAATACTTATATTCTCTCATGTATATGTTATCAACTAAAAAAATTAATAAAATATGTTATTTTAATTATATATGATTCATTAAATTTATTTAAATTTCATATTGTTTAATTAATAAAAATAATATTAATTTTTTTTAAAATTATTGTATTATATATTAAATAAATTATATAATACTATATGGAGTTATTATTTTCTTTTTATTTTTTGAATTCATCTCACAAAATTGATATACCAGAGAGCTACACATGGCACATGGCACGTTACCAATCTCACGTACAAACTTTTTTTTCAACGTGAATTGTAATATTGATATCATATAAATTTTTGACCGGATGATTATAGATTACATTTATGTTATACTTTAATATTAATTATATGATATTATATATTAATTAATAAATAAAATATTTAATTAATTAATTAATTTATAAAATATAATATAATTTTTCACATTTTTATGTACCAATGATTGAAATTTATAAGAAAAAATTAATTTTTAAAATTTTAATAATATTTTATAACTAATGGTTATATTTTATTATCAGAATAAATTTTGTTTTAAAATAATAATTTTTATTTTGAAAGTTATAAAACATTAAATTATAAAAAAATATTTAATTATTTTAATATTAATTTAATTTTTTTATCCATGTTAGCTTGTCGCGTCAACACCCTTACTTACTAAAAAGAGTGAGTGAAAAATACGAAAAGAGGCCTACACACCTACTGAGCCAAAGCCCGGGTTCCAAAATTTCAATAAAGCCGGAAACGAGAAGAAAGAAAGCGCCCAAAGAAAGACACAATCACACAAAGGCCAGGGTACTTGTTCGTAAATAAAAGAAAATACAAGGGTATTGAGTGAAAATGCCTAATATTTAATTGACAGCGACGCAGAGAGATGAAGCCAGCACAGCCAACAAAGCCATCCAAACAAATTCTCTCTCTCTATCTCTTTAAACCACCCCTCACCTCTTGTTGTGATTTTTCTTTTGTGCGTTTTCGTGCGCTTCTCACACAATCTCATCCTCTCACAGATTGGTATTCTTCTTCTTCTCGATCCCTCACCCAACTGTAAGTCTTAGCTCTAATCTGAAAGTCTATTTTTTTATTTTCGATAATTCTCTTTCATTTTCCATTTTCTAGATCCCTAGTACTTATGTTTGAGATTGAATGTTTTTGGTTTCAGTTTTTTTCGATTATAGATTCAGTCGGCACCTTCAGCTCTTGATTTGTCATGATTTTGACTTTTTCCTTTTGTTTTCTCGTTTGCATGCTGATTATTTCATTTAAGTAGATATTTGATGATTTTGTATTTTATTTTTATTTTTATAATTTAAGTGCTTCGATGGGTTAATTTGATCAGAGAACTCGGATTTTGATATGCTTTTGAATTTTGAGTGTGTTGCTCTCGTTTCCTGTGTATTATTTTCAAAATCGGTGTGTTAAAGGAATTTAACTTTTAGGGTTTAATTTTGGGGGGCTTTTCTTGACCGTTCGAGGTTTATCTTTTCTGCCTTGCATATTGGGGGTTACTTGATATGTTATATTAATTGAAAATTTTACTTGCTTGTAATGTGGACCTCGTTGTGTGGTGTGAGAGTGGTCGATGGTTTCTTGTTGAATGACATATATAGATGATTTTTTCTGTCGTCAATTGCTTTATTGTTGCTGACATTTTGCATTGGTGGCTTGGAAAGAGAAAGGAGAACACCAATGATGAATTCTTCGGTTAATCTAATTTGTTAGAGGAAGCTTAGCCATAGCAAGACCCTGTAATTTGACTTTTGCATTTATCTCACAGCCGTGTTCAATTGTTTATAATGGCACCCTGAACTCTTAATTTTCAATTTTATACTTTTGCTTTGGTCTTCACTTTGTAGCAGAAAGTTGAACTTGTTTGTTGACTCATGTAGATTTTTTTTATATGGGGAATTAGTAATACAAATGCAGATGCTTAGTTTTTCACCGTTTTATTTTACTATTGAATATTATACTAGGCAATCATGAGTGACGAGGTAGAAAAGACTTGTCCTCTCTGTGCTGAAGAGATGGATTTGACGGATCAACAATTGAAGCCTTGCAAATGTGGTTATGAGGTTTGAAATACTGTCTATCTCTTTTATCTTAATTTTCTTTTTCTTTTTTTGGACTGGAACTCTCTCTAAGTCTAATATTAACTCTATTTTTTAACAAAGTTTTGATTTATATTTTTGCTTTTGCTCATCTAGACATTTTTCTTACGGCTACTTGTTTGCAGGGTGTTGAAAATTATTTTATGAACTATTATTGACACCTGACCCTTTTAATTTAATCAAGGGTTTAGGGGAGCTAGGTTCTTGTACCTTTCACTAAAGGAGCACATAATTCATGTTGATATCAAGTGGAGCACAAAAGTCCTTTTATTTTCAAGAAAATACCACAAAGATCACTGATATCGCATGTGACCCATATTGTAAGGGCATTTTTAGAATTTCACCCAACTGAAAAAAAATTCCCTAAAACCCCAAGGCAAAATTACCCACAGCCCCTTTCCCCCCACAAATCCACACAAACCTCTCACCGGAAAACTGATACGAATGCAGCCCCATCCTCAACGAAGAACTGAGACCGATGGAGCCCCATCCTCAATGAAGAACTGATACCCATGGAGCCCCACATCAGAAAACCCATCCTCCATTTTCGTTCAAAACAAATTTCAGCAAGCTAACATACTAGACTTGCCTGTTCCTGGAGGACCATAAAGTCAATACCCTCTTTTCCAAGCCCTTCCAGTTCTCGCATAAAACTCTTTTGCTTGACTATATGTAACAAAATCATCCATGATTTCCATTTTCTCCTCCGGCTCCCTAGCTAGTGTCTAAAATGATGTTGGTTGCTCATACTATACATGACTCCAATACCCACTATTGCTCATACTCTAAATGTGACTAAATCATCCATGAGTTAACATTAGGGTTATATTTTTTATAGTGTATCGATTTTTTTGAAATAACTTTTATGCTCGATTTTTAAGATGAAATTTTCCCCTGTGGTGCTCACTGTAAAGTGAGCAACGGTGCCACGGGATTGTCTCTATATTTATGTGTGTAAATTCTTATACACATTATTTTGTATTCTCTTTAAAGATTAAAATGTTTTTGCAGTTTACCTTGTATTTCAATCTAATTCTTGATTATCTTAGATATGTGTCTGGTGTTGGCATCACTTAATGGACATGGCTGAGAAGGATGATACAGATGGGCGTTGTCCTGCATGCCGTATTCCTTACGACAAGGAAAAGATAGTAGGGATGGCTGCAAAATGTGAAAGGTAATTATTATGTAAAGCCTATTTATTTTGCCTTCTTGTAGATAACTGAATCAGCATTTCCATTCTTCCCTTTTTTGTATAAATTTTTAAAAATATTTTTCCCAACAGGTTGGTAACTGAAATGAGCATGGAGAGAAAAGGTAAGTCGCAAAAGGCCAAGGTCAAATCATCTGATGGGAGGAAGCAGCTCAGCAGTGTGAGGGTTATTCAAAGGAATCTTGTCTACATCATTGGGTTGCCTCTGAATATGGCAGATGAAGAAGTATGCCCTTTCTCTCTTCTTAAGTCACATGTCAGTATTGCATTTCTTGGCTGAATACCCAAGTATATTTTATATGTTTCTGTCTTGCAGCTTCTCCAGGGTAGAGAATATTTTGGACAGTATGGGAAGGTTCTTAAAGTCTCTATGTCCCGGACAGCAGCTGGGGTTATTCAGCAATTTCCCAACAATACATGTAGTGTGTAAGTATGAATTCCTATGTCATCTGTTTCTAGTAGATTTTAGTTTGGGTGAAGGGCACTACAAGTCCATTTTTCAAATGGTCACTTCAGTTCTTCCACTTAAAACACTTAATCCATTTTTTTCATCTACATAACGTAGTACACTAGTATGTGGTAGACTAATCTGTCCTTTTCTCAAAACAAAGGGACTAATCTGTACCTATTGAATGGAAAGGTATTAAAGTGGACCTTTTGAATAAGCAAAGGGACTTCTTTTAGTTTATCTTTGTTATTCCGGTGTAACACCATGTACAGATGTACCTTTCTTCTGCACACCTCACACATGAACTGTTATAGAACCCGTCATTTACTATGTTTTAGTTGCCTGTTTAATCCATGAACTTTTTTTTCTAATTTCTTTGTCGGTTCTAATGGTTTTTTGTGCCAAGTAACAGTGTTTGCCTTTGAATGTGGCAGATATATTACTTACGCAAAAGAAGAGGAAGCCATTCGTTGTATTCAAAATGTACATGGATTTGTTTTGGATGGTAGATCTTTGAGGTTTGTTAGTAGTTAGTACAATATGGCCTATTTTCCTTATTGCCGAAACTGGAAATACCAGAGATTAAGCAACTTAGTCCTGATATTTGATTGCAACCTTTTTTGTTGCAGGGCTTGCTTTGGAACCACTAAGTATTGTCATGCATGGCTTAGAAATGTGGTATGGATCAGTGCGGTGTGATTGCTTTGACAAATTGCTTACATCTGTATCTTTCAACTTAAACTGATGCAGTTTGCTTTACAATTTTCCATCTGTTTTCCAGCCTTGCACCAATCCTGATTGTCTGTATTTGCATGAGATTGGTTCTCAAGAAGATAGTTTCACCAAAGATGAAGTAATTTCGGCATATACAAGGTATATTTAAATTAGTGTCCGTTATTGTCCAAGAATGTGGTATGATGTGCCTTGGAGGGTCTCTCTCTCCCTTCTTCGTCCTATATTTTGGGGTCAGAGAGAGTGTGTCTCTCACTCTCTCTTTATTGTGTCTTTGAAAGTCTCATCTTTTCTCCCTGTAATGAATGGTTCTCTTACAAATGAGTGTGTCTGAGTTTTCTTGATTTCTTACAGTTAGGAAGAAGGGGTTGTGATGTATATGTGCAACTTACTAGACCATTTGTACAGTGCACTTGAAATTCCATGTTAATTTGGTTAATACTTAGCAGCATGCTTATGGTTGCGGTGATAAGTTCAGTTTGCCTAGGAAAAATATGTTTGTATTGATTTCCTGTCACTCCTTAAGGTTATATTACGTAATGGCCTAATACAGGCCTAGACCTATGGTTAAATGTTGCTGTTTCATTGACTGTTATAGTTGTAAATTGTGCATGTAATTGAGTCGTTTATTTATTTCTTTGTTCTGTATAAATATGGTGCAATTCATTGTGATTATTAATTAACTTTAAATAGTTGTTTTAAAGGAGTAGAGTTCAACAAATTACTGGTGCTACAAATAATGTGCAACGGCATTCAGGGAATGTATTGCCACCACCATTAGATGATTATTGTGCGAACGGTTCTGCTGCATCTTCTGGAAAACCAAGCAAAATGGGTCTAACTGTAAGGTTTCAGTTTTAATTATTACCTTTACATTTATTGGACAATCAGGCGTTTATGAAGCATTTGTTTTTGTACATACTTGTTGTTAGTTGTTAACATGTTGAGATTTGTATATAGTCTGGCTTTACTTTTAATGTTGATTTTCAACACAATTATTGAGAGTAAATGTGCTTGATAGCTAGTGTAGAAGCTTTCAGTCTGATACAACATATTAGGAGTTGAGACACTTTGGTTCAATCCTGGAGGTTTTTCATTCAAGCCTGAGAACCAAGTTTCGATTACAAAATTTTTCAGCAAGCAATTCTCTGCCTCCTTTCCTGACTTGCTCTAAATAGAAAACAGTTACACTAGAAGACAAAATAGCAATAGCGCTTATTCCCTAGGCCTAGGCAGATCTTATTCACTAATCAACAGCATGCATAAAAGCATATTAAAGCAATAATAAAACTGTAGAAACAAATGACAGTAATAGTCGACAAACAATATATAAAAATTAAAATAAACAGAAACTAATGTGGATCTTCTGCATCATTGGTGGATGTTTAAGTTTTAGCCAGAAATTGCCCATGATCATCTATAATTGATATATGTGTGTGATTTTGTGGATACTTGAGGGGCATTACCTTTGAAATGTTTTTGATTCAATGTTAAGATGTGCTCTAAATGTGATTTTGGTTGAATCTGTCAGAGTGCCGGAAACATTGCTAGAGATTCTCCTTCCAATGAGAGTTCTGTTAAACCTATTGCTCTTCCGGTAGCAGCTGCATGGTATTGTTGTTATTTTATGTTTGGCTTTTAGTTTGGTGTATTGTTGTATGGTTCCTTATTGTAGATAGCATGTTTCCAGGGGAATGCGTGGTGCAAATGGCGAATTGGCAACTTTAAACTCAACATGTTCAAATGGACCTTCCAAACAAAAACCTGACATGACGCATTGTACATTGGCATTTTCATCAGCAGTTGCAGGTACGACTCAGGTGTCTACATTGCAGGGCGATGGAGGGAAGAAACAACCAGCTAATGAGGACAATCATTCTATAAATGCTAAAGTTAAACTGGAATCATTGAAGAATGTTAAACGACATATTATTTCAGACTATCAAGCTGATCTGTGTGAGAAAATTACTGCACTTGATGAAGCTGCTGCTCTGAGTTTAAGCAGCCAATTCTCTGGTCCACAAGAACTCAATGAAAATGATACAGCATTTGGTTTACAACCAAACGTATTAAAAACTGCCCACCAACATCGGCGATCTAGTAGTTCTGGTTGTGAAAAAGAGCACCATGCCAATGCTGAAGGATGGACACAGAATTTATGCTCAGAAATGTCTTCAGTAAGCATCTCTACGGATGCTATGGATAAACATGCTGGGATTTCCAGGCTTAAGAATTCTTCTGATAATTATTTTGTTAACTCCCTTCAGGGTCATAGATTGCAAGAATGCAATGCCGAGCAATATAGAGAACCTTCGGCAGTAACTCAGAATATGTTAGTTGATGGGGTTTCTGTCTCAAGGGACCATATTGAGAGGATTTCAGATGTTCCAACTAAAGTATTGTTAGAGACATCCTCAGAGTTGGAAGATGATGTAATTTCTTTCGACAACCAAAGACTTAAAGATCCTGAAGTAGTGACACCTTCATCATTTTGGCCCAATTCAATTAATGGACTCCATCCAAAAAGTCAATCTAGGCTTCCTATGCAGCAACATGGAGCTTATGATGCAGTCAAAATAAATACTGATAGTCTATTTGTGGATAATAAAGCTAGGGATAACTCACTTCTATGCGTGTCTAATGTTCCAGTGACATCAAATTGTTACCCTGAGAATTTTGTGAGAAGCTCTGTTGATTCAGGTAGAACTGTAAAGGATTCCTTTTTGCATCCAACTGAGAGTACAGGGAAGCAGATGGGAAGACTCTTGGGTGATGCAGGTAAAGCTGACATCGGTTTTGTAGATAAAGGAGAGAACAGTATAATCTCAAATATATTATCTTTGGACTTTGATACTTGGGATGAAGTTGAACCATTGACGTCACCTCAGAATTTGGCCAAATTATTGGGTGATGGTGAAAAATTATCCAGAGCTCAAAAAGTATCAAGTTCTTGGAAAGGACAAACTAACAATCAGTCCAGATTCTCTTTTGCAAGACAGGAGGAGAGCATGAATCAAACATTTAATGTAGTGTCAGAGACCCATTCCTCCAGCCATGACGTAGCAGAAAATAGAGATTCATATTTTGAAAAAGTTGGGATTTCCCATGGTTTCTCATCCAGTAATTTTGAAGGACTTGAGAATTATTCCAGCAATCATTTACCTTTCTCTTCTAATAAGCTTTCTGGTGCGTATTCCTTGGTTATATATAACCTTCTAACTTTTTTTTTTTTTTGGTGAGCATGTTGTCCCTTTCTGACTACTATATCATGTGTGGTCATCTACAGCATCTTTTCCTGGGTGCATTTACTGGTTTTTACAGTCCCTTTTAAATGATATTTTACATGTTTGTGGGTTTTTACATTTCCTGTATTTTTTACTGTTCCATTTAATGAAGTAAGTTGCACTTCATATTCTGACGCTAAATAATAGTTTGCAAGTGTCTTAAGTTGCACTTCATTCTGGACAGTCAGTTTATTTTGTCTTCCATCAGTGTGTGTTATAGATATTTTAAAAGAAAATTTTGATTCATGATTTGATAACAGCAGTTTGTTTTGGTGTGTGTTTTGCTTTTTGCTAAATTTGTTATTTTGGTTGGAAATGTGTTATTGTTCGAAGTTATTGGATAAGAAATAGCGTAATAGATGGCATGCTCTGGTTGAACTAATCAGAACTAAATAATAAAAGAGAAAAAGGTATTACAGATGGTTCTTCTGCAAGCACTTCTATTATTTTGATTGCTGCACTGGCAACTTAATCTTGATTGCCACTTGCTTTATATTTTGGATATGATGGAGTCACCCTTTTCTTTTCCCCTTATGAATTCACTTCCATTTAATTTAATTTTTCCTGTTTTTGCTTCTGAGATTTCTTCACCGATGTTTTATGCAGTTTCAAGGGCTCAAGTATCAGCTCCACCTGGATTTTCTGTGCCAAACAGGGCACCACCACCAGGCTTTTCATCTCATAAGAGGGTGGACCAAGCATTTGATTCCCTAACTGGTTAGTTAGAGTTGATTTTGTATGTTTTAATTTTGTTTATAATGTTTTTATATTCTACTTCAAAACTATGTAGCTTTTTCTTTCAGGAAAACATATGCTTGAGTCATCCTCGATGTTGAGAAATGCATACCAACCCGAGGGAAATATACCTTGCACTGCTGATATCGAATTTATGGATCCTGCAATACTGGCAGTTGTTGGTAAAGGCCGGATTCAAGGTGGGCTCAGTAATCCAGCCCTAGAAATGAGATCAAGCTTTCCTTCACAGTTATCTCCCTTCGAAAATGATGTGAGGCTTCAACTTCTGATGCAAAGATCTCTATCCTCACAACAGAGCCTTAGGTTTCCTGACATTGGGGATAACTTTTCTCATTTTAACGATTCCTATGGAATTCCTTCGAGGCTTGATCAACCACATGCAAACAATCTCTCCTCTTTTGCACAGATGTCCCTCCAACAGCCCAGAAATGGTCTTATGTCAAATGGACACTGGGATTCGTGGAATGATGTTCAGGGTGGAAACACTGTAGGCATGGCAGAGTTCCTTAGAAATGAAAGACTAGGATTTAATAAGTTCTATGGTAGTTACGAAGATTCTAAATTTCGGATGCCTAGTTCGAGTGATTTATACAACAGAACATATGGGATGTAGTCTTACTGAGTTGGTTACTTGACTGGTTGGAAGCCATCAAAGAGAGCATCGAAGGGAAAGTGTGGTTTTGTGAACCTCTTACTCGAGGATGGGATTGACTCATATCTTGTCTCACTTTGCAGTCTGATGTAGGATAGGACTCCCAAAAATGTGGGTTCAGTAGTTTGGAGGTAATGATGAAATTCTTCCTTTTGACTTGCATCGATATAATATTCATTGATGATATTCAAGTAAATGTTAAAACAATATTTTTGACTTGCATAATATGGGTGTCTAAACTTATAGGATTTACTATATTTTCTGGTTGCTTATGGGTGTTATCTTTATCTTTCTTACCAGAAGCAATTAACATACATAATCATGTTTTGCAGAAGTACTGTATGCCAATTGATTCATAATTTGGGTAGATTCCGCATCTACTTTCACTCCTACTTGTCCCAATCTAACTTAGCAATTTCTGCATGTAAATTACTATGACAAATGACAATATGATCCCTCTCATATTGGATTGCATTTCATTGAATGTAGGAATGTAAGCTTCTGACCTAAGGAATTTCTCCCTGGCAAATTAGTCTTGAAATGTATTCACGTTCATCATTCATGTTAAATTCCCAATAGCTTTGTCCCAACTGTTCAAAAAGTAGTTTCTCAGATTTATACAGGACTGAAAACGTCATCTTTGACTTTTCCAGCTACCGTTGCTAAATGTTCTGATTCACCCAACTGCTCGCTTTGCATGATCTGATGCTGCATGTTTGAATTTGGTGGTTCTGTGCTCACCATGAGTTTTAGGTTTAGAATGGGCCTTATTTAGTTTGATTTTCAACTTCTATGGCATATGTAATCCGAATTCATGGTTGTATTTTATTTATGTAACTGATTTCTTTGGTTAGGCTGACAATTGTTTTCGTCTATTTTTACAGGTAAAGTTGTGAGCTGCTATGAAGAGAGTGTTGCAGATTGATGTATGTGTTCTAACTGATATAGTCTGAACATCTGAATGTTAAGTATTATAATACTCCTTGTCACATAAGTGTATGAAACCCTTTGATGCTCTTACAACTAACTAAATGAAATCTGATTCCTTTTCCTTGTTGACTACAAGTCATAATTTAAATTGATTGCAAATGAGTTTAAAGTTGCGTTTACCATTGTGAAGAGTTTATTTTGTATATTAGAATGTTTTTTTGTACTCTAGAACTTTTTGAGTGCTGAGTAGAGAGATGGTGGTATTGAGCTTGATAGAGTTGATATCACAATTGGTTGAACTATTTCAACCAAGACTGTACGGAAAATAGCGTAAGCTTCGGTGGTTGCTGCTACTTACCATTGTTTTAAGCGAGGGAGGGAGGAAGATTGACTTTGTTATCGATTAAATCGAGTTCTCATTTATACTTGGAAAGTAAATGTGTGCTACTCATCTTGCTACTGTATCTTCCTTAATTAACGGTTATTATCAATTAGTGTTATAGATTGTTACGTCGTTTTTTTTTGTTTCGTTGTTTTTACAGTGTATTTATTGTTAATTTTAAAAGTTGTTAAAAATGTCATTTTATCTTTAATATATTTCTTCTATATCAATTAAAATCTGTAAGGATGTTTTTGACGATTTCTATAGTTAGTAATAATTTTTGTAAGGGTGTTTTGCGAATTTTTAAAATTGGCTAGAAGCAACAAAGTTAATAGCTAGCTGAGAGAAAATGTAGTCAATTAATCTCTTTCATGATCCAAGTATTAGGTTCAAGTATCCTTAAGATCGTGGTTAGGTTGACCAACTGTTGACCGTTAACTGTTGGATCAAGTGAGTTTTTTTTGTTCTGATAGTGGCACTACACGGTTCTCTAGTATAAGTGCATTAAGTGCTATGGGAGAAATAAAATAAAATTTTCGATTGGTCCCATGGATTACTACGGATACAGCGGGTTTGGATTCTTTATTAATTTTTTTTGTTGATGTTTATTCCTTTAAATCTCAAATTTTAAAAATATAGTTAAGGTTTATCTTATTTTATATTATTAAATAAAATTGAAAAGATTATTAGTAAAGATGAGAAAAATTATGAGAGTACTCCTGCTTTGAATAAATTTTTTCCTTTTATCTAATTAGCGTTATCTGTGAAACAGATCATATGAACAACAAGAGGTAAATTAGCAACTGCACAAAAATTTCAGCGATCCCTTTTTAACCTGAGCGTGTAGACATTTTGAAAATTCAAAATTTTCACAAATGTGAATAACCTGCTGGAGAAAATGACTTCATGGTATTACACTCCTTGCTCGATCAATTCTCTAAACTTAATTTTCTTGTAATTTATAAAAAATTCTTATATATTTATTAAGAAATTCAACTATTTTTAATTAAAAATTATTTTAGATATTTAGTATTTTTATACTATATTTAATTTTAAAAAAAGTCAGTTAAGTTCTTTAGAGTGAGTAATAATGTAGGCTTAATTTTTTAGATTCAAAAAAGTATTTTTGTGTCCCATCTAACTTTCTAAAAATGAATCAATTAAAGGCACATAATTTTATTTTTGACAATCGTAAAATGAAAATTAATATAAAAAAATTTACAAAATTTTGTTTTAACATTTGATTATTATCATTATTTTTATTTTAATATTTTATTGATTTTTATTTTTTAATATTTTATTGATTTTTATTTTTTTAAGAATATATTATGTAAATAATTTTATGTTTGAATATTATTTTTTTTATTTTTTAAAAATATTGCATAATAAATTTCGCTTTGTACCTTTGTTAATGGCTTGCATCTTATCGTATTTTAATTACTTGAAAGTAAAAAAATAATATTTTATTAAAATAATAATAACTTTTATTAATTAGTATGTTTATTTAAAAACGATGGACTAAAAAACAATTTTTAAAATACGAGGAATTAAATAATACTAATTTCATAACCTGGCAAACATTTAGGGCCGCTCTCCCTTTAATTTAATATTTATTAAGCATAATTTTAAGTTTTATTTTTATTTTCAACATAAATTTTGTTAATTTAAAACATAATTAAACATATATATATATATATATATTATTTACATAAAAAAACATAATTTCAACAAATCTTTTGAAACTCCACTGAAATTTTTTTTATCCCAACCTGCAAATATATATTTGTCAATCCTCCCTAACAACATTAATTCTGAATAATCTCATTCTGCATTTGTACATCATAGGGTTGCATCCTAATCAATATGAACATTTTATATTGGTTGTTAATCAAGTGGAAATTACAATAATTAATAAAATATTTAATTTATTTTTAAATAAAAATATAATAAAGATGAGATAATAATAAGAGTATTCGGAGTTTTTTAATGATTAATACCGTGGTGAGTAGATTTTAAAACAACGTATCTAAATTTAACCCGACTTATTCAAACTTTGATTGACTTGATTGTTTGAAGTTTAATTAGACTCAAAGAAGTCTGACATGGATTTACTCAAATTATTTTAGGGTCGAGTTCATGAAAAACATTTATATTATGAGACGATTTGAAGTACGATTTAAATTTAAAACATGTGTTTTTAACAATTTTCGTAGTGTTGATTTATTAATTCTTGCATAATTAAAACTAGACATCGATTAAGCCAATTCGATGTTATTAAAAAAATAAAAAATCTAGCTCAAATATACTTAAATAATTTTACAATTAATGACTTAAATAACCTACGTATAGATTAAATGTTCATTTTTTTTTCTTCATATTATAAATAATTTTTCTTTAAGTATATAGTTTTAAATCAAACTATTTAACAGATAGATTAAAATACAATTATTTTATAATTTCAATAAAATAGATCAAGATAAAATTCTCTCACTTTTTTGACAACCATTAACGATGACCTTAATAGAACTTCAATCATCTATTGACAATTTCACCGGAGTTTCGACGACTTTACTGACGATGATATAACATGTCATATCAAAAGAAAGATATAATATAGCATGTTATATATAATGATATAGATAAATATAACTCATTAAATATAAATCTTGATTGATTTTAGTATATGTATGTATATATGTATAAAAAAGTAATAAATTTATTGTTAGATGCATATTAAAAACGATTTTTAAAATATAAAAATTAAATTAAATTTAAAATGAAGAAATTGGTGATTTTTTTTTTAAAATAAAAAAGTTTTAAAGGATGAACTTAGTATGCTATATAAAAAGATAGAGATGTAACTTCTTAGATTTAGTAAGATAGATAATATTATATACAGAAAATATAAATAAAAAATATAATTAGAAGAGAAAGTATAATTAAAAAATAACGATTATTTTCAGTTTGATTCCTGAGAAGACGAGATTAAAAAATATAAGTGGATATTTATAGTGTTTGCCTCAAAGAAATAGAACTTAAAGTGAAGAAAGACAGAACTTAACGAAATGGGGGAACTTCATGTGAAATATATTACCGGACAAAGCCTAGACTCTATCCTAGGGTTTCCACACTCTTACCGCCATTACTCACTACCCATTTCTTTATACATAAAGAACTAATTCTAGGGTTTTAGATTTCGAACTATAACTATAATAATGGAAGATGATCAAGATTACGATCAACAATACGTCGATGATGACGAAGAGGAGATTACTTAGGAGGATGCTTGGGCTATCATCTCTGCTTACGTCGAAGACAAGGGCTTAGATCGTCAGCAGCTGGATTCCTTTGACGAGTTCATTTAAAATATTATGCAAGAAATTGTTAATGAATCTTCCGACATCGAGATTCGTCCCGAGTCTCAACAATCCTAATTTTGTTTCCATCTTCCTCTATACTCTTTTTAGTCTGTTCGTTTTCACCGGAGTATTCGAACGGAGCAGAAAAAATGAAATATATTGAAACAATATAGAAACATCAAAGGGCAAAAACATAAACTTACATGCTCAAAACAAAGTCGTCTCGCGATTTCGATAAAATTGGCTCTTATATGCATTCAGCTACTATTTCAGTCCATTCTCACATCCACACATAAAACTATTTCTTTTAGATTATTTTATAATAGAATATGTTCACCATTTACAAGTTGCAATTGTCTTCATTATTTCTATCATATCATTATCCTACCTTGGTCAGCTTCTGTTCTTCTTAGAAGAGGTCAGTACAACACTCATTGTTGCAAAGAAGTGGAAAAGATTTTAGTCACAAGCATATAAATTTTAAAAATACTATATGTATTGTTATATATATGTGTGGCGCCAAAACGTAAAAGGTTTTTTGTAATTTTAACTTTAATTAATAAAAAGCCTATTTGTTCTCACGCAGAGCTCCTGTCGCCACCTTCATTCAAAAAACACACATTGATTTGGTTGATGAAAGAGAGAAAATAAAGATCAGCCACAATCTTCATTTATGAGAGAGAAGCCAAATTACCTTCTTTATTTAATGACAATCAGCCACATTTGATTAATCTATCAAATCTATCAAGCCACCAACGCTCTCTTATTTTTCTACTGTTCGGACGGCACGAGATCCTCCCATCAATTCTCCATCGACTCTCCCTTTGTGCGATAATATTAGCAAGATTCTGCCATTTAGTCTTGTTATTTGAATACTACTTTTAAGTAGAAAATATTTGACTGTATCTTAGCTTTGGGTTTTGAGTGGTTATTTTGAAAATTGGTATTTTGTAATCTTAATTTGGGTTTTGAAAATGAATTTTTTTTACGTGCCTATATTAGAATTTTTATAGTGAAAAGTTAAAATATTTAAATCTTTGTATGTTATTTTTTTTTCTCATTGTTTATTATTTTATTATTATTTATAATTATTTATTTGTATAATTAAATTAAATTAAACTCAAATTTCGTTTTTATTAATGCTAATTTATAATAAATTGGTATTAGAGTTTTGAATTATTATGTTATTTATTGGGACTAATCAAGTTTGATAATGAAATACTCTTAGCTTAATTTAATTATCCTTGTCTAATGAGATATTATATAAGATTGGTGATCAGAAATCTCCTACTAAATGATGGCTTAAATTAGAGAGTATGTATATGATAAGTATTTGACAAATCAGTTATATTTGAAGTAATATTTGTATACTTTTAGAATATTAGAATGTATATTTTTACACGATCATCTTGATGAATTTACTAAAATTATTCATGATTTGAAAAATGGTAGTGTCAAAACTGATGATGAGGATGAGGCCCTAGTTGTCTTATGTCTTTTATCTCATTTGTTTGAATATTTTGTTGATATCATGCTATATAGACGAGACACTATTTTTGTAAAAAATGTCAAAATAATTTTAAATTTTAAAGACTTAAAGAAAAATGTGTCTATCAATAACAATAATAATAGTTGTGATTTGTTTGTCAGAGGTAGAACTCATGAAAAGGGCTCAAGCAACAATAGAGGTAAATTTAGAAAGTGAAAAGATAAATATAATAATTGCCATCAAGAAGGGAATTGAAAAGATAATTTTTTGGAACTCAAAGGTACAAAAAAATCTACTACAACATCTTCTGGTATTAATGACATTGCTAGTGTTGTAGATAGCTCTAGTTTCGATGGTGAAAATGTTTTATAAGTGTCTATTAGCTCTCTTAGAGATATTTAGAATTTTGATTCAGATTGCACTTATCATATGTGCCTCAGTAGAGAATTGTTTACTTTTTATCAGTCTATTGATGTGGGTGTTGTCTTGATGGGAAACAATGTGTCCTATAAGTTTGTTGGTATTAGTACTATTTGCATTTAGATGTATGATGGAATTATTAGGACTTTGGAAGGTATTCTTCATGTTCCAGATTGAAAAAGAACCTAATATCTTTGGATATTTTTGATTCATAAGACTACAATTATATAGCTGAATGTGGAGTTTTAAGAGTTAGTAAAGGTGCTTTGGTTGTTATTGAAGGAAAATTGTCACACGGTCTCTATGTGTTTTAGTGTAGCATTGTCATTGATAGTGTTTCATTTTCTTCTTCATCAGATCAAGATTCATATATACTCTCTTATGGCATATATAATTAGGGCATATGAGTGAGGCAGCGATGTCTACTTTGAGCAAACAAGGCTTGCTTAGTGGTTAAAAAATTTGGAAACTTGATTTCTATGAACATTATGTCTATGAAAAGTATTGCATGGTCAAGTTCATGATAGTCATCCATAAAATGAAAGGTACTGTTGATTATATTAATTCAGATCTTTGGGGTTCTTATCATATTGTGTCTAAGGGTGTTGTCTGATATATGTTGACTTTTATTGATGACTTCTCTGATTATGTTTAGGTGTATTTTTTGAAAAACAAGAATGATGTGTTTTCAAAATTTGTAATATTTAAGATTTGTATAGAAAATCAAACTGACAAGAAAATCAAGCGCTTAAAGACTAATAATGACTTGGAATTTTGTTAATGTCACTTTAATGAGTTTTCCAAAAGGAATGGCACATTGAGACACTGTACTATGCATAATACACCACACAAAATAGATTTACAGTATGTATAAGTAAGACTCTTTTGGAAAGAGCTCAATATATGTTTTTCCAAGCTCGATTGGATAAATAATTTTGGATTGAAACTTGTAACCATGATTATTATTTGGTGAATCGATCTTCATCATCTCAATTGAGTTAAAAACTCCGTTTGAGGTATTCTCTAGTACTCCTGCTAATTATTTTGATTTGAAAGTTTTTGATTATCCTTTTTATGCTCCTGTTAATGATGGTAAACTTGAGCCTAAGACATTGAAATGTATATTTTTTGGGTATCCTTATGGGGTGAAGGGTTATAGATTGTGGTGTGTTGAACTTAAGTTACCTAGACTTTTGATTAGTCGAGATGTTAAATTTGACAAGTTTTCCATGTTGCAAAATAAAAAAGGAGTTTGTTGTTGTATGTAAAGATCCTAGTGTTAGTGGACAGTTGGAGCTTGAGAGTAGAGTTCCTAGTTAAATGCAATAGGAAACTTCAAATCAACCTTTTGTAGATGAGGTAGATGATTATACTCATGATGTAATAGAGGAGAAACATGAGCAACCATATAGTACCGCTACGGGTAAAAAGAACAATAGAGATTTGACACCCTTAAAGATGCGTAGATGTAAACTTAGTTTCTTTTCTATTGTCTATGGTAGAGTCTATTGAGATGCATAAACCTTTTAGTTATCATAAAGCTATCACTTGTGATGAGTTTGTTCAGTGGTTATTGTTATGAATGAAGAGATTTAGTCACTTCATAAGAACCATACTTGAGAATTGGTGAAATCCCTTAATAGAAGATTGTTGAAAACATATGGTTCTTCAAGAAAAAAGGAAAGTATACCTAAGGTTGAAGAAGCTAGGTTTAAGGCATGTGTTATTGTCAATGGCTATTTTCATAAAAAAAGGTATTGATTTTAATGAGGTATTTTTACCTATTGTGAAACACAACTTTATTCGTGTATTGCTTACTATGGTTGCATTTCACAAGAACCAAGAGAATTGGTGAAGTCGCCTAAGGGTTAGAATTTTGCTAGAAACAAATGGTTCTTCAAGAAAAAAGAAAGTGTACCTAAGGTTGAAGCACCTAAGTTCAAGGAACATGTTATTGGAACGTGTTATTGACTTCAATGAAGAACTTTGAAACACAACTCTATTTGTGTATTGCTTGCTATGGTTGCACTATTTGATATGAAATTAGAACTTGATGTTAAGGCAACTTTCATATATTGTGAGCTTGAGAAACAAATATATATGTATTAATCAGAGGGGTTTGTTGTTCTAGGTAAGGAAGATCATGTTTGTTTATTAAAAAGTATTTATATGAGTTGAAGCAATCTCCTATGAAGTGGTATAAATAATTTGATTCTCTTATGATAGATCATGGTTACTTTAGGAGTGATTATGATAGTTGTGTTTATCATAAAAGATTTCATGATGGTTAAGTTGTCTATTTGTAGTTATATATTGATGACATCTTTATTGCTTCTAAGAACAAGTCTGAGATTCAAAAATTAAAATCTTAACTTAGTGATGAGTTTGAGATAAAATATTTGGGTACAACAAAGAAAGTTTTGAGCATGAAAATTTACAGGAGTAGAAAAATGGGCAAGCTTTATTTGACTCAGAAAAGTTATATTGAAATTTTTTTTGAACATTTTGGTATGAAAGCCTTTAAACCTATGAGTATGTCGTTGGTTGTGCATTTAATGCTTCCTTTGAATTTGTCACCACGGTAAAAAAAAGAAAAGTAATACATGTCTCAAGTTTCATATACTAGTACCATTGATAATTTTATGTACTCTATGGGTGTACTCATTCATATATTTCATATGTAGTTAGTATCGTTAGTAGATATATGGGTAATCTTGGTAAGGGACATAGTAAATAGTGGAATGAATACTTCGATATCTGTAAGGCACTTTAAATTTGGTTTGGTATATGATGAAAGTTTTAATATTAGTTACAATGTTATTGGTTGTGGATTTTGATTATGCTGGTAATTTGGGTAGAAGAAAATCTTTGATAGGTTAGTTGTGCTATTAGTTAGAAGTTTAATTTATAGTTTATAGTTATTTTTTCTACTACAGAAGGAGAGTATATAAAAGCATCAAAAACAATGAAGGAAGTCATTTAACTTAGATGTTTAGTTTGTGATTTGAGTTTATATCAAGATAAGTCTATTGTATTTTGTAATAGTAAGAGTATAATATATTTGATCAAGAGTATTATGTATTATGAAAAGAGCAAACATATTGTTGTCAAATATTATTTTGTTCGTAATATTATATATAAGGGTGATATTATTATCGATAAGATAATTATTATAGAAAATTCAGCTAATATATTGACTAAATCAAATTTAAGAAGTATAAAATTGATATTTGGAGTAAATAATTGTCCTTCGAGGCCATTTAGAAATATTGTATTTGAAAAATTTGATTTCGTTTCTAGCCAAAGTGAATATGTATTATATATACGTGGCTCTAAAACGTAAAGTGCTTTTGGGTAATTTTAACTATAATAAAAAGCCCAGTCATCCTATAGTTGATAAAAGAGAGAAAAAGAAGATCGGCCACAATCTTCATTTGTGACAAATTACCTTAATTAAATAATTACAATCAGCCACATTTGATTAATCTAACAAAGTTATCAAGCTACGAATGTTGTAGATTGTTGTTATAAAGCTCTTTAATTTAAGGAGCAAATTAAGGAGCAAAACATGGAGTAAAACATGGAGCAAAACAAGGAGTAAAACATGGAGCAAAACAAGGAGTAAAACATGGAGCAAAACATGGAGCTTAATTCAATGAGCAATTCAAGGAACCATTAATTTAAGGAGTAATTCAAAGAGTGAATTTTCCTATAAATAGATGTGTAATTGTAATGAATTAATCATCCAAAGTGTTCATTCCAATTGAGAGAAAAGCTTTTGTGAGAGAAAATTGAGAGTAATTTTCTTGGGTGAAATTGGGTTGTGGGTTTTGAGTGTTGTAAACACCTTGTGTAATTTTTCCTCTTTCAGTAAAAAGATCTGCAGCAGGTCTGGAGACGTAAGCAAGATTGGCCGAACTCCGTTATCAAATTTGTGTGTTATTTTTCT